>OW240920.1:85018041-85132835 GCA_933207985.1 Pelobates cultripes
GCTCCTACCTTGTAGCGTGGCCGAGCGCACCGCGGAGCTCAGTTTCCTGTACCCGGCTGACAGGAAGTGCTCTCTCTGTGAGCACTTAATTTCTGTCCGCCCGGGTACAGGAAACATAAGTTCCTGTACCGCGGTGCGCTCAGCCACGCTACACAGAGTGCCTGGCAGGAGGGACCGCTGTGCTTTATGCGTTCACCTCCTGCCGGTCACTCCGGAGCGCACCTTCCCTCCCTCCGGCGACCTATGGCCGCGTGCCCACAGAGGGGGCTCTGCGTGCCACCTGTAGCACGAGTGCCATAGGTTCACCATCACTGGCCTAAAGAATCTTTATCAGACGATAAAAAAAATTAAAAAAAAAAATTAAAATGAATAGACTAGATTCTCCTTAAACCTATGGTTTTCAGAAAATCCATTTCAGACATAAAACACAGCTTGAAGGGCTACTCCAACGCTTTATATCTAAAGATTTTTTATTTTTTAATCTTAGAATGCCCTACTGAGCATTAGTAAGTAGGTCACCCCTGTATAAACCTGTAAATTAAGAATAAACTTACCTGGAATCCAACACGGGGTGAAGCTTCCCTCGCTGGATTCCACACCCTCACATTACTCCTTCACTCTCTGTGGTCCATTAAAATGCATTTTACTTGACTGATCTTCCCAGCAGCTCCGAGCACATGCACATGCTCTGATGCAGGTAGGGGACAGAGTGACAGATATATATATATATATATATATATATATATATATATATATATATATAAAATATATATTTATTTTTTTAAAGCAAGCAAACATAATAAAGTACTGCCGTGTGCATGGACCATAGATGTAATTTTTGCAGAGTTGACATCAGGCAGCCCAGAAAATAACTAATATATGGGTACCTGACATTGGTATGTGTTGGGCACCCTCTTAGGGAGGGCACTTGCACTGGTATGAACCCTGGACCCACATCTGTTTCAATTAAAGGAGCACTGTAGGGTCAGGAACATAAACACATATTCCTGACCCTATAGTGTGAAAACCCTGACTCCCTAAATATAGCCCCGACTCCCTAAATATAGTAAAATTGTACTTGTATTCAAGTCTGCAGCTGCTACCTCTGCCCCTGTTTGCCTCTGAAGCTGCATGTGTCTGCTGACATCATCAGAAGTGGTAATCTGAGCCAATCACAATGCTTCACCATAGGATTGGCTGAGACTGTCAAGGAGGCAGATTAGGGACAGAGCCAGCACAAGTCAAACACAGCCCTGGCCAATCAGCATCTCCTCATAGAGAGGAATTGAATCAATGCATCTATATGAGAAAAGTTCAGTGTCTGCATGCAGAGGGTGGAGACACTGAACGGCAGTGCAGCACACTTTGCAGCACTGCCGCAGGAAGCACCTCTAGTAGCCGTCTGAGGAGCGGCCAGTTGAGGCATCACTAGGCTGTAATGTAAACACTGCATTTTTTCTTAAAAGACAGTGTTTACTGCAAAAAGCCTGAAGGGAATGATTCTACTCACCAGAACAACGGCAATAAGCTGTAGTTCTGGTGACTATAGTGTCCCTTTAAAAGCTTTCCAACTCATGCATGCAATAATTCAAAACAAAGCTAGAAGGACTATAACTTTTAAAAGGCACTGCCAAGACAATAAGTACCCTTTAGAAGAGAGGTACTGCAAGTCTTTCAGAGGGCTCATGGTTATTTCTACGCTAATTACGAATGTGTCCAATCAATATTCCTTAAAACTGTTGCTTTCCCCTGAAACAAAAGCCAAAATTAAAATAAAGGCATATTAAAAAAAAAGTGAAAATAATAAAAAAATAATAAAAATCGATTTTAAGGGACAGCCAAATCCCACAATAAATTATATTTATATAAAGAATATTTAATCATAACTCTGGGTAACAGTTTTACAGTCTGCCTGTCTTTGTGGCTTTTGGGAGTATTTGTGAATAAATGCAGTTTAAAATGAGATACTGTTAACAAGAGTGAGATAAAGGTAAAAACAAACATATAAATCCTTTTTCCAGATTCTCTAGGTAAGCATTAGACTGCCTTAGTAAAGGTGACTAAACAGCAAGCTCCTCAGCAACATGAGCCATCTGAAATTCTGTCAGTGCAACTTCAAAGAGAGAACATGTATATGGTAATAGGATTCAGACTTGCATATTGCTGTCATATATTCACATAATTATGTATAGCACATTTCATAAGGGTGTACAATAAGGTGTTTTTCTGTACAGATTTTACAAAATGTAAACCTTTATAGAGTACACGGCAATAAAAGGTTTTGCTGTCTGGATAATCAAATACACACATATTGTCTATTTGCATTATATTGACATTCAGCCAGATAAACAGACAAAAGTGTGTCTAGAGAATTAAATGGTGGCAGTGGGGGGTGAATACCCAATAGCTGTGGAAGAAAGTATATTAAAAAAGGATATGGGGTGGACACCCTCTGCCCACACCAGGTGGGGCCTAACAAAAATAGCTGCTCTCCATATCAACCCCTGTTAAAAGCCCCCACAGTAGCGTCAGTAGATGACAAGTCCACCTGATACTAATGGGGGGAAAGTCCTTGCCTCTACCCTATGCCACTATTCCTTGGCTGAAATACAATGTAGTTTTTTTCATAATTGTGAGGTTTAACTATTTGTATACCCTCAGCTGTACTAGAACTGCAGTTCACATGTTACTTAAAGCAGAGCATCACAGGGGTTGTAGTCCAGAGAGGAGTAGTGGTATACCATATGATTAACCCACATCTCTATATGGAAAAGAATGATGCAGGCCTTGCCGATACAGCATTATTAACCTTAAATATCCCACATCTTTTCCCCTTGAAAATGGACATCCAAAAAAATAGCACCCTCCAACACTATTAATATGCCTCCACAAGCCACTGATGGAATGGGGTCTCTTGCAGCTGGGCAGTCACAGTAACACAATCACTATTTCAATTTAACCCCCAACTTTTATGAGATTCTCATTATTACTATACCCCCATCTCACTGCTCAGGGGATTAACTAGTTGAGCAGCCAATGGCTGTTCACCATATAATAGACATACCCCCAAGCTTGGGGTTAAAGGAAGACGTATTCCTCCTGATAGGCATGTCATTTTTTTTATATGTGACCATCTTATGAGAGCTGGTCAGCCACCACAACCTTAAATTATTATTATTTTCTTTTAGCGATTTGCTTTCTGGATGCATACAAACCGTAAGGATTTTAACAAATTTGCCTGCAAAATGCAGGTGAATTTAATTTGTGGATTTGTTAAGTTCCATGTCAGACCTGTAATAAATCTGGTGTTTGGTCTGCCTTAAGGCTTTTAAGTAAACATGAGAAAGTCTGCGCAATTTATTTTTTTGTTTAGTAAATGAGTATGATTTTTAGAGGAATCCTATAGTTGTGTATCTTCTAGTAATTAATTAATTCCTTTGAGAAGGCAAAGATTGTATGACGACTACATAATATTTATCCACATGGGGAAAATGCACTAAATCCTGATGATGTGCCCACTTTTTTTCCACATTTGTTTTATTTTTTACTAAATGCATAAATGTGTGTGTTATCCATTTATGGCTTGTGTCTAGCCACACTGTGTATGTGTATAACCTTAAGAGGAACACAACGTGTAAATGTGAGACCAATACCAATGAAGTATATTAATGACTTTTCACTGGAGCCTGACAGGTGTGTATGCCACCAATTTTCGTTCTTCTGTTACACTTAACAGTTCCTTGTTATGTTGGTCTATGGCATAAATTCTGAAACTCCTTATTGTTACATCAATAGGTTATATAAAAAGACATTCAATATATGTCTATTCCTATCACGTGAAAGGAATATGAAATTTTCATGAATAAATGTGCAAGATGCTCATCTCATTATTTTGAAATAGTTGAGAATAAATTCTCAAAAAATCTGCAGCTTCGCATTCTACAAAATTGCATGACTGAAAAATATTATATAATTTATAGTCTGTCACGCTACCATTGGAAGAGAAAATATAGAGTATAAAGAGGTGCTTGCATTTAGTTTGGTAGACAAAAAATAAATAAAATACACACACGGAAGTGGTCACTAGCCTGGGTGCAGGTCACAATGTAAATCCAAAGAAAGAAAGCACTCACATGTCTTAGTGACAAGAGGTGCATAGCTGTATTTGTATTTCATGCACTATGTAAGGTTGCATGAAAAATAGCAATGTTTATTGGACTTTTTTCAAGACAAGTTTAAGAAAAAACACAGAACAACATTTAAAAAGGCCCCTCAAAACCAAAAAAGGTCAGGGTGAAAAACAAGAGAGAAATGTGAAAAAAGCAAATAAAACCAAGATCAAGATTCCAAACAGCGATTAAATAGGCTTGGTTTTCTAAGGCCCATCACAACATAGTCCATAACATACACATCAGAGAAATTCATTTCCACAGAATCTATTAAAGGAGGAGAGTTCGACTGGGTAGCCAATGGAGGTAAAGGATATTAAACACATATACAGCTTATTGTGCTTCCAAAAAGCAATTGAAGGGATTGCGCTCATTAAGACCCCTTGGAGCTATATTATCCAACATAAAAATCTAATAACACTCACTTTCAGTAGTCCTCTGCATCGATCATCACCCCTTGGGGAATCAGCAACATAGTCAATTGCTGTGAAGCAGAGGGATGGTAGCGGATAACTCGCCTCTACAAAACGGTCATGCCACAGGTTAGTCAGTGGCCATCCCTGTATGTAGTCCTGATTGAAGGCCCCTAATCCTCTCCCTGAGCTCAGTGCAGGTCTTGCCTATAAAAGGAAAGACCACAGGGCATTGAAGTTTGTATAGAACAAAGGAGGTGGTGCAAGTAAACATATTCTTAATAGGAAAAGTGTTTACAGTGTGTGGATGGGTGAATGCTTTGATGGGCATCATGTGTCCACCAGTGATACAACCCAGGCATAGGAAGCATCCTGGGTTTGCAGGCTCATTGGAAAAGGAAACAAAGCGAGTTTGGGTCTGTGTTTGTAACACTGTTTGGTAAGTTATGTGATTTTAAGTAGCTTTGTAAAAAATGTTGTGTGGCCTGTTGCTTTAATTGTATTTTGTATATATTTTGGTCTTTATTTTATATATTATATATATATTTTTAATACATTATTTTATATATTTTGCGGCAGAACCACTATGGAGAAATGCATGTTTCTGGTGGGCCCCTCCATTAGCCTTTTACTGTATAGAGTCTCTGGACACAGTTATACGAGTTGTGAGAAATGCGCACACACACAGACATAGGGAGTATTTCCAACGGGGTGCTCTAGGAGGGGAAGGCTAAACCCCCAAATTACACTGGAACCCATAGTTTCCTCTAATAGGCAGACTTTATTCAGGAACAGTGCACAACAACGTTTCAGCAATCAAATGGGCCTTGAAGAGAATGCATAATTACACTCGCACTGTGCTGCCAGAAGACCGTTCCCTTGTGTCTCTGGATGCGGAACACCAGGGAAAGGTAAATATAGAGAGAGCAAGTACACCAGAAATTAGTACAACAAAATGAAAGCAAAGCATGGTCCTTATGCTGCAGCTAAGATGTTATTACCCTTACACATTCATTCACATTTGGGTGGCAATGATATGCTGAAAGCAAATATAAGCTCAAAAATGTTGAAGTGACATTTCTGCATTAGTCCTCGATTTAATATTTTTGGATAAACTTTATAAATGATTTATTCATTTTGGAATCACTTTTAAGATGATTTGTTTTTATATTAAAATCTCAAAAATGAATCATGTATACAAATATATAAAAACATATCAAAATATTATTTGTTCAGGATATTAAATCATTTTAGTTTATTGTAAAATATTAAAATCAAGGCAGCAAAAAAAAAAAGGTCAAGCTAGGTGCCAGCAGATCCTAAGTCCAGTATCTAGAAAACGGTCTCACCAAAATCTGAGCCACTCTACCAAAAGTCTCCATAGCACCATATCCTCTACAAAAAGCTTAAATGTTATAGTCATTCTGTTCAATGCCGGAAACTGACTAATTTTAAAGTGCTACTTAAGATACATTGTTGTAGCCAAAAAGCTATAAAATCCCCAATGTTACCCCACTTATAGTAGCTACCAATACTCTCTGTTGCAGAGTTCCATAACACATGCTATAAAACTAGCTCTCAGCCAATAAACTAAGCTCTGCATTCCCTGCAAGTCAGGACAGCTAGCATAAGTTCCTGCTTCACACTTCCCAGCTCTCCAGCATTAGTAGTGGAAGTGGAAAGCAGCGTCAAATGGACCATTGGTAAAAAATCAAACCGTCAAACGGCAAGGGCAATCCTGGCACCATGACCACCAACATCTTGCAAATTTGACACAAACTGTACATTTAATTACTTAATATGGGGGATGGGGGGTGGAAATTCAGATATAACTGCATTTGTCCAAAATTAGTAATTTAACATAATCTAGAAAGAATATATGTGATGTTAATGAGTTTGATTCAGTAATAAAACACTAGACTTTTTTATTGTCTCTGACTGCCTCTCTGCTATTTCTAACTGGATGGCTGCCCACTTCTTTAAACTCAACTTAACCAAAACTGAAATTCTGGTCTTTTCTCCCTCAAGTGTTGTTACTCCTGTGTCTGTCTCCCTCCAAGTCAACGGTGCTACCATCAGCTCCACCACACAGGCTCGCTGCCTAGGTGTTCTTTGACTCCGACCTCTTCTTCAAGCCTCATGTTCAGTCTATCGCCAAATCATGTCGTTTCCATCTCAAAAACATTCTCACAACGCGCATCCGACCCTACTTAACGCCAGATGCGACTAAGGTGCTAGTCCAGTCCACTGTCCTTTCTCGCCTTGACTACTGTAGTTTGATTCTCAGTGGTCTTATGTGCTCCCAATTTGCACTGTTACAGTTCATAATGAATGCGGCGGTGAGGCTTATCTTCCTGTCTGCCCGCACCTCCCACGTCTCACTCTTCTGTCAGTCTCTACATTGGTTTCCTGTAAGATATAGGACTCAATTTAAAATTCTGGTTCTTTCTTTCAAATCTCTACATAATGCTGCTCCCACCTATCTATCCTCCCTAAAACACAAGTATGTCCCGTCTAGGCCCTTACCCTCTGCTGAAGACTTACGTCTATCTTCTGTCCGTACTCCCACCTCTGATGCTCGCCTTCAAGACTTCCCGAGGGCTGCACCATTCCTGTGGAACTCCCTTCCCTCATCCGTTAGATGCTCACCCAGTCTCCACTCCTTCAAAAATCATTAAAAACCCACTTCTTCATAAAAGCGTATAAATTAAACTGTTAATAGCTCCCGACTGATTCTTCTCTTGCAACGGTCATTAGTCTAGTACTATCCTTACCTTTTGTGTCACTTTACCCCACTCCCTCTAGCATGTAAGCGCATTGAGCAGGGCCCTCAACCCCTCAATCCTGTGTGTCCAACTTGTCTGGTTACAACTAGATATTTGTTCGTCCACCCACTGTAAAGCGCTGCAGAATTTGTTGGCGCTTTATAAATAATAATAATAATAATAATAATAATAATAATAATAATAATAATTACCCCATTGGTTGGTAACTGATACATTGAAATCATTCTAGTCATTAAAGGGATCCTATAGTGCCAGAAAAACAAAGCTGTTTTCCTGGCACTATAGAGTTAATAGGTCCGTGAGGACGTCTAGCGTCAGATAATGGACCAAGTGTCAGTTTGGATTCCGGAAGCATCCCCAGTGGCTGTCTGGTAGACAGCCACAGAGGGTAGACTTAGAGCTGCAATGTAAACATTGCAGTTCTCTGGAACTGCAATGTTTTACATTGCAGCACTAGGTGCAAAAGGGTCACAGCACCCAGACTACTTTAATTAGCTGAAGTGGTCTGGGTGCCTACAGTGTCACTTTAAATCACCATTAACATGCTGTTCTAACTTCATGACAAATTCACTAATTGGCAAATAAACTTACACAGCTTTCGGCTCCTAAATTGTTTCCCCCTTTTTTGTTTTGGAGGGGGTAGGGAGGTCTGATATAACATTCATTCTGCTAGCTAATACAGAGATGTAAACGCGTAAAATTATACAGAGAAAAATTAAATATTAAAAGGAACAATAACTTTAGATGATAAACAAAAGTGTTCTATTAATCCATTATTTAGTAAGGGTTGTCACAGTGTATTATGAAGAAACACACAATGTATAAATTGACGTTGTAGAGTCAGTAATAGGTTTGTTGCTATGTGAACAACACATGGTTTCAAAGGAGTATATGCAATACATTACAAGGTGTTAATTGGCAATGAAAGGAATATTTGGTAAAGAAATAAGAAAATAATGAGGAGTGTTTTGACATGACACATCAACATAAGTTATAGTAGAGAAGTCATAATAATATCAAAACTGTTCTATGAGATGCATATTTCATCACAGTCTTACCTTCAGTTTTTCATATCGCTCACTCAATGATGCTACCTGATGCTCCCGGTGCCTACCGACCAGTTTGCATAAGGCACAGATAAGCTGGTCATCTGCCGTACAGTACATGTTCACCTTCTCATTCTCATGCTCCAAACATATAAGCCCACGGAAATGAGCATCTGGAACTGGTTCCACTAAACGATGACTAGTAAAAGGTTTCTTGTTAGGGTGAGTAGCCCGCAAACAACGATCACAATACGACACTTCACATGTTACGCATGTTTTCACTGCATCTCTGGGGGGTTCAACCTCACAAAACTGACATGGAATCCTTTCAGCTGCCATGATTGGGACACTTTTATATATTTTTTCCCTTTGGTCTTCACAAGGAGAACTGGGTACACTCAACGAAGCTTTCTGAAAACGGTCAATAATGTTCTGCAAGGTAATGTTGCGTTTCAGCCCTTCCAACCCTCTGTGGTTGAGTGATATGACATATCTACAAGTTGGGCATTGAAATACTGGTACAGACTCAGCAATTTCACTAGAAGCACATCCAGAAACTAGTATCCGATGGGCACAACTGAAGCACAAACTATGGGCACAAGGTAGGAGCAAAGGATCCTCAAACAACTCTAAGCAAATTGGACAGGTTAGTTCTGACTCCAGTGTTTCCATTTTTAGCTAAGACATCAGGATTTTGATTGTCATTGGGTTCTTTTGTTCACCTGCAGGAAAAAAAAAATAAGTTTACTAAAATCTTTCAAATGAAATCCTCTCACACCGTTTGTTTTTGCAAAGTATATTATAAATAATAATACATTAATAGCTCTCCATCTAAAACCATAACGTTTATGTATTATCTGTAATGTCTCAGTTCTTGATACATAAATGTGACACATTCAAATCATGTTAGGTTAATGCTCTCTATAGGTAAAGTGGTGTTCTAATAAATATTTACTTAATAAAACATCTCTATTCGATTTCCTGATAGCAAAGTGTGGTCATTTCACATTATTCTTTTTTATTGTAATTCTGTCTGACCTCTTTATTTTTTTAGGGTACCCTAATAATATGAAAACCATAAAACAGTGGTTTTGATTTGCTTTTAAAGATTTAAACTTGGCTACTCCCCGAGCTAAAGAAAACACACAATGCTTGTTTTCTTATCCTAGGTAATCAAACTGCACCAATGTACAAAATTGGGATGGCACAATAGGAGCCCAACAACAATCCTCCAGAGGAAAAAATGGTCCAGAATTCCAAAAGTTTAAAAAATAAAAATAAAATACAAACAAGAAAACATCATAGGCATCATGTATCCATTTATAGAAGTATAGAATTAATATGTAGATGATCCAAGTTATGGGGCTCTGCAGTCCATGGTGATCACTATATTACAAGAGGTTCACGTTGTCATGGGCAGGGCATGCACTTTTTCATAGCCAAGTAATGCTCTTAACGGGAGTGGGGCTCAACCTTAAAGCCTATAGTAAAATGGTTACCCAAGTTATCTTTTGCAAGATAGGTACTTTTTCCACTGCCATGTAACTCTGCTTAAAAGGAGCAGTACTCTGTTACAAAGCCCTGCAGGGCTTACCATTTTCATGAGCACGCCATCAGCGTTAGAAGTGAGGAGGGGGTGAATGACCAAATAATTAGAATCTTTCCAGTAGTGCACAAAAACTCTCAGAATTTTGGGACATGAAATCCAAGATATCACTAAAAAAAACCCCCCAAAAACACACACTGTTTGTATTGGATTCCAGTAATGGGGTCTCTCTTTTTTTAGTTTACGTTCATTTTTTGTTCCATATTAGTAGAGGGCTAAAGGACGCACATATCCCTTTTTAAAAGTATTTATTTTAAAAGTGTTTATTTTAATGTGTGACTTTGATTCTTGAACTTACTTCTATTTTTTTTGTTTCATTAGAATGCTAAAACCCTGTGCTAACATGGCTGATTGCCATATAAAAACCAGTAGACTCTCCAGAAATCATTTGTGAGTTGCACTCATGGTGCCAAAGTCAGACATTGCAGACCACTAATAATGCCAAATACCAAAAATCTACTAAAATAGTGAATGCTCATGTTGTATTTACACAAACACTACATACAACCTCATATATTACTTTGGATCTCTGGGTTTTCTACATACACATAGGCATGCGCACGGGGTGTGCCTAGGCACACCCTAATCCCCGCGGCACGCCTATGGAGTGAGACCAGCAGGGGAGATCTCAGGATCTCCCCTGTCGGCTCATGCAGAGCCGGCGCTATCTGAGCGCCGGCTCTGCTCTCAGCCTCCCTCCCTACTGCAGCATGGAGGGAGGCAGGAGAGGACCCGGGGAGCTCAACCAGCAGTTCCGCCGGGTTCCTCTCGCGAGATCTGAGCGTTGCCACAGCAACGCTCAGATCTTACGAGAGTGAACTCTATCCCCACAGGGGCTAGAGTTCACTCACCACTGGACCACCAGGGAAAGCAGCAGGAACAAGATATTAAGTAATTTACCTCCACCTCCACCCACACACATACAGCACCCACGCAGCACCCACACAGCACCCTCTCACACACAGCACAGAACTAGCACCCTCACAAACACACACACAGCACCCTGACACACACAGCACACTAACAGCACCCTCACACACAGCACACAAACAGCACCCTTACACACAGCACACAAACAGCACCCTCACACACACACACAGCACACAAACAGCACCCTTACACAACACCCTCAAACAAACCACCCTCACGCAGCACACACACAGCAGTGTATGTATGTATGTGTGTATGTATATATATATATATATATATATATATATATATATATACACACACACACACATACATACACACACACACATATACACACACACACATACATATACACGCGGCGTGTTTGTGCTTTAGGGTGCACACCCTAATGCAATAGGCTGTGCACGCCTATGTACATACACACTGCTTATTGAGATTCTCTTGCCTTCAGAAGTCTGCGCAAGGCAGGTGCTCTGGTCAATTATCTGCCTCTTGAGTTTAGCTCCACTAAGCTAAACAACCAGGACGTAACAGAACTGACTGTCTGACAGCCAAGGTGTAATTTATAAAAGAGCCAACAATTTGTCACTTTGAATATATTAGTAATCACAAAATTCTAATTATAATTTTATTTCTTTAAAACCATCAACTGGCCTTGTGTGACAAAACAAGTGACCCCTTAATCAATCACGTAATCCAAACTTAACTAATTAGAGCAGACACCCCTAGCCTTGATTATTTTTATGATTATTTATAAAGTGCCAACAGATTCTGCATCACTGTCCAATCGCTGGACTGACAGACACATAGTTGAAACCAGGTAAGATAGATGCACAGGAATAGTGGGGTTGAGGGCCCTGCTCGACGAGCTTACATGCTAGAGGTAATGGGTTATAGTGACATAAAAGTTAAGGAAACTATGGTTGCTAGAATAGTACTCATTCAGGAATTGAGTGTATGTGAGTGTGTGGTTTTTGGGGGGTTTTTTTAATGACAGTTGCAGGAGAGGAATCAGGGTGCGAGGAATGAAAGTGGTTAGCAGTTTCATTGTTTTACGATTATTTGAAGGATTGGAGACTAGGTAAAAGCATTACTGGGAAGGGAGTTCCACAGGAATGGTGCAATCTTAGAGAAGTCTTGAAGGTGAGCATCAGAGGTGGGAGTAGAGGATAGACGTAGGTCCTTCAAAGCTAACTCAAAGCTAACTAATATAGAGTACCTGAATTCTTCCTGCATGGTGCATCTTTTATTTCACATATCACAGTTTGTATAGTGCAACATAACAAACAATGCACTTTGAGCAGTGTGCCTTCTGTGCCAGCCATGTTAAATCTAAACATGACATACAATGTTACTGTGAAGTATAGATGGTCTCAATAAGTAGCACAGTATGCCATTAACAAGTGGTGTCCAAGAAGAAAGGGGAAAAGAATAGTTGTTGAGATTATTTTGCATTTCTCTCTAACCTCAGGTAAAAGGAGTATTACACAGTAATATTGGCTGAAAAAAAAAACATTTAGTCAGTTAGGTCCATCCTTTCACATAACCTTGTAACGGGTGTTGATCAAAAGGAAGGTGAAAAGAACCAATTTGAGGTATTTTCCAATATTGCCACAAAATAGCAGTCAGATTTCTCTTTGGATCAACAGCCATCTTCTGATATCCCCACTGTGAAGCATTTTATCTAAAGTAAACAAGTTAAAGTGTTCCAGCCTTTCTTCATAAAAGACTGTTCATGCTTTGACAATAAGAAAAAGACTGAGAAAAAAAATGAATTCAATGGAGAATTGCAAAGTGCAAAACTTTGCTAAGAAAAACCATTAGTAATCATTTCACATTTACAAAAAAAAGTATATCTGATCTGTGGACAAATGAGTCAAACGTATGCCATTATATCTAGTGTAAAGCAGAGCATGTCACAATAAGAACGTCATACCAAAAATCAAACATGGCAATGGCCATGTGATAGTGTTGATGCTTTGCCGTGGGCCTGAGAGGCTTTACATATAATGAAACAACCATGAATTCTTCAGTCCATAATCGGAAGTAGATTGGTAAAGGGTAATGCTGTAGTTGGTTTAACCTCTTAGTCACCAAAGAGATTGTCTTTGGGACAGAAATCTTTTTTGGCACTTTTGCCATGTGTTCATTCCACCCTAAATTAAACTGTTCCTCTTAATGTGCTCCCCCACATATAGATCTTTTTAAAAAGACAGGGTTTTCTTGGGATACCCTATATCTATACATACACCATAATATTAAATAATGGAAACAATATCACTGTTTTGTTTACAATAATTTCTACAAAAAGGTAGTGGAAAAAAATAAAAACTCAAAAGTAATTCACGTATTACTGATTTTTAAAATGTCAAATGTGCCTACAAATTCAGTTAGTTTTTGGGCGTTAAAGGGCAAATATTGTAAGGTGTAAAACTTCTGCTGAGCCTAGAACTTTAACAGCCCTCCCAGAATCCGTAAAGTAAATATTTAGAGAAAGGAGAGCCCCAGGGAATGCAAGGAAAAGCATTTTGACACTTTTTTTTTTTTAAACAAATCTATTACCAATTTCTTCCCTACCTGCTGCTTATATTTTAAGGACAACTGTCATAATTTTTTCACTTATTTTTTAGAAGCAGTTTACATGTAATAAAACCTAATGAATTTTTTTTTAGAAATGATGTACATTGATTTTTATCTTGGCATTTCACTTGTTTTTATGTCTGATTCGCCATGGTTGGTCAGATTCTACTGTTAGTAGTTATAGGCACACACAAAAAAAGTACAGACTAAAGTAATCAGTACAGGGTTCAACTATAACATAAACCACCTCCCTGTTTGGTCTAAAACATACAGAACAAGAAAATTATAATACACTCTAAGTGTGTTAAAATAAAAGCTTTATTTTTTTTAATTATTAAAAAGCGTAATAATCTTACATATAAATTGTGAACACAATTATTGTAGTTGCAAATAATGAACATGGGTAAACATACAATGACATCTAAATGCATAAAGCATACAAATGAAAAATAATCAAAACAACATTTCATTAAAGAGGCCAATATACTAGTGTCAGGATTACAGTTGATCCAGAACGCAGAATTGTGTCACACCTAGGACTAAGGGTAACGTCTAACCGGCCTAAGAAAAGTCAATATACTAGCCGAAGTCAGGAACACAGAATGGGACACAGCGATAAGGGGAAGCCAATAGTCAAGGATCCCAGAAGTCAAGGAAGTCAAAACGAAGCCAAAGTCAATAATCGATCAGGAACACACTCTCGGATAACCATTTAAGGGAAACCACGACAGGGCAATGAGAAAAAGTAAAAATTAGTTTAAATAAGCCTCCTACAGATCCGACTGGCCGTAAACGGCCTTTGACCCCAAAATGTGTGTGCGTGTCTTCTGCGTGACGTCTCACGGACGTTGACATCGTCATTACCGTGAGCGGACATGAGGCTGTAGAATGGCGTAGATCCGCAGCGGCCAGCGGTCACCAACATGTTGCAGGAGTCAGGTATACTGGTGCAGGGCTGCTGAGCAGCACTTCCGTTATTGTCAGGAAGGCAATTCCTGATTTTGATTATTCTCCCTATTTAAGTGATGCATTAGTGGTGAAACTTATCCCTTGACAAAGGCTATTTCATAGCCAAAACGTTGGGAATTAGTTCTCTTTCTAGACCCGTGGTGTGAAAGTAACACGGTTTACAGACTAGTTGTCACATATTTATCCTCACCTTATGGTATCTACCACATTCATACTGCAGAAGGTCTTGATGGTAAGGAATGTCTTTTTGCTGATGATGCTAAGATATGCAACAGGGTTGATGTTCCAGGAGGGATAAGCCAAATGGCTTAGGTAAACTAGAAAAATGGTCAGAGTTGTGGCAGCTGACATTCAATGTGTATAAGTGCAAGATAAAAACCCAAGGGCAGAGTATAGGATATTTGATACCCTACTAACCTCAACATCTGAGGAAAGGGATTTAGGGGTAATTATTTCAGATGACTTAAAGGTCAGTAGACAATGCAATAGAGCAGCAGAAAATGCTAGCAGAATGTTTGGTTGTATAGGGAGAGGTATTAGCAGTAGAAAGAGGGAAGTGCTCATGCCATTGTACAGAACACTGGTAAGACCTCACTCGGAGTATTGTACGCAGTACTGGAGACCGTATCTCCAGAAGGATATTGATACTTTAGAGAGAGTTCAGAGAAGGGCTACTAAACCGGTTCATGTATTGCAGAATAAAACTTATAAGGAAAGGTTAAAGGAACTTAATATGTCTGCCTTGGACGCTGCAGACCCGCTCCAAACATGCACCTTGAGGAGGACACGCCCCCAACCGTGGCATACTAAATCAATACGCTACCTGCAAAAATGATCCTGTTGTGCTGAACGCTCCTGGAGGAAGTCTCGCACCCAGGCAGACTATCTCCATTATAGATTCATATTGTGTTCATACAGCGCAGCCCTTGCCCTCGCCAAACAGTCATACTTTTCCTCTCTCATTAGTTCATGCTCCCGCAATCCCAGGCGTCTCTTTGACAACTTTAACTCTTCTTTGCCCTGCTGTGGCCAACCCCCAAACTAACCCTACAGCCGATAGCTTTGCATGCTACTTTACCGACAAGATTGAACAGCTAAGGAAAAAATTCTCACCACCTTGTCGTTCTCTTTCTCAACCATGCCTTTCCTACCCTTCAGACTTTCTCCCTGGCTACTGAACAAGAGGTGGCTTCGCTTATCCTCTCACCCCACCACTTGCCCGCTCGATGTTAGTAAGGAGGTTGTCCATGCTCTAGTAATTTCCCGCATGGATTGTTGTAACCCTCTCCTAATTGGTCTTCCAAAGAAACGTATAGCCCTGCTACAATCTGTAATAAATGCTGCTGCCAGACTTATTTTCCTCTCTAGTAGGCCCTCTCACACCTCGCCCCTCTGTCAGTCCTTACATTGGCTTCCTGTATCCTATAGGAGTCAATTCAAAGTGCTGACCCATACCTATAAAGCACTGAACAATTCTAGCCCCTCTTATATCTTTTCACAGATACATAGGTATGCCCCTTCTCAGTTTCTCTCCTCTGCCCATGACATTCTCCTGTCTGCTGCTTGCACCTGTACGGCCAACACATGCTTGGAGGACTTCTCGCGGGTGGCTCCCTTCCTATGGAATAGTCTGCCTACCACCATCAAACTATCGCCCTAGTCTTCATCATTTGAGAAGTGCCTTAAAACCCACCTCTTTAGGAACGTTTATGGCCTCCCAGAGTAACCTCTACCTCTCTTGCTCTCTCCTAAAGGGCAGCACTTTACACTCTCCTCCAGCTCTGCTTCACTCCCACCTTATTTGCTGGAATAGCCTCCCAGCTGAAGGTTAACACAGTTAAGGTTAGAGGTTAACACAGTGAAGGAGTTTAAGCATGCGTGGGATAAGCAGAAGGCTATCCTAGATATAAGATAAGGCCATGGACTAATGAAAGTATTTAAAAAATTGGGCAGACTAGATGCGCCGAATGGTTCTTATCTGCCGTCACAATCTATGTTTCTATGGGGATAAAGACGGGACACACACAGCATAAGGTAGCTGTATATGCAGACGACCTTCTCTTTTTTTGTCTTCCACACGGAAATCTCCCTCCCAAACATCCTAAAAGTTTTTAAAGAATTTGGAGCCAACTTTGAAATAAAAACTTCTCTAAGTCATATGTCTTAAACGTTGGCTTACCCAGTAGTCGTGCCATCCCCCTGCCCTGAGCTTTGCATTCCAATGGGCGGACCATAAGGTACACTACTTGGAAACATGGTTAACTAGACAGAGCGGTGATTTATTCAAGGAGAATTTTGCCCCCTTACTGGCTACATTCAATCTGGAAATGGTGGAATGGTCCTACCCACACATATCCTGGCTAGTGAGAGTTCAGGTTATTAAAATGAATTTCCTCCCACGCTTGCTTTACCAGCTACAAGCCATCCCCATCAGGATCCTCAAACCCTTCTTCACCTCCCAGCGCTCAGCAATGGGAAACTACGTGCGAATGGGAAAAAGCCAAGGGTCAAGCTCCCCGTGCTCATGCAACCTAAGGACAGAGGAGAGGACAAGCAATGTCAGACTTCTACCTCTACTGTGATGGAGTGGACAAAGACAGGTTGGACGGACAGGGATGCTCCACATTCACATGACACACCTTGCGCATGCGCATGCGCCTCTGCTACCCTTAACGCACAACGACAACTTTCCACCTGGACTAGACCCAAACGCCTATAGGGACATAATACGCACTCCCAATCCACGACTTCACCATGTGCACACCCAAGACGGCCACAGAAAGCTTAATGATCTCCTGGCGGGCGATGCCCCCACCTTTCTACATACTTTTAAATATAAACAGTTGATGAACTTCATTGACACCCTCCCCCAAGGACGAGCACTTACCAGACAACCAACCACATTTGAAGAGTGTTGTATGCACCTGGCCCTATGGGATCTCCTTTCTGTACTCAATGTTACATGGGGAAAACCCCGATGGAGAAACCCGCTTGGAAGCAGCCCTGGGGAGGACATTTACTAACAGTGGATGGGAAAAGATATGCTACCTTATGCACCACTGCTCTGTATTCAGTAGAACACAGGAGATGGCTTTTAAACTGTTGACTAATTGGAATCGGACACCGGCCCTATTGCACGTAAATAGACCCAACTCACTCCAACCTTGTTGGAGGTGCGGTAAGGGGGTGTGCACCACACTACACCTCTGGTGGGAATGTGAAAAAATAAGACCTTTCTGGGTGGGAATACACAATATGTTGGGGAGGTTCTCCGATGCATCCCCACCCATGGACTCGGCGGGAATGCTTCTACACCACACAGCCAACCCCAGGTCCGTGTATAAGAAATCCATGTCCATTAGATTTCTGAACATAGCTCAACAGGTTCTTCCACAGTATCACCCCTCCACTCCTGACATGGTTCACCCAAATGGAGGAACATAGGGCAATACAGGAGCTCCACGTGTATGGAGGCTTGGTCTCATTGGATTTTAACCATTGCAGCAGCATACCTCACATCTAAATTACAACAGTAACTTTGACTGACTAACATAACGATCTCAGACTTGCACCTCACCCTCCACACCTTTCCTTCCCCTCAGCCCCCTCCGTCTTTTCTTTTCTTCTTATTGAGTCCCAAGAACCTTTCCTGTACTGGGACATGTGACGATAGGACCCCAAAGTGGAGATCCCTTGTAGCTGAAGGGTCTAGCAACCCTGACAAGGGTAAGCTGCTGACGAAACAGAGCTCAGAGGGTGGAAAAACAACCTTAACGGGTGCTACACAACTTCAACCCTGCATCCACTTTATGAGATTCCCTGAGCATTGGGGTCCACAGCTATTAATCTAGAGTCAACTTTCAAATATGAGCCGCAAGAGTAGAGTAGACCCAAAATTCTCAACATATAAGGGGGTCCATCAATGCCAATTTCATCAGGAATTAGAGGGTACTGTCTAATTGCATATATTCTATAGGACCTGTGTATGCTATCTGCGTTATATTGTGACCTGCGTGTCACCGATGTATGCCTGTAAGATTGTCATTTCTCTTGTATGATAGACGATGCACAAGATTGATGGAGTCCACACTGAAGTTTTCTCTAAAGAAATGTTGACAAATATTCAATACACATATATTTAAAAATAAATAAATAAATAAATATATATATATATATTCAGCACCAGGCCCAATCTGCTCTTAATATGGCCATGCATGCTGTGCCTTTTTTGGGGGGCGGGGGGGAGGAGGAAGAGAGGAGAGAGGTGAACGTTGCAAATTCGCACATGCGAATGTGATATCAGCACTGTCACTATATCAATGGATATCTGATATGATAGATATACATTGCTAGACACTGTGGGGCTAGGCTACCAACTCGTTTTGAGTATTATCCCTATTTAAATTATACATTAATGGTGAAACTGATCCTTTGACAAAGGCTATTGTATCACATAAATGTTGGAAATGTGTTCTTTTTGCGATCAGTGTGAAGGCAACACTGTTCACAGGCTATTAAAAAAATAAAATAATAAATACAAAAATCAGGGCCAAAAAAATAAAAAAAATAAAAACAATATACCCTGAAGATATTGCTGAATACAGTTTTTGGAATCTTATTACAGTGGCACACGTGAAATGTAACAAATACAAATGAATTCCACAAACGGAAAAAAACTGTCACCTCAATTATATATCTTGTAAAAATCCCCATAGAGCCCACATTTGCAAATGCTATGCATTTATGGAGTAATTTAAAAGTGTGAGCTACTAAAATACCCACAACTGCACCCCATAGAGCCAACATCATTTTGGAACGCTACAGTGGGCAGGGTTACTCCAACCACCATGACCACTTCTGCTTTTTAGAATGAATGTGCCCTCGAACCCTGCACTCCCTGCCTCACCATTTCTTTATTTTTCCCTTTATATAATAAATGCCCTCCCTCCCCACAATGTCCCACAGCACACACACGTGCATTATTAGCCGTTTAAACGGTCAATGAAATGCTTCTCTAGGAGAAGCATTGGATTGAATTTTGCAAAGAAATTAGTAACATCAGATGGGGAGTGGAAACAAAGTCATGGAAATGTCACCCAGTGCTGGATTTAAAGTTTTTATGTATTTAAAATGTTTTCAAATAAGATAAGAGGTTGGACAAAATCAGTATTGCCCAAAAGAGTACAAGAAAGAAAGAAAGAAAGAAAAAGAAAAAAGAAAGAAAGAGAAAGAAAGAGAAAGAAAGAGAAAGAAAGAGAAAGAAAGAGAAAGAAAGAGAAAGAAAGAGAAAGAAAAAGAAAGAAAAAGAAAGAAAGAAAGAGAAAGAAAGAAAGAAAGAGAAAGAAAGAAAGAGAAAGAAAGAAAGAAAGAAAAAGAAAGAAAAAGAAGGAGTTCATTCTGCACTCAGGAGACATAGCAGAGAATAGTTTAATAATTTTTTATCACAGTAGCACACATCAAGTCTACAAAATAAACTGCTAAATGCAATACACATGTAAAAAAGGCAACAATAAAATACCACAAACCTCATAATACATGGAAATTGGTGGAAGAAAATGGTTGTACAATAAGGCTCAAAATATAACATAACACACAGCTCCCGTGTTGATGTTTGCAAATTATATTTATATATGGGCTAATTATTATTGCCAAAATTTATTTTCTTGCATTTTTTTTTTTTTTATAATAGATGAGTTTTTTTTAAATTGATCCTTTATTACAAAATACAAATAAGTATATACATTGCACAGAAAAACAAAGAAGACACAAACAATCTTAGGCGATCATCTCATTACAAAGAATAAAAGTAATACATTCATTCAGCAATGAGTTGGGGGGAGGGGAAGGAGGGAGAAGGTCTGGGGAATTCGGTGAAAATGGAACTTATCAAGCTCTCTCCAAGTACCTAGGTATCCAAACTAAAGTTATATTGTACCATTCTCATTATATAGTCTGTATTTACACAGCACAATTTCTGAAACATTTAAAGGGACACTCAAGGCACCCAGACCACTTCAGCCCACTACCCTTAACCCTGCAACTGTAATTATTGCAGCCACTAGAGGGCACTTCCGTATTTATAGCACATGGAAAGTGTGCTATAACGTCGCTGGACGTCCTCACACTATGTGAGGACCTCCAGCCTCACCGATATCCCCATAGGAAAGCATTGAAAGCATTTTTCAAAGCTTTCCTATGGGGAGGTCTAATGCGTGTGATACCAGATATAGAAGAAATCTGAGTATGCCAACATTCAGTGGTGGCACGTGGTTATCTTCGGCAGTCTGCTTGGGACCAGATACCATCTTGTCATGAATTTAAAAGGCATTTCAACTAGGTTTAAACTAGCGATGCACCGAAATTTCGTCTACCAACATTTTTAGCCGAAAATGGGCCTATCCCGTTTCGGCCGAAAACAGGTCAAATTTGCCGAATTTTTTTTTTTTTTTTGACAGGAGTGGAAAGAACACTATGGGACAGGGGAGGGGGGAAGAACACTATGGGACGGGGAAGAACAGACAGGGGAGGGGGAAGAACACTATGGGACAGGGAGGGGGGAGAAACATTATGGGACAGAGAGGGGGAAGAACACTATGGGACACTATGGGACAGGGCAGGGGGAGAACACTATGGGACAGGGCAGGGCCATGGGCAGGGGGGAGAGGGGACAGAGGGGGAGAACACTATGGGACAGGCAGGGGGAGAACACTCAGGGGGGAGAACACTACAGGCAGGGGGAGAACACTATGGGACAGGGCAGGGGGGGAGAACACTATGGGACAGGGCAGGGGGGGAGAACACTATGGGACAGGTGAGGGGGGGGAAGACCACTATGGGATGGGGGGGAACACTGGGACAGGGGAGGGGAGAAAAGAACACTAAAAAAAGAGGGAGGGGAGAGGAACACTAGAGGGGGGAGAGAGGAACATTAAGCGGTGGGGGGGGACCACTAAAATAGAAGGGAAGTTTTTCATATTTGATTAAATTCATTAAAAAGTCTAATATTACAAAAATTATAGGAAAACATTTTTTACAAAATCATTTGGGGAAAAAAAAGTCATTTTCGGTTTTGGTTTTCAGCCAAGGGCATCCTGAATTTTCGGTTTCGGCCCAGAATTTTCATTTCGGTGCATCCCTAGTTTAAACAATGAATATTTTTGTTAGTCATCCTTTGGGAATTCATCCAAGCTCTTAGAAGTATTTGTGTATTTAGATCTTTTTCCCATGTTTTATCGTGTGAGAGGAAATTTCCCTAGTATCTGGATTAAAAAGATATTTTTTATAAAGCGCCAACAAAAAAACGCTGTACAATGGGTGGACTAATACACGTGCATTTGTAACCCTACGAGTTGGACGCAAAGGAACAGAGGGTTGAGGGCACTGCTCAAATAAGCTTATATTCTATCACATGCTAGAGGGAATGGGGTACAGTATAGTGACACAAAAGGAAAAGTAGGTTGCTAGAATAGCATTCACGGAGGGCTTAGTGTTTTGTTTGTTTTTTGATATACAAATAGAAATCAGAGTTTTATTTTCTTTTTCATGACTGTTCCAAAATTATAATTTCTTTCAAAGGTTTGTTTTTTGTTATACAGAAATTCTTGCAGATACTCTTTTTATTCTATTGTATGAAAAGAATTCCTTTCTAAAATGGCATTTCTTTCTGAAATTGTTTGAAAGGTTTTATGCCATTTTCTGTAAGGAAGTCAGTTATCTTTTTCAAGCCTACGTTCTTCCATTCTTTACCCTAATGTTCCCAATAATATGATAAACGACCTTAACAGGCAAAGGGGCTATAACCTTATCTATATTTAACTATCCATTTAACTTTCCTTTGCAGTACAACCTTGCGTTTAGTATTTGTTTCCTAAAACATGGTCCTTAGTTAATTTGGGTAAGATCATGTTCAATGTAATGCCATTATTCTTCCATATTATCTTGAGCAAAGGAGTAACTGGGCCCCAGTGCACAAATTGCCCACGCATGCATCTCTTCCTCCCCCCCAACACCTCCACGCGTCTTATCCCCCCTAGCCACTCTATGCGTCTCATCCACCCCAGCCCCTCCCTGTGTGTCATTCCCTCCCTCCCAACCCGTTGATGTGTGTCATGCTCTCCCCACTAATGTAAAGTAAGTAGTGTCTGTTTCTGTGTGTATAGGGATAAAACTGTGATAGTCCCTCACAAAGCACATTGAGAGGGAGTGTTGTCTGGAAAAATAAACGGTATTATTGTAAACACTGATGAATAACCAAAATCACAAAAAGTGCTATATAGTCCTAAGCCTAATTAGGCAAAGCCTCTGTCTAACATGTAATGAAACCTAAGCAAATTCAATTCTTAGAACCACTTCCCTCACTCTCTGGCTTTATTGTCGATTGCCAACGTGGAAGGAATGAATGTTATCGAAAGAGATGACGAAAGCTGCATCCATATCACTCTTCAATATTAGTATAATATTTAGGTTGCTATTTATAAAAGGAAGGGGTGAAGCACCAGCTAATTAATGTCAAATATTGTAATTACTGCCTCACTTGTTAAGGGGTGTGCAAGTGTTATGGAGAAACACACATATATTATTATCCAAATCTACCAATATAAATACAAGGATATTAATATTTCACTTGTAATCATTAAATCATTGGATTGGCTGAGATTGTCAATTCTGATGATCTTAGCCAAGGAGGAAGGCCGAGAGCAGAGCTAGACACCAGCCTTGCCATTCAGCATCTCCTGATAGAGATGCATTGAATCAATGCATCTCTATGAGGAAGGTGAACATCAGTGATACACAGTGTGCCCCAGGAAGCACCTCTAGTAGCCATGTGAGGAGTGGCTGCTGGAGGTGTCCCTAGGCTGTAATGTAAACACTGCCTTTTCTTTGTGTTTACAGCAAAAAGCCTGCAGGGCTCACAAGAACTACAACTTAATGTAGTAACTATAGTGTCCCTTTAACTAACCGTATAGTGTCCCTTTAACTAACTGTAGCCCTAACAATGACCAATGCCAACCAACCCTAACCCTTTTCACAGTGAATCCAGTTATTAAAAAGCACTTTTATACAAGGATGTAAATTGTACAACATTGTTCACAAAGAGCATAATAACAGACATACACAGTACGTCTGTTGTCATGAACACAAAAGTAAGTTAATTTTTAGAATGAAACACAAAAGAAAAATGTATACACACATTTTTGGAGTTGCCTAGCAGGTCATGCTGAAAAACCTCCAATGTCGCTGAATTACAGCAATTCTGCAAAAGAACAATGGACCAGATTCCCTCACAGAGATTTGGGACATTGATCTCCAATTATAGAAGGTGCTTGGCTGCAGTTGTTAAAAGGGCCAACAGTTACCAAGTTCGGTGTGGAGAGAAAATGTTGTTTCACAAAGGGCCAGTTTGAGTTGGATAATCTTAAGAAAAAATATTTAAAACTGAATTTTGTCTACTTGCGGTCTCTCTGTCTTATGCCAAGGAAGGTTATACAAATGTGGTATCTCAACAATTAATAAAGTCTTTAAAAATAGGGAAGTGAAACAGTCTATATTGTAGCGCGGGCTTTTTTTGGGCAACACAAGTAACTGAACAGCCATTGTTTATGCACGGAATGTTGTAGGCAGGCTAAAGTTTAGCAGTGCTTTGTCCATGTAATGTCATAAAGGAAATCAATTCTCCTAATGTTTCACATTCAGGTTATTGTTTTTTGTTTGTTTTTTGTTTTTTTTGGTGGGGGGGGGGATGATTTCTTTAGCATCAAGTTAGGAGATCCTTGTCCTGCAACTTAACTCCAGTGCAGAATGTCTATATATTTGTACATAATCCAGACAGTTGTTACTCTCAATTGGTACATGTACAGCAGAGATTTCAAGATACATACAATATATATTTAACCTTAAACTGTAGAAAGCGCAAGGAGGATGAATGTCTCCGGTAAAAAGGTTAATCTCATGAAAGCAGTCATTAAAAGGGATACTCTAAGCACAAAAACAAACTATAGCTTAATGAAGCAGTTTTAATGTATAGATCAAGTCCCTACAATCTAATTTCTAAAATATCTGCCCTTTAGGAGTTAAATCACTTTTGCTTCTGTTTATGCAGCCCTAGCCACACCTCCCCTGACTGTGGCCCACAAAGCCAAAATGAAAGAAAATTATACAATTTTAAATCAAGTGTAACAGCATAGTCGGTTTACTTTGGATAGTTCTCAATTTTTCTCTGTTAATAAAAAAAACAAAAAACCACACGAGAAGCGAGACTGCAGGGTTATGATTTACACACCAAAACCACTTAATTAAGCTAGAGATGTTTTTGTTCTTATATTCTCCCTTTAAGGATGTGCAAGTTTTAAAAGAAAATGCAATGTTTACATTACAGCCTAGGCATAACTCCACTGGCCACTACTCAGAGGTGCTTCTTGGGGCAGTGCTGCACAGTGCAGTACCGCCCTTATGTATCCCCACCATCTGCATGGAGACACTGAACTTTCCTCATAGAGATGCATTGATTCAATGTATCACTATGAGGAGATGCGGATTGGCCAGGGCTGTGTTTGGCTTGTGCTGGCTCTGCCCCTGATCTGCCTCCTTGACAAGCTCAGCCAATCCTACGTGAAAACATTGTGATTGGTTTAGAACACCACTTCTGATGTCAGCCAAGCAGGCAGAACAAATGGAAAGTAAGCAGCAGCAGATGGGAGTAAAGGTAAGATTATATACTATATTTAGTAAGGGCAAGTGGGGAAAGGGAGCTAGATGGTGGTTTTAACACTGTATAGTCAGGAATATATGTTTGTGTTCCTGATCCTATATTGTTCCTTTAAAATATTACTGTGTTATTCAATATTATGGTAAAGCTATAGCCACTATTCCCTCTCTTCAGCTATAACTATGGTTAGAATTATTTTGTAACAGATTCCTGACGTACAGCACTTCTAATGTTGCAAATTTCCTCAAAGAGAGAAACGTCCCACGGGGAAGTATAGTAAGACTATTTATTACACAAATGCAGTAAAGCAGCTCCACACATCAAATAAAAATAAGATGTGTGCCCTCATAGTAAGCATAATTTATTCAGTGCATTTATCTATGCTAATTTAGTAAAATGATTTCCCCAAGTAATAAAAATATTTAACAGTAAGTTATGCTTATGGATTTTAGTTCTTGCTGATGTGCAAAGAGTGTGACCTCTTTTTTCAATTTACAAAAAGTGCAGGTTTCAGTAGAAATTGTCACGTTTATAAAGTAACTTGTCACACTCCCTGGCAGTGAAACAGACAAACAGTCCTGATAGCTCCTTGTTTGCTTAGCTCAGTGGAGCTAAACTCAAGTAGCAGAATTGCTCAGAGCAACTTTCTTGCAAAGACTTCTAATTGAGTTGTATTGGGAAGTCTGTGATTGGACAGGGTGAGAAAGGGAGGACTTCAAAGGATGCAGACAAAATCTGCAACGTTGTAAGCTGTTTTTATATACCTCTAATGAAATTAAAAAAAAGAAATAAAAAAAAGAAAAGTTTGTATTGGGGGTATAGCTACTAAAGAGTGTTTTATGTTTTTTATTTGGGCTGTGGAATGTCCTTTTATTATTATGTTATTTTTTTAACATAATACTACTTTTAAGTAGTAGTGGATATCTTTATAACTCATTTAATAGTATTTTATATGATTTTAGCTCATTGCAATGTTACATAACCTCGAGATTTTATTTATGTATTTAGTTTATCGGTTGACTCTATTCTGATTTAAGGTCAATTCCATGAAAGGAGACTTAAATTAACTGAAGTTATAAGACAATGTTATATATGCCCAATTTATATGTGGCACCCTCTAAATTGAGCACTGTTTTGAGGCTGGAATGCACTGACTGAGGCCAGATGCTATAAAACTACAATTCCCTTGATGCTTTGCATGCCTTTAGAATGCTTTAGATTGACAAAGCTTCTATAAAAATTTTGGGATCTACCGTTTGGGCACCCCTCCTGTAGAGGAACTATAGCACTACAGGTGGCAGGAATACTGTTTGAGCATCACACCAAGTCTAGATCAAGGTCTGGCAGCATCCCCTGCAGGGAAGCAGTGTGCACACACAGGATACACTAGCGTTAACCCCTTGAGCGCCAAATGTTTTTGCTATGCCATCTGTAAGCTCATATAAATTAACGCTCATATTTGTTTGATGAGTATTTCTCTTGTGTTTTTCTTTGAGAAAATCTGCAACAATTTAAGTGCTGTGTATCAGGAATTCATAAAAGGCACATTAAAGTGGAGTTACTAATGCAGAGAGTAAATAGTGGCAGCATCTTTACTTTGGTGTTATATTTTAAGATTTTGTTATTTTAATTATTTAGTGTCTTCAGAACTGGCACAGAGGATTATTGCATATATTCGGATTACATTTTTGGAGATTTGTTTAGGTAAGTTGTTTTTCAGCTGCTTTTGTAATGTTGCTAGAATTATGTGCATTCATCTGTTTTATATCTGATAAAGTAGGTCTTACACGAAAAAAACAAAACAAAAAGAAAAACTGGGAACATTAAAGTGATACTCTAACCCTAAAAAAAAAAAACACACCAAAAAAAACAAAAACATTTTTCTTCAAAAACATAATGCTTAATTGGAGCATTGTTCTTTATCTCCCCCACTCCCTCTCGAAAAAGTTTAAAGAAGTAATAAAATACAATTTTACTTACCTGAACTCCAGCACTAGTTCCAATTTTGCAACAAAAAAAATAAAATAAAAAAAGTCCTTCTCAACCTCAGAATGTCAGTCACATCTTTCCTTGGATCATATGTTACTCCACATATTAAATTTTTTTTATCCCTGAATATTATGTTTTAGCACATATTGATTCAGTTCACTCTGAGAAAACCACCTGTTCAGGTAGACAATTTAACATCCTTATTTTTCTTACTGTAAAAAACCCTTTCCTTTGTCTTAGAATAAGTCTTGATTGCTCCACTCTAAATGTGTGACCTTGTATCCTATGTACAGTCCTGTGGAGAAAAAAATGTATTTGCCGTTTTAGAAACACTAAGATTCTTTTTCTGGAGCAGAGGGTGCTAAGCCAAAAAAAAAAAAATAGGAAGAAAAAAATATGGCACTTGAGAGCATCTAGTCATGTCAACAAAATGGGGCTAATTGGCCTTGTTCTAGTCTCCTTTAACCCCTTAAGGACCAAACTTCTAGAATAAAAGGGAATCATGACATGTCACACATGTCATGTGTCCTTAAGGGGTTAAGGAAAAAATTGTAGGAATATGCATTGAATTGCCATTCGAGTTGCACATGAATGAAGGCATGCTATTGGCCTCTATATTCAGGGGCTATCAAAGACTCATAGAACCAGTGGGTGGGGTTACAGCAAGAAGACATCTTGGAAGTAGCACAGGGAGAGCACAGGAGCAGATCCTGGCCCCTCTCAAATATATGTGTGTAATTTTTAATTTTTTTTAATTTTGTCTCCCCCAATAATCCCATTGACTGTTTGAGGACTGATTAAGCAAGGGAATTTACTCAAATATAGAACATATATAAAGCCAGGGAAGCCTAGGGGTGACAAGGGGAGGAGGACATTTCTGACACAGAGCACTGTGCTGCCTGCCACTTATCGTTTTAATAACTCTACTGACATAACCACCACCATCTTTAAAGTGTTCAGTTACTCTACAGCTGAGACACTCGTGCTGTGGCTAGTGGAAAGGTTGTGAGGCTTCAAACTGCAGGACTGGGGCTGTGACTGAGGACTGCTGCGATTCTGTTTTTAATCTGTTTTAATCTGTAATGATAGTTGATTCTGTTAACTATGTCAACTACGTCTTGGCTCCATATTACCACTGCAGATTAATTATATTCCCAGCTGCAAAGGTAAAAGGTAGTCTTTCAGTATCCTGCTGCTTTATCCATATGTGTGGAGAGCTAATGGAGTATCAATGTTTCATTAAAGCAGCAATATTTAATAGAAAGCTAAAAAAGTTGTCATATAAGTAGCTGAATTGAAGATGAGATCATAAGAGAAAGAGCTAATTGAGGGCTAAGAAGAGAGAGAGAGAGAGAGAGCGCTAGAGCATTTTACAGAGACATGTTCTGTGTGGGGATCTGTGTATTGCAACTCTGCATCCATCACAGTGACCCTGGCTGAGTGGGATAGCTATGCTATTTTCTTATTGTGACCAGTTATGGGTGTTATTTCTCTGTATTTTACTCATCTCTACCCATTGTATCGGCATCTCTGTAGTCTACCCAGCTCTGTGTATTGTATAGGTATCATTGTATTGTGCCCAGTTCTATGTATTATATATATCTATTTTTTTTCTCATCTCTGTTGTGACATTTCTTTGTATTTCATAGATATCTTTGGGTTTGCCCAGTTTGTATTATTGTAGGAGCATCTCTGTATTACACTCAGCTCTCTGTATTGCATTAGTGTCTCGGCACTGTATAGGGAGGAGTAAAATTCTGGGGAAGGAGTCTGGCGCTCCACCATCTTAAAACTTTACCAGTTGCCAATGTTCATGTCTATGACAATATTTAAAGATAATGGTTTTGTATTGGCCATGAATATATTTATTTAATGCCATCATATTCCCTATGAGGTACTGTTTTTCTAAACTAAAGAGGTTTACATTTGTTATCCTTACTTCATGACTAAAATATTCCATTCCTTGGGTCAACCCAGGTCTGTGGTCTAGCCCACTACGTGTTACTCCGCCAGGACTGTCCTTCTTTAGCCACATCCCTATTATGCCAAGGGAGGAAGTCAACAGGTGGCATACTGCCAAGGCATGCATACCCTGACTCACATTTTATGTAAGCAAGAAGAATACGTGAATGTATGTACCAAACCCTATTTCCATACCTCAAACCTAAACTGACGAACGTCTCAAGAATATAACGTTGTGCATATCCCGTTCTAGAAAATGTTTGCTCAGGAGATTGTACTGTCTCAACACCTGATTCACTGTCTCCGCCCCTTTTCTATTTCTGTAACCTCAATCAAGCTTGAAAAACACAAATAAAGATTGTCAAAAAAATAAATATTCCATTCCTTCTATTAATTTTGTAGCCCGCCTCTGCACTTTCTAGTACCATAATATCCTTCTTTAGAACAGGTACCAAAATTGCACAGCATATTCAAGGTGTGGTCTTACAATTGGTGCACAATTATATTTTCAACCCGAGAATTAATACCCCTTTCTAGACATGACAATACCTTGCCTGCCTTAGCAACTGGTGATTGACATTGCACATTGTTGCCTATAACAATTTATGTGTAGTTATACCCGATTTACTACCATTTAAGATGTAAGTGGTTTGTGCATTCTTTTGCATTTATCTACATTAAATTGTATCTGTCATTTGAGCACCCAGTCCCCAAATCCTTTTGCAGAGAAGTAATATCCTGCTCAAATTGTATTACTTTACAGAGTTTTGTGTCATCTGCAAACACTACAAATATGGTTTGCAGTGCCCATTTCATTTGAAATTATGAAAATTAAACTATAACAAGATAAATAGATTTGTTTCCATATCTCTGCACTTGTTCACTTTCATTTGTTGCATGTCTATCAGCAGTAACTACATCTTTCTTTCCCCTGTACAACAGAAAACTTAATTGTACAAAAAGTAATTTCTACTGCTGGTACATTGCATACATTGCCCTTTTCTAGCTCTAAATATCATCTAGAAAAGTAACCATCACTAGTGACAGATTTCATTACCACAGCAAAAATTCTACAGAACTAACATACACACACACACACAAACACACACACCATCTCAGTGCTTCAGAAATTGTAAACTCCACATTCCTACTAGATATTCTATTCAAATGCATCAGGCTCCATCTGAGATAGGGTTTAAAGGAATAAAGTTAATATGAATGCTAGATGCAAGTACTTTATAAAAAGTTAGATTACTAGTGATTATACTGTAGTGTAAAAAGATTGCTTTAGGAAAAACTAAAATATATTCCTGAAATGTTAACTAATAAATAACAAGGTAATGTAAACAAAAATAAAAGTAAATGATGGTAGATTCATTATTTAATTTTTTTTTTAAACAGTAATTTGTATTAGAAATGAGAATTATATATCTCCTTTAATTTTATAAGATCATGAGCTTGGCAGGGGATAAACCTTGTGTAATATTGTACGTGGGGGGGCAGGGTCATAATTGTTTACTTGAAACCAGGGGACTGGGGATCCTCTTGTCGTCTTATTTTTTTTGGGGGGGGGTGAAGTGGGTTCATATTCTCAAAGTTATTTTTATAAAGATATGTTGTAGAATCCAAACAACATTATAACCACTTTTCTTTAAATTGCAACTGTTGGTAGATGACCAGGGCCGGTGCTACCATTAGGCGAATAATGCATTTGCCTGGGATGCAGTCTGTGAAGATTCCGGATGGGCTGCTCCTTTATGGGACTGGAGCGCTGGGTGAGTGGCTCGTGAGCCACCCCCCAGTGCTGCTATTTCCTGTGATTCCTTCAATGTCACTGAAAGCCCAATGCCCGAGCAGATGCATTCTGCTGACAGGGGAAGCCAGGACGTTACCTACTATACAGGTTGCCCCCGCCTGTAAACACGCTGGAGGGAGCAGGAAGCAGCCTGTGCTAACTGTGCACGGCTTTCCTGCTTCCCCATCAAAAATAAAAGGCAACTTCCTGCAGGCTGGAGGATGGTCCCTGCTCCACAGTACTAGCACAGTTATGGCCCACATGTAGCTTAAGAGGGCTGATTGTTTTATGTATGTTTTTAAATTGGTATGTTTGCGTTTGTGTGTAAATAAAGTGTGACTGGAAACTGGTGTGAGTGTATATTTCAGTAAGAGTGGGATAGTGAAAAGTGTATGAGTGACATTGTATAGTTACATAGACTTCCTCACATTTGTTTTTTGCTGTTGATCCAAAAGAAGGCAAAAAAAAACAGGGTTGTAACAAAGGCAGGTTGGCATCAAAGGCAGGCTGGCATCAAAGGCAGGCTGGTTTGAAGTATACGTAAGGGTGGGGCAAGTTATTGTTAGGTGCAGTTTGAAGGAAGTCTGGAGCAGGTTGGTATGGAGCAGGTTTAACCCCTTAAGGACCGAGGATGGTTCAGGACCGTCATCTGCATTTTCCCATTGCCGACCGCTGACGGTCCTGAACCGTCCTAGTTACTTACCTGATCGCCGTCGTTCCCCCGTCGTGCAGCCCAGACAGACAGTCTCCCCACACTGGATTAGGACCCCTGTGGCCATGTGATCGCTTAACACAGCGATCACATGGTCACAATAGGTGTCCATGTGTCTGCCTGCAGGGGGACTACCTGTGCTGACAGGCAGTCTCCCTGCATGTGTAAAATAAAAAATAAAATAAAAATAAAGTTAATGTTAATACAAAATAAATAAATAATTATATATATATATATATATATAGTCATACTAAGTGTATTTTTATATTATTATGTACTTATATTAATATAAAAATACACTTATTAAATTACACATGTATATATATATATATATATAATTATAAAATATAAATAATAAGTAATTTAAATTAAATAAAAAAAATTTAAATAATAAAAATTGAAAAAAATTATATATCTATATGAAATTTTATTCTAACTATTTTAAAATATATATATATATATATATATATATATATATTTATATCAAAATACACTTAGAATGAATTTGTATATATAGCGATGTATATATAAATAAAAATAATACAAAATATACATATGTCCATATACAAAATTACATAAATAATTATATAAATATACACGTAGACTTCAAATATATAAATATGCATATATATTTAAATTCTACGTGCGTATTTATGTAATATTTTTACATAATTAAGTAATTGTATTGATTGCAATTTGAGGGACCTGCCTGCCAACCCAGGCCGAAAGTCCAGAGAATTTAATTTGCTAGCACTGTATTTTACCCTGTAACGTTCTACGACACCCTAAAACCTGTACATGGGGGGGGTACTGTTTTACTCGGGAGACTTCGCTGAACACAAATATTAGTGATTCAAAACAGTAAAACATATCACAGCGATGATATTGTCAGTGAAAGTGACTTTTTTTGCATTTTTCACACACAAACAGCACTTTTACTGATGATATAATTGTTGTGGTACGTTTTCCAGTTTTTAAACACTAATATTTGTGTTCAGCGATGTCTCCCGAGTAAAACAGTACCCCCATGTACAGGTTTTATAGTATTTTTGAAAGTTACAGGGTCAAATATATGGGTGAAATATTTTTACATTGAAAATGGCCAGGTTGGTTACGTTGCCATTGAGAGCGTATGGTAGCCCAGGAATGAGAATTACCCCCATGGCACACCATTTGCAAAAGAAGACAACCAAAGGTATTGAAAATGGGGTATGTCCAGTCTTTTTTAGTAACCACTTAGTCACAAACACTGGCCAAAATTAGCGTTCAATTTAGTTTTTTTACTTTTTTCACACACAAACAAATATGAATGCTTACTTTGGCCAGTGTTTTCGACTAAGTGGCTACTAAAAAAGACTGGACATACACCATATTGAATACCCTGGGTTGTCTACTTTAAAAAAAATATTTACATGTGGGGTGTTATTCAGAGATTTATGACAGATAATAGTGTTACAATGTCACTATTGATAAATTTTTATGTTTTGAAACCGCAATATCCTACTTATACCTATAGCCCTATAACATGCAAAAAAAAGCACATAAACACTGGGTATTTTTAAACTCAGGACAAAATTTTGAATCTATTTAGCAGTTTTTTTTCATTCGCTTTTGTAGATGAGATTTTTCAAGTAAAAGTCAAAAAACATGTATTTTTTTCAATTTTTCATCATTTTTTTTATTTTTTTTTAAATTAAAAAAATTATATAAGAGATTATATAAATAATGGTATGTAAAGAAAGCCCCTTTTGTTCTGAAAAAAAAATATATAATTTGTATGGGAACAGTAAATGAGAGAGCGGAAAATTACAGCCAAACACAAAAACCACAAAAGTGTAAAAATATGCCTGGTCGCAAATGTACAACATCGCAAAAACAGTCCAGTCCTTAAGGGGTTAAAGGCAAGTCTGAAGCAGATTCACAGGAGCCAGGATATGAAGTGATTCAGGTAAATCACCAAACTTCAAAGTAAAGGCCATGAGATTAATTGGGTGTAGCCTTTTGTAGCTGAAGTAATTAGTCCTAGGCAGGTGAGGACTGAGGTGACTAGTGAGACCACTAGTGGTGGAGAGCTGTAACTTCTTTTAAAGGAACAGAAATAAATTAAGATAAACCATAGGTGTCAGGATACAATCCTGACAGGCAGTCTCTTTCTTTCCCTAAATGTCTGCTCACTATTTCTCTCCTAAAATGTCTCCTAGTCTGTCTCTGTTTTCTAAATACCTCAACAATCTCTATCCTTTCCCTAATTGTTTTTCCAGTCTGTTCCCTTTCCCTAAATTTCTCTTCGGTGTCTCCGCTTTCCCTACATGTCTCTCTGGCCCGTGTCCTTTCCCTAAATGTCTTCCCAATCTCACCAATCCATCTCTGCTCCCTAAATTTCTCCCCAAACTGTCTTTTTTACTAAATGTCTCAGTTTCCCAAACATTTTCCACTAAATGTCTTGGCCTGTCTATCTTAAACAGGAACCGGCAAATAAACTATAAGGGGTCTATTCACTAAACAGTGATTTGAAGAAAAAAATAGTTTAAATGGTGACATTAGACAACTTTTCTGTTTTGGCCTAAATGTTACACGTTATATTTCACCTCACTGTTTAATTGTCTTTTGAAGAGAACTGAAATTAAATTATTCACTGATTGTTAAGGCTTTAACACAAATTGAAAGTTAATTTTAAATTTAAGGTCAAAGTAGCCAAATCTAGAAAATGTTTTAAGTTGTTTTTTTGGCCTTCAATTAGAAATTCACTTTGAATTCCTGATTCTCACTTTAGTGAACAACTGTATCGGAAAAGAGAGACTGGAGAGAACCAGTGGCATAGAGACTACAAGCTTCGGGAAAAAGAAACAGGAGAAAGATGGGGATAAACACTGATGAGAGAAATTGTTAAGAATATGAATGAGCAGTGTGGAGGAATGGGACAGCTGATCAGACCTAATTGAAAACCAAATGCCAAATTTAGGCCAAAATAGCGGATTTAGAAGAATTCTCCAACTCAGCTACTGTCACAGTTCAACTGTTTTTGCATAAACTTTGCAATTCGATTTTCATTTCACTGAAATTCATAGTTTAGTAAATAACGTCTGAGAGAATGTAGTTGTATTCATGAGAGGGCGGCAAGAATCGTTGCACATGGGCAAATGATATCAGCGGAATTGCTGTGCTAAAGGTAGACTTATGGTCTTACTTGAGATATGTGCATAAAGTGCACATACAGTAATACTATAAAATATATAATAAGATTTTATATATATATATATATATATATATATATATATATATACACACACACACACACACACACACACACACACACACACACACAAAGAAAAATTATAAACGCAACACTTATGTTTTTGCCCCCATTTTTTATGAGCTGAACTCAAAGATCTAAGACTTTATCTATGTGCACAAAAGGTCTATTTCTCTCAAATATTGTTCACAAATCTGTCTAAACCTGTGTTAGTGAGCACTTCTCCTTTTGCCAAGATAATCCATCCAACTCACAGGTGTGGCATATCAAGATGCTGATTAGACAGCATGATTATTGTACAGGTGTGCCTTAGACTGGCCACAATAAAAGGCCACTCTAAAATGTGCAGTTTTAGTATATTGGGGGGCGGGGGGGTCCGAAGACCAGTCAGTATCCATCACGCAGTGCAACACATCTCCTTCGCATAGAGTTGATCAGATTGTTGATTGTGGCCTATGGAATGTTGGTCCACTGCTCTTCAATTGCTGTGAGAAGTTGCTGGATATTGGCAGGACCTGGAGCACGCTGTCGTATACACCAATCCAGAGCATCCCAAACATGTTCAATGGGTGACATGTCCGGTGAGTATGCTGGCCATGCAAGAACTGTGATGTTTTCAGCTTCCAGGAATTGTGTACAGATCCTTGCAACATGGGACCATGCATTATCATGCTGCAACATGAGGTGATGGTAGTGGATGAATGGCACAACAATGGGCCTCGGGATCTCATCACAGTATCTCTGTGCATTCAAAATGTCATCAATAAAATGCACCTGTGTTAGTGGCCTATAACATACCTCGGCCCATGCCATAACCCCACCGCCACCATGGGCCACTTGATCCACAACATTGACATCAGCAAACCGCTTACCCACACAATGCCATACACGCTGTCTGCCATCTGCTCTGTACAGTGAAAACCAGGATTCATCCGTGAGGAGAACATCTCTCCAAAAGGCCAGACGCCATCGAATGTGAGCATATGCAAACTCAAGTTGGTAACAACAACGAACTGCAGTCAGGTCGAGACCCAGAGGAGGACGACGAGCATGCAGATGAGCTTCTCTGAGATGGTTTCTGACACTTTGAGCAAACCGATTGTTGGAGCAGCTGTCCGGGTGGCTGGTCTCAGACGATCTTGGAGGTGAAGATGCTGGATGTGGAGGTCCTGGGCTGGTGTGGTTACACGTGGTCTGCGGTTGTGAGGCCGGTTGGATGCACTGCCAAATTCTCTGAAATGCCTTTGGAGACGGCTTATGGTAGAGAAATAACGTTCAATTCACAGGCAACAGCTCTGGTGGACATCCCTGCAGTCAGCATGCCAATTGCATGCTCCCTCAAAACTTGTGACATATGTGGCATTGTGCTGTGTGATAAAACTGTACATTTTAGAGTGGCCTTTTATTGTGGTCATACCTGTGCAATAATCATGCTGTCTAATCAGCGTCTTGATATGCCACACCTGTGAGGTGGATGGATTATCTTGGCAAAGGAGAAGTGCTCACTAACACAGATTTAGACAGCTTTGTAAACAATATTTGAGAGAAATAGGCCTTTTGTGTACATAGAAATAGTCTTAGATTTTTTAGTTCAGCTCATAAAAATAATGGGGGCAAAAACAAAAGTGTTGCATTTATAATTTTGTTTAGTATATATATTTATAAAAAAAATTTATTTCTACACACACACGCACACCATATTCATAACACACAACAGAAGCAGCATGTATCATATTTAAGAAAAATGTTTGACATATGCTGGAAACACTACACTGGCATCTTTAAAAAGGCAGAACTGCTACTGCAAATGAAAAAGCTGTTCAATTAGGTCATGTTTTAATCATGGGAGTTTTTCCACTATCTGGTAATTGACTGGAAAAATAAGACTTGGAGTACAGACAGCTAGGGGAAATATGTTTGGAGATGCTAAAAAACTAAATCAAAATAATTTGTATCACAACAGCCAACTAAAAATAACTAGGCAATTGTCATACGGATAAAGGATGCAGCACATGTTATTAAAATAAGAACATATATAGTATGAATGTTACATTTAAAAATGGTCTTGTAAACCACAACTGCTGTATAACAACAAATCGAAAATATTTGTGTATTTTCTGTACAAGTAACAATGTGGGTTCATGGAAAGAATTAGGAACAGGAAAAAAAATGCTATTGTATACTTCAGAAGAAGAAAAAAGAAGGATGATTCCTAAGCCGATGTCATCGATCTATTGTTTGAAAAACTCAATTTGGAAACTTGCTCTAAGCTACATTGTATTGTTTTCTGAAATGATGCCCTTCACCTACTGTTTGGAAAATTCAAAATAAAGACGGTCAAAAAAAAAAAAAAAAGAAAGAAAGAAAAGAAGGAATCTGAAGTAACTTATATAAGGAGTCACCAAACCCCTTCAACAGTAGATATTCAGCCTTTTACTAGAGATCAAACTGCATAGAACATTCTAATTTCCAAGAATTACTAATGCTTCTCTTCACAACTGACGCCACTCCGAAGGATTTGCATACTATGGCCTTGATTTAATAATCTTTCCAAATTATTCAATACTGTCAGAAATGCTTGTGGTGGTTTGATCTTTGTTTTTCTTTTTACTTTTTTTTTACTTTTTGAATAATTAAGATTTATCAATTCCTCAAGCATAATTTGTTTAGAACCAAACAAACAAAAAAGAAACCTAAATAACTGCTAGACTACACTTTATAAATAAGGCCTAGAATATTTATGCTGCACTGATAAGCGTACAGTGAAATACGTGTGTATATATATATATATCCATTTTTAATATGTTATTTATACGATAAGTATTTTTTATTTAAACACACAACTTTTCAGAAGTTAGTTTATTCTCACTTTATCCTGTTTGTGGTATGGTTTGCTAATTGACAGCATATCATTGGTGAAGATAATTTACTGCAGATATAATTTTATACAAAGTCTAATCAAAGTATAACCAGGCGGCCCATGCATGATCATGTGTCATCAGGGGCCCAGTTTTGCGCTGAAGCCCTTTAACAGCTATACCAGCCCCTTTTCATATCAGCAGCGCTTGGAGGAAGTGAGATCCTGTCAATTATTCCCAGATAACGGCCACTGAGCTGCACAGTATGAGAACAGAGGAGGCGGTGTGAACTGTGAGAGCCAACCTTTGACTTCCAACAGCCTTAGACAGAAGATCCAAATGGGCCTTAAATGTAGGAAAAGGGAAGGTGGCTAAAAATGTAAAAAATTTTACCAGCATGTGTGTCTTTGCGTGCTTGTGTGTCTGTGTATTTAAATGTGTCAGTGCATGTTTCTGTGTGTCTGTGCATCTGCATGTGTGTTTCTGTATGTTTTGCATCTGCATGTGTGTCAGTGTGTGCATATGTGTGAAGTGTATCAGTGTGTGTGCCAGTGCATGTGTTTATGTGCATACATCACAACATTCAAATGCCAAACCTACACAGAAATACACCCCTGCTTTCAAACATCAACACGACATACAAATAGGGATGCACCGAAATTTTGGCTGCTGAAATTTTCGGCCGAAAATGGGCCTATCCTGTTTTGGCCGAAAACTGGTCAAATTTGCCAAAATTAAAAATATAATAATAATAATAATAATAATAATAATATATATTTATTTGTAGTGCATATTTTAACAGACATGCTTGCAAGAACACAAGGGAGGGGGAGGGAAAGAACACTATGGGACGGGGGATGGAAAGAACGCAATGGGACGGTGAGGGGGAGGGAAAGAACACAATGGGACGGTGAGGGGGAGGGAAAGAACACTATGGGACAGGGGAGGGGGAGGGAAAGAACACTATGGGACAGGGGAGGGGGAGGGAAAGAACACTAATGGGACAGGGGAGGGGGGAGAAGAATACTAAAAAGAGGGAGGGGAGAGGAACACAAGAGGTGGGAGAGAGGAACATTAAGGGGGGCACTAAAACAGATGGGAGAAGGGAAGTTTTTCATATTAGATTAATTAAATTCATTAAAAAGTCTAATATTAATAAAAAACTTGGGGGGAAAAAGTCATTTTCGGTTTCGGCCAAGGGCATCCTAAATTTTCGGTTTTGGTTTCGGCCCAGACTTTTCATTTCGGTGCATCCCTACATGCAAACACACTATTATTATTATTTATATAGCGCCATCAAATTCTGCAGCACTTTACAATGGGTGGACGACATGTAGTTGTAACCAGACAAGTTGAACATACAGGAACAGAGGGGTTGAGGGCCCTGCTCAATGAGCTTACATGCTACATTAAAAAGCAAACACTACACACAAGTACACCCCTATATTCCCATACACATACTCTATACAAAAACATGTTTACATTCAAACACTGCTCAGGAATAAATACAAACCTACAAGGATGGGCATATGGTAGATCCCCAGCTGGCAAGTCACTGTGGCAGTTGTATGACAGATAGCAATCTACCTTTTAGCCACCCTTGCGATGGAGGAAGCAAAAACATTATTGTACCAGGGCCTTCTCTACATTAGTTCCGCCACTGCTCTGTAGCCAAGTTTACTATTTGAAAAAAAGAGACACATGAAGAATACAGTTCCCACAAGAAAAATCATTCACATGGTTCAGTTTAAAGTTGTGGTAACCATAACCGTTAACATGGTCAGTAGCAAAAACCATATCAGATGCCATGTACAAACTATTTTCCTACTCTTTATTTTTATTCAGTTAAAGAGCAGTCAAAAGTAACACAGAAAAGTGCATATATAGACTTCACTTGTGGGCTAAAATGACAAAAAAACTCTGCATCCCGGCCTGTGGGGCGATGTTGGGCAATGGTGGGTAGAAAATCTACCTACCATGTCCATTTTTGTTTTCTCATCTGCCAGACAGGGATGAGAGACGTAGTCCTTTTACAGGATCAAACTTATCAAAGGTCTTTCTGACATTTACACATAGAATTACAAGAAGCAAGTTCCCCAATTGCACTTCTGTACGCTACAAAAAACAAACTGACGGATTTCAATACTTTCCAAAACTATTATTCAGGTCACACAGTATCAGTGTTTAATCAGTTTATAAAGCAGTTCAAATCTTCCTGGAGTATTAACTGTTCATCCCAAAATGCTGGACATTTGATGGGTGAAGCCTCTATCTCATCAGGAAGGCATCTACCATCTGTTCTACTTTCCTAGTCATGTAAATCAGGAAATTTCTGAACATTTCTATTATTTTTCTAATGCATTAACAATTTGTGCATTAAAAAACAAAGTAAACCCATGCCTATTGTGTTGCTTTAATGGCAAATCGTGTGCATTTTATACTCTGCTAAGTGGAACATTAGAGAATGTCCACTCCTAAAAGCAATAGGGCAGGAAGTTCACCAAACTATCTGGTACTGATTAATATAATTTAAAAATAAAATCCCTGCACCCACCCAAAGGAGCCCAGAAATGTCCCGTCTTAGCGTCAAGTGATAAAAATAATCCAATCCCACAGGTGGCCATGGGCTTAGGGACCTCTCCAATAACCAATCTCTTAAATATTGTTAAAAAGGAATAAATATGGTTCTATAAAGATAAATCTCACTTATACTTTACAAATAAATAAATGGATAACTAAGAAATGAGCTTCCACATTAGAACATTCCTGAAGAACTGCCAAGGGCCCCAGGATACTCTCATTAAACCATTTAAAAATGATATAACATAAACTGCACCCAGAGACTCAATGCACCACAGACAAGTTGTGGTGGTTACAAAATACAGAAGTAGTTATATTACTTGAAGAGCCATGTTAACATAATCCACCCCAGTATAGTGCCTATCCCATTTCTAAATTATCGTATATGCAACTGGCGCCAGCCTTGTATGTGTTTATCTTAAAGCCACTGTTAAGCACTTTTACTTAATTATGCATGGAAAGTCCTTATAGAACCAGCTGACAATTCCTACTGCCGCTACAATAAGGTCAAGCTTCAACAACGGTTGTCTTCAAGCTAGCATGCAGATTTGCTTGTAAATGAATTACATTATTACAGATGTGGCAAGTCTCATTGCACAGTTTTGAGTACACTAAAACTACTTTTTAATGAACATATACTATAAAATAGGACTTTTTTTACACCCCTCATTGTGTTTAATTTTTAATTGCGTATTAAACTATTTAAGCATTACCCTTACATCCATTTTAATTTTCCCTCCTTTTCTGCTGTCAAACTTAATTGCACAACACCTGCTTAAGTCTAACATCAATTTGTTCTTCTCGTCCTCTATAATAGGGGTGCCCAAAAGGTAGATCATAAGATGTGCATTTGATCTCCCCATAGAAAAGCATTATATCAATGCTTTCCTAAGTGGAAAAATCTGACGCTGGATGTCCTCATGCAGAGTGTCAGGAACTGCAATGTTTAACATTGCAGCATTAAGTGCAGAAGGGGCACTGCACCCAGACCACTTCAATTAGCTGAAATGGTCTGGGTGCCTATAGTGTCCCTTTAATGTAAAATATTTTCTCTAATTTCCGTGACAGAAGAAGATTACTTCGTATGCTTCCTCCGACCAGGTCTATTTTGAATGTTAAAGAAACAATATAACTGGACACAATTCAAATGATGAAATTACAAAAATTACTTTGATTGATTGAATGCTTGGGATATAAAATATAGCAAATCAGATGGCATATTCTGAAGAACAAAAGCTTGCAATTATTTCAAAGATATATAGATATCCGAAAGCTAGAATATACTGAGACAATTACAAACAGGGCTGTTCACTGAAGTGAAAATTGTTGGGAATTAACAGTTAATTTCAAATTTAAGGCCAAACGTAGAAAAACTGAAAGCAAAACGGACTTGGAGAATTTTTCCAGTCTGGCTAATTTGCATTTAAATTTGAAATTCAGTTTGAATTCCTAACAGTTATCCCTTTTGTGAATAAGCCGATCGTATCTTATACTCATATCAGGGCTAGTGTCAAGCAAATCCATTGTTACTAAGAAGCCTGACATGCCAATGGCTAAAGCAGTGGTAATGCTGAACTAAAAAAAAATTAAAAAATTTGGTTTAAATCCCTGATAGACCAACTTACCAGTAAGGGTCATTGGGCAAGACACCCATTAATATATACTCACCTACCTCAAACACTCACAGATTGTAAGCTTATTTGAGCAGGCCCTTCTTTACCACTAAATATCACCTTTCTATAACTGTAAAGCTCAGTAGAATATATTGGTGTAATAAAAATGCTAATAAAAATATTAGGATGATAGAGAGAATTGGCACTTGGATGGGGTTTTTGGACAGCAACTAGCAATGCCACGTCATTTTTTTTTTCCTTTACATCTTCATTCATTCTAGTATATACTATTGCCCCATCTGTGGTAGTTAAAGGGACACAATAGTCACCAAAACAACTACAGCTTATTGTATTTGTTCTCGTGAGTATAGTGAGTCCCTGCATGCTTTTTGCAGTAAACACCATCTTTTCAAAGAAAAGGCAGTGTTTACATTACAGCCTAGGGATACCTCCACTGACCACTCCTCAGATGGCTAGTAGAAGTGCTTCCTGGGGCAGTGCTGCACAAACAGACATTCACTGTCTCCAGCCTCTGCATGGAGACACTGAAGTTTCCTCATAGAGATGCATTAATTCAATGCATCTGTATGAGAAGATGCTCATTGGCCAAGCCGGTGTTTGGCTCCGCCCCCAGTCCACCTCTTTGGCTGAGATAATCAGAATTGACAATCTCAGCCAATCCAGTGCTTTCCTAGGCAGATCAGGGTCAGAACCAGCACCAACAGACTATAAAAAAAGGAAAGATTTTACTATATTTAGAGGGTTGTGTTGGGACAGGGGGGGCTAGATGGTGTTTTTAACATTATAGGGTTAGGAATCTATGTTTGTGTTCCTTTAAATATGCAAAAATCGTCCAGGCACTCCAGGAGAACAAAAATAGCAGCTTTATTGGAGCAAAAGCAACAACGTTTTGACCCTGCTGGGTTTTTATCAAGCTTAATAAAGACCCAATAGAGTCAAAACATTGCTGCTTTTGCCCCAATAAAGCTGCTATTTGTGTTAACCTGGAGTGCCTGGACGATTTTTGCATATTTAAAGGAACACAAACATAGATTCCTAACCCTATAATGTTAAAAACACCATCTAGCCCCCCCCCCTGTCCCAACACAACCCTCTAAATATAGTAAAATCTTTCCTTTTTTTTATAGTCTGTTGGTGCTGGTTCTGACCCTGATCTGCCTAGGAAAGCACTGGATTGGCTGAGATTGTCAATTCTGAACCGTTATTTATTCTGCGTATATTGGAAGGGAGGCTTGGCCAGACCTGGCTTCATAGCACCTGGGTTATTTAGGGAGTGCGGAATCAAGTACGTCTCTACCTTTAAACATGCAGTCAGTATAAATAAAATGCCTACTAACCATCTTTACAAATGAGTAATGGGTGCTGCCATGATATGGACTATGCTCACCATAACAATAAATCTGCTGTATATAATATAGATGTGTAAGGAATCATAGGAGATACATTTAGTTGACATAGCATGTTTCTCTTGGCTGTAAATTAAAGAAAATGTAAAAATATTAATTTCAAGTGACAGTTCTCTTTTAACAGTACATTGGGTCATGTCTAACAAATCTGGCCTTTTGGTCGTCAGAGTCTTTTGCTTGGACTGGTTATTTAGCCTAGGTATGTATGTTTTGGAATAATAGTTTTATTGCAGAGAAGCCTACGCCTGTTGATATGTGGGGTTATCCACTAAAATGGAAACAGGTGGAAATCCACCACAGAATTTAGATTTTTGGACAAATTGGAAAAATTCTCCAAGTTATATTTTCAGTCCAGTTAATTTGAGCTAAAATTTGAACTTCTATTTGAACAATTCATAGTTAAGGATTACAGTAGATCATTGTGGTATGAGAAAATACATACATTTCTCCAAAATATAACACGAAAACCTATTTTAATCTCTATGTTTATGATTCTTTGGTAATTGTGGTGAATTTGTCTTATAGTCACCAAAAAAACTTTAGGACTGTTCACGGGTGTAGTCTTTAACATTGATGCACAAATCACAGAATTTTACACAAGACCAGTAAATGTATTTTAAAGGTAAGCATGATCCATATCACAGCAAACCTAAATTTTACAGCCCTTGCGATGGTTAGTAGGTATTTTACGTATCCTGCATGCTAAATGTTAACATCTGGAATGTTAGGTATATATATATTAGAAGACACAATTTTACTAGAAATCTGACAGTGTTCAGAACGTACAAACATGTCTCCACTCCAGAGTAACATTACCGTCCATATGTTTGCTTATCTTAATTTCCACTGTCAGATTGTGTGTACTTAATGTACAATGACTTGTTTAATATGGTCCAAGCTGTATAGAACGGAGTAACTGTTTCTTTATACATTTCACTTGGTAATGTTTGCTAGACGTACTGACGTGGAAAAAAATAAAATACCTGTATAATCGTTAAAGTTTAAAGAAAAATACTGAAGTGTAGTTGTGAAATTAACTAGATAGCATATTGTTTAAATCCAAATCTGAGAGAAAAAAAAAAAATTACCTGTTACATAGCATTATAAAAAGTTTACAAATGTTTCATGCAACTATAGAAATGCTAGATTCTACCCAAAATGAAAATCAGGATTTATGGCAAAAAGATAAAAAAAAAAAAAAGATGCCTTAGTTTCTCATCTATATATGCATCACTTCAGTGGCGGAATATGCGTAGAGAAATTCAGTGTGATTTATCAAGGAATAGAACTAGTTAATCTTTGCTGCCTATAAAATACCTGCAAACAGGCTAAGCCAAATGAATAGCTAAAACCTGGTTATGTTTCTTGACTAAAAATGTATTACTAGAGGTCCAAATACAATGTAAAAAATTAAATGCAATTATAAGAATAATATTATAACATGGATATGAAATGTAAACAAATCCATTAGATACCCATATTAATTTAAAAAAAAAAAAATTTTCCCCCTTTTTTTTGCAGTATAAAACCTACAGGTCATTTTCACATCTGACAATCAAATAATAATTTTAACTGAAGATACCATAGATGCTGTACACTTATAAACATAATTTTGGGGGGAGGGGGGAGGTCGCACGTTAGCATAATTAGTATTTTGCTTTTAATTTGACACTCAACAAGCCTATGCTAATGAGTAAAAATGGTTAATGTATAAAAACAGTGGAGTATCTGCTGTATACATCTACACACAGAGCTCCCCTCTGATCAGGAAAATGACAAAGCAGGTGCACCCATGAACTCATTTACATACACAAACTGCTAGCTCTCACACACACACACACACACACACACACACAAAGACATGTACAATGATTACCCGTAACTTTCCCAGCGGGCCATGTTCCCCCCGGGCGGATCAATGTTCTGTCCAAGAGAAGATCCAAATGCAGGGTGTGACACAGGGGGAGAGGGAGATCACAGAGGTGCAGCCTTTCCTCAATTCGGGTGTTAGGTTATCCCAAGTAAGGAAATAGGAAATTAGTTCTCAGACGAGGCGACCATTAGTTTGTGCTGTGCTGATGGTTACAGAAGATTCTAAATGTTATTTCCCTGAGAATATTACCAAATCCACATTCTCCAGCAGAACAGGTCTATCTCCAGTACAGCTGTTCATGAGCAAAAAAAGGGTGTATACCATGTACAGCTAGGGGAGGAATATAGGGGTATGTTACTATACCAGTGAAGGAGGGGGTGCTTGCAGGACTGTCTCTTGCTCCCAGTACTGCAGGTCTTTCTAATTCACAGGCTAAGAGCACCCAGCAGGTGAGCTCAGATACTGTCTGCAGGAGTCACTCAGGGAGCAGCCAGGGCAAAGTAGTCCATTGTCCAAGTCTTGTTTCTACAAGGTCAGGGCAGCTTAGATGTCCCAAGGACTGGTGATGAGAAGCCAGTGTTTATCTGCCAGGACTAGGGGAAATACGCGGGCTGTCTGCCCTGTCAGTGAAGGGTGAGAGTCAATTCATCTCTGCCAGGAACAAGGATGACATTCAGAGTAACAGTCTGAGCAGTATACTTACCATTCTATGGAACGCACAGTCTGACTCTAACCAAATCTAATACTTGCTCTTAAAAGGGGAAAGAGCTCCCCCTACACCCATAAACTGGTATTATTATTATTTTTTTAAAATTTTTATATCTTATTTCATTGAGAAAGAGAACAGGGTACATACAAAATAAATGCAAACAGTTCATTCTAGAAATTATAAATGTAAAGTATATCAATGAATAATATTTGTCTCACAGTGATGTACATTTATCCTGTTAAAACATTGTATATATAAGATTTTTTTATGTATATAAAAAAGTTTATTATTTTTTATTTGTCAGTTAACAATGATGAAAGTATTATGTGGCAAATCCAGCTTTTCTTTCTCTTTAATTTTTTTGAAATATGTAACACAACACTATTATTTTAGTGGCATGTTTGTATATAAAAATAGCAAAACACTGGACACGTAACAATATTGAATAAATATACAAAAACCGACAAACATCACAAATAAGAGACAAAACGTATCAATTGTGCAGTTCTCAGAGATGTAAGCAAAACACACATACAAAAAACAAACAGATAAATTAGGTGGGAGTGGGTGGTAATGTCTGTAAGATCAGGCACTGAACTGCCTAGTTTCGTCTTAAATTAGTGATTGTGTTTAGAGGACTAATCTCCCCATTAACCCCTTAAGGACCAAACTTCTGGAATAAAAGGGAATCATGACATGTCACACATGTCATGTGTCCTTAAGGGGTTAACATTCCATTATGGAGTCTAAATTTGATCACGAGAGGCCTGACGACCCAGCAGTCTTTCAGTTATCTCTATAATTTGATTAATATATTTAATTTTATAAAGATTATCAAAATATATTTACAGTGAGGGGAAAAAATATTTGATCCCCTGCTGATTCTGAATGTTTGTCCACTGACAAAGAAATGATCAGTCTATAATTTTAATGGTAGGTGTATCTTAACAGTGAGAGACAGAATAACAAAACAAAAACAAAAATCCAGAAAAATGCATGTCAAAAAAGTTATAAATTAATTTGCATGTCAATGAGTAAAATAAGTATTTGACCCCTTCGACTTTCTACTTGGTGGCAAAACCCTTGTTGGCAATCACAGAGGTCAGACGTTTCTTGTAGTAGGCCACCAGGTTTGCACACATCTCAGAAGGGATTTTGTCCCACTCCTCTTTGCAGATCCTCTTCAAGTCATTAAGGTTTCGAGGCTGACTTTTGGCAACTTGAACCTTCAGCTCCCTCCACAGATTATCTATGGGATTAAGGTTTGGAGACTGGCTAGGTCACTCCAGGACCTTAATGTGCTTCTTCTTGAGCCACTCCTTTGTTGCCTTGGCTGTGTGTTTTGGGTCATTGTCATGCTGGAATACCCATCCATGACCCATTTTCAATGCCCTGGCTGAGGGAAGGAGCTTCTCACCCAAGATTTGATGGTACATGGCCCCTTCCATCTTTCCTTTAATGTGGTGCAGTTGTCCTGTCACTTAGCAGAAAAACACCCGCAAAGCATAATGTTTCCACCTCCATGTTTAATGATGGGGATGGTGTTCTTGGGGTCATAGGCAGCATTCCTCCTCCTCCAAACACGGTGAGTTGATGCCAAAGAGCCAAATTTTGGTCTCATCTGACCACAGCACTTCAACTAGTTCTCCTCTGAATCATTCAGATGTTCATTGGCAAACTTCAGATGGGCCTGTTCATGTGCTACAGGGGGACCTTGCGGGCGCTGCAAGATTTCAGTCCTTCACGGCATAGTGTGTTACCAATTGTTTTCTTGGTGACTATGGTCCCAGCTGCTTTTAAATCATTAACAAGATCCTCCCGTGTAGTTCTGGGCTGATTCTTCAACATTCTCATGATCATTGAAACTCCACAAGGTGAGATCTTGCATGGAGCACCAGACTGAGGGATACCAACAGTTATATTGTGTTTCTTCCATTTGCGAATAATCGCACCAACTGTTGTCACCTTCTCACCAAGCTGATTGGTGATGGTCTTGTAGCCCATTCCAGTCTTGTGTAAGTCTACAATCTTGTCCCTGACATCCTTGGGAAGTTCTTTGGTCTTGGCCATGGTGGAGAGTTTGGAATCGGATTGATTGCTTCTGTGGACAGGCGTTTTTTACTCCCTTTAAGAGAGTGCTCCTAATCTCAGCTCTTTACCTGTATAAAATACACCTAAGACCCAGAAATCTTGCTGTTTGATAGGGGATCAAATCTTTATTTCACTCATTGACAAGTCTTTGCAAGACAGGTGCTGTGAGCAATTGCCACCTCTTGAGTTTTTGCTCCACTGAGCTAAACAACCAGGAAGTAACAGGTCCAGTTTATAGATTAATAGCCATGGGGTTGCAACAAGGGTAATTTAAGCAAAGTGAATACAGTCTTAAATATCAGACAATTGATTGGTTTGACTGCTGGGGCTTGATTTACAGTGAGGGAAAAAAAGTATTTGATCCCCTGCTGATTTTGAACGTTTGCCCACTGACAAATAAATGGTCAGTCTATAATTTTAATGGTAGGTGTATTTTAACAGTGAGAGATAGAATAACAAAAAAAATCCAGAAAAATGCATGTCAAAAAAAGTCGTAAATTGATTTGCATGTCAATGAGTGAAATAAGTATTTGATCTCCTATCAAGCAAGATTTCTAGCTTCCAGATGTCTTTTATACAGGCAACAAGCTGAGATGAGGAGCACTCTCTTAAAGGGAGTGTTCCTCATCTCAGCTCATTACCTGTCTAAAAGACACCTGTCTACAGAAGCAATCCATCGGATTCCAAACTCTCTACCATAGCCAAGACCAAACACCTGTCCAAGGATGTCAGGGAAAAGATTGTAGACCTACACAAGGCTGGAATGAGCTACAAGACCCTCGCCAAGCAGCTTGGTGAGAAGGTGACAACAGTTGGTGCGATTATTTGCAAATGGAAAAACCCCACAAAATAACTGTCAGTCTCCTTCAGTCTGGTGCTCCATGCAGGTTCTCACCTGGTGGAGTTTGAATTATCATGAGAATGGTGAGGAATCAGCCCAGAACTGATCTTGTTAATGATCTGAAGGCAGCTGGGACCATAGTCAACAAGAAAATAATTGGTAACACACTATGCCGTGAAGGACTGAATCCCTGCAGCGCCCGCAAGGTCCCCCTGCTCAAGAAAGCACATGTACAGGCCCGTCTTAAGTTTGCCAATGAACATCTGAATGATTCAGAGGAGAATTGGGTGAAAGTGTTGTGGTCAGATGAGACCAAAATCGAGCTCTTTGGCATCAACTCAACTTGCCATGTTTGGAGGAGGAGGAATGCTGTCTATGACCCCAAGAACACCATCCCCATCGTCAAACATGGAGGTGGAAACATAATGCTGTGGGGGGGGTTTTCTGCTAATGGGATAGGACAACTGCACCAAATCAAAGTGACGATGGATGGGGCCATATACCGTCAAATCTTGGGTGAGAATATTTCCTCAGCCAGGGCTTTGAAAATAGGTTGTGGATGGGTATTCCAGCATGACAATGACCCAAAATACACACCCAAGGCAACAAAGTAGTGGCTCAAGAAGAAGCACATTAAGGTTCTGGAATGGCCTAAACAGTCTCCAGGTCTTAATCCCATAGAAAATCTGTGGAAGGTGCTGCAGGTTTGAGTTGCAAAATGTCAGCCTCGAAACCTTAAAGCGGCACTGTCATGCTGAATCCTGTTTTTTTTTAACCCCCCTCCGGCCTCCACTATCTCTAACTGACACCCTAGTCACCCCCAAATGCCCCTAAGCCCCCACATTACCTATTTTATATTCCTTATTTTCTGCCCCGATCTATATTCAGGGCGCCGCCATCTTTTGTGGGTAAATGAACTCCCTGTGGGACACGTCATCAGCCCACACTAGATAGCACTGAGATTCCCGCACATGCCCAGTGAAACACCTGGACATGCGAACGGGAATTTCATCTATTCATTCATTCATCAGACAGACGAATTAATGAATAGAAATATCAGACGAACAAACTAACACTGAGTATCAGTATTCGTTTGTTCTTTCAGTTTATTACAAGGAGGGAGCTACCGGCGTAATATGTAACTATAGAAGTGGCAGGGTGGGGGCCCTAAAGTAAAATAGGGGGGAAGACCTATTGCCCCCACCCCTGCACAGCAGGTGGGGGCCATAATGATACTAGGGGGGAACCTACTGTCCACCTCCCCTCCGGCACCCAGCCCTGGGCGGTGGGTGGGGGCCATAATGATAATGGGGGGGGACCTACTGCCCTCCTCCCCGGCCCACACCCGTGGGTGGCAGGTGGGGGCCAAATGATAATGGGGGGGACCTACTGTCCACCTCCCTCCGGCCCCCACCCCTGGGCGGCGGGTGAGGGCCATAAAGATAATGAGGGGGGGGAACCTACTGTCCTCCCCCCCGGCCCCCACCAAAGTTCTTTAGAATTTTCCCACGCTGTGTAAAATGACACAGAGCACTGTGATTGGATGGATTTCAAGCCATCCAATCACAGTGCTCTGTGTCATTTTACACAGCGTGGGAAAGTTCTTTGGAATTTACTACACAGCGTGGGAAAAGTTCTTTGGAATTTTCCCACGCTGTGTAAAATGACACAGAGCACTGTGATTGGATGGATTTCAAGCCATCCAATCACAGTGCTCTGTGTCATTTTACACAGCATGGGAAAGTTCTTTTGAATTTTCCCACGCTGTGTAAAATGACACAGAGCACTGTGATTGGATGGATTTCAAGCCATCCAATCACAGTGCTCTGTGTCATTTTACAAAGCGTGGGAAAGTTATTTTGAATTTTCCCACGCTGTGTAAAATGACAAAGAGCACTCTGATTAGCTTAAACCCACCAATCAGAGTGTTCTTAGCCTAATTGCAGGGCGGGCAAGGCTTTATTAGCCTTCCCCCGCCCTGCGGAGCTCAGTCTGCGCGGAGCCCTCCATGGGTGAAGATGGATTATTTTTTTGCGCTCCGGTTTTTTCTTTTTCGTCTGGTTTTTTTTTTTGTGCTCGGGATTTTTATTTTATTTTAAGTTCGACGGTTATGATGGTTTATTTGGCTTTTTTTGGGGCTGAAAAATGAGGATTTGAGAAAAAAAGAAGACGTTGAATGGTAAGTTTAATTTTATTTTACAGGTTATTTTATTCCCCCCTCACTATTTTTTTAGGATGAGGGGGGTAGGTAGGGACTTTTTATTTGGGTGGGGGGGTCGGTGACTAGGGGCCTGGGGACCCCTAGTCACCTTGTGGGGGGGGGGAAATTGACTTAGGGCCCCCACCCGCCGCCCAGGGGTGGGGGTTGGGGGGGGAGGACAGTAGGTCCCCCCCTCATTATTTTTATGGCCCCCACCCGCCGCCCAGGGGTGGGGGCTGGAGGGGGTTGGACAGTAGGTCCCCCCCTCATTATCATTTGGCCCCCACCCGCCGCCCAGAGGTGGGGGCTTGGGGGGGGAGGGCAGTAGGTCCCCCCCCTCATTCTCATTATGGCCCCCACCCGCCGCCCAGGGGTGGGGGCCGGAGGGGGGGTGGACAGTAGGTCCCCCCCTCATTATCATTATGGCCCCCACCCGCCGCCCAGAGGTGGGGGCTTGGGGGGGGGAGGACAGTAGGTCTCCCCCCCCATTATCATTATGGCCCCCACCCGCCGCCCAAGGATGGGGGCCGGGGGGGAGGGCAGTAGGTCCCCCCCCCATTATCTTTATGGCCCCCACCCGCCGCCCAGGGGTGGGGGCCAGAGGGGGGGTGGACAGTAGGTCCCCCCCCTCATTATCATTATGGCCCCCACCCGCCGCCCAGGGGTGGGGGCCGGGGGGGGGCAGTAGGTCGTGCCCCCCATTATCATTATGACCCCCACCCACCACGCAGGGGTGGGGGCCCGGGGGGGGACATTAGGTCTCCCCCTTATTTTACTTAAGGGCCCCAACCTGTCGTTTAGGGGTGGGGGCCAATAGTTTTTTTTGTTGTTTTTTTTACAGTGCTTACTAGACATGCCCCTACTCGCGGTATAGCGAGTAGGGGCATATTATTTACTAATACTAAGTAATATTTTACTTAGTATTAGTAAATGCGGCTGAAAGACCAATTTAGGTCTTTCAGCCTTTTAGTAGATAACTCCCTGATACCGTGGGAATTAGGGAGTTATCTACTAAGCGGCTGCAAGATGCAGCCACAGCACGAATAGGATCGGAGTTTCATTCATTCGAATGAAATTCCGATCCGAACAAAATGTCGAATTGAGTTCTAAAAGAAACAAACATACTGTTCTCATTCAGTTAGAACGTAATTCGGCAGTTTCGTGTAAAATGACAGGAAGCATCGCGGGAACACAGAGGAAAGGTAAGAATTATGGGAAAATTGCTCTGACCAGCGGAAATGAAGCACACTTTGCTCCTCCGCTGGTCAAGCGGAGGAATCCTCCATAAGGCAAAGAGTCCCTACTTTGTCTTATGATTTTAAAGAAAACTAAAGAAGACAGGAAGAAAAGAAGAACAGATCCTGAGAGAGGGGGAGAAGAGGAAGAGATTGAGGAAAGGTAAGTTCGGCATGACAGTGCCGCTTTAATGACTTGGAGAGGATCTGCAAAGAGTGGGACAAAATCCATTCTGAAATATGTGCAAACCTGGTGGCCAGCTATAAGAAACATCTGACCTCTGTCATGGCCAACAAGGATTTTGCCATCAAGTACTAAGTCGAAGGGGTCAAATACCTATTTCACTCATTGACATGCAACTCAATGTATAACTTTTTTGACATGCGTTTTTCTGGATTTATTTTGTTTTGTAATATTGTCTTACTGTTAAAATACACCTACCTTTAAAATTATAGACTGATCATTTCTTTGCCAGTGGACAAATGTTCAAAAAAACAGAAGGGGATCAAATATTTCTTTCCCACACTGTATATACATACAATTTTTTTTTTTGTCACCATGTCAAAATATACTATTTTTTCATCTCCTTGCCAAGCATAATCAGGAAACAATACACATTAGTAGCATAAGCTAAGTTGTGGCTGGGGGGCAGGGCCTGACAGCTGACCGAGACTGACGCACATGGCTGAAGCTCCTCAGGCAAAACACCCAATTAACTTGTTAAACTATTTTGGGCTTCAATCCTGACCTTATGCTTGAGAACTACACTATTGAGTGTTTAGCCTGCATCCGACTACACTCAGTGGGCACAGATTGTGTTCAACATCTCTGCAGCCTGCAAGTATCCCTGAGGCTGGGGAGGTGGCCGATCCTCTACCCTGGCTTGTTGCTAGCAAGTCACTGGGCCCTGTCCCCTCCCCTTTAGAGGGGGATATCCCGGTCTCCACTGGTAAATCTGTGGCTTACTTGAAGAGTCTTCTGCAGTCTTTAGTGGAGTCCTTGGTGCATCAAATAAACAATGCATACATCTTAAAATGACAGACTTATTGCTCCAACTGCCAACGCACAACTGGCCTCCTTAGTGGATTCACTCCTCCAAGCTTTCGACCACCTGTGCACAGAGGTCTGGACTAACGTGCATAATCGTGAAATTGCTACAGCACCTGTGTCCCTCGGCTGGGCTTCCCAGACATAGCCTCCAGCTTGACGTGGGACAGAGCAGCTTCTGAACGTTGTCTGCTCGATATGCGGACGATGAATCATGTTTGGAAGCCGCAGCTGACACTTCGCCATAGTAGACCCACTGCCAGATCTCGCCTTTGTTCGCTTAGGCTGTGAGTCCCACAAGTCCTATACCCCACATACAGCTCGCCTACTAGGAGAGTCCTCGCTCAACACTGCTGGTGGCAAAAGCACGGGAAACATTGGCATTAGACCCGGATGATGGATGAAACTGGTTTTCATGGAAATATCTGGCCAGTAGGATATAAAGCACGGTGCTGGTGGGGTGACCTCCTGAGAAAGGCTGGACTCAGTGTACTGTAGGTTCTACAAACCATAGTCTTCCAAGTATGCACTAAAATACTTATTTTATTGCTTTGATTACATAGGGCACCTGGCATTATGCGTATTTGCCAACTAGTAGTATTTTTGTAGTCTTGCAACCCAGTTCTCACTGCGTCAGTTAACACTGAGCGACCTGTTATTCTCCGTTGCCTACTGACATTTTTAGTATCTAGCCCTGTGACTAAGCATGCCATTGTTTTAATTTCCTGTAAATTGTTTATTTTGTACATGACTAAACTACCTGCTCAGTGACTTACTCTTGTGTGCCTAGCTTGTTTTCTTTCGTTTTTAACAATGAGGCTTCAACTAGATGATTATTACCTTATTACCATAAAAATGTGGCAATATTTTTCTATATAAGTAACATATTGTCAAGGGTGTTGTGAAATCACAAGATTGTCAATGGTATCTTCTTTGCACAATATACATAAAAAATGGCTAGTCATGCGTGGTTATTGTTAAGAGGGAGAGCCACCCAGTAGTGATACCCTTTATGTTTATGTCGATAATCTGACTTAATATTTTGAACACTCTGTTCCAGAATGCACAAATCCTTCACAAGTCCACCACATATAGAGATATATTCTGATTTGTCCACAACCCCTATAACAAAGAGGTGAGAGTTCTGTTTTGTTGGATCCAGGTACCATCTCAATACCACTTTATATCCCTGTAACGGGACTGCAATATTAAGTCCCCAGATCTCCGCTGGTATAGAAGGTAATATCCCAAATCCCCCCAGTAACCAGACGAAACACCGTTCAGGGAGTCAACTGAACTTTATTCATGGCTCCAGGAATTAACTGCCAACTGTCAACTTTTTAAAAATGTTCTGCAATGCATTACACACACATACCCTTGGTTCTTAAAGTGGTACATACATATTGAACCGAACGGATACAGGCATTTAAACAGCAGGGAGAAGGTTTAACTCAGGGCCCACAGGCAAATACATGAAAAATCCTTCACAATAGCCCCCCTTTTTCTCCCTGCTCCGGCAACTCGGTTGGACCTTTCCTGGTCCAATAGGGTTGACGGGACTTTCCAAAGTTTTTAATCTGAGGCCAAGTCCGTTTGGCGCGACAGACCATCAGCATTCTCGTTTTGCTTGCCTGGGCGATAATGAATAGTAAAGTCATAGGGCTGTAACGCCAGGCTCCAGCGCAGCAAACGGGCGTTATCCGTTGGTGGTATAGTGGTGAGCATAGCTGCCTTCCAAGCAGTTGACCCGGGTTTCTCCGATACGTTAATGAGATGTCGTTGTACTAGCGTGATGGTTGCACCACTGTCTCTTAATCCCCGTGCTGTCTTGCCGTTAACCATGACCAGTTGGCAATGGTGTTTCCGATTGTCTGTGAAGGTGGATTGCACCATGAGGGCTTCGTAAAAGGTGCCCAATGGTTCTTCCTGACCCAGCTCCTTGGGATCCCAAGTCGAATCTACACAATGGGCTGCTGCTGGTGGTTGCTGGTACCCAGGTCGAGACCAATTTGACCTGGTGTGGTTGTTCATGGGGCAATTCTGTCGGATGTGACCCAGCTGTCGGCACCGGAAGCAACGTAGCTCGCTGACATCCTGTCGTGGGTAGCGAGAGTTAGAAGTCACCGGTCGGTTAGGGGGTTGGTATCGGGCTGCTGGTGGGTGTGATGGCACTGAAGGTTTTGGAGGTTGTACCCGTGGTGCAACTTGGTTAATTTTGCGAGTATCCGCATACTCATCCGCCAACTTGGCGGCCTCTGGTAGAGACAGGGGCCTGCGGTCTCTCACCCAGTCTTTGACATCCGCCTGGATATGGTTGTAAAACTGTTCCAGGAGTATCAGTTGCAAAATCTCCTCCGCGGTGGCGGCCTGGCTACTGTTAACCCAGTTCGAGGCCGACAGGGATAACTGGCAGGCCCATTCCACGTAGGAATCTTTAGCGGTTTTGCGTGAGTCCCTGAACTTCTGTCGGTAGGACTCTGGGGTTACTGCATAACGGGCCAGGAGTGCTTCTTTAACCCTGGCGTAGCTGTGGATCTCCTGTTCTGGTACAGCCCGGAAAGCATCAGAGGCTTTGCCTGACAGCTTTCCTGACAATATTGAAACCCATTCTTCCTTAGCTATCCGGTGCAGGTTACATTGCCGCTCAAAATCTGCTAAATAGTTATCAATCTCACAGTCTTTTTCGTCAAAAGCTTTAAAAGCGCTGAACGGAATTTTCCTTGTATCCGCTGTGTTGTACTCACTGTTTGGGGAGTGTGCTGCTGCCTGCTGGACCGCTGCCAGTTTTAATTGTAGCTCTGCGTCTCTTTTTTGTTTAGCCTCCTCCGCTAAAAGGCTCATTACTTTCAGAATAATGTCAGCCGTTGGGTTCGGACTGAACCATGCTAGTTTCTCCCTCATTTCTTTGTTGGCTGGTGATTCCTCCTCCTGAATCACTGGTGTCTCCATCTCTTGTACAGCTGGCATTGCTGCAACCAAGTTCTCTCGGTCTAGCTCCATTAACTCTGCTATGATGACCTGCTTGGTTTTGTTGCTAGCAATCCTTCCACGAGCTTCCAGTAGCTCTTTCAGTGTATTTCTTTTAAGCAGGGTGTACCAGCCTTCCATTCACTGTTCCCAGTGTCTGCTTGGAATCCTGGTGTAACAGAAGTAGAAGGGAAAATCCCACCGCTGCCACCAGTTGTAACGGGACTGCAATATTAAGTCCCCAGATCTCCGCTGGTATAGAAGGTAATATCCCAAATCCCCCCAGTAACCAGACGAAACACCGTTCAGGGAGTCAACTGAACTTTATTCACGGCTCCAGGAATTAACTGCCAACTGTCAACTTTTTAAAAATGTTCTGCAATGCATTACACACACATACCCTTGGTTCTTAAAGTGGTACATACATATTGAACCGAACCGATACAGGCATTTAAACAGCAGGGAGAAGGTTTAACTCAGGGCCTACAGGCAAATACATGAAAAATCCTTCACAATCCCTTTTCAACTATTGTTGTACATATAGACAATTTATGTGTCTAGCCATTTTGTAAATTGGCTTAAATCATTAGATGGCCCCTTTAGCCAATGAGCAGATCCCCTGTCTGAGGCTATCTGATTGAGTCTTGAACAAAAGCAGATGTCTAAATTGATCAGTTTAATTGGTACGGTTCTGAAAAATGAATAATCATCTTTTTTTTTTTTAATGGAATGGACCTTGCCCAGAAGAGATATTCTGTAAGAACACCATCTACACTGAAGTTCATGCAGCTTTTTTAAGAGAGGTCTTTAGTTGTGTACGTATAATTCTTCTTGGCGTGTCATTATCCTAACACCCAGGTAGGGTCATTTTATTGTATTTGGTTTAAAGTTGAAGTTGTCTGACAATCTTAAATAGTCATTAAAAAACATATATACGTCATTCAAAGAAAGACCTTCACACTTATGAATGTTGAGTTTATACTTTAAAACTGATCCAAACCTTGAAAGTAAATTGTATAAAACAGGCAGAGATGTTAACGGCATGATAATTGATAAGAGACCATAATAACTTAACAAACTGATTTTGTAGTTTGTTTTGCCACAAACTCTGCTACTAATGTCTGAGCATGCATGTATTTATGCTGCTAATAGCATTTACAAATTTGTACGATGCCTGTCAAATATGTTAATAGCTACTGTAACGGAATCGCTGGCACCCCGACCGGGTACCTTCCGCTGACGGATGCTCCTCGTGCTTTCCGAGGTCTCCAAGCACTCCACCTGACACCATAACCACTGCAGACCCAACGAACCGCCGCAGCTTGGTTGGGGTCTCGCCGTCTCCACCCACTCTGGACCCAAGGCCAGGGTCCAGCTTCCAGTAGGTTGACCTCTCCGAATTCCAGAGAGCAGGAACAGGAACAAGCTCTTAGCAGAGCTTAGTGATTATACCCTGGGGAGTAAAGTGATTATAGCAATCCCCAGAGTGTAGTTCTCCAATCCCCCAAACATGAGCCAAAACTTCATGAAGGTACAAGATGATCTGCTTTAATCAACACCAAAGGGCTTTCTTTTATGCAAGTTTTTACACACAGTTACCACCCACGTGGTTTTGTGGAACAGCCAATCAAACACATAATAATACAGTCAGACACTCCCAGTTAGGACACACAAAATCTCCCCTCTGCCTGTGAGGGGGTACACAATGGGTTGACTTAATTATTCCAGGCAGGAAAATACACAGTTTCATATTATTATTATTATTATTGCCATTTATATAGCGCCAACAGATTCCGTAGCGCTATACAATATTTTGAGAGGGGGGATGGAACAATAAATAGGACAATTACAAGAAACCTTACAGGAACAATAGGTTGAAGAGGACCCTGCTCAAACGAGCTTACAGACTATAGGAGGTGGGGTATTAGAAACATTAGGACAAGAAATATCAAGTAGGAGTGAAGCAGAGCTGGAGGAGAGAGCAAAGCACTGTCCCATAGGAGAGAGCAGGAGACAGGTATGTAAGGTAGAGATTACTCTGGGAGGCCATAAGCTTTCCTGAAGAGATGGGTTTTAAGGCCCTTCTTAAATGATTGAAGACTAGGGGAGAGTCTGATGGCAGTAGGCAAGCTATTCCATAGGAGAGGAGCCGCCCGCGAGACATACAATATTAATACATCCTAAAATATTCATACAATCTCCATAAAAATTTTCTCCACATATTTTGAATCAGCATACTCCAAATACAAACATAACAAAAAATCAGACAATTCCCTCCAGTGGTTAGAAAATTAGGTGGAAGTCCTTATTGACCGACCGCAAGCATGGCTTTCCTGCTCAAAAGAGTTCCATAGATTTGGGCTGTGCGGTCGATCCATTTTACACTGAAAAATAACTAAGTCCCATTCGAATGCACGAACGGGGTACCATTCGTGCAAATAGCCCAGTCTAACTGTGCGTTCGAATTGTTGAATGCGCTTCAATTTCAGCCAAAGCGTCGAAGTGGAGCTGAAGGTAAGGGTTAGCGGTGTTCGTGCCGTTTTGTAGCCGTTTTCAGTTCCATGAATTTGGCAGCACACACCGCTGACAAAGATGGCCACTGCCACGTGTTCGACTGTACGAACGGCAGCCACCTAGTGGTCGGCGATTAACCTGTGGTTAATCACCAGCCTTGGAGGTAAATTGCCTGCACACTTCCACTTGTGTGTGGTCCGCCTGTTCGGTAATTGGCTCGGTAAACCCCAATTACCGAACCATATAAGAAACAGACACAAACAAAATATTTTAATGGTCTGGGGACACAGTTTTAAAAGGCCATTGTTCTCAAAAGTTGCAATATGCCCATATACAGTTTTTAAAGGGCCCTACACCCCAGGGCCATAGTCATGAGACAGGAAGAGGCTGGCAATCAGGCTCCTCCAAAAGCCAGGGGCAAAGGGCAGTTGGTCACATAAAAACCCAGTGACAAAAGACAGTTTGTCACAGCTACTATTTGTATAAACAGTTAACACAATTATTTTTTAACAATTGTAAATTGGTGAATAAAAGTTGGTGTTAAGTGGCAGTGTGACATTGCACCGGCTATAAACAATATTGTCACTCTAGGATGAATGAAGCTGGCAATCTACCACTCAAAGTGTGAGTACCACACTTTGAGCAAGGCAAAAGGAACTTGTTTCTTCCTTTTTGCTTTTTCACTGAACAATCACTTTGCTCACAAAATATTTTTTTATTTCTACAAGCAAATTTTTTTTTTTTTTTAAACTAACATAGTAATGACTTTCACACTAGGATTAATGGCACAATGGCGATCACCCATTCAAAGTTGTTTTAAGTGTCACTGACTGCCAGCTAAGTAGGTAGGTATACACTTACAGTAGTAACTTAACAATACCAGGTCATTTACTAAGTTAAGAATTCAAAGTGTATTTAAAATGGGCTTCAAATTTGGGGACAGAGTAGCCAAACTGAGCATTTGTTTTTCCATTTTGGCTATTTTGACCTTGAACTTGAAACTCAATTTAATTTCTCACATTAGTGAATAAGCCTGCCAGTCTGACACTAGGATCAATGACAGTATTTACATCTCAAAGTTATTTGGCAGTAGCTCGCTAGTCAGATACAGCATTTCATTAAAGCTAGTCTCACATTAGAATCAATGACCCAAACTATATCAATCCCACACAGGCACAGCAAAAGTAAAACACACAGTTTCTCTGTTGGTCTGTCTCCCTCAGCAGCTAGTATCTGTAATAATTCGGTTTGGAAGTTGTCACTTGATCTACAAATGAAATCAACATTTACTGGCTGTCCCTTAACCATCAATCATCTTTTTTTTTTCTATCTCTTGATTGGACATCATGTACAGCCCTGATTGTACAGACCTTTTATGTATCGTGGCAAACTAAGTTGCTTTTTTGCCGCCACCAAAAATAGATTCTTTTTTTCTGGAACCAGGAATGGCAGTCCAAATTATTAATTGAAAAAGAACTGTCCCAATGGCCATTTATGACCAGCTAAGTAGCTTAATTTAGCCCATAACCACCCATTAGTTGAATAGAAAGGTGTGTCTGCATTCTGGGCATACCTTTTTCTATGTCCAGTATGCTTCTGGCCTGGTCCAAATCTGGGCCTCACCCTTATTCTGAATGGTTGAGGAGGCTGTATGCTTCTGCCAGTTTCATTAGTAAAGTTCCAGCATTCTTTAGTGTGTGTTGGAGGTTCAGTGATGAGCTTGGCTGAAGCACAGAGTGAAGAGAAGCAATCTTCATTGGGAGCTCGATCACGCTAAAGATGCTTTTTAATTGTTTGTGTCTGTGTGTAAGAGAGTAAGGATTTTTGAGTGTCTAATTGTGAGTATCAATTTGTTTGTATGTGTACACCTCTGGCAATACCGATCTGCACCCACCTTTAGAGATAAGTATGTTAGTGGCCTTTACATAAAGTAACTTTGAGACCCCTGCTCCACAATGTGTTCTAGTGAGCATCTATTGGACTTACTGATTCTTCACCCTCTGTGTCAATGAACATTGCCTTGTCACCCTTGCATTGCAGGCATTTGTCATACAGGCACTCTCTTCCCTTACTTGCATTTGTTTTTGTGCTCTTAATTCCCTTATTTAGGCTTTATTTAACAGTCTGAATATTTTGCTATCCTGATTTACCAGTGTCTTCAATAAAGTCTTAAACTTGGCTTGTATATACCTGATAACGTGTCATCATGACCACTCTCTAAGTTAACCAGTAAAGATATCCTCTTTACATCACTACTGTAGATGTGTTTTATTGCATAGATAGGTTTTATGTACATGTTCTGCTGGTAAATACAATACTATCATTTCCTACTGCAAAGATGTGTGAAAAGGCCTTTTATTTTTACCTCAATATCATAAGTATAATTTGCATATTCAAACAGAGATAAAGATTTTTTTACTTGACACAACTCAACTAAAAATATACAAAATGGAGGATGTCTGTTTCCAAAAATAAGAAGAAACAGCATATTTAACTTTTTGGCATTATTAAATTAAATTTTAGTTATTATTATTATTATACAATATATAAATTAACAGAACATGTAGTCAGTCCAACATAATAAATTAATCATATTAACTGTCAATGAACATATTTCAAAGAGGTGTGAAATAGGTTTTAAAAAAATTATTAATTGAAAATTCACATATAGACGCTGTTCTCAGTGTCCATGCCATTTGCTTGACCTGCAGTGATTGCATTGAAAATATCCATGACCTGCAGCAAAGAAAAAAACTTGATCAAACTAATTACAGTGGGCACCAAAATGTACATACTGGATAACAATGAAAAATGAATGAACTATATCAAAATGGTACAACTGATCAATATCATGGATCAATACTATCTTCACAGTAGGCCCCAGAAATATTTGACTGTGTGTTTACTGTAAATTCTCTCACGTATAGTACAAAAAGTTTTTAAGAACAGATTTAGAAGAACTTATAAAGCAAGTGTTTTTACAGTTTTGCCTTAAATAATGCATTAGTAGGGCAGTTATGGAAAGAAATACCACAAAATAATTAAACTGATTTCGAGAATGCTTCTTATTTCTACTATTGTTGTAGAAAGGGAATGGTGGCTTTGGACATGTGAAATAGGCTATTCCCCCTCCCAACACGTCATCCCTCTCATGATATCTATGAGTGATAGGGAGGTAATTTATCATATTGTGTAACTAAATCCCCTTTATTTTACTTAAAGGGGCACTATAGTCACTAAAACAACTTTAGCTTAAAGGGACACTATAGTCACCAGAACAACTACTGCTTATTGAATTTGTTCTGGTGAGTAGAATCATTACCTTCAGGCTTTTTGCTGTAAACACTGTCTTTTCAGAGAAAATGCAATGTTTACATTACAGCCTAGTGATAACTTCACTGGCCACTCCTCAGATGGCTGTTAGAGATCCTTCCTGGGTCATGGCTGCCTAAAATGCATCCAAACATTCAGTATCTCCTCCCTCTGCATGCAGACACTGAACTTTCCTCATAGAGAATCATTGATTCAATTCATCTCTATTAGGAGATGCTGATTGGCCAGGGCTGTGTTTGAATCATGTTGGCTCTGCCCCTGATCTGCCTCTTTGTCAGTCTCAGCCAATCCTATTGGGAAAGCATTGTGATTGGATCAGGCTACCACTTCTGATGATGTCAGCAGACTGCTTGTTTTTTTTTTGGTTTTTTTTAGGCAAACAGCATGAAGATCTACAGCTTCTGGCTTGAATACAGTAAGATGCTGCTATAGTTATGGCATGAGGGGCCCAGGGGGGCTAGATGGGGGTTTTAACACTATTGGGTCAGGAATACATGTTTGTGTTCCTGACCCTATAGTGATCCCTTAATGAAGCAGTTTTGGTGTATAGATCATCTCCCTGCAGCCTCACTGCATAATTCTCTGCTATTTAGAGTTAAATCACTTTGTTTATGCAACCCTAGTCACACCTCTGTGCATGTGACTTACACATTCTTCCTAAACACTTCCTGTAAAGTGTCATTGAATGTTTACACTTCCTTTATTGCAAATGATGTTTAATTTACTATTTCTGCTCTGTTAATAGCTTGCTAGACCCTGCATGAGCCTCCTGTAATTAAAGTTCAAATTACAAAGCAGGAGATACAAACTTTTAAAGTAAGTTACTGAACAATTCTAGCTCCTCTTATATCTCTTCACAGATCCATCTTGTTCCCTCTGCTCTGCCCGTGACCACCTCCTAACTGCTGCTCGCTTCTGTACGGCCAACTCACGCTTGCAGGACTTTTCGCGGGCGGCTCCTTTCCTATGGAATAGCCTGCCTACCCCCATCAGACTCTCCCCTAGTCTTCAATCCTTTAAGAAGTGCCTTAAAACCCATCTCTTTAGGAATGCTTATGGCGTCCCAGAGTAACATCTACCTTACATACTTGTCTCTTGCTCTCTCCTATAGGGCAGTGCTTTACTCTCTCCTCCAGCTCTGCTTCACTCCCACCCTATTTGATTGATATTTCCTGTCCTAATGTGTCTTATACCCCACCTCCTATAGACTGTAAGCTCATCTGAGCAGGGTCCTCTTCAACCTATAGTTCCTGTAAGTTTTCTTGTAATTGTCCTATTTATAGTTACATCCCCCCTCTCATAATATTCTAAAGCGCTACAGAATCTGTTGGCGCTATATAAATAATAATAATCTGACTGAAAATTAAACCATTTTCTTTTCATGCAGACTGTGTGAGTCACAGCCAGGGGAGGTGTGGCTAGGGCTGCATAAACAGAAACAAAAGTGAATTGAGCAGTGAGACTTCAGATGCATGATCTATACACAAAGCCTGCTTTATTAAGCTAAAGTTGTTTTGGTGCCTATAGTGTCCTTTTAAGACAGTTCTTTTATGAACTTGATAAGTATTAAAACCACTTGAATTACAATGGACAGAGTTCCTATTTTAGTTTCTGTATTGTATTAACTGTTTCCTTAAGCAGAGTTACTATGTATGCATCTTCAGGGTAGAGGTTTCTCTCACTCTCACAAAGGGCGGGGTAGTCCAAGAAGCAGAGTGAGGAAGATGCAAGCTGAGGTGGAAAAGAGGGTGGTTCCGCACTAAAAGAGATTGCTCTCATTGGTTGAGAATGTAGACTGTTAGTTCCAGCAAAAAAAAAAAAAAAATAGTCTAATTCATTTGTCACAGGCAGGAGCACACAAGGGATGAAACTCAAAAGATTAAGTCTTCTCATGTGTTTCGTGCCTTAGAGATTCTCATCATAGGCAACCCATGGCTACCCAATACGCAGAGTGCTACTAAAGTGCTCGAGTGTGCTTAGTTCTTAAGTGTTCAGTTTACACAATATAAGCACTTCTAATGATGCTCTTATGCTACTCTTATTTGGGATATGTGTCTGGTGTCAGGAAATACAAAAATAAATGAATCCCTTTTAAAGAGTTTTCTCCATTTTATATAAATTATGAAAAATGACATGTCTGATACTAAAGGTGCATATCACTGGTAGCAAAATAAACTTTTTTTTTTGTAAATTCACACACATTATTTCAGTGCCCCTAATTATTCCCAAATGATTGCTTGTTATTTTACACAAAATGTCTCAGTTAGGAAACATGCTAAAATATGTTTACCTGTATTTTTGATACAGATCCAACAATCTTTACATCAATAAGTCCCTTGTCTATCTGTGTGCAGTCTACAACAGTAATCCCACTGTCCTCTTTGAAAGGTGCGTCCAAGAGGATTCCATCTACCTGAATAAAAATATTCAGTCAACATTTACACACACATTATATACTGTATAGAATGACTCTTTAGTTCACAAGGTATGGTAGCATTCCTACATGAATTCGCCTAAACACACAAATCATGTGCTTATGAATATGGGGTTTGTTGTTTTTGTATTCTACGATAGTGACATTTACTGTAACCTCTTGGAATTACTGAGAGTAAAACTATTATTTCTAGTGCTCAGTTAATGTTTACCTTTTCATTGACAGGGTTAGCTAAATCCCTTGTTATCTTTACAATCCTGAAACACCGTTATTCCTGAATGGGTTATTAATCTGTATTTGGCAGTTTCAATTCAAGACAAGTGTGCCATACACTATCAATGTGCTTCCAAAACTGTCATCATGCATTTAAATATATTTGTGCTTGAGTTTTGGTGTTACAGCAGCATCAGTAGGATACTATAACCCTGCTTTACTGAATGTCTGTATACAGAACAGGGTGTTAGGGATAGGATGTGGGGTGCGGGAGCTTCATGTTAAAAATTAACATTGCCAAATGCCTGATTATTTAAACATACTTAAAAAACACATAGTATACCTGTGTAAGCAGCCTTGCACAACTTTGACCACAAAGTTCCTGACATTCCTTCCCCAGAAACCGTATAGCTAGGGGACCAACCTGGTAATATCCAGAAATTAAAATCTTAGAACATTATCAAATTTAGCAACATTTCACTCACTGCTAGCTTGGGGATTTTTCAGATCGTATTACATGTAATGACTTGTAAACAGAAATTGCAAAATTTAGGCCACGTTAGATAAATTGAGGTTTGGTAATTTTGTTTTTCAAATATAGCAATTTTGATTCAAATTAAGATAATTCAGCTTTCACTTCAACACAAATCACTGTTCAATGAAAAAAAAGCAGTTGTTTATATCACAAAACAACAGGAATCTAACAGATAATTTTGCATAGTAGGAGTACACAGTTTTTTCTCACAGTGAAATGTTACTCAAATTGTACACACATAATATTGTACACACATAAGCAAGTTAGTTAAAATAGGAAAAGGTGAAACAGTAACAGATTATTTGACTCCTTTCTCTCTCTCTCTCTCTCTCTCTCACACACACACACACACACACACACACTGGCAGACATACTGACAGATGCACACACACACACACACACACACACACACACACAAAATTTACACTATTAAACCCACCCTCCAGTTTCCTACTTTGGAGGGTGGCTTTCCCAGGGGTGGCTGAAGCTGTTGGGAGTTGCGATCTGGCTAGCTCGGCCCAGACCCCCTTCCCTTTGCCTCTTACACCTTCCACGCAGCTCCTCTCTTTATGGGAGGAAGTGACTTGCGGCCGTCACTTCCTCCCAGCCGGCTGCCGAAAAGCAAGAGGGCCTGGTCGTGCTCTTAAAGCACCACAGCGCAAGACTGGGACCCTGCTGACAGAAGCCCACCGGGTGGCCTTTAGTGCGTGGACCTCCTTAGATTGCGGCTGCACCGGTGGGTGGGAAAAATGCTTGAGGGCCAGCGGGGCCCGTGGTGTAGCTGCTTCGGGCCCCCCAGGAGTAACTGGGCCCCGTTTGTCCCGCGGTAAAGATGGCCCTGATTATATTGCTTACAGAGATATTCATTAAATATTTGCCTCCTCTCTAGCTCCAACAATGCTACCTTGATCTGGTTTTTATGGTGATACAGTAATATAACACCAGCCCCTATTTCACAAAATAAATGTAATTTCCAGTGTATCAGCACCTCACTGGAGTGACATCTATATTTCTATAACAAAGAGTGAGGTGCACTAGCAAGTGGTATAATTACAGCAACTACAATCTGCATGCTGTAGTTGCTTTGATGGAGAGCAGGAGACCTGCCTCAAGTTGTGAGGTGATGACCTCACATTTTTTATACTGCATCATTCAGGAATGAGGAACAGTTATTATGAAAGAAGTGATAGTGTTTAGGCATGTTTTGTGCCATAGCACTGTTTACAGGGCCGGTGCAAGGATTTCTGCCTCCCTAGGCAAAGATCCATTTTGCCACATCCTCTTGAATGCAAATACAATCTCACAGAGATTTATTCACTAAACTCTGAATTGCAGTGAGTTGAAAACCAAATTGCAAAGTTTAAGCAAAAACAGCTGAACTTTGACTGTTGCCGAATTGGAGCAGTAAACACACTCCCCCCTCCCATCACTGGTAATACACTGCCCCACTCCCTCCCCCAATTTAATGCACTGACCCCCTCCCTCCCCCAAATTAATACACTGACTCCTCCCTTCCTCAATTTAATAACATGCCCCTTCCCTCCCCTAAATTAATACACTGCCCCCCCCTTAATTTAACACACTACACTAGAAAATCCCCCAAGACCCTCTTCCCTTCCTTACGATGAGCTGCCCGTCCTCCACTTTCAGCTCTGCTCTTTTCTGCTCAAGCAGACCAGACGCTCCTCTGGCACTGCGAGCAGGAGGGAATGGGGAGTTGCACTGCAGACAGCAAGCCAGCCAATCTGCGCTCTTGTGGCCGTGTGAGGGAAGACAAGAAACAGACAGAAAAGAGCTTTCCTGTCTTGCGGCTGGTCGCAGCCACAGTACAAGAGCGGCTCCAGGGCAGACGGGACGCAAATATACACACTGTGAGCAGCAAGTTTGACATGCTTGGCCTAATACATACATTTTACATTGTATACGTAATTTGTAGCTGTAATAAATGATGTATTCAATGCATTTGGTGAATTTAATTTGTTATAATGGTGGGATTTAGTTTATGTTACAGTGAACTTGTCTGACAGGGAAATAAAATACAATATATAAAACTGTATTAATATATATTATAAATATAATTTAATATATAACGGTTGATTTACATGGTCATACACACTCACTGACACACTCTCACTGACATACATACACAATGTAACACATACATACTCTCACTGACAGACACACTCACTGACATGCACACAAATACACACACTCTCAGTGATACACACAAATTGTCACGGGTGGCGGTCCGAAGACCAGAACCCCTGTGCCTGATGTAGTTGATGAGCGGAGTCTTCAGCGTGGAAGTGGATAAGTAGTACCTGGTGCAGGGTAACCACACGTCCCCTGGTGTTGAGCACCAGCGTTTGTGCGGCCAGAAACCAGAACCCTGTTGCAGCTTATACGGATACGAGGAGCAGATGATATGCTGAGATGTATCCAGTACTAGAAACAAGGTAAAACTAGAATAGGCACCAAACAAGAAAACAAGACAAAACTAGTAGAACCCAGAACCAGAGAAAGATAGAAAGCAGAACCCAGAACATGTACACAATGCAAAAGGGAAACATTAATAGAGCATGAGCAGGACAGGACAGGACTGCACATGGACTGGGAATACAAAATAAAACAAGACAAGAGATATAAGGCAAAACAAAAGGAGACATAACTAAGTACTATATATGTAAAACATTGGAGATTTAGACATACATAAATGGCCAAGATGTATGCAGCCCATCACTGCGCCAAAGTACTCCAAGTACGGTGGGTCCTAAATATGCCTAGATATGCATGACTAAATGAACAACAATAAAACACACACAGTGCTTACCTGCAAAGAAAGGGGCAGAGGACATGAAGCAACTGCCTGCAGGAACCAACTGAAACAAAAGGATTAATGGAAAAAGAAAGGGTGTGGCAACATAAAACAAACATATAAAGGAATGCAGGAGACTGGGAATTCCAGGAACAGAATAAAGGAATGAACCCAGAAAACCCAGCATAAAGAAAACCAGACACAGAATAGAAAACTAGAAAAACCAAGAAAAACTAAACAAGAATTGTAAAAAGAGTACTAGATACCAGAAGCCATGGTCAGACATCAGAACAGAATAGAGCATGTCCTGACACAAATGCAAACACACTCACTGACAGACACACACACTTACTTAATGACACACTCACTTACAGACACACACACACAGTTACTGACAGAAACAAACACTCAGATACACTCACTGACAGACACACACGCACTGACAGGCACACACACTCACTGACACCCACACTCACACACTGACACATACACAATTTTTTTTTTTTAGGGCCACCCAGCCTTCCTACCTTTGGGGGAGCTGGTGTGGGTCGTCTCCTATCCCCGAGGTTCAGTGTGGGGCAACTCCTCACTCCTCCAGTGCGCTGTTTAGAATACCGGGGCTGGAATGATGTAATACCCGGCTCCCGGCATCACAGAGGGCGCGCAAGGGAGGAGTGAGAAGCTGCAAGAACATCCTCCCTCACCTGCCTGCCTTCTTCCCCCTCTGGCATTTATCGGCAGAGCAGGCACCCGCCATTCAGGTAAGCAGGTGCCTGCTCTGCCAAACTGATTAAAGCACAGCTTCGGGGGCGCCCTAAGGTGGCCAGATGGTCACCTCCTGTGCCCCCCTCCCCCCCCCGTGACAGTGTTCCTTTTGGCGCCCTCACCCAGTGCTCTGGGAAAGACAAGGGCAGCCCACCAGGAAACATTGGCGCCCTAGGTGAATGCCTAATTTGCCTAATGGTTTGGCCTGCCCTGATTGTGTATAAATACTGCAGTTGCTGTGTTTATCTCTCACTTGCTTAGAGTGCTAGTCTGAAGCAGATATTTTGGCTCTGCCTAACAACTGATGAGATTTTTTATTTCATATAGGCCACTTCTGGTTCATAGAGCATAATCTGAGAACCACATCTGAGAGGCACATTACCAAGGTTTATGTTTAACTGTGGTTAGTTATTTTATACACAGTGACCATAGAGCACTATTCTCATTCTCCACATAGTGCATAAGAAACTTTATTTTGTATTTAGGAAATTCATACCAAACCAAGTTGCCTTGCATTGTCACACCAAGCTACACAAAGAACCAATGCCTTTCCTGTTTCTCGACAGATACCAATTACACTTTTTCTATTTATTTTTTTTTGCAAAGAAACAAAACTCTCAGAATAATTCTCATTGCTTTCTAAGCAATCCCATATCTCTGTGGGTTACTAGGTTACAAACCACATTGTGAAATGGTAAAAAGAAAAAGCAGATGAACTAAATCCCAATTAAGTTTAAACGTTTTTGCAACATGTTTTGTTTTGGGTTTTTTCCATTGTGCTATATTCTAAGATAATATAATATTAACCATGGTAACTCCACGTGTCTTGCAGTCATCCTTAAGGTAACAGGACACTGAAAATAATTCCCTTGTATAGTAAAAGTCCATTATGCCATAATCAAGGGACAACTCCTTCTGTTGCTTCCCAACAACACCCACCCCATGTAATTTGGCACTTTGGTGATGATGCTACCCAATAGTAATTTAGTTCACCCTATATATTTTCCCTCGCATGAACAATTTGTGCCCTGTCATGGTTTTTGTTACCCAAGAGTGCGTTTATATCTTTATTCTGATTTCCTGCTACTGACAAGGCTCTATTTGACCTCTCTAATTACCTAGTAGCCCTGACCATTGGCTTCTCTTACTGTTTTGTGTACTTGTGGAATCCGTGAGCTTGGCTCATTTTCTTGACTTTATTTCACCTACCGTAGGCATTATTTTAAGCCTGGCCTCTCTAAGGTATGGTAATACATATACTCTGCTTTTACATTCTCTTCCTGCTCTCTTTCTGTTAACCTATTCCCTGCACGATAGGTCACCTATCCTGAAATTGGCCAGTTGGATTTTTTTGGGAAATGTAGACCTCTGTGGAAAAATAAAAGACCTGTAGGGTAGACATTATGATGTTGGCTGGTCTTTAAAGAAAGCATATGATGTCCTAGCAGAGTGGATTCACTTTCTAAAACTCTTTTGTCCATCAAACAGAGATCAAGATAGGTGGTGGGATACGCCATAGAAATCAGAACAATAGCATCAGAATACCATGGTATGACGAGGCTTTTGTAGCAGATTTTTCCAATGACCTTTATGCACAAAATAAATGTTTGTACTCTGTAGCGGACCACGGGTAACACGGCTGGTTACCTCCACTAATTTCTTCTCTCAGCCAGACTGGAACCATTAAAACATGCAGACATCCATTCCCCCAATAACCAGACGAAACATAGTTCTGGGAGTCAAATTATTTATTTCAGGCCACACACAGCTTTTATGCACAAACCCCTACATGGGGTCTCACATGGGGTCTCCAACACAATGATACAGGGTTTTTCTTCCCAGGGTCTTCTGTGCCTGAGAGATAATTGCGTGAGAAAAACTACAATTCAATAATCTCTAAGGTACATAAAAGCTTACATGAAATATACAGTACCCCAAAAGTAACCCCACCATACCTTAGAAACCCACAAATGTTATATCCTGGATAGCCCTGATCTGAGTGTATAACATAGCCAAACATCACTCAGATTGGTTGAGTGGAATTGGATTGTCACCGGGGTAAAGATTTAACCGTCTGGACACAAAGAGCTTAAAACAGTTCCAGGGAAATGGGTGCCCTGGCCAGTCTCTGTTCAGGGGTTCCTGTGCGAATACAATGCAAGGGATTTTCTTAATTTCGGTGTATGAATGCTCCCCCTAGTCGGTAGTTCCCAACTCCCGAACATTGTTCGTATAGTTGGTCGGGAAGTAGAACGGGCAGCGGTCTAATCTTTACCGGGGTCCGTGTGAGTGCCCAGCTGAAAAGAGTTCCAGGCACTCGATGACCAAGTGCCACTGCCCATGTTCGGGAGACAAAATGGCCGCCACTCTTTTGTCAACCACGTGCATTCGGTTATATGAAATGTCAGCCACTCAGGGGAAGCATTCATTAATTACTTGCCTTGCGGTTTTGCACTTAAGTTGCTGGTGTGAACGTTCTAATGGCGTACAGGGGTGGTTCTCGTTCGGGAGTCGAATGTAGAGTGTCCGTATACCATAACTCCTGAACAGAAAAGGACAAAACATACGAAATTGGCGATAGGTTCCGCCACATACTCCATTTTATTTTATCACCTTCTTGTTCCCTGCTTTTTAGGATCCAGTATCTTCAGTACTGTAACCCCACATCAGGAGGCACAGAATGTAGGTCTCTTCCTGCATTGATCGCTAACTGTGTTGGCATTCTGAAAATGTAAATAGGCCATTTGAGTTCTAATCCACTGGCCTACTCCCAAGGTTTTATTAATAATGTTCTCACAGAGTATCGCCAAAACAATGTTCTCATATATATTCACGATATACCCATCCATATCTCCTCTGTACAGTCCAACAGAGAGCATGTGTGCCAGGTTCTGTAGTAGTTTAGGGAGAACGACCTTTATTGTGTAATGGAGAAATTTTTATTTGACCAGTCTGTGGTATACCCTCGTAAGGGTTTCAGAGTGGATTCCCTTACGTTTTCTGCAATTCTTTAGTGGTTCCTTCATCTGAAATATATTCTGTTTCCTATGATCTACCAATTACTGTAAGAAAATGTTAAAAACTTTCATTCCATGGCTATGCCCATCACTGCCATGACAAAAAAAGAGGCAATGAAACACATCATAGCCTAAACAAGCAGCAAAGGCATTAATAACACTTAAATGTCTATATTTATCTGCTATGATTTAATGAACCCCAATGCCAGCTTGTTAATTTTATTGGTAGAAAATGCCCCACAATCCAAGATGAGTGCCATTCTGTCTCAGAGAGCTTCTCCAAATACTTCCTAACATGAAAAAAATAAGAAAAAAATAGATTGTATACTTACCTTTATCAACAGACACACTCGCACATTCTTGCACACACTTTCAACACATATAACATTATGACAGCTTAACTGCACTTTTTTTTTTTTTTAGTAAACATGTTAATACAGAATATGTCAGTTAGAAAAGGGTGGACTGTAGCGTTTGAATGACATATAGATGCATATAAGAGGACTTAAACTTGGGAAGAGTGATACAGTGCCAGGGATTAAGTGTGGGCTTAAAATTTAGGGTGCGTCTCGTTAGACTGTGCACTAGGCAATAGGTTGCTTTACATTTTTGCTGAACCAGAAATAGGAGTGAGAGGCAGAGCGTAAATAAATTGAGGAACCAGCCTGTTTGTGGTGTATGAGTGGAGGCACGGTATTAGTGTGAGGATTCTGGTGAGTGATGAATAGCTAAGCTTGCTCCACAATGTCCTCCTCCATGGCCTGCACTCGATCGTTGGTATTTTGTATATCCATCTTGAGGACTGCTAATTCTGAGGTGAGCATTTTGTGAAGGTCTTGCAAAAGGACCTTCAGGTCGTGATTCCTCTGGGAGATCAACGCGGTCTGTTTGTGTGTTGTGAGATTCATACCGCTCTTGCTGCTCAGGATGTGTAGGTATTTCCCCTGCAGTCAGGGCCTCCACCGATGTCGGCACAGGCAGCGCCGGTCTTTGGTGCATGGCTCCATGTCCCTGCCCTCTGCTGGGGTTCCGGGTTTCTGGGATCTGCATCCCATAGCTGACATATGTTTTGGTATCTCAGGCTGTTAGCTGCCCTTGTGGTCAGTTAATATTATTTAAACCATTTGTCTCTTTTGCACAATAAGAATATTTTTTTGTACCTACCTGGATTCCTCACTTCTCTTAGTTCCTGAATTGGAAGCATCAGTGACAACAAGGAAGTCAGCATAGCCCCTCATCTCCATCAAGGGAGGCACAGTTAAGGCGATCTTAAAGCTCATATCTCATGAGTGCAATTTATAACAAGCGTGTCATTTCATTGTTTTATGACAATATCATTTTTTGTTGATGTATTTCTTCTAGATTATACAGCTGTATCCCTATTTTCTTTATATATATATATATATATATATATATATATACATACAGTGATCTGTACATCACCATTCTTTAAATTGAAGCCAGCCCTAGATGTTTCATAGCTCCACAGAACAGAATCCCAAAACTTCTGTGACTTATTTATAGGATTTTGAGTACATTGCAGTCGACTTTTCTTGTGCTTTTGGGTCAGTAGTGGTGTACAGTTTGGAGACCTGGCATGGAAACCTTCTGCGTTTACTACATGCCTCAATGTGCTCACTGAAACTTCAGTGCCTGTTGTCACCAAGTCTTGCTGCAGGTCTTTTTGAGGGTTTTTCACAACTTACCTTCTCAGAAATCTGGTTGCAGCTATTGATAGTTTCCTTTTTTCTGCCCCATCCAGGTAGTGTAACCACAGTTCCTTCAACTTTGAATTTGTGAACTATACTTCCAACGGCGTCTCTCCTCTTAATTTTGTGGCCCATTTTTTTGACTTGGCCATATTTATAACACGCAGTTAAATGTGACACTCAAGAACCTCAACTAGCCAGTTCAGGTATTTAAAGTGTTCCAGCTCCAGCACACCTGGTGCAACTAATGAAGCCCTTGATTAATTGCATCAGGTGTGATTGAGACAACACCTGTTTTGCATATTTGTGCTATTATGAGGGATTATATACAGGGGGTGAATAATTTTGAGACTGGATAAGTCATTATAAGTTGCATTTCCAGCTGAATTTGGGAAACCACTTGAAGCATTTTTTCACAGTGAGCTATTGCTTTTGTTTGGTTAGTTCATTGCAAACAGCTGAAAATCTGTAAAATTTGACAATAAGCCTGATTTTCAAATGGGGTTGAATAATTGTGTTTACAACTGTATATGTCACATCAAATTAAATCCCCTTATGTGCTTTTAAAAAAAATGGTATATAATATGTGTTGGTCCAAAAATGGTAAAATTGCTTGTGACCTTAAGTACAAAACAAGCAAACCCGAAACTGTGTCCTTATGTGGCTAATGAATGTAATCCAAAGTGTTCAATGAGGGTGTTACAAATAATTTCAAATTATTGAGCCAGGAATCATGAATTAACTTTGTTTCTAGCTTTCAAGGGCATTCTTGGGTATTGATTTTGGTTTGTATCTCGACAGTACTCGTTTTATCCCTGCCTTTTTTATTTACTGTTTCAAGATTAGCAATAGGGATTTCATAGGTGACTATGAACATGCCATGTTTTAATTTTAAATGTGTTATGCACACTCACCATATCAATGACTTGGTTGGTAACTTGACGATCGGATACATACAACGTCACAGTATGACAGGTACCCAAATACGATAAATCATTTTGTAGACCTAAGCAGTCTAGCCAACATCCTGACAAATTGAGAGGAATAATTAGTTTGATAATTTTAAGATTGTGTTTAAGAATCATCTTCCAGTTTGGTTGTGTAGTTTAACATTGTTGCATTTGTGTCTTCTAAATTCTCTAACCCCCCTCCCCCCCATTAGTATTATTATATACAATAAATAATAATGTGTACACCAATTCTAAAATACTAAATGAATAATATATATATATTATATTTGTTTTGCTAAAATTTTGTTGGAGAACCAATTTAGTTTATCTGAATTGTGTTGTATTGCCATTAAGTTTATGCAATTCATATAGTAAACATATTAAGTATACCACAATAACTATTACCTTGTTTAGGTAGAATTAGACCAATAGGGTTAGGCGAGAGAGCTTCAATAAGATACCAAATCATACCATTGAACAGATATTTAACAGCCTGCATTTGTACTAAGTCTGATATACAGAGTGAAATCTCGTTATCCATGTTCTTCAGGTTTAATCTGCAAAATGATACATAAATATATCTTGTAATAATAATTTTTGATAAGTAGACATATATCCTGATTTGACACCAGTGTTAATATAGGGACAAAGTATGTAAACTTGTATTTTGCTATCCTATCTTTACTGTCACAAAATTGTTTAACTGTACTATTTTATAAACCTCATTTCTGAGATTAGTTTTTTTTTTAAATAAACGGGTTGCAGAATGTAAAAATAAAATAAACAAATTAGGGCAAATAGCTTGTTTGTAGGTATTTATAAGGATCCTAAATGCATTACTAACAGTGCTTACTGAAGATTGGCAACAGAATATAAAACGGTCTGCATTTGAGCATAACGCCCGCATACAGTAAATACAGTTAAATAATATATTTCTAAAATAAGAATATTTAAAAAATGTTGTAGCAATCTGTTTAACTCTCTGGAATACTAATGCAATGCTAACAATAAAATTGTATAGTCTTTTCAACCCTTTCTCCATCCAATATGTGGAAATAGTATGATTCATTTAAAATGTCTCTACTGCAGTGGCGGACTAAGGAGGGGGAGTTCCGCCCCGGGTGCCACCAGGTAGGGGAGTGCCTTGACCCTGGTCTTGGGGCTGGAGGGGGCTGTGTGATCTGTGCCCCATGGCAGCTGGGGTGTCACACAGCTCACACAGAGACAAGCAAGATGAACTGGCCGCATGGGAGGAAGGGGCGGACCTACTGATATTTAGGGGCAGAGCCTAACCGCGATCAGGGGCTGCTGTTAATGCTGCACATGGAGGTGCAGCAAGAAGAAATCCCTGCACCTCCACCTACCAGGCTCCAGGGAAGGACTTCAATGAATCCACTCCTCCAGCCCACACTGTAAGTAAGTATAAGAATGTGTGTGTGTGTGTGTGTGTGTGTAACTGCCTGAAACTGTGTGTAACTGTCTGCCTGAAACTGTGTGTGTGTGTAACTGTCTGCCTGAAACTGTGTGTGTGTGTGTGTAACTGCCTGAAACTGTGTGTGTGTGTGTGTGTAAGTGTCTGCCTGAAACTGTGTGTGTGTGTGTAACTGTCTGCCTGAAACTGTGTGTGTGTGTGTGTGTAACAGCCTGAAATTGTGTGTGTGTGTGTGTGTGTGTGTGACTGTCTGAAACTGTGTGTGTGAGACTGTCTGTAACTCGCTGTGTGTGTGACTGTCTGTCTGTAACTGTGCGTGTGTGACTGTCTGTGTGACTGTCTGAAAACCGGTGTGTGTGTGTGACTGTCTGTCTGTAACTGTGTGTGTGTGTGGTGATTGTCTGGAACCGTGTGTGTGTGTGTGTGACTGTCTGTCTGTAACTGTGCGTGACCGTCTGAAACTGTGTGTGTGCAGTGACTGTCTTCGTCTGCTGGTAACTGTGCGTGTGGATCGTCTGAAAACTGTGCGTGCGTGACCGTCTGTCTGTAACCGTGTGTGCGCATCGCCCGTCTGCTGTAACCGTGTGTGTGTGTGTGGACTGTCTGTAACTTTGTGTGTGTGTGTGTGTGTGACTGTCTGTAACTGTGTGTGTGTGTGTGTGACTGTCTGTCTTGTGTGTGTGTCTGTAACTGTGTGTGTGTAATTGTCTGTAACTGTGTGTACGTTTGTGTAAGTGTCTGCCTGTAACTGTGTGTGTGTGCATAACTGTCTACCTGTAACTGTGTGTGTGTGTAACGGTCTGCCTGTAACTGTGTGTGCGTAACTGTCTACCTGTAACTGTGTGTGCGTAACTGTCTACCTGTAACTGTGTGTGTGTGTGTGTAACTGCATGCCTGTAACTGTGTGTGTGTGACTGTCTGTGACAGTCTGCCTGTGACTGTGTGATGCTGCCTATAACTGTGTGTTACTGTCTGCCTGTGACTGTCTGCATGTAACTTTGTGCGTGACTGCCTGTAACTGACTGTGTGTGTAACTGCCTGTAACTGTGTGTGTTTGTGGCTGTAACTATGTGTATGACTGTCTGCCTGTGACCGTGTGTGTGACTGTATATGTGACTGTCTGCCTGTAACAGTGTGCGTGACTGTCTGTCTGTAACTGTGTGTGTGACTGTCTGTCTGTAACTGTGTGTGTGTGACTGTCTGAAACTGTGTGTGTGTGTGACTGTCTGTCTGTAAATGTGTGTGTGTGACTGTCTGAAACAGTGTGTGTGTGACTGTCTGTCTGTAACTGTGTGTGTGTTACTGTCTGTAACTGTGTGTGTGACTGTCTGTAACTGTGTGTGTGTGTGTGTGTGACTGTCAGTAACTTTGTGTGTGTGTGTGTGTGACTGTCTGTAACTGTGTGTGTGTAACTGTCTGTAACTGTGTGTACGTGTGTGTAAGTGTCTGCCTGTAACTGTGTGTGTGTGCATAACTGTCTACCTGTAACTGTGTGTGCGTAACTGTCTACCTGTAACTGTGTGTGTAACTGCATGCCTGTAACTGTGTGTGTGTGACTGTCTGTGACAGTCTGCCTGTGACTGTGTGATGCTGCCTATAACTGTGTGTTACTGTCTGCCTGTGACTGTCTGCATGTAACTTTGTGCGTGACTGCCTGTAACTGACTGTGTGTGTAACTGCATGCCTGTAACTGTGTGTGTGTGACTGTCTGTGACAGTCTGCCTGTGACTGTGTGATGCTGCCTATAACTGTGTGTTACTGTCTGCCTGTGACTGTCTGCATGTAACTTTGTGCGTGACTGCCTGTAACTGACTGTGTGTGTAACTGCCTGTAACTGTGTGTGTTTGTGGCTGTAACTATGTGTATGACTGTCTGCCTGTGACCGTGTGTGTGACTGTATATGTGACTGTCTGCCTGTAACAGTGTGCATGACTGTGTGTAACTGCTTGTAACTGACTGTGTGTATGTGTAACTCTCTACCTGTAACTGTGTGTATGACTGCCTGTGACTATATGTGTGACTGTCTGCATGTGACTGTGTGTGTGTGATTGTCTGATTGTAACTGTGTGTGACTGTCTGTCTGTAACTGTGTGTGAGGGGGTGCAGAGGTTTTAAAAAGTTTATAAATTTGTTCAATACATTTTTTAAAAAAATGTATAAAATATAACACATTTTAAAAATTTAGTATTTTTTTTTTTTTTGGAGAAGCGGGGAGGGCAGGAGGGGTGCCAAACCCAGGACCCGCCCCGGGTGCCACATGCCCTAGGTACGCCCCTGCTCTACTGTTTGGAGGAGAGTGTAGATTACATTTTCAGCACACTTTCATGCTTTAAATGATGCTTTTGGCAGAGAAAATAGTTCCCTTTAAGGCTTGTAATCATTCCTTGAGTATAAATGAGGGTGAGCGAGGCTTTACAGACTAGAGTTTCTTCCCCCAAAATGCATGAAAGTTCATACTCAATTTGTGAAGTAAAGTGATATATCTAGACCATGCAGATGGTCCTTATTTTCACGTGATTTGTTTTCCTCCACGGTATTTGAAGTTCATACAATCATTTTACATTGCTGATAATTGATCATTATGGTAGTCTATAAACGCTAAAATATTAGACATTAACCTTGGGTTTTTAGTGAGTTCTGCATTTTGTATACCTTACTTCTAGAGTGACATTAGTTGGGGGACCATGCCAATGAAGGCTATCAATGGTTTTGAATTTCTTTTATATGTTATCTGTATGATCATGAATTGATCAACATCCAAGTTTTAATCACTATAACACTTTACAGTTTCATGAGTAGAAGCATTTCTCTTTTTCTGAGGTCCTTGGTTTGGGTATTATTCAAATTATTAATACTATGTCACTGAAGTGTAAACTCTTAATTGAGAGAGAAGAAAAATGGAATATCTAAATCTAATGTCTCTTAAAGTAAAGACAAGTATCCTAGATAATGACAAACTTTACAACAGAGAGAGTGGATGTGGGTTAATGTGTTAAATGGCAATAAAAGTTAAATTTTATATAATTGTTTTGTTATTTTGAATCAGAACCGCTTTATTTATAGGATCTAGATAATTTTTTAATTTTATTAAAGGACACGGAGGCACCTATTAGGCTTATTCCTCAAGGTATTCATATTATAGAAAAAATGTATAACTACCCTTAGAGGGTTAACATTACATCATCATCTCTTAACCAATAGGAACAGTCCACATCTGATATCCTGTCATGTAATCTCCATCTCTTCCCCTTTCTTTTCTGCTGCCTTAGCTAAGTAACACCTTGGTTTTCTTGAGCTGCATTGTTATTGATGTATTTTTGTATATTTCTGTATTGATTTATTCTGTTTTTGGTTATCATTTGCACTGTAACGCCTTGTGCGTTTGTCTCAGCCCTCCCTGAGGGCTCCCTCCGTGGGGAAGCCACTCCCGCGCTTCCCTGCTGGTTCCCCGCCCTCCCCCCCGGTGGGTGTACCAGCTCACGAGATTCCCACCGGGTAGTTTATTACCCTATCAGGTTGGGCACTTGGTCGTGAAGCGCGGGGAACCCCTCTGAAAACAGCTTGTTTTTTCCTTAGAGGGTTTCCCCGCCTCAACCTCTCGCATGGGCGTTCCCAGCCACACACCATGGCATCCATCTTAAAGGGGTGGCGATACAATATTTTGCCGCTCTTTTTTTTCCTCTCAGCTTGCACAGCCCATTAGGAGGGTGCGAGCTGATTGGTCTGTTAGCTTGCCTGTCAGCTTGCCAGTGCTCCCAGAGGCCATTCCTGAGGGAACACTCGGTAAGCTAACAGTGCAATCTTTTTGCTTCTGTCTTGTTGCCTTGTCTCTTGCCTTATCAGCCTCTGGACTGCTACTGCAGTGGTTACCTATACTAAAGCCTTATTAGCAAACTGTGTCATACCACTTATCTGTCCCAAGATGTAGACCCCTAATGAATACTCTGCCCCTGGCCCCAGTGATAATAGGGACGCCAAAGCCCACCACCGCCCCACGGTGTCTGAACCCCTAACCCTACAAGGGGACGTGGTGACCCCTCTGGAGCAGCTGGACTCAGAAGAATTCCACTCGCTCCTAGACGCCACCCAAGTTATTTATACCGCAATGGGGGTTATGTCTGACAACATATCACACTCCATTACTAATGCCATCAAGGCATCCAACCTCAATATAGCCCACGCCAGGGCCTCGGAAAAGGGTCCATTACGCAGAGAGGGCCCTAAAGCCATAAGCAAAACCCACAATGTGGAAAAGCATGCCTCCAAAAATGAACTGACGGACAGGGTATGTCCTGTCACCACTGAGGTCGTGGGGCCCCCACGAAAACGAGCCACCCGCCGGCAAAAGCGGCGCAGGCATGGAAGAGTGCAAAAGCCCTAACAGACTCTTCCAACTCTGGTTCGGATGTTGAGGAGGTTTCGAACGAGTCTGATGAGGTAGACTCAAGCGAATGTGAGGTTTCCTCCCCGGACCGTAGTCCACCACGTAATCCAACCACCCCCTTGTATGATACCGCTATTTTGGACCCCCAGGGCGAACCTCTATTCGACCCTGATACATTACAAAACCCTAGGTCGGCTGAATGGTACCCGATCGATCATGTGGCATGTTACATAGCGGCCATAATCCGTAAGCCCTTGGATAAAGCCATCAGGAATAAACTCCGGGCAGAATGCCCACGCCCAACGGTGCCTGATATGGCCTGCGCCACGCCAGACATAGACCCCAAAATAGCACAATTCCTGGGTAAATCTGGCTGGAAAGCAAAAAAGGGACTCCTACGCCATTGCCAGGATAAAGTACTGGATACACTAAGCCTTAGTGCCAAGATTTTTGAGCTGGTCGAGGCGGCCTTAAATGAGGGGACACCTATTGATTTATTAGCCATTAGAGGCTGGGTCCAGCGATCCATATGCCTCATCGGCAACGCTAATGCTGCGCTAGCCACCGAAAGGCGCAAAACCATCTTGATGAAAATCAAGCCCAAGCTCGTGAACATGGCCCTCACCGAACCGGGACCGCGAGCCAAAGGTCTCCTGCTCGGAGACAATTTTGTTAAGGAACTAGGCACTTACATAAGCACATTTACAGCCCTAGACAAGGCACAGACGAACATAAAGAGAGTGTTCTCCCCCAGAGTTTTTGGTGGGGCCGGGGATACCGAGGTCCTGCCATGGCTAGATTTCAGAGAATAGATCGCCCTCACCCTTCTTTCCGGTCAGGGCCAGACCATGGCAACCTCGAGGACCCAGAGGCAATTCATACAGCTGACGGCCTTATGGTGAGTGTACTACCTTTCCCCTCCCCAGGTATACCTACTGTGGGGGGCAGACTGTTACACTTTATAGAGACCTGGCAACAATTGACATCAGACATGTGGGTCCTAAATACTGTCGTGGGGTACCACGTAGAGTGTACAACCCCCCAACATCATGGCCGCACCGGATAGCATTCTCCGCACAAGACAAGGGCCTAGTGAGCAAAGAGATTCTCACCCTACAAGAAAAAGGCGCCATGTATCAGGTCCCTTCATCCTCCCCTGGGTTCAAGAGCAATCTATTTCTGGTACCCAAGAAGGGCGGCAGAGTATGCCCAGTCATCAGCCTGTGGCCCCTAAACGCATTTGTCCGGTACCACAATTTCAAAATGGAGGGTATCCACGGTTTGCGAGACCTGCTCAGGTTAGGGGACTGGATGGTCAAACTGGACCAACAAGACGCCTACCTTACAATCCCTATTGCGGTAGAGTGTCACCACCTGCTCCAATTCCAATGGGAAAAGGCGACGTGGAGATTCCGATGACTCCCCTTTGGACTCTCATTAAGGTTGTCGCCTTATTACGCAGCAAAGGCATACGGATGATCATATATCTGGACGATATGCTGATCATGGCACACAAGGTTCATCAACTTCGACAACACCTCTGATGGGCACTGACATTGCTACAAAATTTGGGATTTCTCATCAATTGGGAAAAATCGGTACTTACCCCGTCCCAAAACATGGAATTCCTAGGTTTCCACATAGACGCAACTACCGGGACACTCAGTCTACCAACAGAGAAAGTCAAGAGCATAAAAAAGGAGACCCGCAGGAGGCTCACAAGACCAGTGTTAACACTGCGACAACTAGCCAGAATAATCGGACTCCTCTCAGCCTCCATCCAGGCAATCTTCCCGGGGCCGCTACACTACAGGGCCCTGCAACGACTAAAAGCCACACAGCTACGTTAAGGACACTCATACTCCGACTCCGTGCCACTCGACTGCGCGGCCAAACAGGAACTCACCTGATGGCTGCATCATATGGAGGCATGGAACGGCAGGGCAATCTTCGGGACTGCCCCGGATTTTATCGTAGAGTCCGATGCGAGTACACACGGTTGGGGAGCACATTGAGGGCCTACCTCCACCGGAGGAATTTGGTCATACTCAGAGAAAGAATTACACATCAACAGTTTGGAACTCATGCGGGGTCATTTGCCCTGAAGAGCCTTCTCGGGACCGCAACCAACTGCTCGATTGTCCTACGAATGGACAACATTTCAGCAGTCCGCTACATCAACCACCTCGGTGGCACGAAATCGAAGATACTGGCGGACCTGGCCAAGGAGTTCTGGCAACACTGCCTGGCTTGCAATATTTTGGTCCAAGCAGAATACATCCCGGGCATGTCCAACGTAGTAGCGGATTGGTACTCCAGACATCTGCACGACGCCAGCGACTGGCGGCTAGACCGCAGTGTGTTCTTACGACTTCAGACACTCTGGGGCCTGATGTGAATCGACCTATTCGCATCTCGGTTGAACTCCCAATTACCAACATTCTTCAGCTGGAGACCAGACCCAGACACCTTAGCAGCGGATGCTTTTCTCCAACAATGGCCGAACAGCCAATTGTATGCCTTTCCTCCGTTCTCCCTCATAGCTCGCACACTGGTGCATCTCATATGTACTCAAGCATCAATGGTCCTCATAACCCCGTTTTGGACAGGTGAACCGTGGTTCCCAGCACTCATGAAGATGTCCATAGACCTCCCAAGATTACTACCAGATGTCTTATTCCTTTTATCGGACCCAGAGGGCAACCCACACCCCCTTCTGGTTCAGGGGCACTTCAAACTCTTAGCGTGGTTCCTTTCAGGGGACCCTGGATTGTACCAGATGTTCCACAGGAAACTATCGAGTTACTGGCAGGAGCTTGGGCGCCTGGAACAAGATGCTCCTACCTCTATGCCTGGAACGGATGGAGTAGTTGGTGCGTGGAACAACAGGTGGATCCCGTACGTGCTCCTGTAAATTACCTGTTATGCTTCCTTACCAATCTGTACAATTAAGGCTTGGCCTACCGCACCATTAATGTCTACAGATCAGCAATCTCAGCAGGACATCGGGTAATAGATGGGACCCCGATGGGTCAACAACTATTGGAATGCCGTCTCCTACTTGGAATTCGGTTTGCTCGTCTACCACAACCCCGATACACGTCACTGTGGGATGTCAATTCAGTCCTGCAATTGTTGGAATCTTGGCCACAAAATGAAGCACTCACACTTAAACAACTGTCAGCAAAACTGGCCATGCTCATTTGCCTGATCTCTTGCAAGAGAGTGTCCGATGTTAGAGTGCTGGATTTTGATGCACGCTCCTTTACCCCCACAGGAGTTTCATTCAACATCTCCAGGCGTACAAAGTAATCAATTACCTCAGTTTCATACCCTTCGTTCCCACATAATAATAAACTCTGCCCAGTGAACTGTTTATGGGAATATGAGAAACGAACCTTGGGATTCAGGAACCCGATGAATCCAGAATTGTTTTTGGCTATCAAACAGCCTCACCACCCTGTATCCACGGTAACTCTCGCCCGCTGGGTGAAATGGATAATGGCTTTGGCCTACATAGATACCACTGTGTATGGCGCACACTCTACTAGAGGAGCCATGGCGTCAAAGGTTTTCAATTTGGGCTGTAGGTTAGAGGACCTCCTGAGAACAGCAGATTGGTCTTGTGAATCGACATTTAAAGAATATTATTTTCGACCTACAGAACATGTGTCAAGTATGGTTATCTCACAGTTTTGAACAAGCCTAATAGCAGCCTCCGTGTCCTTTAATAAAATTACCAGATTTTACTAATTACATGACGTAAAGTCATGATTTTATAAAGGACACGGAAGCGAGTATTAGCCCACCCGGATCACATATAACCAGACATTTGTATCCCAACCCAGGTACGTAATAGATAATATAACAAGGTCTGTGTTACCATGTCTATGAATTGTTATTTTGAGAATAACTGATAGTACGGAAAGTATGTTTACATGCATATGATTAACCCCTTAAGGACCGAGGATGGTTCAGGACCGTCATCGGCATTTTTGCCTTGAGGACCGATGACGGTCCTGAACCGTCCTAACGGTCAGAGCTACTTACCTGATCGCCGTCGTTCCCCCGGCGGCGATCAGCGTGGCTCCGGTTGTGGGGAGACTGCCTGCAGCCCAGACAGTCTCCCCACGGCAGATTAGGACCCCTGTGGCCATGTGATCGCTTAACACAGCGATCACATGGTCACAATAGGTGTCCATGTGTCTGCCTGCAGGGGGACTGTCTGTGCTGACAGGCAGTCTCCCTGCTAGTGTAAAATCATTAAAAAAATAAAGTTAGTGTTAATTAAAAAAATAAAAATAATTATATATGTGTATATATGATATATAGACATATATTATATCTATATAATATATGTCTATATATCATATATATAATGTCATACTAAGTGTATTTTTATATTAATATGTACTTATATTAATATAAAAATACACTTATAATTAAATTACACACGTATATATATAATATATATAATAACTATATATATTGTATATATATATTATTATAAAATATAAATAATAAGTAATTTAAATTAAATAATTTTTTTAAAATAATAATAAAAAATTTAAAAAAAATTATATAGCTATATGAAATTTTATTCTAACTGTATTTTAAAATTAATATATATATATTTATATCAAAATACACTTAGAATTTGTATATATATCTATGTATATAAAAATAAAAAATAATAAGAAATATACATACGTCCATATACAAAATTACATAAATAATTATATAAATATACACGTAGACTTCAAATATATAAATATGCATATATATTTAAATTCTACGTGCGTATTTATGTAATATTTTTACATAATTCAGTAATTTTATTGATTGCAATTTGAGGGACCTGCCTGCCAACCCAGGCCGAAATTCCAGAGAATTTAATTTGCTAGCACTGTATTTTACCCTGTAACGTTCTACGACACCCTAAAACCTGTACATGGGGGGTACTGTTTTACTCGGGAGACTTCGCTGAACACAAATATTAGTGATTCAAAACAGTAAAACATATCACAGCGATGATATTGTCAGTGAAAGTTACTTTTTTTGCATTTTTCACACACAAACAGCACTTTTACTGATGATATAATTGTTGTGATACGTTTTCCAGTTTTTAAACACTAATATTTGTGTTCAGCGATGTCTCCCTGAGTAAAACAGTACCCCCCATGTACAGGTTTTATAGCATTTTTGAAAGTTACAAGGTCAAATATATGGGTCAAATATTTTTACATTGAAAATGGCCAGGTTGGTTACGTTGCCTTTGAGAGCGTATGGTAGCCCAGGAATGAGAATTACCCCCATGATGGCATACCATTTGCAAAAGAAGACAACCCAAGGTATTGCAAATGGGGTATTTCCAGTCTTTTTTAGTAACCACTTGGTCACAAACACTGGCCAAAATTAGCGTTCAATTTAGTTTTTTTACTTTTTTCACACACAAACAAATATGAATGCTTACTTTGGCCAGTGTTTTCGACTAAGTGGCTACTAAAAAAGACTGACATACCCCATATTGAATACCCTGGGTTGTCTACTTTAAAAAAAATATGTACATGTGGGGTGTTATTCAGAGATTTATGACAGATAATAGTGTTACAATGTCACTATTGATAAATTTTAAAAAATGTATGTTTTGAAACCGCAATATCCTACTTGTACCTATAGCCCTATAACATGCAAAAAAAAGCAAAAAAGCACGTAAACACTAGGTATTTTAAACTCAGGACAAAATTTTGAATCTATTTAGCAGTTTTTTTCATTCGCTTTTGTAGATGAGTAAAAGATTTTTCAAGTAAAAGTCAAAAAACATGTATTTTTTTCAATTTTTCATCATATTTTTTTTATTTTTTTTAAATTAAAATACTAGAGATTATATAAATAATGGTATGTAAAGAAAGCCCCTTTTGTCCTGAAAAAAACAATATATAATTTGTATGGGAACAGTAAATGAAAGAGCGGAAATTTACAGCCAAAGACAAACACCACAAAAGTGTAAAAATATGCCTGGTCGCAAATGTACAACATCGCAAAAACAGTCCAGTCCTTAAGGGGTTAAATAAATGACAAAAAAAATTTCAATAATACGATAAAATAAAATTAGTTGGCAAGGATATGTTTTACTATTTGTTTTCTCTGTCCTTTTTTCTAGCCTGAACACTACAAATGCCCTTCCATAGTTAAGAAGAACAGTTCGTGGAGATTCAAAGTTTACATCTCTCGAAAAGTTCCATCGTTGAGAGGTCGGCTACCAGCCAGTTTCGTTGTAGTTAATTACGAGTTACTAATGGTTATTGGTGATTATTAGCTTTGGCATCATCAGTAAAGAGGAAGAGATGGAGATTATATGACAGGATATCAGATGTGGACTGTTCCTATTGGTTAAGAGATGATGATGTAATGTTAAAGGGAAATGCCAGTGCCAGGAAAACAATCCGTTTTCCTGGCACTGCAGGTCCCCTCTCCCTCCCACCCCCCTATCCCCGATAGCTGAAGGGGTGAAAACCCCTTCAGTAACTTATCTGAGGTAAGGTCGCTGCTTCCTCCTCCGCCGCCGCTCCTCCCCTGCATTGCGTCGGCCAGTGGGTGAGACTGATCCCACCCCCCTGGCCGGGGAGACCTAATGCGCATGCGCGGCAATGGCGAGTATGCGCATTAGCACTCCCCATAGGAAAGCATTGAAATTGCATTTCAATGCTTTCCTATGGGGAAATGAGCTACGCTGGAGGTCGTCACACAGCGTGATCCAGGAAGTGACCTCTAGTGGCTGTCTAGTAGCTTAATAAAAAACTGCAATAATTACACTTGCAGGGTTAAGAGTAGTGGGAGTTGGCACCCAGACCACTCCAATGGGCAGAAGTAGTCTGGGTGCCTGGAGTGTCCCTTTAACCCTCTAAGGGTAGTTAAACATTTTTTCTATAATATGAATACCTTAGCTTTCTTTGCTGCTGAGGAATAAAAGAAAGAGATAAGCCTAATATTCGCCTCTGTGTCCTTTATAAAATCATGACTTTACGTCATGTAATTAGTAAAATCTGGTAATTACATTTTAGATTAAATGTATGCGGGAATACAGATAAATCAGAATGGTTCACAGCCCTTCACCTTTGTATATTTATATTTTCCTTAATTATGAGAACTTGTGTTTGTATTATGTATGCATGCCATTTTTGAACATTTCCGTCAAAAAATAACTTTGTTTATTTATGGGGAGTTTTGGATTGGACGTCTTTCATTCAGACAAATCAAAAGGTTGTGAAAATGGGCCAATCACTGCACTACAAAATATATACATAATATAAATATTTATTGGCACATGTTTGAGCCATTTGGTTCACGGATCAAGTAGATAAAGAAAAAGTAACCACTGCATTTTGTTTCGTTTCTTCAAAGTTTTTACTTACTGTGAGATTTGTTTCACAGAATCAGGAAAGTAACATGATGCAGCTATGACATTGGTAGTCTCTGTTGGAATTACACAAAGTCCTCCTTCGTTTATTATTTCTGCGAGACACATAAAAAGATAATATTTAAACAAAATTATTATTATTATTATTATTATTACACAACTATTTAACAATTTCCACTGTTCTACATTCTAAAGAAAATGGTATAATACAATGTAGTTCTTCATACAGAGTTTAACAGATACAACAAATTGAGAAAGTCTAACAGAAATAAAATAGATGACTTGGCACCATAAGTGAAGATAAGAGCAATATGGGTTACCTGGAGAGGCAATATAATGCAATTAGTAATGACTGGAATTATTTCAGGACTCTTTAAAGAGATGCCTATTATGGGGACATGTCACACTAATGGGTTCGATATAGAGCAGGGGTGCACAGGGTAATGGAAGCTGGTTGGATTAAATTTTAAAATGTGAAAAGGAAGAGGAGGTGATAAGAGAGGTAGACCGTCTCATGACAGAAAAAAGCAGAAGGGTCAGCTTTAAAGGGAAACTGTCACTTCCCATGATTTCAATGTTCTCTTTACTATAGGGTGCCCCTTTGGAGGTGACCACATGAACACATAAATTGAAGAGAGTCTCTGGAGGCAGTTTAGCAGTAAGTATTGGTGTTTCGCCAAAATTGGTGTTTCAGAAAACTTTACTAATACTAAGTAAAAATTACTTAGTCTTAGTAAATAAGGGAGATTCACTTAGGGCTCCCACCCTCCGCTAAAGGATGGGGGACAGAGTCAATAGGTCCTTCTATTTATCTCATTGGGCCCCCACCCGCCGATTATCAGTAGGGCCCGGGTGGTACACTTGGTCCCCGGTTTAGTCTAATTTTTTTTTATTTTTTTTAAACATTGAGCAGCCACTGGCTGCTCACTGTGTGCAACATGGTGAGTAATGGCATTAAGGATATTTTAATTTTCCTTATGCTAGTATGAGGGTCATATTGACCCCTATAGAGTGAGAAGGGAATGAGGGGTATAGAAATTGGCAGGAAGCACAGCGCCCCCTCTGCTTCTATTTTTGCATATCGGTAGTCGGTAGCTCCCTTCTTGTAATAAACTAAACAAACAAACAAAGACCGAATTCATTTCCAGTCTTCTTTCGTTCTTTTAAATTTCTATTCATTTGTCTATCGGTGGGGCCCAGGTGGGATACTAGGTCCCTGGTTTAGTCTAGTTTAGTTTTTTTTTTACAATAGTAAAACAAACTGGCTGCTCACTGTTTAGTATTAGTAGACATGCCCCTAATCGTAACATGGCGAGGAAGGGCAGAAGGGAGATTTGAATCTCCCTTATGCTAATATGAGGGTCATGTTGACCCCTATAGAGTAAGAAGGGCATGAGGGGTAAAGAAATTGGAAGGAAGTACAGTGACCCCTCTGCTTCTATTTTTGCATATCAGGAGGAGCCGCAAGTCGGTAGCTCCCTCCTTGTAATAAACTAAACAAATGAACAAAGGCCGAATTCATTTCCAGTCTTCGTTCTTTAAAAATTTCTCTTCCTTTGTCTTTCTGATGAATAAACTAATAGCAGAAATCCCCCGTCCGAATTTTGGACAATAGCGCATGCCAACTGGACATATGCGGGAATTTCACCATGCTATCTAGTATGGGCAGATGACGTGTCCCCACTATTATCTGTCCACAAGATAACTGTGCCTACTACCAAGATCAAGGCATGAAATATAAAGGTAAAATAGGGTGAAATAGGGGACCTAAAGGCATTTGGGGGTGATTAAAGGACAATCAAATGTAGTGGAGTCGGGAGGGGGGTTAAAAAAATGGATGTGGGGGGGGTGGGGCCTGACAGCCGAGCTGGCCAGACATGCTTGGAGAGAGCTCTGGCACAGCTAAGCTTAAAAGCAACAAAAACTCGCCACAAACATGGTTTTTACAGACCAATATAACAGAAGCACATTGCTGCATCAAGTGGGAGCTCGTGGATACCAAAAAAGTGCCTTTCTGCCGAGATCCACCACACTCCACACCTAAGGCCTAGCATGACAGGCGGCCTGATAGCTGGGAGAAACTGCCGATCTCCCGACATGGGAACCAAGCCAAGCAGCATCCCCGCATCCCCCCCCCCTCTGGACCGGTGGGGGTCATCCCGGTCCCAGTTGGAGAAACCCTCAGACCTGCAGCAGGGGAGTACCCAGCCGGAACAAAGCTTGCATGCCGTAACCAAGATGGCCGCTGAGCCACAACCCCAGGAGAGCCTGCAGGCCTGGATAGAGGGCTTTGAGGCCAGGTTCAATAGAGTCTGTGAGGACTTTTGGAGGCAACTAGAGTGCAGACCCAAAGCGAGTCACCCACCCTCCACACTGCCACTTGAAGCAGAAACGACATAAGATGGGGCCAAGAAAGGAGACATGCCCACCCTGCCACCCAACTTACCAGCGGTCACTCTGAACACCCAGACGTAAAGCAGCACCACATCGCCGCAAACCCACCTTACCGCACAGTCAACGCCTCGGAGGGGCACGAAAATTCACCTGCACACCACCCTACCAAGAGAGTCTCACCGGGCAGCACTGCTCACAAGTGCTGAGAAGGCTCAAAGGCCACAACCCGGATAATCATCTCCACTATTTGCCGGTGGACAAAGTGAAAAAGCACACTGAACTTTGGGGCTGGAGGCATCCATGCACGCAGAGAGGTAGATTCAGGACCCCCAGAGCAGACAGCCAGCTTCACTACCCACCAACACGCTCCTGGCTCTTCCAAAACATGGGAATCGGATGAATGGTGACTTACTGAACAAGTTCTAAATAGTCATAACTGGCTCTGATTTATACTAACTTTATTTTATTTGCCATGCTTCCGTGCTCCTAGTTCCTTGGTTTTTCTTTATTTCCTGTTTGTTGTTTCTCTTTTTCCTAGCTATCATTGTGCAGGGAACTACAATGAGGTGGACATTTAGCTCTAATAATAGCCGGCATTGAGTAGACATAGCCTGTTCTCACCTTATATTGTATACAATGCTCAGTTCTCTGTGCCTAAAATATTTCATGTATATCGGAATTTTAACTAAAACATAAATATACAGCTCATCATGCATGCTTTAGCCAATATACAGGATAACGCTACTATGTGGTTTCAGGCAGAGGAGAAGGTGACTTACTCGACTGTTCCCTTAAGGCTACCATAAAGCTGCTCAGTAAATGTATCTTTAGACATGCTGCCTGTTCTTTCAAAGTTAACCCCCTCTGCTGAAGCCTGTATAGCACAGCATTACTGTCCCAAGCTCTACTGGTCACCGGCCTGGGGAATCCCTAGGAGTTTACTCCTGCCTCCAACATACATACCAATCTTAATGTATCTTAATCTGTCTAAGACCTTCTTAGCAGTAGCTCCGTACGTCATAACTTAACGATCATAGAAGGTCTTGCGATAAAAACTACTGTCTCTTTTCACGTGTTCTCTTTATTACAAAAAAATGTGCTGTTTTGACCTGCCATGAAAATATTTGTTATTGAAATGCTCGCTTCAGCTGTCATGGCGAAGCAAAGTTGATTGTTATCTTTGTTACCTTCAGCACAATAAAATAAAGAACTAAAAAAAATAAAATGGATGTGGCTATGACAGTGCCTCTTTAAAGTAACAACACATATATCATATATAAAGACATATATCCATATGTTACAAAAATTATCAAAATATTAAAAAATTCAGATTTTTCCTAAAATCAAATAATGTTAAGATTATGCAAAAATGTTACATCAATTTGAAAGGTTATCCAACAATATTAAATCAAGGTTATATTTAGTTATCCAGCATTTAAAATAAGCTATCAAATGAAAATATCTCTACTTCCAATTGTAAATATTGCTTGGACCTCTAATGAAAAATATGACTATTTTCTTTGCATTTTAAAAAGCTTATCAGCAATATAACCATCAACAACATCAATAAATGGTCTTTACTCTCCAGCATATGTAAAGACTACACTACATGCTGCTCCTTTTCCCATATACACACTGACTCATACACACACACAGATACAAACTGACAAGCACACTCACTTACAGACACACTCTCAATGGCAGACACACTATCTCACTGATTTTAAAAACTCACTGACAGTCACACTGACACACACACCCTCAATGATAGACACAATCTCACTGATTTTAAACACACTCACTGAGAGACACATTGACACATACTCTCACTGATTTGACATACACTCACTGACAGACACACTCACTGACAGACAAGCACACACATACACACACACTGACCGATACATATACACTGACACACACACATAAACTAATGCACACACACACACACTGACAGATACACATACACTGATAGACCCACACATACACTAACAGATAGAGACACACATTGACAGATACACATACACTGACACACACACACACACACATACACTGACAGATACACACTCGCTACAGAATATGTCAGTTAGAAAAGGGGTGACTGTAGCGTTGGAATGACATATAGATGCATATAAGAGGACTTAAACTCGGGTGATACAGTGACAGGGATTAAGTGTGGGCTTAAAACTTAGGGTGCGTCTTGTTGGACTGTGCACTAGGCAATAGGTTGCTTTAATTTTTGGTGAACCAGAAATAGGAGTGAGAGGCAAAGCGTAAATAAATTGAGGAACCAGCCTATTCGTGGTGTGCGAGTACTGGCAAGGTACTAGTGTGAGGAGTCTGGTGAGTGTTGAATAGCTAAGCTTGCTCCGCAATGTATGATACCCTTAACCGAGGAGTAGCCGGGGGAGGAGGGTGTAATTACAAATGAGGGGATTTAGTAGTATGTATAGTTGCAACCTGAGAGCAGGCCCTGGTGGCCCTTACAGGGAATAATGATATACAAAATAAACGGTTGGAGGGGACATTACCAAAACCAGGCAACAGGTGTTAGAAACATTAACATTAGAATGTCCATGACCGCTATGGTGGTAAAACAGGAAAAGTTCCACCTTACGCAGTCTCAGGTTGTCGAGCGGTTGTGCTCTCCGGTTCTCGGGACAAAGGGCACTATTGCGTGTGAGGTCCCAGGTCTCGCCCGAAGTGTGAGGTGTTGAGTCACTGTTAGTGTCTACTAGAGCCAGGGAAGTGAGAAGAGTTGCTGCCTGCACCAATGAGGTGAGGGTGAGGGTAGTCCTGTTGCAGGTCACCATCAGGGTTCCTGGTGCCCATCTGTAGGCAACTTTGGCTGTTCGTAGCTGCTGTGTGACCGGGTTAAGTGTCTTGCGCCACTGGAGGGTAGCCCTTGTTACATCTCGATAAAAGGATAGCTGAGCTTCCTCGAACGACAGTGGTGTCTTGCATCTCTATGTCGTCATTATGTGCCCCTTGTCTTGTGATGAAATGCAGCGCAGGATAACGTCTCGAGCTATGTGTGGTGAGAGTTTTGCAGGACCGTAATTCTTTGGTTGTGATGTTTGAGGGGATACCGCGGATCTCGACATTGTTGCGTCAGTATCAGTCCTCCAGAGCTGAAATTTTCTGTGAGAGGTTGTGTTGGGCCTGTTGTATCTGGTGCACTGAGCTTTGCACATTGGAAAGGCCTACATTCACCTCCACAATGTCCTCCTCCGCGGCTCGCACGCGATCGTTGGTATTTTGTATATCCATCTTGAGGACTGCTAATTGTGAGGTGAGCATTTTGTGAAGGTCGTGGAAAAGGACCTTCAGGTCGTGTTTCATTGTGGGAGCTGATTCCTCTGGGGGATCAACATGGTCTGTTTGTGTGTTGTGGGATTCATACCGCTTTTGCTGCTCAGGATGTGTAGGTATTTCCCCTCCTTAGAGTACCGTTTAGTGTTGCTGTGGCCAGAGTGATGTCCTATTCCTGCTCCAGACATCGCCAAGAGGGAGCGCGAGGGAGCAGTGTGGGTAACCTGGAAAAGAGTTCCAGCATCCTCCTCCCCCCTGTGTATTTCCACAGAGTAAGCACTTGCCATCCAGGCAAACTTCTCTGCTTGAGGGAATATGTGATTGCTCTGGGTGTGCCCTAACTCCTGGGCTTCCTGGGACCAGCCACTAACAGCCTGCTTCTCGTAGCTCCCCCAAGGTATTTGCAACTGGGGCTCCTGTACTTATGCCATTGCTCTCAGTTAAATATTCCCCCGGCATGCAGTAGCACCATCTTAATATTTTTAATTTTGTTGAGATTTCCCATCATGCAAGAATTAGGTTAACTAGTAGTTTACACACTTTACACTAGTAATGCTTTTAACCTAAAGTCCACCTCATAAAGACCCAACAAATAAAAAAGCAATAGGTACAATATCAGCCTAAATCTAATACAGATTCTAAAAGTGTCAGTCAGAGTTTATTCCCCAATGACATGTTCAGGCTTTGTATTAAATTTCAGCTATGCATTTACATATAAATTTATTTTCTAAAAATGACCTGCCCATTCACAACATTATTCTTAAAAAAACATAAATAAATTTGTTATATTATTTTTTTTGTCAACACTTACCTGCGATTTTCATAATTGAGGTGACTTTGTTGGCTGGTTGAGGATATTCCTTAGGACTCGTGTGTTGCAGTGTGTTGCGTTTTATGAATGGCTCGCCCCATGGCAGCTGAGGTTTTTCAACAATAGCATTAAACAGGGCAGTCAAAAAGCAGTAGAAGCATACCACCCCAAACAAAATACTAAAAGCGATGATGTATTTGACAGACAGAATATTCAATGTATTGAGTAAGAAAACTATTAAGAGAATTTGAAGAGTAAGAGAAATAAAAAACCATGCTTTATTTAGTACCAGAACAGAGATGGTTACTAGACTATTAACCATCAAGAAACAAATAACTGGCATTGCCATATTAAAATTCCTAATGTCACTTCCAAAAGCTTTATATCTGATTAAAGCCCACACTACCCACATGATTCCATGAAATATGAAAGCAAAACTTTCCAAAGTCTTTCCATTTGATACTGAGAGCAAACCACTTATATGCACCATACATCCAGTAACTATTAATAATATGATACCTGCATGGTTTTCTGTTATAATGCAAAAAGCAGCAAGAGTGTTGAACGCATGACCAGTAATATCCGCTTTGTGATTCTTAAAGCAAGATAAATGAGCAAAGTGATTGCCATTTCTTTGCCTTAGTTTAATAAATCTAAACCGAAAAAAGATTTTTTCGGTCACCCATTGTCCATAAGAGATCTTCACATCTGTGTTTGAGATGTAAAGTTTCTCACATGTATTAAGTATAGAAGCGGCAAAGATAACTGTGTGCACTGCATTATGAGTAATCCCACTGACATTGTAGCTTACCATGGCACAACAAATGGCAAAGAGCAGTGTATAAATCCCATCAAATACATTTCGCAAAAACATCATACATGCCAAAACCAAGAATATAAATGCAAACACAATCATGAATGGGAAGGGTAAAATTGATTCATTTGATGGTTGGGGTCCGATCAAAAGGCAATATCCTTCTGAAAAGTTCAGAATTGCTGTGAAACTAAAAAAGGAGGCATACAAAACGTCCTGTGCCCAAAATGATGTAAAAAACACAATTAACTGGTATAGGCCTGATGTCCATAACCAAGGAACATGGCCAACGAAGAGGATGTTGGTAATGCCAACAAGTCTTCCAAAATAGACTCCAGAAGATATAATATTAGCTATAATTCCAGTGACAATTAGAGGATTGTTCACTTGGCGGTTTTTGTTAAGTCTTTTAAAGGTAATTGACTTTTTAACAAGTGGTGCATTTTTTTGTGCAGGAAGAGGAAAAAAACGTATTGCTACTAGATAAAGGCTAATAGCTGAGACTATCATAAAGTTGCAAGCAGTAGCTGATGCCCCCAATTTCCTGTTTTCGAAAAAGCCAGTAAGGTGGAAGTTGGCAAGAGACAGTGCAAAAGCCATTAAAGATAAAGGTCCTTGATTTTGAAAGGTTCCTACACCTCCAATAATAAAGAAAGCAATTGAAATCGCAATGAGGCCAGGCAGCATTGCATTTTGAAATGCTTCTGTGTTTTTCACCACTTTATACTCTGTCAAGAGATTGATAATTCCAGAATTGCACCAAAGGCTTGATACTGTCATGCAGAATGTCACAATCATAGATTCTTTGGTAGAGTTTTTCTGGTACCCTAAAGACAAACAGAGACATTATTGTTATTGTAGTTTGGGGTAACCATCTTCTGATTTCCTACCTATCATATACAAAAAAGAGCACCTAACATGTCAAAAGAACAGAACAGGCTATCACTCTTATATTCACTTTTCTTTCTGTATATGTACTCAGTCCTGATAAAAAGCAACATGCCACCACTTGACCACCAGGGCTCGCCGCATTATGTCCCCCCACCCTGGCAAAAGGTAAGAAGAAGGGAGTGGAGACATTAAGATAGATTTTCATATCTCACCCATCTACACATAGCATAGTTCCTATGCACCCTTCACACACACACACACACACACACACACAGACAGACTGCCCCCTCACACACACAAAAAGAATGCCTCCTCATACACATTGCATCCTTCACACACGCACTGCATCCTTCACACACGCACTGAACCCTTCACACATGCACTGCACCTTTCACATTTGCACAGCAACCCTCACACACACAGTAACCCTCACAAAACACATACAGCACCCCTCACACACACACTGCCCCCTCACACACACACACTGTGCCTCTCACACACTGCCCACTCACACAAAGTGCCCCCTCACACACACTGCACCTCTCACACAGACATACATAGAAAAAAAGTAGAATACGAAATAGAAAAATGGGGGGGGGGGGAAAGATACATTTGAGTACATAGTTTTGTAAAATAAATCCTCCTTTCAAAAAATAAATATATATATATAAATTGCATTTGCTCATTAAAATTAGTTACTGCGACACTAGTGGGCGGTAAAGAGATTTTACCATCAACAAAGATACAAAAGTGGGCGGTAGGTATTAAAAGTTGACTACCCCTACTTTAAAGGGACTCTCCAGTGCCAGGAAAATATATCAATTTTCCTGGCACTGCAGGACCCTCTAGTGCCCCTCTCCCTCCCACCCCCATCCCAAGTTGCTGAAGGGGTTAAACCCCCTTCAGTGACTTACCGGAGTTCAGTGCCGATGTCCCTCGGAGCTGGGTCATGCTCCGCCTACGTTCCTCCCCTGCCGTCAGCCAGCGGGGGAGACCTAATGCACATGCGCGGCCATCGGCGGGGGAGACCTAATGCGCACGCACATTAAACCTCCCCATAGGAAAGCATTATACAATGCTTTCCTATGGGGATTTCGGCAACGCTGGAGGTCCTCACATATGAACACGGAAGTGTCCTCTAGTGGCTGTCTAGTAGCCACTAGAGGAGGACTTAACCCTGCAATGTAAATATTGCAGTTTGTGAAAACTGCAATAATTACACTTGCAGGGTTAAGTTTAGTGGGAGTTGGCACCCAGACCACTCCAATGGGCAGAAGTGGTCTGGGTGCCTGGAGTGTCCCATTAAGGTCACTATAAGTTAATAGCATAATCCAGACATGGGCCCCATGCTCAATGTGTCTAGAGGGATATCAGCTACACCTCACTGGTGACACCCAAAAAAAGGCTTAATGATTATCCAGTGTTGCTGTATCTCTCTTAAAGATGGATCTTGCTAGAATCTAGGATCTGGACTGCTCTTATGGGCGGGATCAGATTAATATGCAAATGGTCTAGGTCAAGCATGTCAAACTTGCGGCCTACAATGACTATATTTGCAGCCCACCTGCCTAGGGGCCGCATTGTGCTGTGGCTGTGACCAGCCTCAAGACAGGAAAGATCTTTCCTGTCTGTTTCCTGTCTGCCATACCACGGCCGATCGTGTTTTTCGAGCGCTAAGCATTAGTCCACGCCGGCCACCAGATACGTGCATACAGCATGTGAAGTCATATCCGCCGGCTTTGCTACAGTGTGCAGAGTGGCTGTCTGTCTGCAGAGCATGCCAGCCACTCCCCCTTCCCTCCTGCTCGCAGTGCCAGAGGAGCCCCTGGCCTGCTTGTGCAGAGAAGAGCAATGTATTATATTGGGTCTGCATGGAGGTGCTGAACAGTCCCCCTGGAAATGCTCATTGGCCGCGTAGCATTTGCCACACATGCTCTATAGCTTTCCATTGCTTTCCTATGGGAAAACATTTGATTGGCTGAGATCATCAAGTTTGATGATCTCAGCCAAAGTGAAGAACACACTCATAGGACTTCAAAATCAACAAGATAACGTAATTTGTATTTTACAGCTGTGCAACAGCATACATTCACCACTTCAGTCCCATTACCAAACTTTTCTTAATATGTCATGGTAGTTGGACTGAAACATTTGTTATATGCAAATGCACGTCTCCTTAAAATAAATTCACTCTTTTGTTTTCTTTAAAGCCCTACGAGTGTGAGGACATCCAGAATCAAGAGAATTTTTATACTGAACTTTTCGAAATAAACCTATGTTTCTATGAAAACTGAAGTTTTAGGTTTTTTTGCGGCTCATATAAACTTAAACCTTGTTTATTTGGCCCGTGCTAGCCCTTGAGTTTGACATGCTTGGTGTAGGTCTAGGTTCTCTCTGTAATGGCACAAGTTAGGAAACACTTTTTTGAGACATGAGCGGGAACTAATCAAAGAGCAAGCATTCTCAGCGTTCTCATATTTTATCTATTAGAAAACACATCGTATTCCACCAGTTTTAAATATGTGAAATATTTATATAAATAAGTTAAACCAAAGCAAGTACTGCTATAACTGCTATTGTTTAATTGTTTTCTTAATATTTTACACATGTACATGTTAAATATATAGTGTTTACACTTTTCAGGACACACATAAAAAGAAAAAAAAATAATTTTCATTAATAAAAAAATGTATATACTTCTTCAACTTATCTATGTAGCCGCACATGCACATTTATTTGTGCAGCGCTCTATCTAGTCTTGTATATATATAGACCCACTAAAAGATAAAAATCGAGTTTCCAAAAGTTTACATCTCTCTTTATCAGACAGATAATTTGTTTCGCATGCAGTTCATGACAACACATCATTATTGGTGTCTGCTCCTTTAGGGTTGTAGACTTGGCAAAAAATATAGGTTAAGAACTAATGAATAAAATTAGGTTTACCTGCATGAGCCAAGATAGCAGATAAAATAATTAATATAGTCCCCAGGGCTGATCTTGAAATGATTTCACTTGCTGAGCTGTAATAATATGCAGCTAATAGTAGGGTGCCTGTAATACAGAGGATGTACAAACGAAATGATTAAAATACAATTAGCATGAATAATTAAGTTAGTAAAGACTTTATAGATTACAGTATATGTAAATACCTTTGGAGGTAAGGGAGCTCTGGTCATTTCCATGTGTATATGTTATAGACAATTCATGGTTTTAAAATCTTTTCTGTACAATTCGACAAGTGATGTAATCTGGCTATTATTACCCTTAATGTATGATTTCCCTGGAACCGTATAGTGCCAGAGTATGCAACCTTCAGCACTCCAGCTGTTGTGGACTACATCTCCCAAAATGCTCTTACAGCCATAATACTGGCAAAGCATCATGGAAAGATGTAGTTCACAAAATCTGGAGTGCCAAAGGATGCCTATCCCTGGTATAATGTTTTGTCCCTAATCACAAGACACTCCAGAACGGAACATACTCTCACTAATTCGCGAAAGATCAGGACATGCAATGCTCTTTAATAGCTGTTCCTCTGTTTAAATGTAGCCCTCTTACAGGCTGAGTGAAAGGGGCATGCTATATACACTATATTATTATATATTATGGTGCCTGCCCCAAGTTTTTTGTTGGACTATTTTTGAGTAGTTTAATACAAACCAATTGTCCTGCACAACTTTAGGTTTCCATTAAAATTCATGCCTAAAACAAATCTTATGTCTTCTAAACCACAAGCTACAGTCGATCTTATTCCTAATTTCTCTACTCAAGATGACTGGCCAGAGTGGGTACCTTCTTTGCCACAAACCTGATTTTATCCTGTACAATAGAGACCAACGAGTTGTTCCCATATAAAAATGGGTAAATTCTTCTTCAAAATATATTGTATATCTGTGGCGTGTCCAGGACGCGGACCGTAGCAGCCACATGTAGACAGAGCTCCGAGCCTCGTCGGCTATATATGAGTAATTAAAGCCCATAAAACATTATCACAACGCCAACAAATCACGATGTCTCAGCCCAAAGGAAAGCAGGCCGTAGAGAGAGGCGAAAAAAATAATTTCTTTGCATCCAGAACAGGGCAAAGACGAGCCTAACACCAGCCCGACCAGGCCCAAGATGGCGTGGACTGCGAACAAGACGCGGAGGCCCGGCCAGCAGACTGTGAAAATGCACTAACACACAGTACCCTAAAACGGGTCTTGGACGAAATGTCAGACAAGATTGTGGCAAAAATGGACAGCGCTATAAAAGACCTACGCAAAGAATTGCATGAAATAGGCCAACACACGTCCCAAACAGAAGACAAACTCTCAGAAGTGGCGGAAGCCCATAACACACTGGCGGACACTGTGGAGGGCCTGGTCACTAGAATGAACAACCAAGACCTCATATTAGCGGACATGGAGGACCGGGCTCGACGCAACAACCTCCACATAAGGGGAATTGCAGAAACTATAAAAATGTAAGAACTCACCGCCCACGTCACAAGCCTGTTGAGAAAATTGGCTCCAGGCCTGCCACAGGACCTGTTCTTGCTAGACAGGATCCACAGAACTGCCAAGCCTGAAATTTCTACCCCTGGACACTACGAGAGACATACTGATAAGGATGCTTTATTTGCATGCCAAGGAGGCGATCCTTAATGCAAATAGAAAGCGGAAAGAGATGCCTGCTGCCTACAGAGGGACGACCATCTACTCGGATATCTCCTCATATACTTTGAAGAGACAGCGGGACTTCAGAGACATCACCACGAGGCTCAGAGAACACCACCTCCCGTACAGATGGGTATACCCCACCAAGCTCCTAGTGACGAGAAAGGGGAAAACCACTTGTAACGGATCGCCTGGCACCCCGACTGGGTACCTCCGTTGAAGGATGCACCTAGCGCTTCCTGAGGACTCCAAGCACTCTGGCAGACACCACAATCACCGAACCGGAGAAACAAATAAATTCTCCCAAGCATATGAATGCTGTAGACAGTTGAATAGGAACCATACGAATAGGTTTACTCTGCTAGCAGTCAAACTGGAACAGCATACAATAAATCCTTCCCCCAATAATGAGACAACACTTCACTTTGAGGGTTAAAACAGGAACTCCCTGTACTGTCACATACAGTCTCTTTTATTCCCAATCCACAAACATAGTACAGCCCACAGGGCGTTACAAAACAGCCAATCAATCCATACAATACACCCAGACACTCCCACACAAAATCCTCCCCTCTGGCTGTGATATGATTACTGAACACAATGGGTAATCTAATTATCACAGCCAGAGAAATACAGTTTCATAAAACACATCACAGGGACCCCAAAACATGCAATAACCCCATAAATAAGTATGTCATTGGAACTGGGGGATCTGGGTGAACCACATATCCAAAATTCACCCAGATCTGTTCAGTACTTTGGAAAATACAGTTTAATGCAGATTCTGCAGAACATATACAGGCTAAATAAAAAACAATCACTGTATAATGTGTCCCCTGCTGTATAGTCCAAAACCACCGCACGATGTCTCTGTGCAACAAATACTGGCGAGATGGCACCGTGTTGAAAAGTCCAAACAGTGTCTGGGAGTTAAAATGGCCGCCATCCATTGTTCTCACCATGTGCTTCTGATACAGGAAATGGTGGCCACCCAGTAACTCCACAGTATGTCCCCAGATGGTTCTTAAAAGGGCCAGCAGCAGCACAACACAAATCCATTATGCCCAAATCATGTCTTTAAAGGGCAATACATCCCATGGCAGGAGGCTGGCAATCCGTCTTCTCCAATGCCCAGTGGCGAGGTCGGTTTTGCCACACCACTGTCATCGGATCCCCAAAAGAAGGTCACAGAGTCCTAAGTTCCTGGAACATCGCACCCGCGTCACCAACGGAGTCGGAGGGGAACAGAGCCAAGGCCTCTCCAGACTGGTAGAAGGTGAAGCGAAGATAGATGGAGGAGTTGATGAGCGGGGTTGCCCTGGGGCACCAAGCTAAGAAGGACAGTCACCAATGGGGCAGGGTAACGTACTGTAATATGCAAAGCTTACAAGGTGCTCAAGATCAGGCACGAGGGTGGGTGAGGAACCCCTTCTCAAAATACTGAGGGTATAGGGGAGGCATAGACCCACGACCTATGATCACTACCCTAACTCAAGAGTAGCCCAAAACAAACCTAACAAGCCCCACTCAACATATCTGGATAAAGCTAGAGGACCAACCACACAATTTAGACCAACGAAAAAAAATGTTATTAAAGAGCAATTACAACACACAGGGCTCTAGATAAGTTGGGTCACCCCAACGCAGAAACTAGAAATAGCCGTAGAGGGAGACAGCTCCCACTGGACGTGAGGCCTTAAGCCTCTTCCCTCATGGCACGACAACGCAGTGCCAAGCCATTAAAATGGCACTAACAGTTCTACTGAATGTTTTTGTATATACTTTTGTTTATGTTACTGTTATATTTTATGTTGATCCATGCAATGTTTCTACATTGCATGCTTTGTACTATATTATCAAAGATGGGGTAGGGTTAGTGGGCGATCCGACACCATCCAATAAAGGGAGACAACACTACCCAGAAGTAGACAAATAATTTCTCATTCCGCTGACCCCGCAGGGACAATAACAAACTCACTGAGGGCTCAGAAGCTCGTCTCGAACAAGCTAGGGAGAGCAACGGCCCTCACAAATATAGACCACAACAAAAGACAGGGGCCTCAATGTACCAGTGAAACAACACCTTCTCATCAGAGAAGTAAAGGCCTTAGGGGTAGATATACTGTGCCCCCAGGAAACCCATTTCAGACATAACGACCACCCGGTAATACACAGACTTCCCTTATCAGTTCCATGCCACATCCCCCGCCAAATCTAGAGGGGCATCCATCTTAATAGGTAAAAATGTCTCAGTCTCGATACAATCCCAAGACATAGACCGGAACGGGCGGTACGTCATAGGACTGATCAACGATATACTATATACTATTGTAAAAGTGTACTCCCCAAATACAAACCAACAAAAAATTTTACACAAAGTCCTACTCAAAATAGCCAACATCCAAAAAGGCATCACAATAATAGGGGGAGACTTCAACCACATATTAGACCCGAAGCTGGACACTACCCTTCCCCCACAGAAAAAGAACCACCGCCCCCTAAAGAGACAATGCAGAGCCATAGTGAAACTCCTACATGACAACCACATGTACGACACATGGAGAATCACACACCCCACAAAAGGGGCATATACACACTACTCAGTAGTACACAACTCCTACTCTAAAATAGATGGATTCCTCATAAAGGGAGCAGCACTAGACCAAATCACCCAATGCGACACCCAGCAGATCACTTGGTCAGACCATGCCCCAGTAACCGTAGAACTAAAAAACAGGTATGACTTCACACACCGTAGCCCATGGAGAATCAACAACTCCTTACTTAGGGATAGGGAATTTGTAGAGACCTTGACAGAGGACCTTCACTCATACTTCAGAACCAATGACACAGGTGACTCCACAGGTACAACATTATGGCTTGCACATCTGTAGCGAGAGGACTTCTGATCCGTAGGGCAGCATATGTGAAAAAGACAAAGCTTAGAGCATGGCAGGTAGAATTATAAGAGCTAAACAGACTTAATCAAACTAAACCAACTCAGGAAATGAAAACTAAAATAGTGCAGATCACCAAACTCATACATCAACAAGCACTGGATACACTCAGCACACATATGCAGAGACTTAAAATTAACCACTACATACAGGGCAACAAAACGAGCAAATTGCTAGCGCAGAGGATAAAAATCAGGCAAACAAGAAAATATCCCACCTCATAGACCAGACTAGAACAAAAATATCCACCCCTAAAGGCATCAGTGACGTGTTCGCCACATATTACTCGTCATTATATAACATAAAGGAGGACAAACAGATCAGGCGTCCGACAGATCTTAGCATTAGAAACTACAAGATAGACCTTGTCAAACCGGTAGAAGACCAAGAAATTAAGGACTTAATCCGAGACCTTCCAGCACGGAAATCCCCAGGACCAGACGGTTTCGACAACCAGTATTATAAGAAATTTAGCACGACGCTGGCGCCGTACCTAGCCAGAATGTTCACGGAGGCGACCCAAAGGGGGGAGCTCCCCAAAGAAACACTAGCCACTCACATTGTCACACTGCCAAAACCCAACAAATCCCAGACAGCACTACAAAATTTTCGCCCTATCTCCCTTCTAAATACAGATGCGAAACTCTTCACTAAACTGTATGCAAACAGACTGGGAGCCATGCTGCCACACATAATACACAGCAACCAGGTGGGATTCATAAAGGGCAGACAGGGATCGGATAACACCAGGAAAGTCATCAGTCTCCTCCACTACCTGAAAAATCGGCAGAGGGAGGGACTGTTTGTCTCTCTCAATGCTGAAAAAGCTTTTTACTGCCTACAGTGGGGGTTTCTGAGGGAAGTGCTGGGCAGATTTGACATCTCCTTTGGCTTTGTGTCAATAGTGAAGGCCCTGTACAGCTCGCCATTGGGATTTCTGTCCGAGCCGTTCCGGCTCACAAATGGCACGAGACAGGGGTTCCCCTTTTCCCCCTGCTTTATGTTCTGGCGCTGGAGTCACTAGCGCTCAAAGTACGGGAAAATACCTAAATACACGGCATACAGGTGGAGGAGAAAGAATACAAAGCATACTACTCACACTCACACAACCGCAGATGTCACTACCGAACCTCTTAAAGGAAATACGAATATACGGGGAGCAATCGTACTATAAGCTCAATGTAACAAAAACTCAAGCAATGACGATAGGGGTACCACCCCACACGATAGAACAGTTGAAGGGGTCCTTCCCATTGGTCTGGAGGGATGATTATCTCACATTCCTGGGACTTAAAATCCCAAAAGACCCAAAGGGGTTCTTGGACCTCAATTATGGGAGACTACTGGGAGAAATTAGGGATACCCTGAATAAATGGGATGATAAGTTCATGTCCTGGGTGGGGAGATTAGTGGCAATGAAGATGATGATACTGCCAAAATTCCTGTACCTAATTAGAACACTACAGATACATGTACCAAACACGTACCTGAGACAACTACAACAAACCATTACTAGCTTTGTATGGGCATATAAGAAAATTCGGGTAGCCACAAGAGTTCTCACCAAAACACTAGCACAGGGAGGGCTTGGTCTACCGGAGGTACAAACTTACTATAGAGCAGCACTCCTAGCAACAGCACTACAAGCACACACGGTCCATAATCCACCACAATGGGTGGAGATGGAATCGACCTGGGCATGCCCCAGGGGCCTCAAATATATTTTTGGGGTACCACATAAACTACACCCGCTACCTCCTGAGCTACCCACCACCACAGAAATCCTGCTAAAAACCTGGGACACAGCTACATCTCAATTGGGGTACACCAACGCCTGGTCAATGGCCACTCCTATGTATAGCTTACACACCCAACCTTTGACTACTGCCGATGGATCGAAGGATGATGCATGACAGTCAGACACCTTTACAGTCAGGGGAGGATGCGACAATTCCCAGACCTACAACAGGATCCCAACAATTCCCAACCTTCTTTTGGATCAACAGCAAAAAACAAATGTGAGGTAGGCTGAACTTGATGGACGCAAGTCTCTTTTCAGCTATGTAACTATGTAACAGAGATATGGCTTACCACAAAGAGCGATATTCTCATACCTGCAACTAAAGGGGATCCCGACCTACACAGAACGCATAGAAAGAGCATGTGACTCCATGACAATGCCCAAGAAACTACTCTCAATCATGTATGCAACACTCAATGACTCAAATCAAACACAGTCTGACAAATTTAGAAAAGCATACCAAAGCTAAATTGAGCCCAGAGTCCGCCCTACTATTCGTTTCGCTAGAAAAATACACAAAAGCACAATCTGGCCTGATGTACCACATACTGATAGCAGCTAACCTCTTGATAGCCAGAGGATAAAAACAGACACAGACACCCGAGAGACCCACCCTGACACAACAGATATCACTAAACCTAACCTACGAAACCAAGACTAACCAGCAATCCCACCCAGCAAACCATATGGTGGAGGCTAGAAACACATGGGCAACATACCTTAGACAGAAGGGAGGTGGAGACAGGACAGAGGAATGAACATACAAACTGTCAGGGAAACAAAGAGAGGCAGGATAAGGAGCCAGACAGGTACCTGACTACTAAATAAGAGCTCAAAAACTCCCAAGGAAAAATCAAGGGAGATAGCATTGGGGACAACCCACCCAAAGACCCACAACCAGGGTACAGCGGAATAGATACCCGCATTGTATATAGTTACCGAGGGTAACGGACCTGGATGCTAAGACCCACACAGGCCCAAGAGAAAGGACAGAATAAAACGGGTCCGAGCCTTCACCCCCCTTCCCCTCCCCCTTTTTAAAGGTCCCCCTTTGTTTGCATTTAGAAATGTCTGCTTCATGTTGCACCCCAGGCAGTTTCAAAATCTAAAAAATGCATATTGCGGCACTTACCGAATGTAGGAAAATGCCTGACCTCTGGAAACACCACGAGATGCCAACAAAACAAGAATGGTTGGATAGGATAAATGAAAGTGATCTCTGATAGCATTTATTTCTGGCAATACTTCCAAACATCCAGCATAATGGTACCTGTGGAATGAATATATGGCGGAGGCTCTCTGTTTGGGGAAGGTTGTCAGCATCTGGTTGGGCATCCCAGTTGAGGAGCATGGGGAGATAGGAGATGGGAGGTTCGCATAGAGTGGCCAGGGTGTCGCAGAGATAGTGTTCCTACCCTTCTTGTATTTATTTTCACTTTTTCTGTTTGTCACTCCTCACAAGCCCCAGGCATACAGGGCTTGAGGGTTGCAGCCTCACAGCAACATTCTTCTGCTGTACAACTAGTGGGAATTAAGTAGCGGCGTCTGATGGAAGAGTACAGCATGAATAAGGCAGCAGGAAGAAATAGTGCAATACAGTATCTAGTCCAACACTGTGTGGGTTATTGCTCCAACTTTGTGGGTTTGTGCTCTCCATACCTGAACTCACCTAAGGGCATAGTTTCCAGGAGATTGTAGAACTTGGGGCTAACCATGCTGCTAGACTATAATGAGGATGTATGATGTCCCTGGAGGTATTTGCCCATGGCATGACTCAGTGCTCAAGGCACTCTTCAAATATGCCCCTTGACACTTGTGGAAAGGGATTCATAGGACAAAGAATATTCATCTCTTCATCACACACAGATCTCTGAGAATGCTCCCTCATGCTGCACATGATATAACACTCTACGACTCCAGTGTCTTCATGTGTCACACACATATTTTGACTCTGACCACAAAACCTTTTTCCCATATCTAAATTTAGTCAGTCTTAGGCATTTTAGGAAACTCCATTGTGATGAACGCCCTTTGGTCTAGTTGTTCCACAAGCTCCTGGAGGAGCCTGCTAGCTGGCTTCCTAGCCCAGGACTATGGGCCATGGAACCGGCTTATAAAAAGAGTTGGTTTATGGGATTTATTTGTTCTGTTCGGCAACTGAACCAACTCACAAACTGCGAACCACCTCTGTGCTGCTTGTTAACCTCTCCTGTCACTTCTATCATCATGGGCTCTAATTGTGCTGCTGGGTGGCCGCCGTTCATATGCACGAACACATGGCAACTGTGTCGGCGACCATCTCTTTCTCGAGAATGCAGGCAGCGGTGTTTGGGCGTCGATCACATGGAACTCAAATCGGAAACTGAAACTCCCGAACACCGCTGAACTTTGACGAACACCTGTTTCTTCCCCACACATGTCAGGAGGGCTCCATTTGGCAGGTTTGTTTGTATGAACCCGATGAACAAACGCTACCAACAAGCCAAAATGTATGCAAGCAGGCTATCTGGCCAGATTAAAGCATTCCAGTTTGTACTCCCAGAACTACGTGTCATCTAGGTACTGGGAGAGGAGAGGGCTAATCACTGTTCCAGCTTGGAGGATTCAGCTGGGAAAGTCCTTGTAAGGACTAGAGCTCTCAGGACCGAGTGTTGTCCAGTCCCTGGGAGTAGATAGAGCTAGTCCCCTATTCGACTCCAGGATGGAGAGGTTCCAGGACCCCAGTCAAGCCACTGTGGATGGGGCCAGAAGCACTGACGTTTTTCCCTTGTTCCAGCTAGGAAGTGGTCCATGGCGGAGGTACCCAGCCGGGGTACAGGGAGCTCCGGTACATCCATGTTTTAATGTGGATTTTTTGAGCATTGGTTTATTTCTTTCCACCCTCCTAAACAGGCTAGTTTGGTGCCGTTGGAGCTGCTGAAATCTTTGATTGGTGCACATTTACTCCTGTGTAAGCCACTGGCCTTTTTAGCTCCTTTAAAAAGACTCATGGCCTCTTATTGTCTTCCCTCACAACCAGGTTTCCGAGGACGGGGTAGTGTGATGTAGTGTGCAGTTCCAGAGTATTGATCCAGCAGTGCTAAATGGTATTTTGAAACACTTTGATATTAATTTGTGCACTTTTCACAGCTGATGTAGCTATTAATCATTATCACAGTTTTCTCTCAGGACATATTCAGCGTGGGACTTATATTCAGTGAAAAATACTAATTTATTTTAATGTTGTGTGGAATTTTCACAATTTCTGCCAGGATATGCAAACTTTTGAGCACAATTATATATACCTACCTACACACACATGACGTACACATTTTCTTCCTTAAGATTGATGGGCTATGTTGCTTTCCTGATGTTTGCTTATAGCCTCGAGGCAACATGCCTAGTGGAATCAAGTGTATGATTTGTACGTGGAGTTAATGTATGATGTTTTATATCTAGGGTGGGATTTGTGTGGTGTGTTCTGATCTTTGGCTAATTTCATAGTAGTGTGTTTCCATTTCAATTTCTAGTATTTTCTCTGCATTTTTTTTTTTTATATCAATTCATTTATTCGTTTTTTACACAAATATTCGTAAAGACAATATAAAACACAAACAGTACAAAAATACAATTCATCATTCATCAAATGTAGTTATCTACAGTATTTATACAAATCTACAATTAACAACTGTCTGCAGACACTGAGGGGAAGGCTAAGGAGCTTATACTCTCGCTCAGGAGCTGGAGTCTTATAGTTCACCTGTTATATTTCATTTACCCATTGCTGCCATAGCTCATATCTTTTCGGATTGTTCAAGAAGGGAATACTTATATTGCTTTCCATTTTAATCTGGATCATTATTTGTTCTTTAATTAAATCTCATACTAATCTTTGATTATTTTTCCAGTTTCTTGCGATTACTATTTTATAGGCAACAAAACAATGCGTTATGAAACACTCTTTCTTAAATGGGACTTTTGGCCAGTGCATATGCGATAGCGCAACTTCCGTTTTTTAATCTAGGACTTTCTCCGTCCTCTCTGTTATATAATTAAATAGTGATTCTACTGCCTTTTGAATATCTGGACAACTCCACCAGATGTGAAGGTAGGGCTGCCATCAGAAATTTTGGGGCCCCTGACACAGCTCAAGGTCTGGGCCCCACGTTTCCTGCACCCGAGTCCGCCCAAAGTGCTGCCCCCTCCCCCCGAGTCCGCCCACAGGGATGCAGTGTCTGCAGGGCCGGTGCAAGGATTTTTGCCGCCCTAGGCAAAAGAAAAGTATGCCGCCCCCCCATGTGACATCACAATGCCCCACCCATATGATCTGCCATGTTAACTAACGCCAGTGCTGCAGTGTCGCCGTCTTTACATTAAAAGGCCTGCAGAGACAGGCTAGACACCAGAACCACTACATTAAGCTGCAGTGGTTCTGGGGACTATAGTGTCCCTTTAATGTGAGGTAAATTAGAGATCAGTGCCACGAATAATATACTAGATTGCCTACTTACAACCAGATGAGGATGATGATGGGCTCTAGCTGCCATCTGGCTCCACTGGTCTGGTGTAAAACAGGCTCTCTGGAGGCGGTTTGTAACTGTGGTCACAAAAATCAATGTTCTGGGAGTACGGGAAACAGCTCCATTTTTTTGAGGGCCCTTTACACAGCTCAAGGTCTGGGTCCAAGGGTCCACCTTCATGTTCCACCAATGAGTTTGTTCACAGGGGGTGGAGTGTGTGTGTGTGGGGGATGTGCTGATGTGTGTAAGGAATGCATTGTGTGAATCTGTGTTTGTCTGTGTAAGGGCTGCAAGGTGTGTTTGTGTATGTATGGGATGCAGTGTGTGCGTCTGTAAGGGATGCATTAAGTGTGTGTAAGGGGTGCATTGTGTGTTGCTGTGTGTAAGGGATGCATTGCTTGTGTATGTGTCTGTGTGTAATGCATTGTGTGTTTTTCTGTGTGCAAGGGGTGCATTGTGTGTGTGTGTGATGGATGTCAATCTCTCCCCCTCCCCCAGTCAATTTCCTTCTTCTCCCCCCCCTCATTTCCTTCTTCTCCCCCTCCCTCTCCAATTTCCTTCTTCTCCCCCCTCTTTCCTTCTTCTCCCCCCCTCTCCAATTTCCTTCTTCTCCCCTCCTCTCATTTCCTTCTTCTCCCCCTCCCTCTCATCCTTCTTTCCCCCCTCTCTCATTTCCTTCTTCTCCCCCCTCTCTCTCAGTTTCCTTCTTCTCCCCTCCTCCTCCAACTTCCTTCTTCTCCCCCCTCTCAATTTCCTTCTTCTCCCCCTCCCTCTCATTTCCTTCTTCTCCCCCCTCTCATTTCCTTCTTCTCCCCCCTCCTCATTTCTTCTTCTCCCCCTCTCGTTTCCTTCTTCTCCCCCCCCTCTCATTTCCCTTCTTCTCCCCCTCCTCCTGTTGCTAACTTCTCCCACCCCCTCTCATTTCCTTCTTCTCACCCCCCTCTCTCATTTCCTTCTTCTCCCTCTCTCGTTTCCTTCTCCCCTCCTCTCATTTCCTTCTTCTCCCCCCCCTCTCAACTTCCTTCTTCTCCCCCCCTCCTCTCCAACTTCCTTCTTCCCTCCCTCTCCAACTTCCTTCTTCTCCCCCCCTCTCCAATTTCCTTCCACACACTTTTTTTTTAATTTCATCCCCCCAGCCTCCCTACCTGTAGGAGTGCTGAGGGGATTCCCTGGGGTCCAGTGGTGTCACCCGGTGGCCGGTCCTGCGAGGAAGCACCTCTCTGTGGCTGAGTGCTTCCTCTTCAGCTCCCTCGCGCGCCGCGTACTGATGCCGGAGCCGGAAGGGAGCTGAAGAGGAAGCACTCAGCCAGGGAGAGTGCTCCCTTGCGCGCCCGCCAGCCGGGTGACACCAGGGCCAGCCTCGGGGGGCCCTGAGGTGACCGGCTGCTCGGCTCCCCAGGAGAAGAGGCTGGTCACAGTTAGTACATACCGGGTCGCAGGGCTCCCTGCGACCCCGGTATGTACACCACTGAATGTGGGGCCCGGGCCGACCTGAGCAGTCTGGGCCCCCCAGGCCCATTACAGCCGCTATGGTTGTCATGCCCTGATGGCGGCCCTGTGTGAAGGTATGACCCTTTCTCCCTGCCACATCTCCAACATTGCGTGGACGTATCGGAGTACATGAGAGCTAGCCTTATCGGGACCAGATACCATCTGTTCGCGACTTTATAATGAGTTTCTACCAAATTCAGACATTGCACTTGTTTCCGTGTCTTATTAATAGCGTTACACCACTCTTGTAGGTCTAATTAGCAGTTCAGGTCTCTTTCCCATTTATTCTTTTGAGGGCAAGTTACGGAATAGTTTATGTTTCTAATGATTTCAATTGTTTTGGCCAAAATTTTACATGGTGTTTTTTTTTTTTTTTTTTTTTTAAAGGGATTTTCAGAATATTGAAGCTCTCTCTATTGGAATCACCATATATCGCTGTAAAAAATACTTTATCCGCAAATAAGAAAAAATCTCATTGCTAGGTAGCTGAAAACTTTGTTTAATGGATTCAAACGCTATTATTTTACCCAAATTTAGTATCTGAGAAACCCTAAAAATACCAGAAATTTTCTCCCTGTTACCGCAGAGGGGCCCAGCACACTGTCTGTTCTCCTCTCTTCTCTCTTCTAATAACTCTTGCGAGACCCGGTTACCGTGGCAACGCTCCGCGGGTCTCACAAGAGTTATTAGAGTTATTAGAAGAGAGAAGAAGCTGTGTGCTGCCTGGGCCCCCTCTGTGGTAACAGGGAGCCAGGGGCCCGCGGCTGCACACATAGATCGCGATATTCGCTATCTATGTGTGCAGAGGAAGAAAGTGGGGCCCAGGACTGCAGTCCTGGCCCCTCAGGGCCGCCGGGCCCGTGACAACAGTCATGGTTGTCACCCCCTGATGGCGGCCCTGATCAAAGGCATCAAAGCACTCCATATACAATACCTCAGGGTGTCTATGTTTCAAATATATACACTTGCATGGCAATAAATAAAACTGGGGTATGTGATAGGCCCCAAACTAAAAATAGGCCTATCAGAAGAAATACTCTCAATTTCAACTCAAATTACAAGTCATACAATAGTAACTTAACGTTCCCAAAATCATGGAAAACCGATGCATGGGGGGGGGGCATGGGTGTACTCAAGGGGCTAGGCAGAAAACAACCTGGAGTGTTTTCTTGCAATAACCAACAACAGGCTCCCCTAAATCACACACAAATGTGTGTGTAAAAATGAAAATTGAAAGATTACCACCATACATTTTCTCTTGTTTGGCTAAAACGGTTGCATCAAAGAACTCCATATACAATAACTTGGGGTGTCAACTTTCCAAATATATGCACGTTCATGGCAAGAAAATAAATTGGGATATGTAAAAAGGCCTCCAAAAAGAAGATAGACAAAGAAGATATGTCAAACACATGTCAGATGTTTGGCATTGCACCCCCCAAACAACCCAACAAACCTATGCATATGTTGTATCACTGTACTCAGGAGATGTTGCTGAAAACATATTGGGGTGTTCTTTGGCAGTAATACATAACAGGAGCTGAGAATCCATGCCTAAAGTACAATGTGTGTGAAAAATAACACAAAAAAATGACTCCCCGATAGGTTAACAAACACTGGTGGTAGAATTGTAGATTATATTAGCTTTAGTGTACCTATAATCTTAATTTTATTAATGACAGGAGGCGAGTATTTGCTTAAGTCTCTCTTTACTAGAACTCCACAGCAGCACAGAAAAAACAACCAATCAGAAAAAAGTTAGGTAGTATAAAACTCCCCTACCCATGCATCATTTCCTCTTTCGAGCTGCAACAAAAGAGAACAAAAGGCAGAAAACATAATGGGGAAGAAACGAAGTCCTGGATACAATGAATACAACAATGTCCACCATCCGAGAAGAACTGCCAAACCAGATAGCGTTGATGGACTGCAAATTGAAACGAGAGAAAAAACAGAATCGAACAGGTTGATTAGCCAATGAAATGTACTCTGAACAAACATGTAGGTACCCAATGTAGCAATCAAAATTACCGTAACCTGCATAGATCCCAAACCTACTTATGAAAAAACAGACATAAGAACAAGTGACAGGTAGCAGAGACAACAAGCAGAGTTGCATACATACCTGATGAACCCATATTATAAAATTAAACAAAGGAGGGATAAGAATGGGCGGGAAATACTCGCCTCCTGTCATTAATAAAATTAAGATTATAGGTACACTAAAGCTAGTATAATCTACAATTTTATAACATGACAGGAGGCTTCGTATTTGCTGTTTTAACACTCAGCCAACAAATCCAACGCTGTTTGTTTGCTGGTACCTATTTTGGGCTATACTAGAGCAGTCCTAAATGGATCTTCCAACTCTGAAAAGTGATCGATCGATCAGTAGACGGATCGATGAAGATGCCAGCTGTCGAGACACCCCAAAAATATAGAAAAAACACCCTCCGCTGGTAGATCCATTGTACGTGGGGTTACGACCTGTTTCCTAGCAGCCGATCCATGAGCTGCCAAGTTGACCTATTAGCCATTTTCCTGTAGGTGTAACATGCCAAAGGTAATTTGCGGACTTAAGGCTGCGAGAAGAAACTGCCACCAGGTCTCGAACTCTTGATGTGTAAGATGGCTCCTGCCAAGGTCACCAGGTGATGTGGCCTTGCAGGCAAATCTCCAACCTCAAGCAATGTGTCTAAGTCTATCACCAATAGTGATGTCGCGAACATAAGATTTTCGGTTCGCGAACGGCGAACGCGAATTTCGGCAAATGTTCGCGAACCCGCGAACCGGGCGAACCGCCATAGACTTCAATAGACAGGCGAATTTTAAAACACACAAGATGTTTCAAGGGGACTAACACCTGGACTGTGGCATGCAAACTCCGATCCGCGGCTGCATCTTGCAGCCGCTTAGTAGATAACTCCCTAATTCCCACGGTATTAGGGAGTTATCTACTAAAAGGCTGAAAGACCTAAATTGGTCTTTCAGCCACATTTACTAATACTAAGTAAAGATTACTTAGTATTAGTAAATGATCTGCCCCTACTCGCTATGCAGCGAGTAGGGGCATGTCTAGTAAGCAGTGAGCAGCCAGTGGCTGCTCACTGTAAAAAAAACAAAACAAAACAAAACAAAAACTATTGGCTCCCACCCCTGTGCAACGGGTGGGGGCCATTAATTACAATGGGGGGGAGGCCCTACTGTCCTCCTCCCTGGCCCCCACCCCTGAGCGGTGGGTGGGGGCCCTAAATTGGAATAAGGGGGGGACCTAAGGTCCTCCCC
>OW240920.1:85132935-85226934 GCA_933207985.1 Pelobates cultripes
CATAACACTCTGATTGGTGGATTAAGCAACCAATCAAAGAGTTATGAGTCAAATTACACAGCGTGGGAAAATTCCACAGAACTTTCCCACGCTGTGTAAAATGACACAGAGCACTCTGATTGGTGGATTTCAAACCAACCAATCAGAGTGCTGTGACAGGTAAATGTAGAGACTTACCTGTCAGTCCCTTCATTTACCTGTCAAAGCACTCTGATTGGATGGCTTAAACCCACCAATCAGAGTGCTCTGAGCCTAATTGCAGGGCGGGGCAAGGCTTTATAAGCCTTCCCCCGCCCTGCAGAGCTCAGTCTGCGCGGAGCCCTCACCGGGTAAAGATGGATTATTATTTTTTTGCGCTCGGTTTTTTTTTGTTTTTTTTTTTATTGCGTCGGTTATTATGGTTTTTTATTTGGCCTTTTTTGGGTCTGAAAAAAGAAGATTTAGAAGAAAGAAAACATCGAATGGTAAGTTGTTTTTTTTTCATTTTACAGGTACTTAGTTAAAGGTGCCCCCCCTTATTATTTTTAGGGTGAGGGGGGTAGGTAGGGGGATAATTTTTTTGGGGGGAGGGGGTGACTAGGGGTTTCGGGACCCCTAGTCACCTGGGGGGTGGGGGGGAAATTTTTTTTAGGGCCCCCACCCGCCGCTCAGGGGTGGGGGCCACGGGGGGAGGACCTTAGGTCCCCCCCCTTTTTAGTATTTAGGGCCCCCACCCGCCGCTCAGGGGTGGGGGCCAGGGGGGAGGACCTTAGGTCCCCCCCCCATTTTAGTATTTAGGGCCCCCACCCGCCGCTCAGGGGTGGGGGCCAGGGGGGAGGACCTTAGGTCCCCCCCCATTTTAGTATTTAGGGCCCCCACCCGCCGCTCAGGGGTGGGGGCCAGGGGGGAGGACCTTAGGTCCCCCCCCTTTTTAGTATTTAGGGCCCCCACCTGCCGCTCAGGGGTAGGGGCCAGGGGGGAGGACCTTAGGTCCCCCCCTTATTCCAATTTAGGGCTCCCACCCACCGCTCAGGGGTGGGGGCCACGGGGGAGGACATTAGGTCCCCCCCTTCTTAGTATTTAGGGCCCCCACCCACCACTCAGGGGTGGGGGCCGGGGGGGGACAGAAGTTCCCCCCCTATTGTTTTTTTTAGGGCCCCCACCCACCGCTCAGGGGTGGGGGCCGGGGGGAGGACAGTAGGTCCCCCCCCCCATATCATTGAGTTAACTTTGGGGGTTGTCAAAGTTAACTCAATGATATGGAATAGGCGGCGGACCGAACATCGCATATGTTCGCCCGCCGTGGCGAACGCGAACATGCGATGTTCGCCGGGAACTGTCCGCCGGCGAACTGTTCGGGACATCTCTAATCACCAATTAATTAACAGAACCGAGTAGGGTCATTTCGTTCCCTCACGACCTACCCGGTGAGTTGTCTTATCCGATAATTAATTTATTATGCAGACAAGGGTGCGGTCAAAACTGGCCATATCTTAAGTGATTCCAATATTCCAAATGGACTGTGTAACCCGCAAACGGTGGTCAACTACCCTGGGGATTGTGAATCCCAGGACTATCCAAAAAGAGGGGAAAGTAACCATGGGTTGAGGTTTCCATCCAGGTATATCAATGAAGAGCGATAAGATGTCCGGATCCAAAGGTAATTGGGGCCTGTATAACAAAGGAGAGTCCTCACATGCTGTAGTGAGAGAGTGAAATAATCCGATTACTCGTTTGTACGATCCTGTTCCATGCCCGACCTGTCAAAATTTGTGTAGGAGCTCCTGGTCTGCACGCTACCTACAAGATAGGGTATAATATAATGAGACCCTAGGTCAAGGGACCCAGGAATGTGAATTTGAGAACCAAAGTCAAAGCATCCCTATAGAGGAATACTGGAGTCCCGCGAACTCATAGTGTTCTCTAATACGCAGGCAAGACCTAAAGTCCCTTCACTCACTACAGGTGACTCCAGAGAGCAGATATAACGAAAAACAAGGATCTATCTTCAATCGTCCAAAGCATGTGTTGTCCAGTTTGGGAACACCGTCAGCCGTATCCGAGCCTGCTACACCTCCTGAGCAGTACTCCAGTGGTAGGTTGCATCCCGACTAGTGACGTCCGTGTAGGAGCCAGGGACACACAGGGTTCCTCTATAGAGTCCAAGTAGGTCTCCTTGATAGTAGTTGAATAGGTGGGTTAGCGAGAACCCAAAACCAAGATGGTTTCCGTGAAGGATTTAGAGTATAGAAGGAGCCCTCCTATAGAAGCCCTCCAAATCCAAATCATTTTCTCCAGACATGTTCTCAGAGGAGTAGAGGCAGTCCTGTCATCTTATCCCAAGATTGTTAATGACCTTGGAACCCAAGTCGACTGAGGACTCCGGTCTTTCCATGCGATCCATGTGTACGGTGCACCTGCAGACCCGGCTGTGGTCCTTCCCTAGTCTTGTTACCCGAGCACGTTTGCTCTATGAAAGCCTCAGGATCTCATGTGATCTTGACATGGGAAAAACTGTCTGCGCAGTTTGTTCGCAATGGTCTGCATAACCTAAACAGTGAGATTGCATTTTGATATAGCGTAGATTATACCAAAACCTGCACTACTGCACTGAGGCTCATCCGTAGCCGTACCGTCTCCAGGAGTACATCCAAAAGGAATGGTATAGGGTCACCAACAAAACAGGCCAATCCTGGGAGCTGAACCCAAGATAGTCAGTGTCACGACTACTAGTGTGGTCCAACACGCAGAAACTATGTATATATATATACATAGAAAATGAAAATGAAATAAAAGGATAGAACGTAAACCGGTCCTTAGAATGGCCGGACTAATACGTTAGAGACAGAGAATGGTCAAAGGGAAAGCCGAGGTCAAGGAAGCCAGAAATACACAAAAAAACATTTAAACAAGCCAAGTCAGGGAAACCAGAAAATCGGAATAACAAGGAATAGCCAAGGTCAAAATACCAGAATATCAGAAATCACAAGGATAAACGCACTCTCGGGAACCAGGAACAGGAAACCAGGGCAAGGTACTGGGGCAAATCAGGGATTTAAATATCCCTCTCTGGGCTCTGATTGGTCAGAGGGTGACCTCTGACCCCAGAACGTGCGTGCGCGTTGACGTCATGACGTTATGCGCACATCCATATAACTGTAAGGGGTGGAGCCTTTGATGGGCGCGACTGCATGGTCGGCACCATCTTTGGTTTGGGCACAGTGCCCATAAAACGCGGAGGAGCGGTTCACAGTTCGCCGACGAGCAGGTAAACTCGCTTTATCGGTGTGGTCGTGGTGGTCGGGCACAGACGCGGCGGGTGGTGAGCTGTAACAGTCAGTTCACACAGCCCCTATACCGTCCCACAAAGTCTCCGGGGGTGTGTGTAAACAAGCGGGGACTCTCTCCAGTAATACCTCTGAGAGTATTTCTCGCATGGGATACAGTGGCCCGGATGCAGTAGATCCATTATAGGAAATTAAATAGAGGAATCCAGTCTAAACGTGTATGCCCTGCACGATCAGGCAGCTCTCTATAACGAAATCAGTAGCACGGTCGTTAGATCTAGTGGAGGGGTTTTCTCCCCTTGACCAGTTGTTATGAAGCATCGTCTCCCTTGCATACCGGTGATCTATTATACCCCTGTACTAGAGCTGAAGCATCAGCGGTAAACTCGGTATGAGGTACGGACCTCCATATTGAATGGAATGCAGGAGGGACGCCCCTCTATGCAGTCATCATTGTCCTGTACATGTACAAGCCTGTGTGATGAACAAATGGATGACACCGTAGTGCATTGAGTGTATGAGAGAGCCGCACTCTCTAATAATGTAACCGAACTCCATGTCAGCATCAGCGTAGGACTGAGATCCTGAGGGGGGTCCCTCTCTGACCACGAGACCTCTGTCTAAATCACTCCCCTGAGAGGTGGGATCAACTGGTAATGAACCAGACCGATGGTAGACGGAGTATTATACAACCTCGGACCGTGCCCATCTTTAATAACAGAAAGGGGTGATGAGAATGCAACCTCTGGAAACGATGATGGAATCTACCAACGGACCGCCCGGATCCCGTGCGCGCGCGTGGGATCCAGGATGACCGTCGGTAGTCTGAGGAAAGCTGGAGACGTTCTCCGCGATCCATGGGAGCCCGAGCGGTCGGAGGAGGTCAAGTCAGGCCTCTCGACGATCCGAGCGATAGGAAAAAGGAAGGCACGAAAACAAAGAAACTATAATAATGTAGATAAAGGTAAATACGTACCTCAGAGAGAAGGGAAATAGCAGACCGGAAAAGCAAGTCAAGTAAACCCCTGAAAAGGGTCAGGAGTTAAACATGACGCAGGAATATCTACCAATACCTAAGATGGATACCGGAAGGTAGCTAAAGGGTTAGTTGATAAAGACAAAGAAACACCGTGCTCCCTGGAGATGTGCCGCCTCCGGGCTGGTGTAAACCGTGGTTGCGTGCCCGGGGATCTTCATAAAAGCCTTGCCCCTCAGGGCATGAGGTTTAGGGCCTTCACCCTTCCAATCATACTTAGGTGCCCGTATACTGGTGTCCTCTTGGATAGTATGGCAGCAGTGCTTGCCTGGATACCAACCTATCTCCATGTCAATAGTGGACACTGGGCTTCCCTCGGTGATATATCCCCAGGCCTGCAGCCAAAGAGGGTTCAGGCACAGATCAATCAGGCCAACAATGGGCACAGATAGAGCAGGCCCAGCATGAGAACACAGACATAGCAGGCCAATCAAATGGGCACAGACATAGCAGGCCAATCAGTGGGGTACATACACAGCAGGCCAATCAATGGGGCACAGACATAGCAGGCCATCAATGGGGCACAGACAAAGCAGGCCAGTCAATGGGGCACAGACATAGCAGGCCAGTCAATGGGGCACAGACATAGCAGGCCAGACAATGGGGCACAGACATAGCAGGCCAGACAATGGGGCACAGACAGAGCCGGCCATACACAGGTGTTGTGTTCCGACGGCCGCAAGAGCCAATCTGTGTGGGTAGAGTCCCCTATATATGTGTAATGAAAAACAGGGGAACCTTGGGTTAAATAACTCCAATCTGTAAAACCCACTAGCAGGGTAGTAATGTGCCTATAGCACTATACAGGAAACTGGTAGACCTTTAATGCTTGTGGCCAAATACAGAGATATCCAAGCTGCAGGAACCTCAGAGCAGTACATGGCGTACTGCCTATAGACTGTACACAGATCCATGGGGCTATAGATAAACACTGAAGAGGGTGGAAGGGCCATCATAGAGCGCTAAAAGCTCAGGCCATGAACTGAATCAAGCCCTGACTCACAGAGGGGAAGAAAGCCCCTCAAACAGACCTCCATCAGATACACGGTCCACGGGCGGAGGCGGCCATGGCGAAACGACCACGTGGGGAAAAGATCCGGCCTCCGGGTACTCACACTCGTACGCGAGTACCCCCGCGACCGGAAAAAACACATGGGACCGCCGGGGATGAACTCCGCAGTCCCGGAGCTTGGGGAATCAGAGGAGGCAGATGTAGTCAGCCTCCTGAAGCCCCCAAGTGGCACACACCGACAGAATCAAGACAAAGGCGGAAGAAATATAAAAAACGGGGTAAAAACAAAGTGGGAAAACGGACAGGGGGGACAAGTCCAAGGGAATGACAGAAGGACCCTAAAGACCCCCCACAAATCCAAACAATAATAGATAAATAAATAAACAGAGATAGCCTGAAGTCACAGGTAACTAATAAAATCTCACAAGATTACTACAATACTGCATTATAGGAATAAAATCCCACAAGGACATAAAAAAAAAAATACTGAATATATAAAAATAATAAAATCTCACAAGGACAATATACAATACTGAGTAAATATATATCAATAAAATCTCAAAAGGACAATATACAATACTGAATATATATAGTAATAAAATCTCACAAGGACAATCTAAATCCTGAATATATAAGCAATAAAATCCCAAAGCCACACACTTAGAGCAGGTGGAAGTGGTTCTCTGACCTGTACTGATGCAGAGCAGCAAAAAAAGAGGAAATGATGCATGGGGAGGGGAGTTTTATACTACCTAACTTTTTTCTGATTGGTTGTTTTTTCTGTGCTGCTGTGGAGTTCTAGTAAAGAGAGACTTAAGCAAATCTGAAGCCTCATGTCATGTTATAAAATTAGTGCATGGAAAGTGTTAAAATACCACCATTTTAAATACCCTGGGGTGTCTACTTTTCAAAATATATGGTTTGACGGGGGTAAATTGCATTGACCGGCTTAAAAAATGTCCCAAATAGGACATGGGTGCATGATGACCAGATGTAAAAATTCCAAGTTGGAAAACTGGAATGCGCACCCTCCAAATAAGGTCTTTTAGCCCCTATAAATCCTGACACACCTGTACATTGGTGGTATCACTGTACTCAGGAGATGTTGATGAACAAATATTGGGATGTTCTTTGGCAGTAATACATAGATGGAGCTGAGAATTCATGCCTAAAGTACAATGTGTGTGAAAAATAAAACAAAAAAATGGCTACCCAAAAGTCTGACAAAGACTGTTGGTAGAATTAGTGCATGGAAAGTGTTAAAATATTACCATTTGAATACCCTAGGGCAGGCTTCCCCAAACACCAGCCATCCAGATGTTGCTGAACTACAACTCCCATGATTCTATGAATGAAATAGAGAGGCTGAGAATCATGGTTGTTGTAGTTCAGCAAAATCTGGAGGGCTGGAGTTTGGGGAAGCCTGCCCTAAGGCGTCTACTTTTCAAAAATATATGGTTTGATGGAGGTAACTTAAATTGGCCAGCTTAAAAAAATGTTCCATATAGGACATTGGTGCATGATGACTAGCTGTGAAAATTCCAAGTTGGAAAACTGGAATGTGCACCCTCCAAATAAGGTATTTTAGCCCCCAGAGAACCAAACACACCTATACATAGGTGGTATCACTGTACTAAGGAGATGTTGCTGAACACATATCGGGGTGTTCTTTGGCAGTAAAGTTCTCAGTACATGTATTTTTAAATTGCTATGTGTGTCAAAAAAAATCACTTTTTTTTTTTAATTTGGCATAGATTGGTGGTAAAATGGTTGCATGAAAAGAGTCAATATACCCCAAGTTTAATACCTTAGGTTGTCTTCTTTTAAAAATATATACATGTGAAGTGTTACAAGTGCTACTTGTACTTATTGCCCTATAACGTGCAAAAAAAGCTAAGAACATGTTAACATTGGGTATTTCTAAATTCGTTTTTGGCGGTTGTAGATGTATAACAGATTTTGGGGGTCAAAGTTAGAAAAAGTGTTTTTTTTAAAGTTTCATAATATTGTATATTTTTTTATAGTAAATTATATGATATGATGAAAATAATGGTATCTTTAGAAAGACCATTTAATGGCTAGAAAAACAGTATATAATATATGTGTGGGTACAGTAAATGAGTAAGAGGAAAATGACAGCTAAACACAAATAACACAGCCCTGGTCCCAAACGTTAAGAAAATTGAAAAGCGGTCTAGTCACTAAGGGGTTAAACAAAAGTGTGAATTCAAAGAGAATTTCAAATGTAAGGTCAGGATGACTGAACAGAGAGCATAGCTGACTTGGAGAATTTTTCCAGTTCAGCTGTTTTAACTTATTCATGCACCTAGAAGAGCGGCAGTAGGTTAATGAATAACTGAATAGGGCCAAACGAAATTGTTGAATTTTCAGTTTGTTAATTCGAACGTTTGTTAACTTATCAATCTAAATAAATTTTCTGCCAAAATGAATGAAAAACGAAAATTGTGTTGAATTTTCAATTATTACAAAAATGAATGCACATGTCTAGAAGCAAAGTAGTCATGTTTTACTTTTAGACATAGTAATCCAAAACATTTATTTTATGTATCCATAAGAAAAGCCTGCTTAAGAGTATACAAATGAAGAAATTGCACAAATCTCAAACATTGCAAAGTAAGGTAAATAAAAAAGATTGCAAATGGAAATGTAGATCTGAGAAAAATGATTTTGAACCAGCAATCACGTACCTACCAGTGTAGCCTCAAAACTGTTTGGTTTATAGTCACAGCAGAATAAACCATAAGGTGACCTTAGGTGGTTACCTAGGGACCAGAGGTTAGACAGGGGCACCTGAACTATGAATTTGGTTGAGCTCATTCATCATCTATATGTGAACAAAGAAGGTAGGGCGTGGGGCAAACTGGTAACCTGGCACAGGAGCAGTTAGTCCATTACAAATGGGCCACTAGTGACATAACATGTCATCTAGTGTGAAAAATCAATCACTGTGTTATACCACAAATGTGTGAAGACTTTGACTCACTCATACTTAGTTACATGTTCAACAGTATGAACTATTCATGTGCTCTGACCCATAATGTGTACAGGTATATCATGATAAATAGTGCAAACTGTTACAAATGTAGTTACACACATTTTAACTCCAGGACATACTTGTGAACGTAATAGATGGTCTGCTATTTTGCAAACGTTTTCTTACTTCATCGATGTCTTGTTGATAGCGAAGCTATCTTTGCATAATAAATTCATACAACTTACCTTCTAGGTATAGACTAAATTTAATTAACCAGATGTAAGTCACATATATGAAAAAAATACTTTAATAACAAATAGAGGTGCATACACAAATGGTAATGGGGGGGAAACAAAAACAAATAATAAGCAAAATCAATTGCAGGAGAAATATAAATAAAAAAAAAAAGAAAAAGGGTTAGTTTGTCATCTAGTGACCATTCAGTGCATGAAGACAATCTCTATGGCGAAACAATCAAGGGTTTCAAAATCATGGTATCAGTTGCTGCGAGGCCTGCAAATGCAGCTCAAAACACAGTAATCTATTTTTTTGATGTGTTGGGCTAGATTCAGAAAACAGAGATACATATTGATGTTCTAAAAAAATGTTTTGACACGCTGTGGTTAGGGAAGCCTTTTTTAATGTTCCTAAAGTGTTCACTAATCCTAATTTTTAATTGACGGGATGTGTTCCCCACATATTGGTATCCACAGCTGCATTGTAGAAGGTAAATCACGTTAGAGGAGTGACATGTAATAAAAGATTTAATGTGATACTTGTTGCCGGTAGCCGCAGAATGAAAATCTTCTACTTTCTTATTTAAAATAAGAAAGTAGAAGATTTTTATTCCACGGTTACCGGCAACAAGTATCAGAAAATAAGAAAGTAGAAGATGTTTATTAAATAAGAAAGTAGAAGATTTTTATTCCACACAGAGGGTGTGAGCTGCTGAGCACTCTCACTTAGCAATAAATCATTAGAAACGGTTTATTGTCAAATGCTGAAAAATGGTGGCAGGTGACTCAAGACACAATAACAGCTCCAATGAGATGAAGCAATTACAGTGCCTCAGTGCCTATAGTGTCCCTTTAAATATGCTCAGCATTGACATTTTGCCATTGGATAAACAAGTCAGAAAAAGCTGAAAGGGAAGCTTGTTTCCAAAATTACTGTTTTTGATGTAATTGCCCTTTTCCTGTTATGTTATTCACTGCCATGTTGCTTCTACTTAAAGGCATCTAACATACTTTATTTAGAGATCAGGTACTAGGGAGTAGTCAAGAAGAGAATAATTCAGTATAATGTTCTGTACAGAATGCAGAATTGGTATTTTCAAGGATAATGGGAGGTGTTTTTTATTTTATTTTTTAACTTTCATGACTCACACATATGATAACATTTTAATGCAAAATTATACGGGATATTGTAAGCACCAAAACCACTACATCTTAATGTGACTGTCAAACAGACACTGGGGCAACTTTCTCCTTACATTTGGCAGCATCACAAGCAGTGTTGCTTATTGTTTTTTTTTTTTTTGTCACTCATTCTTTTATTGAGATATGGTGCAACATTGTACAAAAAAAGAAATGAGTTAGGGCAATTGCACAGATAGCATTAACGCAGTTAACGGAAACCAGGCCCGTACTGGCCATCGGGCAAATCACAGGATCTCCCCTGCCAACCCATGCGGGTCAGCACCGGCCCTAAGAGGTACCACTGTCCCTTTATGGGCTTAAGGAAAGATTTGTGAATCCATGCATCCCTTGCAGCCTGCGTCCCGCTCGTGAGCTCCGATATTATCAGAGCGTTGCCATGCTAACCCACAGCAACACCGGCGCTCGTGAGAGGGAGAAGCATGGTCTGTACCCTGTAGAGGTACAGACCAAATAACCAGACCACTGGATCACCAGGGATCATCATCAGCATGCTCCCTTGTAGGTAATTAGTGTGAGGGGGAGTGGAATATATATATTTTTTAATGATTACATTAATGAAGCAGTCATCATACCACCTTTTAATCCACTACACCCCCTGCCATCATACCCCCTATTAACTCACTATACCCTCTGCCATCTTAACCCACTACATGTCCTGCCATCTTACTCTTATTGGTTCAGCTTAATGTTAAATCTTGCCTTGTTGTCTGACTACTCTTCTGAATTTGCCTTTGTCTGTACCGCGTATTGGAAACACCTTTCATGCACAGATTCACAGTCCTGGTGGTTTCTAACCTTATCTCCTAGGGCTGTGTATATCTGCAAGGGTGAGCACAAATCTCTACCTACCGGACTCCCAACTAAGGTAAGCCGTGCACTCACACACACTATGAACACTTGATACCCCTTTAAATACACACACTACACCCCCTCACTTACACACAAACACATTACTCACACTTTATAACCCTTATCCACACTCCCTTTACTAACATACACACAGTACACAAACCCCATACCCCCTAAACATACACTACACTCTCTGCATTCACACACTCTATACCCCTTATAAACACACACGACACGCCTTGCACTCACACACTACACACTCTATATCCTTTATACACACCACACCCCCATGCATTTACACACACACACACACACACACACACACACACTCTATACACACACATTACTCTATATATGAATACACACACAATTAACACACACCCTTTTTGGTCCCGCCCACTGGCATACATACTGCAGTCGCAGGGGGTCACAGCTACGACCGGGCCTGGCCACCCTGTGACCCGGTATGTATGCCAGTGCGGCCAGGTAAGTATTTTGCCAGCCTTTTCTCCTGGGGGTAAAAACAGAAATTATAGGTCGTGCCACAATAAAAAAATAATATAATATAATAAAACCAATATTATATGATTTTTTTTATTGTGGCGCGACCTATAATTTCTGTTTTTACATCTGTATTTTCTTTTGATGGTCTGTGAGGGAACATCATACCCTTATGTTGCGGCCTATCCTAGCTGTCTACTGGTCACTAAGCGCTGACCCAACAACTGTTCACTCTTCTCCTGGGGGGCCCAGGAGCTGGCCAACTCAGGGATCCCTGAGGCTGGCAGTGGCATCACTTTGCGGGCAGGGGGGGCGAGGGAGCATTCTCTCCTAAGCTTTCTCTGCCCAGCTCCCTCGCGCACACTGCAGTGATGCCGAAGCTGGAATATGATGTCACTCCGGCTCTGGCGCGTGAGGGAGCTGAACAGGGGGATCAGTGCTCCCTCGCCGCCTACAGTGACCGGCCTCCCAGCAGCCCCACTGGACCCCAGGGAAAGCTGGAATCCCCTCAGCACTCCCAAAGGTAGGGAGGCTGGGGGATTACATTTAAAAAGTGTGTATGTGTCTGTTACTGAGTGTGTTAGTTGCGTGTTAATTTGTGTGTGTCTGTTATTGAGTGTGTGTCTGCTAGTGAGTGTGTTAGTTTTTGAGTGTCAGTGAGTGTGTGTGTGTTACTGTGTGTGTATGTCTGTTACTGAGTGTTAGTTTGTGTGTGTCTGTTATTGAGTTGTGTCTGCTAGTGAGTGTGAGTGAGTGTGTTAGTTTTTCTGTGTCAGTGAGTGTGTTCCTGTGTGTGTCTGTTACTGAGTGTATTTGTTTGTGTGTGTCTGTTAGTGAGTCTGTTTGGTGTTTAGTGAGTGTGTGTTTGTCAGTGAGAATGTATGTTTTGTAAGTGAGTGTGTATGTGTGTCTGTCTGTCACTGAAACCCCTTTAGCCCTTACCTTTCTCCAGCGCCAGACTCCCTTGGTGCTGGGAATCTCTCCGTCCCGATCCGCCTCTCGGCTCCGAATGCGCAGGTGCTGGAAGAGCCATTCAAACCGCCCATAGGAAAGCATTGCTCAATGCTTTCCTATGGACGTCCAGCGTCTTTTCATAGTGAGAATCGAGGAAGCATCTCTAGCGGCTGTCAGTGAGACAGATACTAGAGGCTGGATTAACCCTCAGTGAAACATAGCAGTTTCTCTGAAACTGCTATGTTTTAAGCTGCAGGGTTAAAACTAGAGGGACCTGGCACCCAGACCACTTCATTGAGCTGAAGTGGTCTAGGTGCCTATAGTGTCCTTTAAGTGTATGTGTATCTGTATGCACTGGCATACATACCGCGGTCGCAGGGGGCACAGCCCTGTGACCAGGTTCCAGAGCCGCCATGTGTTGCGGCTCTGGCCCGCGCAGTGTAAGCACCGGGGGAGGCCCCGCGGATCAGTTATGCAACGGGGCCCCATGGTTCGTGTGTACGCCACTGGTCCCACCCCTCACAGTGGGTTGCTCTGCCATTAACTGCCCGGGCTGAATTTTCGCCCCAGTCTGGCCCTGTCCTGAGGTAACTGTCTCATTTTTGGTTATGGGAAATAGGCAAGCAAAACGAATATATCGTAGCTTTAGACAAAACAGTACTAAAGGGGGCATGGCTTGGCTACTGATGGAGTAAGTCACATGCTGTACTAGCTCCTAGGCCCCAACCTGCTTAAGCACAAAATATAAGCATCTCTCTCGACCCCCATGGGGAAATCAAAACGGGCAACAACCCCGAGACACCCACAAGCGACCCACATGGGCCAACAGCCAAGCCCTATTCCTGTCCATCCCACAGAACCTCAGAGGTGCACGAGGCACTGACAAGATGGCGCCCCCCTCCCCGGGCTCCAGCAGTCTGGCGGGCTCCTCAAGGGACTCACCGCGGGGTGATGCACTGACCCAGATGTCAGCTGACCTAGCGGCAATATCCGCCAACATGCTCACTCCAGGTGATAAAACAGAGCTGGTCGCCGAGCTTCGCTCTGTTATCCGCGAAGAAATAGTGGCGGTACGCAGGGACCTCTCGATACTAGTACTGGAGAATCATCGCTTGCAAACAACACAACACCAGCAGGCCACAGATACCCTGCCCTCTTGATTAGACAACACAGCAGGACGGCCTAACACTGAGCGGCCTCCCCATTGAGAAATTCCTGCGTCCCCCGGACAACCCCGCCACATCCACCAGTTCTCAGGGTACCTGTGGAGGAGCTGTGCGCTTCGTTGCGTGGCTGCATAGGGGCCTACAATCTATTCCCGTTACCCTCCCAGGCCCAGTGTCACCTTAGGACGGCCTGCTTTGGGCGGGAGGATCGGGATGCATACCCGGGAATGGTGGGGGGGTCCCGAAGGGACCGGGGTGAAATGCTGTTCCATAATATGTTATAATGGAGTTCTACATGGTTAAACGTTCAAAGTCGATTGCTTTTTAGACTAAGGTACACTGTTCATGTATGATATAATTGAGTTCTAAAACGGTTGAACGCTTAATGTTGATTGCTTTTTGACTATGGTACACTGTAATTGTAGCAAAGGTACTTCACGCCCAGACCCCCACCCCTTCCCCAGACAGACACGACCCTGACACCCGCACAGGCGGACCGCCTCACGTAAAAATAGCTACCCCCCCCGGGACATCTACCGGGGCACCAGAGACAACATTCGCTGCCACCCGCGGCGGGTTGGGTGCCGCCGGAGGTGGTTGCTGACACACCCTTAGGTTTTAGTGACAGAGACCGTAAGTGGCTCTCCACGTACCCCACGCAGCAGACCTATACAGTACAAAGAACCGGAGTTTGAAAAGACTATAGGACACGATGGACTCACGAACGGTACCGACCGGTTTAGGTTCGTAAGTTGCACCGTTTCCTCCCCCCACCCCGACACCCACTGACCCCCACCCTACTCCCCAATTAAAATACCCCATCCCCCCTTTGCCGACTTACTGCCACACCCAGCTCCGCGGCAGCAGTCCCCCCCCCACTTCCCTGGTTGGGCAGCCCGACTCCAGAGGACATGACGGGATTTAGCCCAGCCCAGCTCACGTTCTGGTCCAACAACGTCGGGGGCATCAATCTACCAGAGAAGCGCTCCCAACTTCTACAACAACTCTGGGCGGGCAGGGTGTCCGTAGCGTTCTTGCAGGAGACGCATTTTCGGGGCCTCGAAGCACCTAAACTCGAAATTAAACGCTTCCTCTTGGCTTATTACGCCAATCACCCCGATACAAGGAGAGCAGGTGTTGCAATACTCTTCGCACACACTACCCCCTTTACCCACATTGCATCACTCATAGACCCAGATGGGAGATATATCTTCGTCAAGGGCACCATAGCAGAACATACATACACTTTCGCAAGAATTTACTGCACACCGGAGACCTGAACATGCCACTTGACCCACACCTGGACACTTCCCGAGACACTAGTATGATACCAGCTCACTGCCTCCGTACAGCCCTGAGGTCACTGGGTAGACTGGGGTTGGTGGACTGCTGGTGGGCAGCTCATCCAGACGAGAAAGACTACACTCACTACTCACACATACACAAACATTACAGCCGCATAGATTACGTATTTATGTCACAGGAACACCTTGCACTACTCCAAGACGCAACCATAGGGATCATGATCCACTTGGACCACGCACCAATCAAACTTTGCACAAGCTCACCCCTTTACAGACCCAAAGACCGACAGTGGAAGCTTAATGAAACACTACTGACAGACCCGGTAACCCGCACATCTGCAATTCAGACACTCACACACTACTTTGAGTCCAACGACACCCCAGACATACCCCCCTTGACAATATGGGAAGCACATAAATGTGTCTCTACATCGCTATTAGTACACAACGCAAAAAAGACAGGAAACGACGCATCACCGGACTCACCTCCAGGTTAGCTAACTTAGAATCCTCACACAAACAGACGCTAGACGACAACACGTATCTACAACTGACAGAGGCCCGGAGGGAACTCAGAGACCACTTATCCCAGGGGCTGCTCCACACCATGAAAAAGTCTGCAAGGTACTTCTTCGAGCATTCTAACAAAAGCGGCTGACTCCTGGCAAAAATGCTACGGGAGAAAAGGAGGGCCCAGCACATCCACAAAGTCAACACCGAATACCAACGGTGCAGAAGGCGACCAGAGGGTATACTTGAGACATTCAGGGAATACTACAAGGATCTATACAATCAGACACAGACCAAACAAGGAGTGACCCTACAGTCACACCAACACAAAATTACGGACTACCTGTCACAACACATAACCAAAAGGCTCACGCCGGAACAAACAAAAGACCTAGAACTGACCCTGGAGGAACTATGCGGAGCCCTAAAAAGTATGAAACCACACCGAGCCCCCGGACCCGACGATCTACCTATCTCATACCTCTGAATATTCCAAGACGTTCTACTGCCCAACTCCTGGCGGGGCTAAACTAGATACGCGACGGCAGCCGATTTCCAACCGACACCCTGGCAGCTACAGTCACGGTAATACCCAAAGCCAACTGTTCCAGCTACCGCCCAATCTCACTGCTGAGCTCTGACCTCAAGCTTTTCGCCAAGTTTTGTACTCTGTAGTGCACTAAAAATATAGCACACTGTGATTGTGTTTTTAGATTTAAGTAGTGTGCACATTTACAAGATATTCTCTATTTAAATGATGAACATGTACCATGTGTCATTAATGCTTCTCTAAGAGAAGCATCTGACTGGCTAGAGATAATCATGATTGCTGGATGACACGTAAATTTAATTGTGTTTTGCAACTTTTTTTGTAATCAATGGGTGGGTCCACGATTTAAACTAAAAAAGGATTGCATCAAACATCTAACTAATAAATATATTTATATTTAAGATTAGAGTGCTCCTTTAAGGGTGTGGAGGCTTGCTAAAACAAAACTATAATAGTATGTTGTTTATAGTTTCAGTCAAGTTTTCTGTCAGGAGTTCTTGTAAGCCTTTATATATGTTGGATAATTGCAGATCTGCAGTGGAGTACTAAGAGAGGTGCACGGAGTGTACTTTGATAGGGGTTTTAAATGTTGCCCCTGTGTTTATGTAAGTGGACTGGCCACTTACAGAAGTCTACACATTAGTTTCACCTGCAGCAAGCCCTTCTTCACTGTTCACATCCATGCTGTGCCACCGGACCACCAGCAAATCTAGTCCTCCCCTCCCTGTCCACAGGTAAGAGTCAGGGAGGGGGTGAAAACCCCAAACAATACAATCTGCTCACCCCCCCCCCAGCACTTATCCCACACAGAGCACACACACTGCATACACTACACAAACACACACACTGCATATACTACACAAACACACACACACACACTGCATAGACTACACACACACACTGCATACACTACACAAACACACACATTGAATACACTTTGCATACACTAAACAAACACACACACTGCATCCACTACACACACACTGCATCCACTACACACACACTGCATATACTACACACACATACTGCATCCACTGTATCTGTGTGTCTGTGTATCTGTATGTGTGTGTTTTTGTGTATCTGTATGCATGTCTGTGCCTATGTGTGACTGTGTGTCTCTGTATTGTTGTGTCTGTATGTGTGTGTGTTGGTCTCTGTGTGTCTCTATTTGTATGTGTGCCCGTGTTTGTCTGTATCTGTGTATGACTGTGTTTCTATGTATCTGCATGTGTGTACCTATGTATCTGTGTATCTCTATGTGCCATCGTGTGCCTAGACATGTGTCTATGTATCTGCATGTGTACCAGTGTGTTAATATGGGCATACATCTCGGCATTTTGCCAACACTACACACTCATACACCCCTGCATCCATAAACAGACCACCATATTCAAACACCGCACTACACAAAAATGCATGCCTGCATTAAAATGCCAACACTACATGCAAACACACATCTATATTCACTCACACGTACACTATACTAAAACATACTTAAATCCGGGGGAAAAACCCACAAACACTGCTCAGTGCTAAATACGTAAAAAAAAATGTGTGGGTGGTTTTTACATATTAAAGTTGGAGGGGTGCCAAGTATAGGATTCGCCTAAGGTGCCAAATGCTCCATATACGCCCTTGTAAATCTGTCTGGATAAAAGAGCCCCTCCTAAGTCAAACCTGTAAGATTTGTTGTGAAACACTGGTAGAGTTCTAAGGCCTATAAACATTCAAATACATTGCAACTGTAATAATACAGAAAAACCCAGTATATTGTACAGAGAAATGTTGATTTACAGTAAAACAGAGAAGCGGATAATAACTATTAATATATAAAAATCACAGGCCGAAGTACACAAAGATTTAGTGGATATACACAGCATTGCAGATATTAAGCAAGTAAGTATGTTCCTATAACAATATAGTCTCAAATTGGTCAAAATAATTTTTATGTGAACAATCTAATGCAATAACATGCAGGAGTTTTATAAGGAGTACAGGTTGTTCAGACTGTAGTCCAGTGGTAGTCAACCTTTTTCTACCTACCACCCACTAATGCATCTTTCTTGATGGAAAAATTTCCTTACAGCCCACCAGTTTTTGCGCAAGTGCAGAATATTTTTTAGAAAGGAGGGTGTTTTCAAAAAATTAAATGTACGTACATTTATCTTTTTATTTGTACTTTATGCATGTTTATAATGTTTTTAACTTTAGAAAATTTAATGAGAAACCAATAACGTAAAATTAAATTACCTCTACTAGTGATTAATGAGATCCTTGAGGTTGATGCTCCGAGACTAAATATTTGATATCTGGTTCGATTTTCATAAGGCACAAACGAAGGTCTCCTCTTTCGGTGATATTCAGACGATTTCTCTGTTTGCTCATAATATGATTTCTCATCTGTGCATCAGCTCCCCTCCTCTCCCTCCTCAATTCCCCTCCCCACCTTTTTTCCCCCCTTTTTTCTATTTTTTAACCTTCCTTATAGCAATGCCTAGTAGGAAGGCTGAGCTAGGTAGCCCACTTACTATTATTAGCCAACAACAATTCTCTCCTTTTCCTTTTTTCTCATTTTTTACAAGTACTCTACTCCTTCTTTCTCTTTTTTACAAATACTCTGCTCCTTCTTTCTCCTATTCTACAAGTACTCTGCTCTTTCTTTCTCCTTTTTATAAGTACTCTGCTCCTTCTTTCTTCTTTTTACAAGTACTCTGCTCTTTCTTTCTCCTATTCTACAAATACTCTGCTCCTTCTTTCTTCTATTCTACAAGTACTCTGCTCACAGACAAACACATACACGCACTCACACATGCACTTACAGACACACACTCACAGACAAACACACATACACTTACAGACACACACACTCACAGACAAACACACTCACACATACACTTACAGACACACACACTCACAGAGAAACACATACACACAGACAGACATACACACACTCACACATACACATACACTTACAGACACACACACATACACTTACAGACACACACACACACTCACAGAGAAACACATACACACAGACATACACTCACAGACACACACACATACTTACAGACACACACACACACTCACACATACACTTACAGACACACACACACTCACAGACAAACACACACTTACAGACACACACACACTCACAGACACACACACACATACACTTACAGACACACACACACTCACACATACACTTACAGACACACACACTCACAGAGAAACACATACACACAGGCAAACATACACACACTCACACATACACTTACAGACACACACACATATACTTACAGACACACACACATACACACTCACACATACACTTACAGACACACAAATTATTAATATTAAATGTCCACCCAGCCTCCCTTCCTGGAGAGCTGGTGTGGATATGTCCCTGGGGTCCAGTGGGGCTTCACTTCGGTAGAGTTCTAATCCAAGGTGGCGAGGTAGCTCTAACCTCTCTGCTCTGCTCCCTGGCAGGCTGCGTACTGATGCCAGGAGCCGGAATATGACATCATATTCCGGCTCCCGCGGCATCAGCAAACATCGCGTGAGGGAGCAGAGCAGAGAGGTTAGAGTTCCCTCGCCGCCGCGGATTAGAACTCTGTCACCCCGGGGGGTCCAGAAGGTGGCCCGGCAGGAGGGAGAGCTTCCCTCCTGCCGGTCACTGAAATCTTGCGCCCCCAAGCCGCTCGCGCCCGCCTGCCCACTCTAAAAAGGAGAAATCCTCTCAAAAAGAGGATTTAGCCGCCAAAATCCCTACCGCCCACCTGGAATCCTGAAACGCCCACTAGTGGGCGGTAGTTACCAGGTTGACGAGCCATCCTGTAGTTTATAGTGTTTGAGCTGGAGACACTATAAACAAGGATACAATGTATAGGAAGTCCTTGAGATGAATGCAAGGTGAAAAAAAAAATGCTCAGAGTAGATTTAACCACATTAAAAATCAATCAAACCACAAAACATCTGAAATATGGTTGGAGATCCAGGTACTTGTGGACAAGCAGTAGTCAATTGAGACGTTAGCAGACTATGAGCCTGGGAACATTAAAGTACTGATTACTGAAGTCAAATTAACAAATGCTTAAAGGATCATTTTAGTGTTAGGAATACAAAGATGTTTTCCTAACAGTGACGTGTTAACAAAGTCAAACTCCATGAAACTCCCGGAAGCACCTCTAGTTGCTGTCTGGTAGACAGTCACTAGCAGCAGTCTTAGCACTGCAATGTAAAACATTCTCTAAAATTGTAATGTTTTACAGCACAGGACTAAGAGGAACAAAGACAGTGCACACAGATCACGTCAATGAGATAAAGCGGTCTGGGTGCCTATAATGTCCCTTTAAGGCAGGATTAGTAAACTTGATTTATAATTTCAGGAAACAGTAAGAAGTCAAAATCTGTAAAACTTGTACAGGATGAAGGAATGAAGACACCAACGCACCTTATTGCAGAGGCACTAACTAAACTAAAGCCTTTCTTTGTATAGAGTTAAAATAATATTCGAGGAGAACAATTGCAGCTTACAATCTAGACATGATTGTGTGTGTATGGGTGTGTACGTGAATGATCTGTATGTGTGCGTTAATACGAATTAGTCTGTGTGTGTAAGAGGTAAAGATAAAATTAAAGTTTTTGGGGAGAAAATACAATTGCTAAAATAACAGAAAATTATCTAAAATTATGTCACTGTAAGAGATACTGCTTTTCAATCAGTATACTGTACACAGTAAAGGTCAGAATAGAAAATAACAAGCATCTCTTTACGATCTATATGCAGTAAATGTGTAGAAAACATAAAACAATGTGTATACCGTAAGGAAAGTATATAGAATAGGGACATAGTAGAACAAAAAAGAAAAGTAAAAAAATGAGGTAGAATGAAAAAGTTCAGTTAAGCTGAAGGCTATTTATTTAGGAGTTTATTATTTTAACAGCAAGCATTGAGTTGCTGCAACAAATCCCTTAAATAGAATTGCTTTGATGCACAGTTCATTGTCAAGGGACCTCATAAAGGGAACCATTGCTGTCAGAAATAATTACCCCTCTTCTGAGAAGGATATACTACTGCTTGGGAGAGTCTGAAGAGTGAGCTTACAATCTCAGACTCCAAAGAAGACACACCTGAAAAATGAAAATTGAGCTCAAGAACCTCAGGCTCTAAAGAAAATTCATCATTAGGTAATCCTAAAATGTGTCAGGAAAGTCAGTCTAGAGAATAAATGGCATGATAAATGTAGCTCTCCAATTGTCAGCGATGATTATGAGCCATCACTGGCACATCTTATCACAACAACTAGGATGCAGATTGAGTATTACAGATCTGTACCTTCAGACAGATGTTAGCAATCACCTGATATTTATACTTAAATGAGACATGATAATAATCCAGTATTCATTTCTAGAGAGCAGCTCAGATTCTTGGTAGAAGATAGATTTTCTCTGGGGTTACATCCTGGTCCTTCATTTTTGCCACCTCCCTACGGTCCCCAAAGCTAGACCCAGCATCTGAGGCACTGACTCATAAAGGTGAAAATATTATCTGTATACATTTGCAACATGTTATTACTTCCTCAAACAAGAAAGTAATAACTATTTTTTTTTTAAATTAATTTGTATTTATTAAGTATGACCTGCATGAAAGACAAAATGTAACCCCCGTAACAATCACACATTGTAGTAAACAACATTTTCAAACAATATGAGTTATTACTTTAGCCTAGTTCAGACATGGCCAAACTGAGTCTCGTGATCCGCTGCAGCTCTTTAGACAGCCCAATAAAAATGAGGGGATACAAAAAGGGGATACAAATGAGACACGTGGAAGGACTGGGGTAGTTAATGAGGCACATTGAGGGGCTGGTGGTTTGTTGAGGCACGTACAGGGGCTGGGGGGAAATGAGACAAATGGAGATGCACACAGAAGGCTGTGTGGGAAAGAGGCACACAAAGGGCTGGAGGAAAGAGAGGCACACAGAGAGCTGAGGGGCAGAAGCACACAGAGGGGCTGGGGAGGGAAAGACGTAAACGGAGGGTCTAAGGAGGACATAAAATACTCTAATAAATTAAATTTTTCTATATTTCTAAATTTTAACATGAGACTGTTACAGACATGAAGTGGAATAGTCAAAGGTGTTCCAAAACATTGAATATATACATCCCTTTAGATCATGGATTTATTTTTAACATTAAAATACAGATTAGAAAGTATGGAAACATAATATGGAAACATTGACTAGAATCTACTTACAGTGTGCATATTGCAGGGAGTAACATCATTTAAGGTTTATATAAAATGACACTCCTTAATCGTACACTAAGGGCACCTGACCACTTCATGTCAATGAAGTTGTCTGGGTGCCATGTCACTGTTCTGTAGGAACATAAATATTTACATTGCATGGTTAACATACCTCTAATGGCTGTCAGGAAGGCAGCCACTAGAGGAACTTCCTCTGCTATAATCGAGTCAAACTCAGTTTAGATCATATGCTGCCATGCATACACACTAACCTCCCAATGCTTCTCTATAGGGAATATCTGGATTGGCTGAGATTATCAGCTTTAATCATCTCAGCTAAGGATGTGGGGTTGGAATTGTGGACACAGGCGTTATTAAGGCTGTTAGTTAAGTAAAATGTATTTATTTTTTGCAAACTATAAAGGTGGGGGGCAGTAAACTGGCTAGAAAAATAAAATAATGTTAGAAGCATGTTTGTATTGTTAACGTTATAGCTTTAATTCAAAAGTTTCTTAAATTTGTATAGATTGCAGTAATTAGTACTATGACATGTAAAACTCTAAACAGAGATATACCCATTTTATTCTCAGAAACCAGGCTTAAGACTATTTTTGAAAATAATGTAGATTTTCAAGCAGCAAGGATATAACACCAGGGATTTCTTAGCATTATGAAAGAGCTTCCAGAGCAATTATATCTGCAGGAGAATCTATGGCTCTTTTATTTATGTTGCTACATTTTTTTTCTACATCTCAAATAGGAAACCCATACGCTATTCAGGATTATATGCAATACGTATATATTGCATTGCAAACTATGCTGTGCACCAATTTTCTGAACCTCCCTTAGATGTCAGAATAAAGGACCATCTTGCTACATTGCAAATCCTTAAACAAAAGCCTCATTGCGGGTATATTTATTTTAATGGGAGCTTTCCATTCAGTTTTCAAGTAACTCAACATATAACATGTTTTGAACAGATGAAAGAGACATATATGTCTTAGTCAATGGGAAATTTATTGGGGTTTTAATCTCATGATTTACTAACTAAGCAATTTTATAAAACCAGAGTGGGATTTTGAAACCCTTTCCTTTCTTACCTTTATCAGATAATTGCCTTTGGGGATGGCAATCTAAGCCCAGAATTGATAACAACGCTATTAACAACTTTTTAAAGCTGAAACGGAAACTTGGAATCCAAGAAATGGATTTAAAGCTTTAATGCTATTTTAAAAGTAGTCGCGTAGGGGATAATCTTTCTACTCTGTCTTTTTCTTTTTCATTTTATAAAAAAATCACAAGGTGTGCTAAGAACTCCACATGTAGATATGTATATAATGTTTGTTCTTTGTTATAATGGAATATTGGTGTTATTTGACATTACCATCATCACATAAACACACATTGTTTAAATGCATTATAGTTTACATCATTCCTTAAACATCCAGTTTAAATACATTTAAACTCATAGACTAAATGTGAGCGTGCAAGGTAATGGGTTTTGTTTCCACTTTTGTTTTTACTGTCAATCATACCTTTTGCTCTTTTCCTTTTATGAATTTAGAATAAAAGTTAATTATTAGATTTAAAATGGTCTGGCCTACTTTACTTTTGAGGATTGGTGAGTTTTTGTTTTCATATCTACTACCTTCTTACTAACCAGGTTTACATTGACTCTTCTTACCGGTCAGTTGTATATGGCCCCCAATGGTAGCATTGCTGCTCGGTGTAAAGTGGCACTCTCAAGGCCGCCATCAGGGCATGACAACCATGACTACTCTGGGAGTTCCTGGCCCCACATTGCCTATGTACACTTATATATAGCGGGCCCCCGGACCGCGTACTTGCGGGCCCCAGGCTACCTGTTCGTTGAAAGGGGGCCCACAGCACACTTTCACTTCCCTTCACAGCAGCTCCTATCTCTAAATCTTACGAGTCCCGCGCGCAAGGCGCGAGAGTTAGACAGGGAAGTGAGTGTGCTGCGGGCCCCCTCTGCAGAGTCCAGCGGCTGGCTGCAAACACCATGCAACCGGACCACCAGAGAACCCGATCTCGCCCCTCCCTGGCCATGTAAGAAGCAGGGAGGGGGACTAAAACAAAATGTTAAAAAATTAAAGATTTTTTAAAAAATGTTAAAAAGATAAAAATGCGTCCCACTCCTATTTTACACACACACTACACAAACACACACTGCATTCACTATACATGCACTACACAAACACACACTGCATCGACTATACACACTGCATTCATTACATACACATACCGCATCCACTTTACAAACGCACTCTGCATCCACTACATACATTCTATATCCACTATATCCACTATACACTATCAGTACACACACTGCATCCCTGTGGGCAGACTAGGGGGGCGGCCATGTGGGCAGACTCAGGGGCGGCCCTGTGGGTGGACTCAGGGGTGGGCCCTGGGGGGCCAAGACCTTGAGCTGTGTCAGGGGCCCAACAATTTCTGATGGCAGCCCTGGGCACTCTAGTGATAACTGTGATAACACAACTAGACACTGGCAGTTCTGCCTTTTGTCAGAGTTTATCATGTTATCATTTTAGCATAAGAGAAGTTAGTCCCGATTTTGTCGTTTATCTTTTGACTGCATTGAAATGTTATAAAAAGTTTATAATTTTTTCCATCCTGAAGTGGTTATAGTGCCAAAAATGTCCTGGGACACCACAATATAAATATTCAAATCGTATTTATGGTTTGATTTCTTACCTGGAATTCGCCGGGCCTCAGTCTTCAGCCCGTTAGATCTCTAAGGATAGAGTTTATTGCTCTCAGCCAATAAACTAATCCCTGCACTGCCAGGCTTAGCTCAGAACTGAGAGATTCCAGTTGAGGGGAGGCAAGAAGAAGACCCTGTTCTATTAACTATTCTACAATGGTTGGTCGAGATATATTTTGAGGCCCTGTAGTGATTATGGTGCTTGGATTGTTCTTTTAATGCTTGGTACTCCACAGCACCCAGCATATTTTTACAATTCTATTGTTTACACAAGGGTGGGTCAGACAATAAAACGAAGCAGACCTGATAGAAAACTGCAATGTCTTGTGCAAGTGCTATGCTCATGTAAAAAAATAGTGGGAAGAAAGACCAACTGGTCAAAAAAATGTTGCAGGCACAACAAGGCAAAAAAACAACAACACACTTGTGGTGAAAGTAACCTTCTTTTTCTCTTCACTCAGTAGATTGTTATATCTTGGCGAGATCCACATTGAGGTGAAATGGACATCAGATTTTCAAATCAGACAAGTCAACAAAATACTTCACAGTGTAAAATGGATCTCTTTACTTATAGCTACTTTTATAAACATACCGGGAAGGAAATAATTCTTCTAGTTAGAATCCATAGTCACTAAGCATTGGTATCTGCAATATACATTTTCTGTACTAAACTAAATTTTAGTAGTATTTTTTTGGAAATGCCAGGGGTCAGGGATGCCAGAAAACAGGGAAGTCAAAATCAATGCCAAAGTCAAAATACCAGAATAACCAGAATCAATAACGCGCTCTCAGACAACCACAAGGGAAACCACGACAGGGCACAGAGCAAGAGGAGAACTGGGCCTAAATACCCCACCTGTGGATCTGGTTGTAACTGGCCTTTGACCCCAAAGGCAGTTAGCAGGTTCCTATTTGCATGATTACTGCTCAGCACAAACCCTCCTATGAATTGATTGCTGCTCGGCACAACTTTTCCTGTCAGGACAGTAATGTTGCTCGGTACAACTTTTCCTGTCAGAACAGTAAATGCCATTAATCACATTTTTATGTGCAGATAAATACGTGACAAATGGACACTGGTCGCCTTGCATCCGGAAATACTCAACCCCTCCAAAACCCCTTAAGTGCTTGCCGAATGATAAAGTGTTTGGTGTGGTCCTCCCACCCGTGCCACTTAAACCAGAACGCCAGTGCCGACATGTGCCTAGTCACCACCGCAGAGGAGGAGCCCCCGACCAACAACCAACACAGTTACATTACCCCCCATTCGAAGAAGACCAGGCTTGAGAAGACACTTGGCATTAAAATAGAGAATCTTTCATACTCTTCCTGTTCAGAAACAACTAAGGGAGGAGGAGGGACACTCAGGACAGTATATTTATTACAGATAAGAGGTTTGAGCAATGATACATGAAAGGTATTAGGAATTAGGAGGCCGGAAGGGCCAGAAAGTACGCAACAGGATTGATCCTACGAAGGACACGAAAAGGTCCAAGGAACCTAGGAGCAAATTTCATGCTAGGGACTTTGAGCCTGATGTTACGAGAAGATAACCAAACCCTCTCACACACTTGGTAAACAGGGTTGGCACCTTGACGTGTATCAGCATAATGCTTGAAATGGTCAGCAGCAGTCCCCAGAGCAGATTTAACTTTAACCCAGGTATCACGAATGGAAGCCAGACGGTCATCCAAAGCAGGAATAGCCGTATCAGAAAAAACAGCCTGTAGGACAGTAGGATGCCGACCATTATTAACAAAAAATGGACTAGGCCCAGAGGAGTCATGGTCAGCATTGTTCCTAGCAAACTCGGCCGACGGTAGTAATTCGGACCAATTGTCTTGAGTGCTATTAACAAAACAACGCAAATATAATTCCAAGGTCTGGTTAGCCCTCTCAGTTGTACCATTGGTCTGGGGGTGGTAAGAGGATGAAAAAGACAATTCAATCCCTAATTGTTTATTGAAGGTCCCCCAAAACCGGGACACAAACTGAGAACCTCTATCAGATACTATATTGTGAGGAATGCCATGTATAAAGATTAGTACCAGGTCTTGAGATGATGGCAATTTCTTGAGTGGAATAAAATGAGCCATTTTAGAAAAATGGTCCACAACCATGAAAATAGTGGTATAACCATTAGAACTAGGAAGTTCAATAATGAAGTCCATTGACAAGGGGGACCATGGGACCTCAGGAATAGGAAGAGGTTGCAACAAGCCACAAGGGAGTTTATGAGGTACAGAACAAGCCTGCACATACTTCTTAACATCCTTCCTGAGGGAATCCCACCAGAAAGACTTCATGATAGCAGAAGTGGATTTATTAATACCTGGGTGACCAGCAGACACATTGTCGTGAAACACCTTCATGATATTCACCCTTTCCCCCAATGGAACAAACAATTTGTCCTGAGGTTTACCGCAGGGCGCCTGAGACTGAGCCTCCATGATGGAGCCAAGCAGTGGAGAGTACAATGAAAGGACAGTGGACGCAATAATACATTCCAGGGGAATGATATGGGACTTTTCTTGCTCTAATATAGCCTCAGTATCAAACTGCCTGGACAAGGCGTCGGCCTTGACATTTTTTGAACCAGGTCTATAAGTGATGAGAAAATTAAAGCGAGAAAGAAATAGAGACTACCTAGCTTGTCTAGAAGATAATCGCTTGGCATTTCCTATGTTAGCCAGGTTTTTGTGATCAGTAATGATCAAAAGGCGGTCCTTGGAACCCTCTAAAAGATGTTGCCACTCCTTGAGAGCTAGAAAAATGGCCAACAATTCTCTATTGCCAATATCGTAATTGCGCTCAGCAGGAGACAACTTTCTAGAAAAGTAACCACAAGGATGTAACGGAGTTTCCTCGCTCTCCCTTTGGGAGAGAACTGCCCCTACCCCTGTCTCTGAAGCATCAACCTCCAATATGAAAGGCTTACTGGTGTCAGGATGTATCAATATGTCGGCAGAGGAAAACCGCTGTTTGAGAGTTTCAAAGGCTTCAATAGCCTCCTTAGACCATTTCGTACTACTAACCCCCTTGGGTGTCATATTGGTTATGGGGGCTATTACTGAAGAAAATCCCTTTAGAAATTTTCTGTAATAATTGGCGAAACCATGAATCTTTGAATGACTTTCAACCCAGTGGGTAAAGGCCATTGTAGAACAGACTCTAGTTTTTTAGGATCCACTTGAAACCCAGAGACAGAAATATTATATCCTAAAAACTGTACTTCAGACTCGTCAAAGATAAATTTTTCCAATTTACAATAAAGTTGGTTTTTTAACAAGGTTTGCAGAACTTGTTTAACGTGATCGTGGTGAGACTGAAGGTCAGGAGAATAAATAAGGATATCATTCAGATATACCAAGACAAACTAGTAAATTTAATCCCTCTGTACATCATTAATGAAATCTTGGAAAACCGCTGGAGCATTGCACAAACCCAATGGCATCATTAGATATTCATAGTATCCACTTCTGGTATTAAATGCAGTCTTCTACTTGTGGTTTTCCTTGATTCTCACTAAATTGTAGGCGCTTCTAAGGTCAAGCTTAGTAAACACTTTAGCACCCTTTAGTCTGTCAAATAATTCAGCAATAAGAGGAATGGGGTAGGCGTTCTTAATGGTGATTTTGTTCAATGCTCTGTAATCGATGCATGGAGTGCAACTCACCATCCTTTTTAGATACAAAAAAGAATCCTGCCCCAGCAGGCGAGCATGATCGTATATTCGTATATGGCCTTTATTCAATGAATCCTTAATATATTCCTCCATTACGCTACTCTCCTGAGGAGATAGAGCATAGACTGCTCCCTTAGGTGGCATAGCACTGGGTAGTAAGTTAATGGAAAAGTCATATGGTCTATGAGGAGGTAGAGTATTAGACTGAGTCTTGCTGAATACTTCTTTAATGTCACGGTATTGTATAGGAATCTCTGGATTTTGAGGTGTCCTAGTGGGTAATTCGATAGTGCCCCACTCTTTGGGTGACATGCAATATACACCTTTCATTACACTCCGTACCCCATTCTAATATTTCCCCATTAGCCCAGTCAATGTGAGGGTTATGCTTGCTAAGCCATGGAAATCCTAATATGATAGGACAAGAAGGAGATGCAATCACCTGAAATGTAATCTCTTCCTTATGTAAGGCACCAATGGAAATGGGTAAGGTTTCATGCGTTATCAATGGTTGTGAAAGTGGTCTCCCATCAATAGCTTCAATGGCTAGGCGTGATAGTCTCTCCTTGATAGGTATAGTATTATCCTTGACAAATTGGACATCAATGAAATTTCTAGCAGCCCCTGAGTCAATCAGGGCTTTGCATGAAAAGTTATTTTTGTCAAGAATAATCAAAATATCAATGAGAAGTCTATATTTATTCTTTTAGAGGACGTCTCCATTATCCCTTAGACCTGTCTCCTTAAGGCGCTTAGGTGCGGTAATTTCTTCGGACAAATGGGACAATTGTCTCTCATATGTCTATTACTACCGCAGTATAAACATAAACCTTCGTTTCTCCTATATTGTTTCTCGGCCTTTGACAGTCTAGTGACCCCCAACTGCATGGGTTCAGGTTCTGACTGTATAGGAAGGTCAGGAACAACAGGTTCGAAGAGATGGGGTGTTAAAGGCATAGTCATACATCTGGTCTTATTCTAGTATTCTTTCTGGTTTTTAGTCTATTATCAATTTGCATAACAAATGTGATGAACTTGTTAAGTTTCTTGGGTTAATCTTGGCAACAATTTCATCTAGCATAGTGTCAAATAGTCCCTTTTTAAATGCAGAGATTAGCCCACTGTTAGTCCAATCATAATGGATTGGCCCAAGCTAAAGCTTTACCCTTTAACTGATTCATCAGGTAACCAATTTTAGCTATTTCTGTGGGAAAAGATCCCGGTGAGGCCTCAAAATTATACTCCATTTGGTTAAGGAATTCCCTGCATTCTTGAATATTACCATCAAAATGCAGAAGAGGAGATAGGGGGATAGTAGGTGCCTTGTGTACTATAGGTGCAGGTACATAAGGTGAAGGTGAGGCCGCAGGTTGCAGGTGCGCTGTTCGGGTAAGAAGCGTACTGAAGGCCTGGAGAAATTGATCCATACGGTGATAATTTTCCTCCAGTTTCCTTTCGCAAGCAGCTATGTGCTTACACAATTCTACAGGATCTATGGCCCTGTCGTAATTACAGGATTACAGTATGATCCAGCACGTAGAATTGTGTAACACAGAGGACTGATAGGTAACGTATACCGGACCTTAGAATGGCCGGACTAACGTACCAAAGAATAGTCAGGAATAGCCGAGGTCAAGGGACACAGAAAGAGACACAGTGATAAGGAAAAGCCCGGCGTCAGGGATGCCAGAAAACAGGGAAGTCAAAATCAATGCCAAAGTCAAAATACCAGAATAACCAGAATCAATAAGGCGCTCTCGGACAACCACAAGGGAAACCACGACAGAGTACAGAGCAAGAGGAGAACTAGACCTAAATACTCCGCCTGTGGATCTGATTGGTTGTCACTGGCCTATGACCTCAAAGGCAGTTAGCAGGTTCCTATTTGCATGATTGCTGCTCAGCACAAACCCTCCTGTAGATTGATTGCTGCTCGGCACAACTTTTCCTGTCAGGACAGTAATGTTGCTCGGTACAACTTTTCCTGTCAGAACAGTAAATGCCATTAACCCCTTAAGTGCTTGCCGAATGATAAAGTGTTTGGTGTGGTCCTCCCACCCGTGCCACTTAAACCAGAACGCCAGTGCCGACATGTGCCTAGTCACCACCGCAGAGGAGTAACCCCTGACCAATAACTAACAGGTTCACCCTCCATACCCTGCAAAGACTGTTACAGTATGCCGCCCAGGTCCCTGGGCCAAGGATGCTTTCACGAATCCGCCAAGCATGCTGTTCCGAGCTGCCACATCTCCTCCGGGCACGCCTGTCCATCCTCCCACACCCCAGGCGACTCCATTCGAAATCGGGACTACTGCAAACGAAACAAGGTGTCAGCCACCACCTTCAACTACCCCCAGTACATGCCAGAACACCATATTGAGCGAGCCTGCCAGACCCATGCATAAGAAATCGTCCAGGTAGTGTATTACCGAATGACTTCCATGCCTCCGTGCGAACCACCCATTCCAGGAACGTGCTAAGCGTCTCAAAATAGGAGCAAGAGACGGAGCAGCCCATCCGTAGGCAAAGATACACAAAGTACAGCGCCTCGAAGAAACAGCCCAGCAAATGATGACAAACAGGGTGCTAAAATGCCGCCTCAATATCCACCATTTGCCATCAACGTGGCCGGCCCAGCCTTCTTAACCAGCTCAACTGCCTGGTCAAATGATGCATAAGAGACTGAGCACAGGTCCTTGTCAATGTCGTCATTGACTGAACTCTTGTTGGGATAGGAGATGTAACGGAGCTCCTTGTAGTCCGACTGAGTACCCTCCGTTGACGGATGCTCCTAATGCTTCCTGAGGATTCCAAACAGTGCAGCAGACACCACAACCACCGCAGACTCTGCAATCGCTGTATCTTGACTGGAGTCTCGCCATCTTCCTTCCACCCTGGATCAGCTTCTGTCCTCCAGGACTGTGTGGGAAAGAACTCTTCCTTCCACCCTGTATGAACCTCCAGCATCCAGGACTGTGTGGTGAAGACCCCTCCTCCAAGGAGAGCGTGTCAGGAACAAGCTCTTAAAAGAGCTAAGTGATTCAAGCTCAGGGGAGCATGCAGAGCATAGCAATCCCCAGTGTGATTATAACAGCTCCCTCCAATAACGAGACAAGGCTACGTTTAGAGGGATCAAGAAGAACTGTCTAAACCTTTATTTCCCTTGGGACCAGCCCATAGGGTCACAACATTAACATTGGTGTGAAACCTCAATAAAATCACAAACAGTCAAACCATAGCAGGTAACACACAGTGACTTATCACAACACAATGGCACATTTTTAAAGGGGTGGGGGAGACAATATTTAACAGTAAATATCTCACCTGCCTGCAGAATTAGCAATATGCAAATCTACCCGAATATGCAAATGAACCAGTCTTGCAATTCAGGTAGTGCATATTGCTGTTGCTACCAACAGAAGGCACTAGACAAGCTCCATAGCCAAACACATCTAGTTGGTAGCAAACCTCAGCAGTACAGGAGAGCAGGCAATACATTTCACAGTACACACACACACACACTATAAACAATTACATTACACACACCCTGCACCTATAATGGGTACAGGGTGACTAAAACATAAGATAAATAAAGCAGCCTACATAAATAGTCTGTCTGAAGGTAGACTAGGGGCTTTAAAGCCAAATACATGAAAGAGTCATAGTCACAGGGGAGGAGGCTGGCAAGCAGGCCTCTCCAGGACCAAGTGGCGAAGGGCACTTCGTCACAGGAGAGATGGTGAATGATTCAAAATTTACCCGCCTCTTTCTTGGGAATCATTCCCAATGGGGACAAACGCAAACTATCCAGTGGGGCAATCCTCCCCAGCTGAACCTCCTTAAGTAGCTTGTCCCGCACCACCTGAGGAAAGTCCCTCACTGAACGCAAATTTCAAAAACTCAAGGGAAACTCCCACTCCCGAAACGGTATGATAAAACCCTCCGAAAACCCAGCCATCAACAATTCAGCGGCAGCCTTGTTAACATGGCGGTTTAGCCACGGCAGCATCGCATTTAACTTCACCGGGTTTTTGCCCCGGGGCAGCCGGTACAGAACCGGACGCTGTGGGTCCCTCGGCGACCCCTCCATTCCCTTTCTTAAAGCATCGGTGGAGGGCATGAGTCCCTCCACACCCGGGGCACTCATGTTTGAACCTGCACGTCGTTCCCTACTTACACTGCCCCTCGTTGAAAAGCCAGCAAATACCCTTCTTGAATGCGGCAGACGAGGTGGACTGGCCCTCGTGCCGGCCCCGGACTGAAAGGTGGACACCTTCTACGCCATCATCAGTTTCAGCCACAAGGGGTGGTCCATCTGGTACCACCGCATTTCCGCTGCCGAAACTGCTCGTTGTACCGCCACCATGCCAGGCCGCCGTACTTGCGGTATGCTTTCCAGATGCCGTTGAGATAACAGAACAGGGAAGAAAAGGTCACCGGTGATTTCTCACCGATCACACTGGCCAGAATACAAAACGCCCGCAGCCAGTTGCCAAAGGACTTCGGAATTTTTCGATAGCGCATCTTTTTCTCATCCTCTTCCTTTTTTGCGTCCTTTTAATCCTTCTTCTTGAGGTCGATATACTCCTTCAATGGCAGAAGCGAAAACACCTTAACAAACTCACCCTTCCAGATCCTCTCCTTCATGTCCACCTCGAGGTGCACCCCTAACGGCCCCGCAAAAGATACATATGCATTTTGTTGTGCCATGTCCGGAATGCCCCCCGCCAGCATCTCCCCCTCCCCTTCCCCCACCGTGGCTGCAACATTCCCAGCCACCCCCTTGTCAGACGCCTCCCCTCGTCCTGAAACCTGACTCCCAGAAATGTCCCTGCCCGCTCCCACCACCCCCTTCTGTCCCCAAGTGTCAATGAGGTATTGCAGTGTGGCAATAAAACCCTGTGTAGGTGCTGCAGGTCCAGACTCACCGGCCAAGCCCTCTGCCGCCGAAGACACGCAGGCTGCTGCTCTAAGACAACCAGACCTGACATCGGCAGCTGCTGATCTTCTCCCGCCAACCAGCGTGGCCACCCGGTGCACCAAACTCACAGAAACCGACATGCTGCTGGACCTGGAAGAATAAGAAGAACTCCTGGGCATAGTGTCACAGGTTGCCGCTGCCCTTCTGCCCTTCCCATGGGATCGCCAGGAAGCCACCCTAGCATCCTGTTCTGGGGCCCTTCTGCCCTGGCAACCTGATGCCCCGTTGACCCTGGATCTGGGGCTATGACTCTGCTGCGAACCTTAGATGGCCTGCCATGTGCAAGACGCCTTGAACTACCTGCTGGACCCTCCGAAGAACCACTGGAGCCTGACCGTGCAAGGGAACAGGAATGACCCTCCTTGGGTACACTGCCGTCTGACTCTGAGACCCTGCACTTCTCCCTACGGGCACCATCTCCCCTGCTCCTCCTGACACCCAGCAGCTCCCTGGAGCTCCGCCTCCTGCCCCTCTCCTGCGGCCTACTAGACCTCCGTGAGCTCACCGAAGCGCCTGCGCAGCCATCTGCCAGCTCCCCCGCCCGAGGTGCGGCCTGCTTGACCCACCTGCTCACCCGAATCCTCCTGCGGATCCCTAGGGGGCAATGTGCGCACTGCCAGGGTCCCCCTTTCTGTCCATGACGCTCCCCTCCGTGCCGCCGCCGCCCGGATGCTGGCAATCAGGGCCTCCACCGAGCTCATCCTGCAAGAAAAAAACACAAGCTCACCAGGGTGAATACACCAACCCAGACTGGTGAGCAGATTAGTTGTGGCAAAATGAAGATGGCCACCCTATATATACTAGGCCTGCCCCCATCCTAACAAGCCAAATCTAGCCATCCCCACCTAACCCTGCCTCCTAGCCCTGTCAAGGTTTCCATTCAACTTTAGCTAAGCTTGCTCCATGGGGCTACAGCCCATAGTAAAATGCATGTAATCATGTGTGTTCTTCTAAAACTGACAGATTATCTGGGGTAATATCTGATGTTTATTACTGGTATGATTCATGTATCAGCCAGGTATAGCCTCTGACTGCAGTAAGACTTATAGGTTGAAGGGACATAAAGCGGGCAGTTTCTTGCACCTTATCATAAGGGTGCTCACGAGATGTGTCAGGTGTGTCTAGGCACACCCTAATGCAGCCAGAGTTCTGATTACCAAATGAGCTGGCTGGGAGAGCAAAAGCCCCTGACGCTGAGGTGGAGGAGGGAAAACTTGGTCTGTACTTTCAGGCCAAGTTTTTTTCAAATTTCTTTTTTTTTTTGTAAATACGTTTTTATTGAGCGTGCAATCTTTCAGATCTTCAAATAGCTATGAATGTGCGACAATTAGGACACGCAGGTCCCTTCAAAATGAAACCAGAACAATTTTAGTAGGAAGTGATGTCCGCTCAGTCAAATATCGGTGACACGCAGGTCACAACATAACATGCATTATCTTACTAACAGGACTGCTAAGCACATTCCTTACAGTATCAGGTAGTAATGCGCTAACTTGTGATGAGATTCGTATACCTCAGTCTGCATCTGAACTACCATGGCGTGGGCGCAACATGCGCAAAGAGTAACGCCAATAACATTGGCACTTTCGTAAGCCCAGTGGTCTACAACCTTGATGAACACATAAGTCTTGCGTGCGTTCTCTTACCAGACATCTGGTATGGGGTTAGTCCCAAGATAGTATCTACTACTGTGGGGGATGCAGTACGAGTCAGTCTTACAGAGTATTATAGTCAAGTACCAGGCCATGGCCTCTCCCATCCGTCAGCCCTGACACTAGCGTCTCCCGCTCTGTGGTGGTTACTTAGGGTTAGTACGGAGTGTCTATTGTCAAGGGCTGGATCTTCATCTGGTTCTCATGTGCGGGGCGAAGTCCACGTGGAGTGGCTTCGTGGTGTAGCAAGTCATCTCTATTGTCTTGCTTCTTGTCTGGCGTTGTTAGGTGTAGTCCTCTAGTCTTTAGTTACTACCTGAATCTGTACTGTGTCATGCAAGTGCGCCCCTCATAGGGCGAGTGTGCTGTGTCGACATTCCATCTGTGTGTCAACTCTCATATGTCGTCCTGAGGTTACTTCTCAGTGTAAGTATAATCTTACTAGAGGTCTTCCCTACTGCGAAATGCAGCGTCGTGTGGGCCTCTGTTTCTCTATGTAGTCTCGTTCGCCCCGTAGGGTCTCCTACAAGTGAGTCCAAGTAACGCCGGGGGGACTCCCAGGTCCGCCCGAAGATGGAGAGGGGAGTGAGATATGGGGGGGGGAGGAGTTGAGGGGGGGGGTTACTGAGTAGGGTATTTGTGTTGTGATGTCTTAAAGTGCTAGTGTTTCTCCCAAGATGACCTGTTGGGGTTAAGCGAAGTAGGAAGTGGGCCTGAGTATGTGTGTTAGTGTTGTCGTCCCGTGTCCCAGTTGTGTCTCTTACTTATCCTGTTTGTGATGTGTACTGGTACCAGGGCATCCATAGTTCCAGATGTTTTTCGGTTCTCCCGAGTATGTCGGCATATCTCGCTTCAGCATTATGAATCTCTTCTACTCTCTGGAGCCATTCCACTTTAGTTGGTGGTTGAGTTTGTTTCCATTTTGCTGGGATTAGTGCTTTGGCTGCATTTAGCAGGTGCCTGAGGATCGATCTTTTGTATAGTGCCAGCGGGCCTGGGGAGAAGTGTAGTAGCGCAGCCTCTATGGTAAGGTCAGATGAATCCCCCAGAATGGCAGCGATTTCACGCTTCACTTCCTCCCAAAACGGCATGATCCTAGGGCAGTCCCACCAAATGTGGCGGAGTGTGCCTGGTTGCGTTTCGCACCTCCAGCATGTGTCTGGGACCTCTGGGAAAACTCTATGTATCCTCGCAGGTGTCCTGTACCAGTGGGAGAGCAGCTTGTAATTCACCTCCTGGTACCTGGTGCTTATCGAGCTTTTATGCTGCAGAATAAGAATTTGTGCCCATTGGGCGTCTGTATAGGTTCTGTCCGTCAGGTCCTCCCACTGCCTCTGGAAGGCGTTGTTTCTGATGAGGTCCCCTGTAAGCAGTCGCTGGTAGATGACCGACACTCTTCCGTCTGCTTCGGGGGAAGTCTCACAAAGGTGTTCAAACCAGGTCTGGTCTCTATGTATCGCTTCTCTGTGAGGTAGGTTATAATAGAAGTGTCGTAGCTGTGCGTAATGGAAGCGGTGCATTACCGTCAGGCGTTCCGTGGCGGCCCAGTCCTGAAGGTTGCGGAGGCCGGCGTTGGTCAAGGCTGAGCTCAGGGGTATGTATTCCCCTTCGGTGGGTGTCGGCCACGCATCCGCTCGCAGTCCTCCCCCCAAGGCCTCGTTATGTGTCAGTGGGATTAAGGGGCTTGGTTGCGGTGAGATATAAACGTTCCTTCTCAGGGTGGACCAGGTCTTCAGTGTCTGCGCGATGGGGGATTCCGCATCAAGGGTGTTCGTGACCCCTGTCGAACGGTGCCAGATGTATGCGTGAAGTGCTTTATGTGTGCCTTCTCTATCTAAGCCCACCCATAACTTGTTAGCGGGGGCCGTGTGCCACTCACGAATCCTCTGGAGCACTGTTGCTTGGAAATATTTCCGAAAGTCCGGTAGTGCGAGGCCGCCCCATGGTTTGGGCAGGCACAATCTGTCGTGTCGGAGCCGCGGTCTCCCCTCCCTCCATACGTATTTCGTCACTGCTGTCTTGAGTTTGGCGAAGAAGTCCGGGGGCAAATGCCAGGGGATGGTGCTGAAGCTGTAGAGAAGGCGGGGCAAGATGTTCATCTTCACTACCGCAATGCGGCCCTGCCAGGAGATGTAGTCGTAGGACCATTTCTTCAGGTCTCTCAGTATATTACTTAGGAGAGGTGCGTAGTTCCTGGTGAAAGTTTCGCCCGGATTGCGGGGGAGCCATATTCCCAGGTAGCGCATCTGTTCTCTACACCAGTGAAAAGGATACTCGTGTTGTATTCTAACCTGTGTGTCCCTAGTGGTATGCACCGCCAGTATTTCACACTTTGCTAGGTTTAGTTTAAGCCCTGAGACATGTCCGTATCGCTGAAACTCTCCTAGGAGGGCTGGTAGCGTGGACATGGGTTCTGCGACGAAGAAGAGCATGTCGTCCGCATAGGCGGCCACCTTATGCATCTGGTCTCTCTGTTTGAACCCCTGTATGTCAGGTGTCTGTCTTATCCTGTCCAGGAATGGCTCTAGCGTGAGGGCGAAAAGGAGGGGGGACAGCGGGCAGCCCTGCCTGGTGCCATTGTGGATTTCAAAGCTGTCTGTAAGCGCCCCGTTCACACGCACTCTAGCCGTCGGCTCCGTGTAGAGTGCTTTGATCCAGGTGAGAATGCCCTCCCCCAGACCCATTGCCTCTAGCGTCGCCGTCATGAAGCTCCATGTCACTCGGTCGAACGCTTTTTCCGCATCCGTGGAGAGCATGAGTAGCTCTGAATTTCTCTTACGAGCCAAGCTTTGTACAGAGAACGCCCGCAGGGTGCTGTCCCTGGCCTCTCTCCCCGGGATAAAGCCTGTCTGGTCCGGGTGGACGAGCCTCGGCAGAAATTGTTGCAGACGTGTGGCCAGCACTTTGGAAAGGATCTTCACGTCCACATTTAATAACGAAATGGGGCGATAATTGCCACATACTTCAGTGTTCTTGCCAGGTTTGGGAATCACTGTGATTATGGCTGCAAGGGTTTCCCGATGGAATCTACTGCCTTCTCGAAGGTGGTTGAAGGCGTTGGCTATGCGTGGGGCAAGGATATCTCTGAATTTTTTATAGTAGCCTGCCGAGAATCCGTCTGGGCCCGGCGTTTTCCCATTTTTCGTCGTTTTAATCGCCGCCAATATCTCCTCCGTGGAAATCGGAGCGTCAAGTATTTCAGCTTCTTGCACCGACAGGGCGTCCGGGTGAAAGTCCTCGAGGTAAGTCGTGATGTTCCCTGTTCTTCTGGTCATGTCCGCGTCCGGAGTTCCTGGCGTTATGTTATACAGGTCTTCATAGTAGGAGCGAAATTCGCTCGCTATCTCTCCGGGGAATTGTGTGAGGTTGCCCCTAGTCGTGCGTAAAGCGCTCACCTGTGCGCTGGCTTGTTGGTTCCGTATCATGTGGGCTAAGAGTCTCCCCCCCTTATTGGCGTGTATATAAAAGAAGGTCTTGGACCTCTGGGTTGTCCTGTAGTGCTTGCGGGCTATCAATTCCGTTAGTTGGCGTCTGGTTGTCAGGAGAGTGCGGTAGTGCGACTCCAGTTGAGTCCGCTTGTGCAGCGTTTCCAGCGTCGCTATCTGATCTGCGAGTGACGCCATTTGTTGTTGTGCTTCCCTCTTTTTTTTCGCAGATATCCGTATGAGGAGTCCTCTGAGAACGCTCTTGTGAGCCTCCCACAGGGTCAACGCAGAGACATCGTCAGTGTCGTTTTCGGTAAAGTAATTATTTAGATGTTCCACTAATTGAGCTTGGATCGCTATGTCGGAGAGGAGCGATTCGTTCAGTCGCCAGGTAGACCGGACCGGCCTGTATAGAGGCGAGTCCATGAGCATGGATACTGCGCTATGGTCCGACCATGGGGTAGGGCGGATTTCCACATCCAGTAGTCCGTGGAGGCCTTCCTGCTGGAGGAAGAGATAGTCAATTCTAGAGTGTCTATGATGTAGAGCCGAGTAATGCGTGTAATCACGGTCCCCTGGGTGGAGGGTTCTCCATGCGTCCACAAGGCGCAGGTTACGAAGAGTCCTGCGTATCGTCCGGATGGCTGTTTGCGGGATACTGCTGTGCCCTGTCGACGAATCCAGAATCGGGTCCAGGGGTGCATTAAAGTCTCCCCCCATTATAAGGGCACCTTCGGTGAAGTTGGCTAATTTGAGGAGTGTAGCGCGGAGGAATTTTGCCTGTTTGGTGTTCGGAGCGTATATTGATGCGAATGTGTATGTCCTCTGGGCTACTACTCCTTTTACAAACAGGTATCTGCCGTACCCATCGGCCATCATGTCGCTCTGAGTGAAATGGAGGCTGTTGGCCAGGAGGATCGCCACGCCCGCTTTGCGAGCCGTCGGGTGGGTGCTGTGGAAGGCATCCGGGAAGCGCCTGTCTGTCAGCCGCCGTGTGTCCGTCACTCTCAGGTGCGTTTCCTGTAGTAGTGCTACTGACACATGCTGCTGTTTCAGTTCCCGTAGGAGGTGTGCACGTTTCTCTGGAGCGTTCAGGCCTCTGCAGTTCTGTGTGACTACTCGGAAGGGGGCAGCTGTGAACGCCGAGTCGCCACGCCCCCGAGGTACCCGTGTTCCACGCATGTCGGACATTGTACTGGGAGGTCTCCCGTATGTGTACAGGCGTTAAGTGTGTGGTGATGGTATTGTGGTAGTGGCAGCCTCCTCTCTCTCTCTTTTTTATTTTTTATTATTATTTTTTTTTTTTTTATATTTATTTTCCCTTCCCAGTCAGGGGGGTGAGGGGAGAAGGGGAGGTTGGGGAGGGAGCAGGGAAGGCAAGGGTATCCGAATCCGGGCGGATCCGGGAGTCCACCCAGCGTGTGTCCCACCTGAAGTGTTGTGTCCCTCAATTTGAGGGCGACCTGTGTGACTGGATCGAGTATCAGGTCCGCACCGTCTCGTAGGACAGCCGCGGATCTGTCCCCCCCAGTAATTGGAGAACACAGGTCCTATCTGGGGGTGGAATATCAGGAGATAAACGTGTCAAGTACCTGTGAATTACAGGTTAGGAGGTGGTAATAGTCAAGTCATGAAATGGCAGCCCAAGGTTGGGATCCGATCCCCACGTATATTTTTCGGTATCCATTCCTTTTCTATCAGTCTATCATAAGGTCACTTCTGGGTGTGTTCTGGTTACATGTGTGCGTCAGGCCCCGTCTGGAGTCGATGGTCAGGTCAGCTTATGATGTCGTTAGCTATCACCCAGGGGTTAAGTGTGCTCCTCCCTCGAGGTAGGTGTGTACTGGTGGGGGAGGGGGGGTGGGGCCAGTTAGGCGGTCGGGAAGCTATTCCAGCTATCTAGTGTGTCCAACCTGGCTCTGGTGTGCGGGGCTTACTGTGTGGGCCATGCTAAACTGTCACTGGGCGTGGTTCCACTGCATGTGATTCTGAGAGCGTGTGGTGACAACATATTAGCAGTACAAATTGCATATACTTCAAGTTACAGTTCCATCGCCCTCTCCCACCCCTAGACCCGCTCAGCTCAGCTTTCCCTTCCCCAAGGCTCTATGTCGGAGCATAACCTTCTAACCACATCACTTTTTTTTTTTCTTTTTCTTTTTCTTTTTCCTCCCTCCAGCCCCCAAGCAAACCCCCATGCCAACAGAGCAAAAACCAAACCACAGTGTTATATTTAGAAGTCCAGAGTGCAATCATATGATGTTCAGCATCCCCCCCCGGTGTGCCCACCCAAACATGTGCGCAGCAATTGCTCCAGGGGTTCCCACCCACATCTCTCAGTAAGCCTGATGGCCTTTCAACCTGTCAGCCAAGGCCATCGGCCAGTTAGTGTTAATGTCCCCGATCTCCAAAAGGGCCCCCTGACGGCGGTGCAGGCAGGCCCCTGCAACTCAGTCAGTGTGACCCCCTCTGATGTCTTGCTTTTCTCAAGAGGGTACCTCAGCGGCCATGTGTCAGGGGACTAAGGCTCGTGTCTCTTCTAAGTGTCTCCCTGTAGGTGGGGTATTTAGTGCGTGTGCTAGGGTCAATGTCTGTAAGTGCGTGAGGTGCGGAACTTATCTGGGGTCAGGTGTCTTCAGGCGGTCGAGGGTTTCTGGATTCCTCCTTTGGGTTCCCTGTGTGGCCGCGTCCAGAGGGCCAGGCCAGCGGACACCGGGAGGGGCAGCCATCCAGCCGCCTGCTTTCACTCTTCTGGTTCGGTGGGCGCTAGCTGTCTGCGAGCTGTAGGGCGCCGTGGAGTGCCATCTCTGCGTCGGCCCAATTGTCTCGGTGTCTGTGGGCCTGTCCTCTGATCTGGAGGCCCGAAGACCCAGTTGGTGATTTCCGTGGGTGGTAGTCCTAGGCGTTGCAGGAATCTGGGCGCTTCCTCCGGCCAGCGTAAGGGGACCCATTCATTTTGGTGTCTGGCTAACAGGGCGAAGGGGTAGCCCCATTTGTAGTGGATACCCCTCTCTTGGAGCTGTGTCGTGATCGGCCTCAGTGCTCTGCGTGCCTCCAGGGTTAGAGGCGAGAGGTCCTGGTAGAGGGCGACATCTGCGTCATGGAATCTCCACGTTGGTCTGGATCTCGCTCTGGCCATGATCTTTTCCTTCAATTTGTACTGATGCATGCAGCATATAATATCTCGTGGCGTCCTCTCATTAGTGCGCAACCGATTTGCTCTATGCGCTCTGTCAAACTCTATTGTGGCTGGGGCTTCAGCGCCCAGTAAACCTCTGAAAAATGCGCGCAGCGTAGCCTCCACGTCTTCCTCGCCATCTGGCTCTGGCAGGCCGCGTACCCTAATATTGGACCTGCGGCCTCTGTTATCTAGATCCTCCGTGTGGCGTCTGAGGGCCAGCAGCATGTTCCCCTGTCTGGAGATAGCTAGGGTAGAGGCTTCAGCTTGGGCTGTGTGGGACTGTGTGGCAGATTCTAAGTGCTGTAGCCTGCAAGCATGCGCCGTCATTTCTGACCGCAGCGCGGTTACCTCTGTGCGGATGGCGGCATGGAGGGTGTCAGAGAGGCTGCGGAGGTCTTCCTTGGTGACCATATTCGTGGCAAGTGCCTTCAGATCAGCACTTATGTCCGCCAGCGTTGTTTCGCCACCCTCCGTCGCCCTGGAGCGGGCCGGTGAGTCGGCCATGTTGGAGCCTGCGGCCTCCTGCAGCGTGGTCGTCGCGGGTGCCAGAAACCCGTCCATGGGGCCAGCCGAGGTGCTGGAGGAGTGACCCCTCGGCGTCTGCGACCCGTCCGGGCGTTTTGTGCGCCCCATCCTCGTGCCTTGCTAACGGTAAGGTGTGCTGTGTTTGCTCGTGGGTCGGAGCTCCGTGCCTAAGCTGCCATGTTCCTCCGTGTCCAGGCCACGCCCCCCTTTCAGGCCAAGTTCACTGCTACTGTATTACCACGGCAACGCTCTGACACATTCCCAGTGTTGACTGCATTTCCCATCGAACCACCAGGGATCAATATTCTCCCAACACAGCCCAAAGCAAGCCTCAGGGAGAAAGGGAGAAACTTTATTTAATGTTTTGTTTTGATAGTAGGTAGATACAAGTTGTTTTATGGATCCAAAAATATCTTAAAGAGTGTGTGTATCTCTAAGGCTGTTTTGGATATATTAAAAAAACTTTTTCTGTGTGTTTCTACGCATGTGCATCTCTAGAAACCCTGACAAACAGAGGGCTTCATAAAACATTTAGGGTGGATCCTGCCTTGATTGAGCCTTATTCCACTATGCTCCCTGTTTGGCTTTTACCTGGGATTACAACCCAGGCAAATTTAAGCATTTTTCATTAAGGAAGTACAGCATCTATCAAATTCAGAGTTAGATCTGGATATGGAACGGTCTGTTCTTTTGCGTAGTTTGCTTGAGTTGTTTTGGGACATCAAGGATGTTACTCAAGTTAGAATTCATCACTGTTATTTTTGTTCATTCGTGTTTTTAAACCAGGATTATTGGTGTACTGTGTCTACTTATATGTTCAAGTAGAGATTGTAACCATATTAGTCCAGTGATGTAGATGTAAAAAACAGATACAAATTTCTATCATGTAATACCTTTTTTATTGGACTAACAATTTTTTAATGACAAGCTTTCGGGAGAACCTCCCTTTCTCAAGCATTTCTGAACAAGACGAGTTTTGTTTTGTGTCTGCTTATATATAGACATATTGTGTTCCTTGTCTCTTTTCTTTTTCTTCAATCTTTCTCTGTTGGCATCAGGGGATTTACATGGTTATATACTAAAGAGAGAAAGGTGGGGGAATTTAAAGTAAATTTTAAATATATAGTCAGAATAGATGGACTGGGAAAAATCCCCAAGTTAGCTATGCTTTCAGTTTGGCAACCTTGGCCTATATTTGAAATTCACTTTGAATTCTCTCTGAATTCATGGCAATTCCCCCTTTAGTAAACATCCCTTTTAGGTTTTGGTCCACTGTTTTTAACCCCTTGATGACAGAGCTTCAAAAGCTTGTGTTACCCTTAACGACACAAGTCATTTTTGCATTTTTTGCTCTTTGTGTTTAAAAGCAATTTTGGCAATAATAGCATGTGCATAATATGTACGGCTTAGAAAAAGTAATTCAAAATAAATTCAATGATGTGTCTTGATTTATAGTGTACATAATATGTATAAGATTTCACCTTTTTTTGAAAATTACAGGTCACAAAATTGAAACAATTTTAGAAGTTATGCTTGCCACACAAAAGTATATATTTATATAAAGTAGACATCACAGGTTATTTACCTAGGATTATTTTGACAATTTTTATGTAGTCATTTCATCGCCAATCTCTGCTAAATATTGGAGTAAAATTGTGGTTTTTCTCTATTTTGGCATATACACATATAACAAGGTTTTTGTAATGTGTATTTTGTAAAGCCGGTGCGTGCTATTACTGCCCAGAACCCTCAACTACATCTGCTGAGTATAACGATACCCCCATTGTATGCCTTTGGCACTATTCTGTGAAGCTACAATGTCATATAAGACACAAGGCTATTTCAGTTTCTATAGTTAGAATTTTCATAGATGGATATGTCTCATTTTGGGGTATTATAGCAGTTTCACTGTTCAAATAACCCCACAAAGGGCTTTCATTTGATAAAGCAGACACCCCAGTGTATCTAATATGGTGTATATTGTGCCTTAACTTGTCACCATTTTTTCACCAATTTATGTCAATGTTTGTTTTGAGGGGGAAAAAAATAGCATTTTTACATACATGTTGCCGAGTATTTCTTACACTTGATATGTACCACGGTCATAAATTCCCCCAAATTATGCTCGGTAACATCTTATGAGTAGAACAATATGCCCCATGTATGACCTAGACACTATTTTGTGAAGTTACAGTGTGTGTAAAACAGACATGACAAGTTCAGGTTTTAAGTGTAAAATTTCATGGAGGGTTTAATTTTTTTTTTATCCCGGCCGGCCATGCACACTCATAAGGCCGGCCATGTCTGTGAGTGAGTGTGTACCTGTGTATGTTTGCCTGGGAAAGAGAATTACTCTTAATTTGTGGAGCACGTTGAGGTTTTGAGTATTCCATCTCACCGTATAAATATTTCACCAATCAACCCTTAACATGAACACAGTAGACAGTGATTGAATGAAAAAAATATGCTACTTAAGGCCTAATTGGGATGGCCATATTTGTCCTACCCTGGATACATATAATAAGAGAGGAAAAGGACATGTTTCTAATGGAAAGGTGACAACATAAAGTTCAGAAAAAAAAAAAATGTAATATAATTTTAATTTCAGAAAAGTCATTGTCAATCAATGTCTCTGTTTAGTCTTTCCAAAAACTAATAATGGCCGCATGAAACTAATAATGGCCACATGAACCGTGTGCTCCGACCGAGAACCCACTGAGGGCGACAATATTGTTACCTTTCCCACGACAACTAAGCAGATCTAACTCAGCGGAGGACAGGCGACACCCTGGTTCACGAAACAGGCGGACTTTGAGCCCGATCGGACAGGCTAAGCCCAGCGGTGAATTGCGGCCTAAGGTCGGGGGTGAGTGTGGGAGATGCGGCCGATCTCCCGGCTACCAGACCGGCTGGAAATGCCAAAGAACCTGGACACCTCTTCCCCCCCAGCCGGAGGGGGTCATCCCGGTACACACCAGCTATAAGCGGAATTTAATCACTAACCAGCCCCTGATGAAAACACAAAGCAGCGTCAATGAAGCCAAGATGGCGGCGGCTGATTTTGTAGCAGTGCCATACAGCCTGCAAATGCCACTGGAACTGCGCCTGGATGAGCTCTTTTGCAGCTTCTGGCAAAAGCTGCAGAGCAGAAGGGATCGTAACCTAGCAGCGACAAGTGGAGCACAGAAACTCACATCCGGTCAAGCTAAACCACGCCGTGGGCGACCAACGGAAACCATCAAGAGCAACCAAAAATGCAAAGCCATCAAAGGAAAAGCCAGGTCCGTTAAAACCCGTTGCCAACCACCCAGGCTGAGAACCCAGAGGGGGAACACCAAGCCTCCAAACTCACCCACCGAAAGCATACACATGCGAGGCAAAGGATGACAGCCAGAGCTGGCGGACCACGACTACAACCTCGCTATCACCAAAATGGCGGTTCGGGAGCCTCTTGGGGAACGGACCTAGACGGAACCAGGCAGAACCACGGCAAAGCATGGAGATCACCCACACTAGCCCAGAGCAGATGGAGTGCGGTAAAGAGGGACTTGGGACTGTGTTGCTACACTCACCCGGTGTCAGGCATAGGCTAATCAATCTGCCTCTTCGACAAGCCTACTCCATGCCTAAAGAGCAAGGACTAGAATGACATTCTTAAACACTAACTTTTGCTAGAGGTTTATCTTTATCCCCCATGTTCATTTAAAATACACATGCTGATTTAAGTTTAGCTGGTTTCCTACTAATCATTTTGCCTTAATCCTGCTTCCAAAGCCTGTTTTGCCATTTATTTCATTATAACCATCCACATGTCAACGTTTATCGTATAGGATACCGCCTCATATACTCCTGGCATGTATTGATAAGCCTGTTATATTATCACTTAAAACACGTTGAACAAGCCTGTGACTACGCAAGTTAACCTAAACATGTATGCAGTGATTATCTAATGAGCCCTCTCTATAATTTACAAGTGAACCATATATCAGCCTGTTTCTTCTTGTTCAAAAAAAACCAAAACGTGTGTGACTATCTCATACCATGACAATGTATATTTCTGTACGTTAATGCATTGCTTGTTAGCGCTGTCGGGGTGCTACAAGCATTTTGTTCTCTTCTTCAAACAATAAAAAAAAAATAATAATAAAAAAAATAATAATAATAGTTTGTAAAAAACAAAACAGGACTTACATAACACAATGGAATGCCAAAAAAGGCAACATTTGCACAATTCTTGAGCATTTAAAAATATGAGATATACATTTAGCACCCTATATGCAGACTATATGGTCATGGAAAATGTGTAAGTCCTACAAATCGCAACTGCATTTGTTCACAATCACTTCTGATTGCACTTATGTTTAGGCATGTTCTGGATGACCTAACATAGCATCCTATCTATGAACCTATTTTGTTAAATCCAGGGGTGCTCAAAAGGTAGATCCCCAGATGTTTTAAAACTACAGCTTCCATGATGCTTTGTCATTCTAAAGACATGCAAAACATGTACTATCTGCATTATCCAGCAAAATACAGGCTGGAACAGATGTAGTTGCTGGGACAAACTGTGAAAGGATTACAGTACAAAGTATTGGGCATAACTATTATGGGAACAATAATTAATAAATGCAGAAGTCTGTATAGAACCGACATCTCACTATATGACTAATGAACAAAGCAACAAACATATTCACAATAGCCATACTGAATAACTGAAAACGATGTTTGTATATCTTTGTAAAACAAATATTTTTAACTAGACGGTATAAGCATATTTCACAGTTCATAATATTCTTTTATAGTAAGAAGGACAATTTATTTCATTATATATTTTAAACAAGTACAGAATATAGATATATTCAGCATATATGTCTATATTGTTCTGCTTAGTTTACCTGTGTACTCTTTGTTAGGCAACAATTTAGTTTCTACTGATATTAATAGGACTGACTATTATCATGTTAGATGTTGTTCATTTGATGAATAAATATAATAGTTATGACTGATGCAACATCATGTTTTACTTTGATATTATGAACATTTTTATACAGAAGTTTGAGTGATATTACTACACTGTCTATATATGTGTATTTTACTAGTTAGTCGTATTTATTTGGTTCTGGATTGGTATATAAGAGTCTACACATTGTAGTGTAACATTTTGGAACAGCCTGTTTACCCCCATCAGGCTCTCCCCTAGTCTTTAATCGTTTAAGAAGTTCCTCAAAATCCACCTCTCCAGAAAAGTTTATGGCCTCCCAGAGTAACTTCCATTTCACAAACATGGCTTGCTCTCTATTAAAGACCTACTCCACTCTCACCTTCCAGTTCTGCTACTTTCTCACCTTGTATCTTAGTTGCTAACCCCTTCAATGACCTTCTTGTTGTGTTTTTGCACCCCACCTTGTCTGGATTCTAAGCTCATTTGATCAGGGTCCTCATTAACCTATCATTCATGTAATATTTTGTAACTGTCTCATTTATTGTTAAATGCCCCCCTCTTATAATACTGTAAAGCATTTTGTGGAATAAGTTGGCTCTATAAAAATGCCAGTAATAATAATAATAAATAAGTGACGCACTTTCTTCATGAAACGCGTAAGGCCGTATTACCTTACAGAAGTGAGAGCGACATCTGCATCAGTGGAACACAAGTTGGCAGAATTATTGTGAAAACACGTGCCAAACTCAAACCACTTTGCTCTTCTTGGATCTCCAGTGGATTCGTTTTCTCGTGAATGCTGGCTCTCAGGGGGAGACTTGAGCACTAATCAATAAGTAAATAGTAGTGTGGAAGAGCTGTGTCTCCTGATATGCGATTTCTTGCTCAGGGATCCTTTAAACGTTTTTAATCTTTTTTTGGAACAAAGTTTTTTTTAACCGTATAGAACTATGGATCTGTTAACTTTCTTTTAGATACAGTGGAAGATAATGAAGAAGTGTATACATTTGGAATTGGATTAATTTTAATGGTCCTTGGTGCTGCTTAATGCAAACTGATCCTTCACCTTTAGTATGTGTTCTTGCATTTAAAACTGTGAGCAATAGATGTATGCCCAATTGTGTTTATATATTGTTACTCTGTTATTTGGTGAAATGCTTGCTACTTCTATGGTTTATCTGATGCCTTTTCAGCTGTCATATATCAAAGGAGGACTCATAGCACACATATGGACTGTGATATATATGTTATTTAAAAGGACTGAGCATCTTGTGTTTTTTTATAATTTGTTCTTAAGGTTTCATTTATTTTAGTTCTTATACAACCACGTACTGCTGCATTTATTTTAGTCGTTTTACAACAACCATATACTGCTGCTTTTATTAGATTATTGAGTTACTTTTGTTTACGATCTCTTTTTTATAATTACTTTGTCAGCTTTGCTTAGATATCAGCTCCAGGTAAATTACCTTAACACATTCATGGTTTTCGGTAATATCTCCTTATTGTGTAAACATATTTTTCCTTTTTCACACTTTAAAGCACACAGGATTGTCAACCGAATCTCTTATATTACACACACAATAATAAAAAATAAAAAAATAAAAAGCAACAAGTCATGTATATCCAACACAAATTATATTCAAGATTTTTCATAATGACATGCACCTGGTCTATTACAACGTACAACTTATTCCGAGTTCAAGAAAATTGCTCACCTGTTATTCTTGTCATGGATATTGTAAGAAAACCAACAATCTCTTCTTCTTCCATTGCTCGATAGGAAGCTGAGTGCAGACAATAAGCAGCAGATTAAAAGATGGAATACAGAAAATGCTCCTGGTAGCCTCCGAGAAGCTTTCTTTCTAATCCAATTTTGACATGTTACTTTGTGAACTGAAAAACCTGTTCACTGAGTACTGCTGCCCTACATTCATTTGTAAATTGAGCAAGAATGTAAATAATAGTTTTTTCACAATAGATGATTAATGTGCTGTCACTACATATTAAGTCTGCCAAGTATATGCATTAAGATAACAAGAAATATGTGCGACTTGAACATGCAGATTTAAAAAAAAAAAAAAGCACTTTCAGCGCTTGACAATGCATCTGTTAATTATTGTTTAATAATAATAATAACAAAGTATTTAACCTTGAAAGGTACATTCAGATTACTCTGGTTTCCAAGTACATCATGGGGTTGTTACATTTGCCCAACATCCAGGGTTTGTTACTAATGATGATTTAATCAAACATATTTTATCTCTTATCTAAATACTCTCCTGGTTGCCTATATGATGATGCTTATAACTTTTATTCTATATTTCTCCAACCCTCCTCTCTGGAAATCCTTTGCTATTGCATTGAGGGATTCCGTCAGAAATCTTGAAGACCTTTATGGCTGCCCATCAGCATACAATTACAAATATAAATACATTATTTATATAGCGCCAGTATATTCTGCAGCACTGTAAAACATGTAAACAAGACAAACCTTAAGTTTTAACAAAACATGTATGGCACACAGGAACAGTGGGGAAGAGGGCTCTGCCCAGACAAGCTTACAATCCCAGACAGGCATACACACTGACGAAGTCACACGTACTTAACAAGACACACATTCCTGGATATGCATTGCAAGACACAGATAGACAAACATATACCCAATGACAGTCAGTAACCCACACACATATGCATCTAATTGATTTTTTTTGATCGGGTAACTAAAATAATAGAGGGGTGGTGCAGTAGACATTGCTTACCTAGATTTCAGTGAGGCTTTTGACAATGTTCCACATAGAAGGCTCATCAATAAACTGCAATCTTTAAGTTTTGATTCCAATATTGTTGAATGAGTTAGGCAGTGGCTAAATGACAGGCAACACAGGGTTGTAGTCAACGGAGTATATTCAAAGCTTGGGCTTGTCACCAGTGGGGTACCTCAGGGATCGGTACTTGGACCCATTCTCTTTAATATTTTTATTAGTGATATTGCAGAAGTTCTTGATGGTCAGGTGTGTCTTTTTCCTGATGATACTAACATTTGCACAGGGTTGATGTTTCAGGAGGGATAAGCCAAATGGCAAATGATTTAGAAAAAAATAGAAAAGTGGTCAGAGCTGTGGCAACTGACATTTAATGTGGATAAGTGCAAGATAATGACCTCACTTGGAGTATTGTACGCAGCACTGGAGAACATATCTTCAGAAGGATATTGATACTTTAGAGAGAGTTCAGAGAAGGGCGACTAAACTGGTTCATAGATTGCAGGATACAATTTACAAGGAAAGCTTAAAGGATCTTAAGATGTATAGCTTGGAGGAATGACGAGACCGGGGGGATATGATAGAAACATTTAAATACATAAAGGGAATCAACACAGTAAAGGAGGAGACTATATTTAAAAGAAGGAGAACTACCACAACAAGAGGACATAGTCTTAAATTAGAGGGGCAAAGGTTTAAAAATAATATCAGAAAGTATTACTTTACTGAGAGGGTAGTGGATGCATGGAATAGCCTTCCAGCTGAAGTGGTAGAGGTTAACACAGGGGAGTTTAAGCATGCATGGGATAGGCATAAGGCTATCCTAGACTTAAGATAAGGCCACGGACTAATTAAAAGTATTTTGAAATATTGGGCAGGCTAGATAGGCCGAATGGTTCTTATCTGCCGTCACATTCTATGTTTCTATGCATACTAAGGAAGGATGGGGGGTTGTCAGCCCTGGGCAACAGGCAGTACTGAGCAAATCCCTCAAACCAGAGCGAGCACCTGACTTCTGGTACGTTTCTTGTGGATGTGCTGCTCAGCAAATGACCACTCTTTCGAAGTAGCTGCAAACCAGGCGCTGTAAGGGCTGCTGGGATCTGTCTCTGTACTGACTATTCAGTTCCCTTGCGCACCCTGTACCAATGCTGAAGCCAGCATGCTGAAGCCAGGATATGACATCAACTCAGCTCCGACATTGGTACAGAGCTGCAGGGAGGTGACTAACCAGCACAGATCCCGGAAGCTCCCCACTGGACACCAGAGATGAGGTTCCACTCCAGATCTCCAATTAAAGGTAATTAAAGATGGACCTAAAAAAAAAAAGTAGAATAAAAAAGTGTGTGTGTCTGTATATGGAAGTGTGTATGAGTCAGTGTATCCATATGAATGGGTGTGTATGAATCCATGTATGTGTATATATGAATCTGTGTACATGATTGTGTGTGTATGAGAAGTGTGTGTGTGTGTGTATGTATGTATGTATATGATTGGATCTGTGTGTAAGTGATAGGCAAAATTTGGCACTCCAGATGTTGTGGACTGGATCTCCTATAATGCTCATTTAGCCATAGGGCTGGCAAAGTACAAAGGGATATGTAGTCCACAACATCTGGTGTGTCCAGGGTTTCCAACCCCTGGTGTATATTAATGTGTGTATGTAAGAATCTGTGTGTGTATACACTGATCAGCCACAACATTAAAATCACTGTTTCTGGAGTTTCTGCCTGCTAGTAAGAAGGTTAGGAGAGGAGTGGACCAGCGAGTGCTAGGGGACAGTCCTTAGAAAGCGTAGAGCTAGCTCATTGTAGCGGATGGCACTGTGGCTGTCCTTAAAAGACTATGAGAATCCTGCAATTCGTGTGTTGTTTCTGATTTGTAATTCCCTGTAAATGGCATTCGTATGTTTGTTCAGTAGTTTCCATCTGTATTTCATACGAATGGAAACTACCGAACTAATAGACCTCCCCAGAGTGAAGTGTGTTCCCAATTAAGCTGTCGAAAATGTGTTAACCGCAGACTAATAGGCATACTATTTTATTGATGTATCTGGTATACTGGTTTATTGATGTATCTGGGTGGCCGCTATTCGGCATACGAACACATGGCGGCAGCCATCTTACGCACGAAAGACTCAGCGGTGTTTGGTCGTCGAGTGTCTGGAACTCAAATCGGACACTCGATTACCCGAACACCGCTGACACCTCCAGAGCTCCATAACTCCCGAACGGGAAGACGAATCAGCCCCCCGTTCGGTGAATTTGGAGTACCGAACAAGGGCATTCAGGCGAATGACAGTTTAATCGTGGATGGCATGTATTTCTATGTATTTTACCTCCCGAACGGAGACCGACCGCAGGGCCAAAATGCATGGAACCCGTTTCGAATACCACCTCGTGTGCGGTCGGTCAAATTTCACCCTCCACCTAACTCCCGAACCCCTGGTCTGATCTGGGTGAATTTTGGATATGTTGGTCACCCAGATCAGGGCTACCAGGGGGTACCCTAAATATGGGTGTACCTGCTAATCTTGGGGTACATCCAGAACTTGGGGAAAACTGTGTCTTGTATAATGGGATTAGGTGTCATACTAAGGGGAGGAGATGGGTGGGAGGTAACTACTATGCCATTGGGTACTGTCCTAATGAATGTGAATCCCTCCCTTGCATGGGAGAAATGCTTAAAAGGAGGTTGTGTGTAATAAAAGTCTGTTCTGCTCCTGATGCTGTGTGTCGTCCAGTCATTGGGATCTGTATGGGGATATTCTTGGATTGCCTTGCTTATTGGAATTATTGCTTCATGGGATTTTTCATCACTTGTTCCTGAGCCTCACTGGGATCTTAGTGGAGTTAACCTGTGAAATGCCAGGCCTCCGCTACATTGGTGGCAGAGGTGGGATCCAGACTCATAGAGGAACAAGTACCAATGGAGTACGGATGGAGATTGACTATTCTGCACTAAAACGGGTAAGCCAGCAATAAAAAGAAAGCGGTACTTATTACCGAACCCATGGCAGAGTACCGAATGGATGGCGGTTTGGTTCCCGAACAAAGGGATTCGGCGGAAAGACAGGAACAAATGGAGTTCCAGAGACAGCTATAATTTAGGCTGTCTTTTTATGGAGACAACCCACCAGCGGAAATTATTTCCAAGACCATGACGGAGGTCCAGGAATTTATACTGAGGCAATGGATAACGACAGCCCCAGAACGCAGCACTGCAGTAAACCTGGCACAAGAGGGTAAGCATAAAATACCATACTAGGCGTTCAAAATGTATGTAGAGGCAGAAGAAGACATAGATGCCTTCCTGCAGGATTTTGAAAGACTGTGTGCCCTGCATTGAATCAGTACAGAAGACTGGGTGCCCATTTTGGCGGGACGTTTAACTAGGAGGGCAGCAGAGGCATATCGTACTGTACCGGACGAGGAAATCAGGGATTACAGTAGAGTGAAGGAGATTATACTGGCCCGGGATGCTATAACACCAGAGGCATACTGGAGGAGATTCCGGGACTTAAAGAAAGCAGAGAAAGACTCACATGCAGAGTGGGCTTGCAGATTAGAGCGGGCGGCCCTCGGGTGGGTGCAAGCTAGCACGGTCCATGGAGGACGTGATACAAATGCTGCTGATGTCCAGGAATGGGTAAGGGACCGTAACCCTGCATCCCTCACAGAAGCTGCTAGGAAAGCAGATGAATATCTGGACACACGCAGGCAGCAAAAACCAGTAGTCCCAAAGGTCACATTAAAAACCTTTTGGGGAACAAACTACCCCCCAGTCCCACCGAGACAACTACCACCACCACCACCTGCTGCTCAACCACGATTTCGCCAGCCGAGCTCTGGGCCCTGTCACCACTGCCAGAAATGGGAGCATTATAAACGGGAATGCCCACAACTGCGGGATCGATGCACCTGGATCCGACCAGGTCCTCCACCACCACCGAGAGCAGCCGCAGCCCACTACTACAAGGACATAATCCCAACACCGTATGGTTCAGCAGTGCCCATTACCACCGTGGAACAGTGGGAAGTACTGCACGAGGCGGATCCTGTACAGGCAAATGCTGATAACCGACAGCATTACAGACAGACAGTATACCTAGAGGGCAAAGCTGTACAAGGGCTCCGCGACTCAGGAGCCACAATCAATTTGGTCAAAAGTCACCTGGTAGCGGATAAAGCTAAGACCAGCAAGACAGTAGCCGTCAGGGTAGCCGGGGGAGCCGTATAATGGCTACCTACAGCAAGGGTTCACCTACATTGGGGAGTGGGGTCAGGAGCGGTGGAGGTGGGGTTAATGCCACAGTTACCAGCGGAAGTTTTGCTGGGCAATGATCTGGGGAGGCTCACGTCTGCTTTTGAGTCCCAGACCCCAATCACAGGAGAAGCCCATCCTGTGGTCACCAGACAACAGGCCCGCACCCAGGTTCCACCCACACTGCCGGAGGTAAGAGATCCTTCCTCTTCACTAGATTGTGTCCCCTGGGCCCCTCCTAACGAATTTGCAGCCGAGGTGATAACTGACCCCACGTTACAGGTATATAGGGACAAGGTCACAGCAGACCCACCTGGGGGGGAAGGTGAAAGATTTATCTGGGATAAGCAGCTGTTATACAGGGAGTCTGACAAGCAGATAGCCGGGTCAGACCCGATAGTTATGAGGCAGCTAGTGGTACCCCAGCGGTACTGAGCGGAGTTACTCCGGATAGCACATGATATTCCGCTATCCGGACATTTAGGGGTCAGTCGGACCAGGCACAGACTGACCCAAAGTTTATTTTGGCCAGGGATCAGCCAGGAAGTGCGCCAATATTGCAACACTTGCGATACGTGCCAGAGGGAAGGGAAAAGGGGGGATCGGCGCAAGGCCAAGCTACACCCCCTTCCCATAATTGAGGAGCCGTTTAGCAGGGTAGCGGTAGATTTAATAGGACCCCTCCAGAAAGCGAGCCCGTCAGGAAAGAAATATATCCTGACTGTGGTGGACTATGCCAGAGGCGGTGGCTCTGACTAATATTCACGCTGAAACGGTGGTTGAGGCCCTTATGCAGATCTTCTCCCGGATGGGATTACCCAAGGAAGCCACTCAGCGCCTCTGGAAGTTCTGTGACATTAAGCCGATCATTAGTGCCCCTTACCACCCCCAGACTAATGGGCTCTGCGAACGATTCAACGGTACATTGAAACAAATGCTCCGAACCTTCGCAGAGACCCACAAGGACTGGGAACGATTCCTGCCCCACCTCCTCTTTGCTTACCGAGAGGTGCCACAGGAGTCCACCGTTTTTTCCCCGTTTGAATTGTTATTTGGGAGAAGGGTACGGGGGCCACAAGATTTGATTAGAGAGCATTGGGAGGGAGAGTGGAACACCGACGGCACTCCCATCATACCCTATGTGTTGGCATTCCGAGACTGCCTAGAAGCCTTAACTAGGACGGTAAGGGAATACTTACAGGCGGCTCAGACCTGCCAGCGCACATGGTATGATCGGGGCGCCAGGGACCGTAGCTTTCAGGTCAGACAGAAAGTGTTAATTTTAACGGAGAACATCCCGTGGCTTACATCAGTCGCAAGCTGTTACCCTGAGAAGTAAGCTACGCCGCCATCGAGAAGGAATGCCTGTCTGTGGTGTGGGCCCTGAAGAAATTTCAGCCGTATTTGTATGGACAGCCCTTTTCCTTGCTCACGGATCACAACCCGTTAGTATGGCTGAACTGGGTGGCTGGGGACAATGCCAGGCTGCTGCGCTGGAGTTTGGCGCTGCAGCCCTTTGACTTTAACATTCAGTACCGCCCAGGAAAACAGAATGGGAACGTTGACGGTTTGTCAAGACAAACCGACCTGGAGAAATGATCCGTGAGCATCCCCGGACATCCCCAAGCCGATCCGTGTTGGATCAGACTGTGTATGCCGGCTTGTGGGCAAGGGGGAGCAGTGTAGCAGATGGCACTGTGGCTGTCCTTAAAAGACTATGAGAATCCTCATCATTAGACACATTTATGCCAAGCTCTGGGTGCTGTCTGTACAGTATGCTCTTGGTTGGTCATACTGCACGATTGGCAGGCAGCCTGATGTGCATTCACGCCAGGCTGACCATCTAATTCTTCGTGCAGACACGCCCCCTTTTTGGGTATGTTTGTCCCTTTAGGTGGTTCTGGTTATGTGATTCACATCAGTGGCCCACCCTTTTATCCTGCCCACGGAAATACTGCTTCACTGGACACTGCTGTTAGGGGTTATGAATTTACTTGAAAGATAAAAGTAAGAGATAAGCATGGAGTATGTTTTTTTCTGATATATTCTGTGAGATTCCCTCCAGCACCACCCCCACCAGATACATGACGCTTGGGTGGTACAACTGTTTTAGTGTTTCCTGTCAATAAGATTCTGTAAATAGGCCCGTCATAATTGTCAGCACCAGGCCCAATGGGCTCTTAAATCGGCCCTGCTCAATACAGCTATCAGCCTCCTCCACACAACACACACGCAAGACACAGAACACTTGGACCTCCCACATACAAATACAACACACAGCCACCACACAGTAACGTAAAAGAGTCCAGGGATCTAAGAGAGTTTGACGATCTGGCATCATGCCACCATTTTAAAATAAAGCCCAGCCACACAGATTATAATGCCCTGACAACTTTAAACCCTGCACATGTCTCTCATCAAGAGGATAATCACCAATCATCTTTACATGCCATACAGTATCTCTCTCTGATAGGTGACAATGGGGGAATGATTGTCTCTTAGACAAGGGTCTCTAAGGGTATTCACAAGATGTAAAGGAAGATACATACTAGGAAAGATAGAATGTTTAATAGATTGTATATGTGTTATAGAACATAGTAATGCATTGCTTGTTTTTCATCCTCACTGTGCCTCTGCTTAGCTTTCCTGTATATCTTCTCAATTCCTTATATCATGTAAATTCACCAGGTACATATTATTCATTAAATGACAAGGATGGCGGGGATTGCCATTATATTGCTTCATATTATTGCAACATATTACTGCTATTTCCTGTTGTAAAAAATGCTGCATGTTTCTGTATCTACAATGTTTTACACTTTATTGTTTATCACAATAAAAGTTGCAAAGCACAATGGAGGTGACAATCACAGTTAAGCCAGGGAGGCAGAAAACACAGTGTGCTAGCATCGGGACACCACTCCCAACATAGGTGTGAAGAAAGCAAAAAAGATCCAACACAAACTCCCTCCCAAAAATAGCAATGTTATTACTGGTGGTGGGATCCTGATAAAATTTCTATTTTGGGAGTTTGTGTGTGCTGGATCATTTTTGCTTTCTTTACACACATTTCTCAGTAATAGAAATGTTCTTTTCATTGTGTCTTTATCCACATTAAATGGGGATTTACACCATTGAATGAAGTGTTGAAAAATCACCAATAAGCAACTTATATCACAATCCAGTTCAGTCCTGGCCAGGGACGGACTGACAGCCATTTGGGCCCCCGGGAAAAATTAGGTCCTGGCCCCTTTGAAAGCTAATATTTGATTAGTATTTGATTAATTTAAATGTAACTTTCATATAATGTTTTGTATTACTTTTGATGCATATGATTATCAATGCATGTTTGCATTTGAGCATTTAAAATCATTGTGAATGGACGTTTCTGCTTATTGTGCCAGTATTTACACAAACAGACCCAGATTTCTCTCCCACCTCACCCTATTTACACCCACAGATCCACATATCCATGTCCCACCTCACCCTATTTACACCCACAGACCCACATATCTATGTCCCACCTCACCCTATTCACAGCCACAGACCCACATTTCTCTCCCACCTAACCCTATTTACAGCTACAGACCCACATATCTATGTCCCACTTCACCGTATTTACAGCCACAGACCCACATTTACAGCCACAGACCCACATATCAATGTCCCACCTCACCCTATTTACACCCACAGACCCACATATCTATGTCCCACTTCACCCTATTTACACCCATAGACCCACATATCTATGTCCCACTTCACCCTATTTACACCCACAGACCCACATATCTATGTCCCACTTCACCGTATTTACAGCCACAGACCCACATATCTATATCCCACTTCACCCTATTTACACCCACAGACCCACATATCAATGTCCCACCTCACCCTATTTACACCCACAGACCCACATATCTATGTCCCACTTCACCCTATTTACACCCATAGACCCACATATCTATGTCCCACTTCACCCTATTTACACCCATTGACCCACATATCTATGTCCCACTTCATGCATATGATTATCAATGCATGTTTGCATTTGAGCATTTAAAATCATTGTGAATGGATGTTTCTGCTTATTGTGCCAGTATTTACACAAACAGACCCAGATTTCTCTCCCACCTCACTCTATTTACACCCACAGATCCACATATCTATGTCCCACCTCACCCTATTTACACCCACAGACCCACATATCTATGTCCCACTTCACCGTATTTACACCCACAGACCCACATATCTATGTCCCACTTCACCGTATTTACACCCACAGACCCACATTTCTCTCTCCCAACTCACCCTATTTACAGCCACAGGCCCACATTTCTCTCTCCCAACTCACCCTATTTACAGCCACAGGCCCACATTTCTCTCTCCCAACTCACCCTATTTACAGCCACAGACCAAAATTTCTCTCTCCCACCTCACCCTATTTACAGCCATAGACCCACATATATATATGTCCCACTTCACCCTATTTACACCCATAGACCCACATATATCTTTCCCACCTCACCCTATTTACACCCACAGACCCACATATCTATGCCCCACTTCACCCTATTTACACCCACAGACCCACATATCTATGTCCCACCTCACCCTATTTACAGCCACAGACCCACATTTCTCTCTCCCAACTCACCCTATTTACAGCCACAGATCCACATATCTTTGTCCCACCTCACCCTATTTACAGCCACAGACCCACATTTCTCTCCCACCTCACCCTATTTACAGCTACAGACAAACATATCTATGTCCCACCTCACCCTATTTACAGCCACAGATCCACATATCTATATCCCACTTCACCCTATTTACACCCATAGACCCACATATCTATGTCCCACCTCACCCTCTTTACAGCCACAGACCCACAGACCCACATATCAATGTCCCACTTCACCCTATTTACACCTACAGACCCATATATCTATGTCCCACTACACCATATTTACACCCACAGACCCACAGACCCACAGATTAAGAGCCCAGTGGGCCTGGTGCTGACAATTATGATGGGGCCTAATTACAGAATCTTATCGACCAAAAACACTAACACAGTCATACCTTTTCAAGCGTCATGTATCTTATGGAGATGGTGTTGGAGGGAAACTCAAAGAATCTTTCAAGTAAATCCATAACCCCTAACAGCAGTGTCCAGTGAGGCAGGAAGTCAATGGGCAGGGTAAAAAGGTGGGCCACTGACGCGAATCACGTGACCAGAACTGCCAAAAGGGGCGAACAAAGAATTGGAAGGCCAGCCTGGCATCAGTGTCCCTATGTGTGACAGACCTCTCTGTCTTTGGATTACTTGGATTTAACCTTAGTTTGTCTGTTTGTTCGGTTATTGACACTTGTCCATACGGCCCTACATTTATTTCCCTTTACACAAAAGAACTACCGAATGGCAGGACACCCAGCAGGGAAGTGTGCTGCTTGTAAAACTTTCTGCCCTCATTCACGTTGTGGTTAACCGCAGACACTTCCAACTCCCGAATGGTCAGCTGGGTGGTTGCCGTCCGTATGAACGACGTGGCGGCGGCTATCTTGGACATTCGAACGACCAGCGGTGTTCGTCGACAAATCCATGGAACTAAGATCGGACACTATTTTCATACGAACACTGCTGAAGTCGCAGACCCTCCTTCGTCCTGTTCCCGGTTCATACGAATGCCGTGCCTTTCGGTAGATTGACTATACGAACAGTGCCACCCCAGATAGCCATCCCATGGAGCCCATTCGTTTGACGAACGCACTCTGTACAAAACTTTAGCTCCATGGCGATTGAACTGTGTGTATGGGATCATGGGGGCACTTGTGGATACAGACATGGGGACACTGGGAGACATGTGTACACTGAGACATTTGTGAACACTGGGAGAAATGGGAACACAGACTCTAAGGACACAGACACTGGGAAACATGGGGACACTGAGACATTTGGGGACACTAAGACACTAGGGACACAGAGACATGGGAACACAGACCCTGGGAGACTAGGGGACACTGGGAGACTATGGGACACTGGGATACATGGGGACACAGACACTAGGGACACTCGCTGGGAGGCATGGGGACACTGAGACACATAGGGGGCACTTGTGGACATAGACATGGGAGACAGACTGGGAGACATGGGGACACATGGGGACACTGAGAGACATGGGAACACTAGGGACACTGAGAGACATGGGGACACAGACACTGGCAGACATGGGGACACTGAGACACTAGAGACACTTTCTGGGAGACAAAGGGACACTGGGAGACATGGGGACACAGACATTTGGGGACACTGGGAGGCATAGGGACACTGAGACACTAGGGACACCAAGAGACATGGGAATTCAGACACTGGGAGACTAGGGGACACTGGGAGCCATTGGGACACTGGGAGCCATGGGGACACTAAGACACTAGGGTGTCACGTATTCATCCGCTTACAAAAATGTAGTTAATGACATTTACTGTCCACACAGGAAAAGTTGTGCCAAGCAACAACCAAATCCACAGAAGGGTTAATGCTGATCAGCAATTATGCAAATGAGATCTGGTAACTGCCTTTGGGGTCAAAGGCCGGTTACAGCCTATCAGACCTAGAGGAGGGGTATTTAGGCCCAGTTCTCATCCTGCTCAGTGCCCTGTCGTGGTTGTCCGAGAGCGTGTTATTGATTCTGGTTATTCTGGTTATTTGACTTTGGCATTGTTTTTGACTTCCCTGTTTTCTGGCATCCCTGACTCCTGGCTTTTCCTTATCGTTGTGTCTCTTTCTGTTTCCCTTGACCTCGGCTATTCCTGACTATTCTTTGGTACGTTAGTCCGGCCATTCTAAGGTCCGGTATACGTTACCTATCAGTCCTCTGTGTTACACAGTTCTACGTGCTGGATCATTCTGTAATCCTGACATAGGGACACTGGGACACATGGAGACATTGTGTCCCTAGTGTCTCTGTGTCCCAATGTGTATCCCAATGTCCCTATGTCTCACAGCATCCCCATGTGACACTTAGTGTCTCAGTGTTCCCATATTTCATTGCTGCCTTTCCCCTGATCCCTCACTTCTCTGAGCTGTAGTCTGTCTCTGCAGGCTGGGAGCTGCTGCCTGAACTCTCTGTGCTGTGTAGCTGCTCCCCCACGGATTAGTGAGTAGAGAGCATCAGCCCCTATGTTAATCCGGCCCTGGTCTTACCTCACCCTATTTACACCAACAGACCCACATATCTGTCCCACCTCACCCTATTTACACCTACAGACCCACATATCTATATCCCACTTCACCCTATTTACAGACACAGACCAGCATATCTATATCCCACTTCACCCTGTTTACAGCCACAGCCCCACATTTCTCTCCCACCTCACCCTATTTACACCTACAGACCTACATATCTATGTACCACTTTACCCTATTTACACCTACAGGCCCACATATCTATATCCCACTTCACCCTGTTTAGACCCACATTTCTCTCTCCCACTTCAGCCTATTTACAGCCACAGATCTATGTCCCATGTAACCTCAATCCACCTTTTGTGTCTCTATCCTCCTGCCTGCATTCAATCAGCTCTCCCTCTCTCTCCCAGATGCTGCTCCTCTTGTAGCTAAGTTAAGGCCGCTCTGCATGTGTGGATTGAGTCCAGAGGATGTGATGTCACATCCTTTCCCCTCCTCTCGCTCCACACAGAGTGCCTGCACTGCATCGCAGGGAGAGTAAAGAGACCTGAGAGGGGGAACACGCATGCTGCCAGATCTCACACTGCAGAGGGAAGAGTTGGGAGGTGATATTGCGATAGTTGCAGACCCCCCACAGGCAGGGCCCCTCAAATATTGCTGGAATAAAGCACAAGAACTAATGCTGGGCCAGATGGGAGATCCAAGAAAGCCCTGTCTATGTCAGTGACCGATGTGCTCGAGTGGTCAGTCTGCCCTGGTCCTGGCAGAACCAGGCCAAAAATTGCAAATGGGGATGAAAATAAAAGATACAATTACTATTCATTCCAGTATTTTTTTGACATATCCTTTAATTTGACAAACACACCATTAGTTTAGTGACCCATTAACTTTTACAAAATACCTTCATTAGACTCTTCCCATTGTCAAACCAATTAAGACCCAAAGAAAATGGAATCTGGGCCCAGCTTGGTTTATTTAAACATAGTAATCAAACCCTAAATTTTACATTGCCGTGAAAATGTTCCACACTGGAGATGAGCAAAACAGTACGAGCTATTATCATTACCAAAACACTAGTAAGCTTTTTTGTTTATTTTATTATATTAAGAAAGTCTTTTCTTTCAGAACATTTAATTAGAAATAAATATTTGCAGTCAATAATTCATATTTGAAAATAATTGCATAGATCAGTACATAAAACTCAACATTATGTGTAAGAGAATATACCAGGCAAAAAGTGCAAAGTGACTTGTGCAATGACGAAAAGAAAGAAAGAAAGAAACAAACAAACACAACCCTCCCCTCGTCCCCTCCCACAAAAACTGAGGAAGCCTAATCCAGCTGAACTGTGGATAAATTGCCCATGAGTCATATTGTTTAGTATTTTTATATGTTAAAAGTTACCTGTACTTTTTTTTTTTTTTACTTATGTTCTTTTGTTATACTTTGGTTACACGTTGTACTAACAGTTTAAAAAAAGGTTTTTCTGTTACTGCTCAGTCAAATCTTCAGCATAGACTCTATGCTGACAATTTAAATGACAAAGGAGAACAGAAAGACCTCACTTAGGAGGTCCTTCTGCTCTCCCAAGTATAGCAACCACAGCACGTATGCTCTGGTTCCTGTGGATACTCCTTAGCCGGTATTGATAGTGCTGGCTAGAGAGTATAGGAATGAAGTTACTGACGTCATTTCGTTCAGACATCAACATTCTGGCGACATCACTGAGGAGGTTTACCTGTTAGGGGAACCATTCTCAAGCTGGTCAAATCAAAGAAGAGCAGATGAGAACCACAGGTCAGTGGAACATGATGAGTAACACTCGTGAAGATGACTAAATGGCGATGTTAAAACAAGGTTTGGTGGACAAATCTCAGTATTTTACTTTGAATAAATCATGTATTTCCATGGTATGTGATACATTCAATGTATTTGGAGACAATTTAGCCACAGTTTAAATTTACAGTACAGGTTCACTTTAAATAAATTGTTCTGTATAACTATTCTTTACGTGTGATACTGTCAGAGTCTTGGAGATCTGCAATTACATTAGTGTTTGGATGCTTTAAACAGTGTTGAAAAAGCTATAAGGATCTCACACACGTGAGTTTAATCATTTATACACCTATCACATTTGGGAGTTATCAGGTTGCACTATGAACTCCTTTCCTGCAGCAGGCATCTAACACACCTTGTGGTTTGGGATAAAGCATACAGGAAGGTTGAGAACTACCTTAAGAAAGTCGCAGAGCGATTTCCACTAGAAATAGGTATATTATATTGCTCTAGTACGTGTAAGTTCCTTCCTTAACAGTGTATTGGAATACAGTGAGGGAAAAAAGTATTTGATCCCCTGCTGATTTCGAACGTTTGCCCACTGACAAATAAATGATCAGTCTATAATTTTAATGGTAGGTGCATTTTAACAGTGAGATATTTAAAAAAAAAAATCCAGAAAAAAAGATGTAAATTGATTTGCATGTCAATGAGTGAAATAAGTATTTGATCCCCTGTCAATCAGCAAGATTTCTGGCTCCCAGGTGTCTGTTATACAGATAACGAGCTGAGATTAAGCGCACGCTCTTAAAGGGAGTGCTCCTAATCTCAGCTCGTTACCTGTATAAAAGACAGATTCCAAACTCTCCACCGTGGCCAAGACCAAAGAGCTGTCCAAGGATGTCAGTGACAAGATTGTAGACTTACACAAGGCTGGAATGGGCTATAAGACCATTGCCAAGCAGCTTGATGAGAAGGTGACAACAGTTAGTGCGATTATTCGCAAATGGAAGAAACACAATATAACTGTCAGTCTCCCTCGGTCTGGGGCTCCATGCAAGATTTCACCTATTGGAGTTTCAATGATCATGAGAACAGTGAGGAATGAGCCCAGAACTACACGGGAGGATCTTGTTAATGATCTGAAGACAGCTGGGACCATAGGCACCAAGAAAACAATTGGTAACACACTATGCCGTGAAGGACTGAAATCCTGCAGCACCCGCAAGGTCACCCTGCTCAAGAAAGCACATGTACAGGCCCGTCTGAAGTTTGCTAATGAACATCTGAATGATTCAGAGGAGAACTGGGTGAAAGTGTTGTGGTCAGATGAGACCAAAATCAAGCTCTTTGGCATCAGCTCAACACGCTGTGTTTGGAAGAGGAGGAATGCTGCCTATGACCTCAAGAACACCAGCCCCACCGTCAAACATGGAGGTGGAAACATTATGCTTTGGGGGTGTTTTTTGATTAATTGTACAAGACAACTGCACTGCATCAAAGGAAAGATGGACGGGGCCATGTACTTTCAAATCATGGGTGAGAACCTCCTTCCCTCAGCCCAGGAATTGAAAATGGGTTGTGGATGGGTATTCCAGCAGGACAATGACCAAAAACACACAGCTAAGGCAACAAAGGAGTGACTCAAGAAGAAGCACACTAAGTTCCTGGAGTGGCCAGTCTCCAGAGTCTCTAGCCAGTCTCCAGAGCTTAATCCCAAAGAAAATCTGTGGAGCGAGCTGAAGGTTCAAGTTGCCAAACGTCAGCTTCAAAACCTTAATGACTTGGAGAGGATCTGCAAAGAGGAGTGGGACAAAATCCCTCCTGAGATGTGTAAAAACCTGGTGGCCAACTACAAGAAATGTCTGACGTCTGTGATTGCTAACAAGGGATTTGCCACCAAGTACTAAGTCGAAGGGGTCAAATACGAATTTCACTCATTTACATGCAAATCAATTTATAACTTTTTTGACGCATTTTTCTGGATTTTTGTTTTGTTATTCTGTCTCTCACTGTTAAAATACACCTACCATTAAAATTAAAGACTGATCATTTCTTTGTCAGTGGGCAAACATTCAAAATCAGCAAAGGATCAAATACTTTTTTCCCCTCACTGTATATTTCTACAGTATACTTGTTAAAGGGACACTATTGTCACCTGAACAATTAAGATTTTCATATCCCCTGCTATGTTAATAGCTTGTTAGACCCTGCAAGAGCCTCCTGTATGTGATTAAAGTTCAATTTAGAGATTGAGATACAATTATTTAAGGTAAATGACATCTGTTTGAAAGGGAAACCAGTTTTTTTTTCATGCAGGCTCTGTCAATCATAGCCAGGAGAGGTGTGGCTAGGGCTGCATAAACAGAAACAAAGTGATTTAACTCCTAAATGACAGTGAATTGAGCAGTAAAATTGCAGGGGAATGATTTATACACTAAAACTGCTTTATTTAGCTAAAGTCATTTAGGTGACTATAGTGTTCCTTTAAAGATAAATGATTACAGTGTTAGGTATTTTGCTCTCCACCTTTCGTTTGGGTGTCTATTAGTTTGGGTAGTTTTCTATCCTGTAATTAGCAATACTACTGTAATAGACTAAATAAAACACACCCCTCAAAATACACTATGCCAGCAATATGTTGAAATGCAAATGTGATGAATAAACGACATGGTGACACAAAGTGTAGTGAATAAAATTAAATGCAGTCTGCTAGCCAGTTTCCTGTATACTTAAAGGACCACTCTAGGCACCCAGACCACTTCAGCTTAATGAAGTGGTCTGGGTGCCAGGTCCTTCTAGGGTTAACCCATTTTTTCATAATTATAGCAGTTTCAGAGAAACTGCTATAATTATGAATGGGTTAAGCCTTCCCCCTAATCCTCTAGTGGCTGTCTCATTGACAGCCACTAGAGGCGCTTGCGTGCTTCTCACTGTGATTTTCACAGTGAGAGCACGCCAGCGTCCATAGGAAAGCATTGTAAATGCTTTCCTATGAGACCGGCTGAATGCGCGCGCAGCTCTTGCCGCGCGTGCGCATTCAGCCGGCGGGGCGTAACAGAGGCGGAGAGGAGGAGGAGAGCTCTCCGCCCAGCGCTGGAAAAAGGTAAGTTTAAACACCTTTCCCCCTTCCAGAGCCGGGCGGGAGGGGGTCCCTGAGGGTGGGGGCACCCTCAGGGCACTATAGTGCCAGGAAAACAAGTATGTTTTCCTGGCACTATAGTGGTCCTTTAATTCAGATTTTATTTTGTTCTCTAATCTGAAATTTCCTCTATCCAACTAGCAAAAAATAAAGAATACAAATATGGCATCTCTAGGGGTTGTGCACCATCCTTTGCCGAAATAACACTATAGCACACCGTAATTTCAAGCATTTTCTTTAAAGAATAGGATATTTTAAGGGGTTCCAGCTGCTGGTATAGTAGTTGTTATACAGGCCCATAAAACATGTACTATATCTTACAGTGTAATTCACTAAAGTGAGAATTCAAAGTGAATTACAATATAGCCAAACTGGAAAAATTCTCTAAGTCGGTTATAATTTCAGATCAAGTACTTTGGCCTAAAAATAAAATTCACTTTGAATTCTCACTTTAGTGAATAACCTGGTCAGTATTTTTTTTTATTAGTACTGTGGTAGAGAGCTATTTAACTATATAAACCATACGTGAGTTTAATAGCATTGCTTTAACCCCATAAGGACACATGACATGTGTGACATGTCATGATTCCCTTTTATTCCAGAAGTTTGGTCCTTAAGGGGTTAAAGGAACACTGCAAGCAGTATAACCACTACAATGTGCTGTATCTATTGTGCCAGGGGTTCCCTGGTTATCCCAATATAAGAAGTCAAGCTATATCCAGTGAGTTAGCTCAGTGGGCTAATTTATCACTAGCATAATCTGTTCAACCCTTGGGCGTTGCAGTTTCAGCTCCCAGCAGGGTTGACTCATCCTTCTAAAGGTAGGCAAAATAAGCACCATTAAATTGGGTAATAAGTAACATACTCTGATGTACTTCCTCGACAGAGCTTTTAGCTCCCAAAGTAAGTTATCAAGCCAGTTAGTTAAATTATTTAGGATCGTTAATTCAGACAATAAATTTGTGTCTCTTTTGAAAGTTTGTATACTGGCATATTTCCCCTCTTCTTATCAGCCGATATGGTTACTGTGGCAGATCTAGCCACTTATAGATCCAAACTGCATCTTTAAACCGAACTGTATATTGCTTCTGATATTCCCTATATCTTGTAATGTACGCGGCATTCGTGTGTTACAGCACACGAATACCACTAATGTTAAGCATAGTTATCCACGAACAGTGAATCACCACACTGTTCGTGGAATAAGCAAAGCACCGCATGGGAGACCACCCGTAGCAGGTCGTGTGTCTCTAATTAGGTACTTTGCAACATTGTATCTGTGTTAATTGCGGTTTGTTGCGGGTGGCTGACATTCGCGTACCGAACAGGAGGCGGCGACCATCTTGTTCGCGGAAAGCCAGCGGGGTTTTGTTGTCGAGTGTCTGGAACTAAAATTGGCTACTCGGCAACACAAGCCTCGCTGGACTTCCGAGCCGTTCGGGAGTTTACCGTTTTCGTCACTTTCATTCCCTAAGTTCAAGCAATCGGTTAAACGAATGGGTCCTGAGATGAGGGAAACTGAACGGTGTTCGGTTATATGTGCTGGGATCTGGGCGCAAGTTCACTTAACTGTGAGCCCAGGTCCCAGCTATGTAATAAAGGGTGAACGAACTGTCTAGCCCAAATATTATGCTGGTTATGGATTTTAATGTAAAAACTCTGTCCCTCTGTACCAAGGGATAATCCCATTAGCAATGCATTCTGGGATAATTATCTCCTTGGTACAGCAATGTATGATGGGTATTATGTGTGTAAAACTCAGTCCCCCATGTAGTCCCCTACTGGACAAACCCTGCATTGTGACTTGGGAAACCCTGTACATTTGTAACCACATAGATACTGTGCCTGTAATTAAAAACCTCAGTTGACCTCCGAGCTATGTGTCGTCTAGTTCTTGGGAGGAAGGGGTTGTAACTACGCTACCTGCATTTTGCCTGTTTTGTACCTGCTTCACCCTTCATTCAGTCTGTAAGAATTTTGGATGTGTCTTTGGGCACTAGGTGAAAAGTAACCTGAGAGGTTTTTATCTTTCCTATTTTGATGTTCCTTTTCTAATCTTTCCCTATCTTTCTTAGTTCGGTTCTTCGTTTTTTTCTTTGCTGGCAATCTTTCTTTCCCTTTCTCTTCCCCCTGCTTTTCTTCACTCCAATCTTTTTTATGTTTAATAAGAAAGTATTTTCTACAATGTTTGAAAGCCCCTTTAAACCCAATAAGAAAGAGGGGGAGAGAGAAAAAAAAACAGAAAAATACGCTTTCCCCAAACTCTATTTTTGGGATATATATGGACCCCCAGCTGTTTGCCTATTGTTGCGTGAAGGTATGTTTATATGTAAAGCTATAGGGTTCAGTCCAATTTCAGTCCAAGTTTAAAAAAAATTAAAAATTATAAAATTCGTATTGATGAATTTCCCTTCTTCTCTCTTTCTCTCCTTCTCTCTCTCTATTGAGTCTTCTTTCCTCTCTAGCTTCTTCCTTTCCTCTCAGTCTTTATGGTGGTAATTAATATAAAGTTCTGTATTCGAAGTTAGCTCTCTTTATCTTAAGGGCACTATAGGGTGTATTTAGAGACGTTGCTTCAATATAGACAGGTCTGTTCTTTTTTAAGTTTTTTTTGTTTCAATGTGATGATTTGTTCAACAGATATCTGCTAATTTTTCTCACATCCTCCTTTCCCTCCTTCCTTTTCTCTTCTCTTCTCTCTCCCTTCCATTCTTATCTTTTTATGGGTGACTATCCTTCCAAAATGTTTTTTTTTTAATTCTTTATTTTTGTGGTGCAAATAATAACAGATTCTTGCATTGACATGTTATAAATAACTTTGTTTTCGTTTTTGAGTAAAAAGGTCCCGTAACATGTTACAATAAGCTGCACCGTTTTTTGTTAGAAAACATTAAAGGATTATACATGCTGATAATATATGACTTTAAGATCATTTGAGGATTATATATGCTGATAACATATGGTTTTGAGAACATTTAAAGATTATATATGCTGATAATGTACGACTTTAAGAACATTTAAGGAGTACATTTGCTTATAATACATGATTTAGAAACATTTAAGGATTATATATGCTGAGAATGTACGACTTTAAGAACAGTTAAGGAGTACCAATGCTGATATTACATGACTTTAGAAACATTTAAGGAGTATATATGCTGATAATATATGACTTTAAGAGCATTTAAGGCGAATATATGTTGATAAAATACGACATGAAATTGGTCACTCTTGGTCGTATGGGTGTTAATGAATGCTATATATATTGTAAAGTGTCGCTCAATAACCCCTGAGCGTGGTGGGGGGAGGGGAGGAAGGCTGCCGGCTAAGGTGTTATAGAGTCCGGTTTGGCACTGTCGGGAGTGAACGATTAACTGAAGGGTTCAGAGTAAAACTAAACTACAACATGTGCTAGAACATATGCGCAACCATAGGGTACTACTATGCGGTTCTTGGTCTGCAACTTTCTCGCCACCAGGTACCAGGTGTCCTTTGTGGTTTCAGCCGGTGTCGGTCCCAGCTCGGGGGGTAAACCGAACAATCCTGGAAACATCCCAGGTGTCTGTGTCCCAAGTTGGTTGTCTCAGGCCGAGCTATACCCAGCTTTTGCAGGAGATAGTGTGGTTGTGGCTGTCCTTCGTGGCTATTAGGGTTCGTGAGGGCCCCCATTTGTAGGCAATTCCTGCCGATCTCAGTGCTTGTGTGACACATTGGAGGGATTTTCTCCAGGTCACGGTGGAGCAGCATAAATCCTGCAGGAAATGTAGCTGCATCTCTTCAAAGTGGTAAGGTGCATTGTTTCTAGTCTCACGTTGGACCGCCATCTTCTCTTGGAGCATGAGGAAGCATATCATCACATCCTGAGGTACCCCAGCCGGGGTTCTAGCTGATGTGGCTAGAGTTGTGTGAGGGTAAGAAATCAAAGTTTTGCGTATATTTGCCGTGTGTATAGCGGGAGCTCGTCCGGCATGCATCTGCTCCCTTCAGTGTCCCGACCACGCCCTTACCAAATGTTTTTTATTCGGTGATTCATAGGAAATATTCAATTTAAATTCAATTTAAGTTCAATGTTATCCACAAAGTATCCACAGTATTTAGTTTGGTCTGCAGTCTCCCCTACACAATTTCAGTCTGTCTAATGCAGCTACATATTTCACCAATACAGTGTTTCAATTCTAACTTATCTATATCGGCTTCAGGTTGAATTTCAATAAGCTTCAATTAGGCTTCTCCTCCTGTTATCACTACACAGCCGGCTTGTCCCCTTCGTATTGCCACCATTGAAGACCACATGTGTGGGGTTGTATATCCTCCGGAGGGGCCCTCAACCACAATGTGTCGGTATTGAACCCTCACTTTTCCCCAGCTGGGGCTCCACTGCAGTCAGTCAAACAGCGGCGTGGGGAGGCGGCTGCCCGTGAGCAATCTCCGCGTCTCTAATACAGTTTCTATGTCGGCACCATCGGTATCTTCCGAGGGCAGGTATTCCACAAGGAGGAGGGGAAGGGTTAGAGCATTCAGCATTTGCTGTCGGGTTCCCTGCAGCCAGACGCACCCGTACTAGCACGGTCACATCATCCCACGTCCGTATTCATTACTTCCATGAGTGTGTTTAAGAAAACTCCATTGTATTCACCCTGCAATTTAATGTTTCACTCTACATTTTAAAGTTGTTTTGACTGTCCTGGGTATTCATGCACTTTTTGAGCCTTCATTGTTTAGTAATTATGTGGTTAGGTGTTGCATCTGACTGTCTAAATCTATGTCAGGCCCAAACTTGGGCCTATACATGTGGTTAAGGAAATAAAATATAAACTTGTATATACATGACAGGCGCACAGTTGGATTTACCGGCATATGCGCTAACCTTACTCCAAATCCCATTAAGACACGGACACAGGTTATACTGTTGGAAATATTAGTCCACAGCTTTATTAATTAAGGAATAACAAATAGGGTCATTGCCAACAAATATTATTAGAGCCAACATCCCCTCCCCCCTATACATAACACACCCCTGGCAATGACTCCACAATAATAACAATAAATCACAATCTAATTAACATATTGACACAGAAACTGGCCATCCAATATGACCACATTTCCACCAGATTAAATGGTAGGGGTGTACCAAGACACCGCTAAACCCAAAAGCTTTTAAGATGACCAGTTGTCCAGTCTTTACTTCGTATGTTCTGCTTTTTAATTTTTAGACTAGTTTTGAGTTTCTGACAAATAAGCACAAGTAAGCATAAAATCATGACTTGTGACATTCTGTGGTTTCTGAGGAGACAATTGCAGCTTCCCCCATTAATCCCCCTTCTGATGTCCTAATGTTTTTATATATATATAACCATTTGTGATAATATTTCATATTAATTAAGTATGATTGATCACTATTGAGCAACTCAAACATTTGTAGATAGTTAAGATGGCACCGGTAAGCATATAAGCACACATAGCACATATTACTAGATGCAGGCTTGAAGGCCACAATTACTAGATGCAGGCTTGAAGGCTTTATGCCACAGCTATTAAGAGCTGACACAGCACTACAGCTGTTTACTACGCTGACACAGCACTATAAGCTGACACAGCACTTCAGCAGTTTGAGAAACTTATGTTGCCACCAAAAACTTATGTTGCCATCTCAAGAACAGTACAAAGAAAGATTGTAGATAAGAGATAATTAACCGCACAAGACTTGGCATAAGTTCTGGTGGTCCTGAGCAGTCTGGCCAACTGCCAGGTCCATCCAGCTGCTTGTATCAAGGTCTTTTGCTGGGCTGCACTGATAAGGAACTACTGACTGTCCTTGAAGATAGGTATATAAGACTAAGGGAATCTTGCGCTCCCTTGGAGAACTACCCACCTGTAATACGGACGCGTGTTACTGGTTTCTGCTGTTCCCAGAAAAGAGGGTCTCTCCGAGTTACTGCCTGAGTTCCCCCCAGTCATGTGTGGCAAGGAGACAACCAAGCTTCTCTAATGGTGATGTATACATATGCTGATATATCTAGATACTAAGCTGTTTGAAGTAAATGCATGCAACTACTTAAATGAGAGTAAAACTTACTTTGCTTAGATCCCTTTGTGGATAATAAAGTGTAGTGTGAATTCTTATATTCAACTTGGTCTCTGTGTGATTTCTCTTTCCTATAACTCAATGTACTCTATCCGAACTGGGTTGTGTGCCCGCCAATATCACTATAAACCTTATTAGGTATTGATTATTACTTTTTGGATATTGGGGCTTCATGAATTTAATGATTAGGCACAACATTTTGTCGCTGCGAGAAGGGTTGAGTATTAATTGAGCAAGGAAACTTGAAAGCAACAAATTAAAATAGTTTAAAATAATAATAGTGTGTTTAAAACATTGTTAAGAATAGTTAAGATAAGAAAATTGTGTTTAGAAATTGTTAGAACTGTCAATGTAAATCTTGAGTAAAAGGGAAAGTGAAACTAACATTGTACGAGGTTTAATTTCTGCTGCGTCACGGAGGAAAAAAGCTTTTTAAAAGTGATCAGTTTCTTCCGAGCGCTGCAGTCGTAGATAACAAACATTACGGTTTCTAGAGATTCTTTGAACATTGTGTAAACTTGAAAATAGTTACATGACGTTGCAAGAGCAAGATTGGTGAGTGAATGCTCAATCTAATAAGATTGAGGAGTGCTTCTGAAAATTGATTCAAGAATGTATGTTGTGCTCAGTTGGTAGACGCACCTATACATCTTAAAGGTGTGTAGAACGCCAGTGCCTTCTGGGGAGCGTTACCCTCAAACAGGCTAGCGTCCTGAATGAGGCTGAATTGCTGCTAATTTAATAAGCTCAATACCAGGTATTGAGATAAGGTCACCAAAACCACAAGATTGTTTGGGGTGATTCTGACACGAATGGGTAATTGTGCTTGGTCAGTTAACAAGTGCCCCTACACGCCTTAACAGGTGATGGAAGCCAGAGCTGAATGAGGAAGTGAATGAGACGGCTGTTCCTGAAAGTGCGAGACTGTTGGCTCAATCATAGACGCCCCTATGCACTTTACGGAGTGTGTAGAAAGCCAGTGTGATCGGGGAGCGCAAACCTGCAGCCAGATTAGTCATCTGGGCAGGCTCGAGTGAAAAATAAAACAATAAGCCAGACACTAGGTGTTTGGATTAGTACATTTTCAAGTGAAATTAAATAAAACACATAGAACACACATCCCCAAGGAGTGCAAGTTTATTAAATAAAGAATAAAACAATAAGCCAGACACTAGGTGTCTGGATTAGTACATATTCAAGTGAAGTTAAATAAAACACATAGAACACATCTTCAAGGAGTGCAAGTTTATTCTGAAAAAAATCATAAGAGCTTTGCACAATGTTTAAAAAGAATAAGAAACAGGGTGATTACGCCATTATTCCTGGATGGGAGGATGAGCCATATGCATCCATTGCCAGTGAATGGGCCCGTTCAGCTGGTAAATGTCATCATGAATGTGAAAAAAGTGAAATTGACATGCCTACTAACCTTCTTGCTTGTCTGAAAAAGATTCCCAAAGATAAGTGGCAGAAAAGAGGTTGGGTAATACTTAAAACACTTGACGAATATGCACACAGGGAATTGCCTGACCTGGGAGACTTGGATTTGACAGACCTAGACAATAGGAATTGACTAGTGAGGCAGGCTCCAGTAATTAACTTTTCAGTAAAACACCATAGACCCCATGTAAAAGTTGAAATTTACTGGAAAAATAAAAATGTTGAAAGGGTTAATGCCCTTGTGGACACTGGAGCCGAAGCCACTTTAATTCATGGTAACCCTAAGAAATTTGCTGGATTACCCTATGTAATCACAGGTCTGGGAGGTAAAAGGACACAAGCAGTCCAGACCTGGGTAGAACTGAAAATTGGACAGTTGCCAAAAAGGAAGTATTCGGTTTTAATTGTCCCGAATACATAATTGGAATTGATATCCTTAAAGGATTGACCTTACATTTGGGGGATGGCTGTTACAGTTTTGGAACTAAACCCTATATATCAGCCAGACTAGTGGTGGTAGGGAAATTGTTAATGCCCCCAGTGCAACTACCACCCGCTTCTAAAGTAGTACATATGAAGCAGTACAGGTTCCCAGGAGACCACAAAAAAATTGGAGAAACCATAGATGACTTACTAAAAGCTGGGGTCACTACTGCTTGGAACAATCCCGTTTGGCCAATACGTAAAACAGACCGTACATGGAGAATGACGGTAGACTACCGAGAATTGATCAAACACACCTCCACTGACAGCTGCTGTCCCAGACACCGTCACTCTTATAGAAAATATACAGAAGCATCCAGGGATCTGGTATGCAGTTATAGATTTGGCTAATGCCTTCTTCACTATTCCAATAGCTGAAGAAAATCAAGAGCAGTTTGCTTTCACATGGTTAGGGAGGCAATACAAATTCACCAGGTTGCCACAGGGATACTTGCATAGTTCCCAGTGGCGTACACATGACCCATGGGGCCCCGGTGCGAAAATTGATCCGTGGGCCCCCCCCCCCGCGCTTACTCGGCACAGGTCGGGGCCGCAACACATGGCGGCGGGCACCTGGTCGCAGGGGTTGCAGGGCTGCAACTCCGCGACCGCGGTATGCATACACACTTAAAGGACCACTACAGACACCCAGATCACATCAGCTCAATGAAGTGATCTGGGTGCCAGGTCCCTCTAGTTTTAACCCTGCAGCTGAAAACATAGCCGTTTCAGAGAAACGGCTATGTTTCACTGAGGGTTAATCCAGCCTCTGGTGGCTGTCTCATTGACAGCTGCTAGAGGAGCTTCCGCGATTCTCACTGTGAAAATCACAGTGAGAAGACACTGAACGTCCATAGGAAAGCATTGAGTAAGGCTTTCCTATGGGCGGTTTAAATGCGCGCGCGCCTCTTGCCGCTCATGTGCATTCGGAGGTGAGAGGCGGAGGGATCACCAGCGCCAAGGGAGTCCAAACGCTGGAGAAAGGTAAATGCCGAAGACACACACACACATTCTCACGAACAGACGCATACACACTAGCTAACAGACACACACATTTACTGACATACATACACACTCACTTACAAAACATACACTTTCACTGACAAACACACACTCACTAACAGACATCAAACACACTCACTAGCAGACACACACAGTAACACACTCACTAGCAGACACACACCCAATGACAGACACACTCACTGACACACACACTAACACAAACAAACACTAACACACACATTAACACACACACACACAAACACACACATACTAACACACGCACACTAACACACACAAACACACACGCACTAACACACACACAAACACACACACACTAACACACGCACACTAACACACACAAACACACACACACTAACACACACACACTAACACACACACACACACACACACCTAACACATACATACTAACACACACACACTAAACACACATACACTTACACACACACACACACTAACACACACACTAACACACACATACACTAACACACACATACACTAACACACACACACTAACACACACATACACTAACACACACACACTAACACACACATACACTAACACACACACACTAACACACACACACACACTAACACACACACACACTAACACACACACACATTTTTTTTTAAATTTAATCCCCCCAGCCTCCTTACCTTTTTGAGTGCTGGGGGGATTCCCTGGGGTCCAGTGGCCCTGCTGACACCCGGCGGGCGGGCCGGTGCGCGAGGGAGCACTCTCCCCTGTGTGCTTCCTCTCCAGGGATGCCGGCGCTGGAAGATGACGTCATCTTCCGGCTCCAGCATCAGTACGGTGCCCGAGGGAGCTGAAGAGGAAGCACACAGGGGAGAGTGCTCCCTCGCGCACCGGCCCGCCCGCCGGGTGTCAGCAGGGCCAGCCTCTGGGGTGCCCTGAGGTGACCGGCTCCTGGGCCCCCCAGGAGAAGAGGCTGGCCCTGTGGGTACATACCGGGGTCGCAGGGGCGGCCAGGCCCCTTGGTGGGCCGGGCCCGGTCGCAGTCGCGACCCCTGCGACCCTGATATGTACGCCACTGATAGTTCCACCATCTGTCATCGGCTGGTGGCAGAACATCTTGATGGGGCAAAAATACCGTCAGAGGTGAAAATATCCCATTATATAGATGACATTATGATTCAGGGAAAGAGTGAAGAACAGTGTCAGTAGATTCTTGAAGAGATCATTGAGCACATGAAGAGCAAAGGGTGGGAAATAAATCCCAGTAAAATACAGGGACCCGCTCAAACAGTAAAATTCTTAGGAATACAGTGGAACAAAGGACACAGAGAAATCCTTTCAAAAGCTAAGCAAAAAGTGCAAGAGTTTCAAACTCCCAAAAGCAGGAAACAAACTCAAAGCTTTATAGGTCTCTTTGGTTTCTGGAGACAACACATACCACACCTTAGTCAGTTACTCTCCTCTTTGTACAAAGTAACCAGGAAAAAACATAATTTTGAATGGGGAGAAGAACAGAATGCATTTGAGGGAGCTAAACAGGCTATCCAACAAGCCCTTGATCTATGGCCCATACAAGATGGAGACATAGACTTAAATGTATCAGTAAATCAGCAATGGGCTAATTGGAGCCTTTGGCAGAAACAAGAAAGCACTAAGATTCCCCTTGGTTTCTGGACAAGGAAGTTAGCTGAGGCAGGAGAGAGGTACACACCCTCTGAGAGACAGCTCTTTGCCTGTTATTGGGCCTTGGTGGATACTGAACAGATGACGGTAGAACATACAGTGTTCTTACGCCCAGAGATACCTATCATGCAATGGGTACTTAGTTCCCCTAAGACACATAGGATAGGTCATGCACAAGAGTCCAGTATCATAAAATGGAAGTGGTACATACTGGATAGAGCTAAAACAGTTGTACTACGTGAGAAAATTGCAGATGCGCTGATACAAGAACCTGGTTATCTGCCAGAAGCAGACAAGCCAGGGGAATCTCCAGTAAAGTGGGGAAAGTCTTTTGCACAACTAACACAAGATCAAGCAAAGCATGCTTGGTTTACTGATGGTTCAGCAAAATACATTGGTAATGAAAGACAATGGAATGCAGTGTCTTACAATCCAGAAACCAAGAAAATACTGACAACGACAGGAACGGGAAAAAGTAGTCAGTATGCAGAGTTAAATGCAGTGTTTCAGGCTCTGAAACAAGAGATGACTGAAAGTTGTCATATATACACAGATTCCTGGTCTGTTGCCAATGGACTGGCCACGTGGTTGCCTACATGGCAGTCACATTAGTTCATGATTCATTCAAAGGAAGTCTGGGGAAAAGATTTGTGGGAGCAGATATGGGAGATGGTACATCAAAATGAGGTAATAGTCTTTCATGTTGATGCTCACTACAATACTGACTCATTGGATCGTCTGTTTAACTCTGTTGCAGACGAGAAAGCCAAGATCTCAGAGGCGTCTGTTGAAAATTGGCTACTTGGGCCCATCAAAAATGTGGACACTTGGGAGAGAAAGCCACTGACAGGTGGGCACAACAGCGAGGCATTTTATTTCCACTTGATTTAATTAAAACAGTAATTCTGCAATGTCCAGGGTGTGTGCATGAGCAGAATAGACATGTACCAGGGATGGTACGAGGTCAAATAAAAAGAGGAAAAGCACCAGGGCAAATATGGCAGGTGGATTACATAGGTTCGCTTCCTATGAGTAAAAATTGTCAATATGTATGCACGGCTGTGGATACATATTCAGGGTATTTATTGGTTCACCCTTGTAAGAGGGCTACCCAAATAAATACTTTTAAAATGTTGGAAACCATGATACAGTACTATGGTCTTCCATTACAGATTCAGAGTGACAATGGAAGTCACTTTAAAGGAAAATTGGTACAAGATTTTTGTAATGAAAACAATGTTGAATGGATATTTCACATACCTTATTATCCTCAAGCAGCTGGTCTGAATTGAAAGGATGAATGGGTTGTTGAAACAACAATTGAGAAAACTTGGTGAAGGGACAATGGTCAAATGGAGAGATAACTTGCCTACAGCTGTGAACATCCTAAACAATAGGCCACTCTCAGATCATGACACCCCCCTCACTAGAATGATTGCACCCAATTTACAAGCTAAACCATATGTAGGAACTAACACTATCACATATTGGGAAACAGAGGAGGGAGCCTTGGCACCATACATGGCTACCCCAGAGGCTGCAGGAATAGACTTGCGAGCCAGAAAGGAAGATAGACTTAAAACAGGGCAAGTTCAGATGTTCCCCACAGGTATAGGAATACAAATACCCCCGGGACACTTTGGACTAATTGCACCCAGATCTAGCCTCACCCTTAAAGGGATACATGTAATGGGAGGGGTCATAGACGCTGATTACCAAGGAGAAATAAAGGTCCTTTTGTTAAATCAGGGACCACAAGACTTGCTAGTGCAAGAAGGGGACAGAATAGCCCAATTGGTTATCATCCCCATTTACCAGGGACAGGTACACAAAGGAACAGCCCCCACCTTACAAACAGTAAGAGGAGATAAGGGATTTGGCTCTACTAACCTAAATCCAAGGGGTCAAAGTCTGGGTGAGGACAGAGAAAGGTCCCCCAGAACCAGCAGACATTATTGCAACAGGCAATGACAATACTGTGATACTCCAAGTCAGGTCATGATAAATGGGAATATGTGCCTTCGGGCAAATGTTATTTGAGAGAGTAAAATGAGTTGTATCTTTACAGGCAAAGCTCATTGGTCTGGCTGTTATTGTGATGGCTGTGCTTACTCTACACCCTTTGGTCGGCTCAGATACCAACAACGAGATTGGAGGTTGGGACCAGAGTGATTCCGCAGAGATGAGATGGAAAGAGATCAAAATAAGAGTAACTTGCCTGACTGTTAACTGTCCAAACATGAGAGCGAACCTCTATGGAGAAGGCTATTTTAGCCACAATGAAACTGAGTCAATGACCTATATTAAGTTACCAAATGAATCATTTGATTTGTTAACGTTAGAATCTACAACGCCCTTTGGCTGCCACATACTATATACACCTGTAAGCTCTAATATTTCTTCAGAAGAACTTACCCAATATTGGGTAAGTTATGCAAACCAGCAGAGCACAACACGAACCTACACTATTGTAGAGAATAGTGGTGAAACCTACTGCTGCACTAACAGCACCCCTGACACCTTTTGGTATCTACTGTTAAAAATTCAAAGGACATCAATGACAACCTGTTCGGACACAACTAGATCAGACAAACACCTTTCACCCTGGGAAGAGCATAATCATTTTATTAAGGCAGCAGCTAATGTATATAAAAGCTTGGATTTATGTAAACCATGTTGGGTGTGCGGCCATACTCTGCACGCTCAGGACAAGGGGTATCCCTATTTTCCTAAGGTTTTAACGAAAAAAGACTTACTATATGTCATTAGGCATAACATTGGTTTTGACTTTTCACTAAGAAATGACACGAGTGAAGCCCCTAAGATCTTCTTTTTTTTTTTTTTTTTTTCAGTGCATAAGAGTGGTACATGTAGTTCTGAGGTGCCCCAAAAGCAATCCTCAGGCAATTCCTCGCTTAACATGCGGGGCATAGAAGTAACAGGCACAGTTTTATATTTTAGACAAGCTTGGTTACGTAGATTTACACCGATTATATTAGTAGAGGTAACATGTTAGTAATATGTGGATCACGTAAAGAAAATATGTACACAGAGTTATGCAGGTGAGTAATCTCATCGATAGGGAGACATATTTGTGTTTGAAAAAGCAGAGTAACATGCTAGGCTATCGTTGATACTTCAGCAGGGCAGCCATTAGAGTATGCTAGACTAATCAAAACAGTATCTTGTAAGTGAACGTAAGTGATTGTAGTTGCATGCTCCGGTAGGTATTAACTTTCCTCTGGTACAAAGCAAATATAACTTTGTTGGTGATAACTATTCTATGGGGACTAAAGGGGGGTAAAGGGGACAGCAAGACATAAGACAATTGAACCCCTAATGGATAATCAGGGACAGTAGGCATAATATCAGTATGCCAGCTTGTTACATTTGTCCCAATTCACCCTATACCAGAGGTCGGCAGGCTTTCAGCATAGGTCTGGGAGCATTCAGAGGCATTCTGTGCAATAGCTGTCTCCTGTCGTGCGGCTGTACAGTTCCAGCTGCGAGCAGCCGCTTGAGCTGGCCTCCCGGCTTGTCTGCGTGCATGTCCCTGGTCTTGTTGAGCGGGCTGCGGTCTCGTGGGTGTGCTCGGTATTGTGAGCCACGTAGACCCGTCCACCTTCGGGTGCCAATACACCGGGCTTGTTGGGGTCTGCCCCTCCCGCTTTTCCTCCTCGCGGGGGTGTTGCCGAGACCTCTATGCTTGCCAGGGCTCCGATGGGCAGTAGTGGGTGCATACCCCTCGGGTGCAATGGCTTGTTGCTGGTGTGTAGCCTGTATACTTGTCCCGGTCGAGGGCTGCTCAGGGTGTACGGCCCTGGCTGGTTGTCTTGCCGTGGGTGTTCTGGGTTTCTTCCCGAGATTTAGTGGCTGAGGCAGCCGGTGTTTATGTGTTAGCTTAGCCCAGAACTGCTCCCACATGGCTTCGAACCTCGCATTAGAGGATGCCTCCCAGTCGCTGGGGGTCTGTTGCAGTGTTTGGGTGATGATGCCGTCGCCCATTTTGATCGGGCCTCGTGGCTCTCTCTTGTCCGCCGCGCGCCTAAGTGCAGCGCTTGGTTGAGTATTATACGCTCTGGTGTGTGGACAGGGGGGGAGGCGGGAGACTTTTCCCTGGGATTTCGTTCCCTGCTCTCATGCCCGTGGAGCAGCCGTCTCCTCGTGGTTCGGTCGCGAGTAGGCCGCAGGCCTTGATATGTTCGGTCTGCTGGTCCAGTGCTTGGGAGAGGTAAGGTTCTATGCAGCAGCCCCTCCCGGTTGTGGATCTCTTGGTCTGCGGCTTGTGGGTAAGAATTTGTGGGTTTAATTCCCAGTATTCTCTCCCCAGACATGGGAGCTCTCTCCAAACACGTCTGGGCTGCTTGGCTGCATGGCTCTGCCTCCCCCTAAGATCTTCTTAAGTGAAGATACTACTGACAGACCAGGTGCAGTTAAGCTGCACATGGGGGAGTGGGAATACCCTAGAGACTTCGAGGAAGTGGTCACTATTAATGTGTATCAAAGATACTATACAGACAGGGACTACCATCCGACTATCCGACCCGGCCATTATGTAAATACTATAGCATTATCCCCTTTTTTTCACAGGATGGAGTTTTGAATATTTTAATGGGACAGAAAATTATGAAAAAAGGACAGAAGACAGGTGGAAATACATTATGGGAGAAAGTGAGGCTAAAACTATAAGTCGTTGGTGGTATAAATTAGTGGGTGCAGGAGTATTTAGCACTTACTTCACATTTAAACGATCTAAAATAAGCTGTATAAACCACCCCATACCTTCACGTGGGTTTTATTGGCTCTGTGGGAGATGGGCCTACAAAAAACTCCCATGTAAAATGCATACTGATTGTACCTTGAGAATGGTGATGCCCACCATTTATCCTACAAAAACCTTTCCTGTTTCCACCCACTTCCTTTGGAAGCGAGACACGAGTTATCAGGATTTAAAATGGATAGAAATTCACAGTTTTGGGTCTCTCTCTTTCCAATGGTAGGGGTGGGGATGATGATAACGAATTTAAATCTTTTGACTCTTTGGCCTACTTAACTATGAACAGGAACATATTAGACAGGTAGCTTTGCAGAATAGCATAGCCTTAGATGACCTATTAGCAGCTGAAGGAGGAGTGTGCAAAAGAATAGGAGGCAAGGCATGTTGTGTGTGGATATAAGACGAATCAGGGAAAATTAAGCATGAACTACATCATTTAGAAGAGGTGCAGAAACGCTTTAGAAAGCCATTAACCACAGATGACTTAGAACACTGGTTAGCTAATGCTACAAAAGACTTCGACTGGACGTTTGGCATAGGTTCCTGGATAGGAGGGCTTGGGTTGAAAATAATAAAAGGTATTGCATGGTGTGTTTTTATTATACTTTGTATTTATCTGTGCTACAAAATTACAGTTTTCTGCATTCAAAGCTTTGTTAGCTTAAAAAATAAATCATAGTGTAGCGCTAGAAGAGTTTAATTAGGCTTGAATCGGTTCCAGGTGTGAATGGAGCATAATGGGAATCAGTGGGTAAATGGGTTTTCCCCCTGCTGATAACCTGAATGGTATGTGTAAATGTGTGAGGTTTTGCTCACTGAGTGATCAAGGGATGGAATGTGATAATAATATTTCATATTAATTAAGTATGATTGATTGATCACTATTGAGCAACTCAAACATTTATAGATAGTTAAGATGGCACCGGTAAGCATATAAGCACACATAGCACATATTACTAGATGCAGGCTTGAAGGCCACAATTACTAGATGCAGGCTTGAAGGCTTTATGCCACAACTATTAAGAGCTGACACAGCACTACAGCTATTTACTACGCTTACACAGCACTATAAGCTGACACAGCACTTCAGCAGTTTGAGAAACTTATGTTGCCACCAAAAACTTATGTTGCCATCTCAAGAACAGTACAAAGAAAGTTTGTAGATAAGAGATAATTAACCGCACAAGACTTGGCATAAGTTCTGGTGGTCCTGAGCAGTCTGGCCAACTGCCAGGTCCATCCAGCTGTTTGTATCAAGGTCTTTTGCTGGGCTGCACTGATAAGGAACTACTGACTGTCCTTGAAGACAGGTATATAAGACTAAGGGAATCTTGGAGAACTACCCACCTGTAATGCGGACGCGTGTTACTGGTTTCTGCTGTTCCCAGAAGAGAGAGTCTCTCCGAGTGACTGCCCCCAGTCATGTGTGGCAAGGAGACAACCAAGCTTCTCTAATGGTGATGTATACTTAAGCTGAAATATCTAGATACTAAGCTGTTTGAAGTAAATGCATGCAACTACTTAAATGAGAGTAAAACTTACTTTGCTTAGATCCCTTTGTGGATAATAAAGTTTAGTGTGAATTCTTATATTCAACTTGGTCTCTGTGTGATTTCTCTTTCCTATAACTCAATGTACTCTATCCTAACTGGGTTGTGTGCCCGACAATATCACTATAAACCTTATAAGGTATTGATTATTACTTTTTGGATATTGGTGCTTCATGAATTTAATGATTAGGCACAACACAATTGAAATATGCTTAGTGCTGTAATTTCCCTTTTATGGCAGTGTGACTTCACCCATCTGGTTTTTGGCGCGCAAGTCACAAAGCTGTCTCTACAAAGTAGTATATAATCTGTAAGCTTACACAATAAAATAAGTAAGTAATCTTTGAATCAAAAACTGTCTGGTCTGATTACTTTCTCTGATCAGCTCGTAATTTAAAGTGTCATTTGGTTTCCACCTGAACATATCTCCGGGTAAATTAATATCTCTAACACTAGTTGTCACTCAACTTCCTTTGGCTGTTATGCCTACCTCCTGGTTCTGTCAAGGCCCACTACCCTAGGTGCTCTGATCCATGGGCTACATTCTCTGTACACATAAATGTTAATATCCATTTCCTTATGTCTTATCAAATCATATTCCTTTACAGGTTATCAATTCGGAGAATCATTTGCTCTTCAGACCTTGCACCCATTTGTCAATTCTTTCCGTAGGTTATAGACCTCTCTTTCCCCTCTCTGCCTCCTTTAGGGGATGCGGCAGATTTCAGTTACAGGTTACAACCATACCATACAGAACTAAACAAACTCTTATACGAATTCAGGTAAGTTTTTAGCCACGATGGCTCCCCCGCAATATAGACTTTTTTAAAAAATGAGTAGATTTTACTGGCTTATCGGGATCTAGGTGATCAATAGATGTAAAGTTTCTGGCATCTCTGCCTTGGAGTTAGTGGTCCTTCCTCATATTACGGCTGAACTACACAGACTCAACGCTCCTTTCCCAGCAACGGCCGGGAAAGCAGAACTGTTCAGGCTCATGCGTACCGAAACGGACAATGCTGATGCTGGAGTAGGCACGAGTTGCTCGAGCGACACCAACCTCCACACAACGTTCTCAGCACTTGTGTCCTCTAAGGGGTAAATAAATGAGAGACTGGAAAGACTAGAAATATGTTGTCGAACCATGCCGTCAACAGGACCATGACCCTCGTAGGGTCCTCCGTATGCATACGATCATAACACAATTCAATATTGAGCATGTGCGCCTGTATGCCCAGATATCCAATGGGATATTGACTTTCTGTCTGTCACGTATTCATCCGCTTATAGAAATGTGGTTAATGACATTTACTGTCCACACAGGAAAAGTTGTGCCGAGCAGCAACCTAATCCACAGAAGGGTTAATGCTGAGCAGCAATTATGCAAATGAAACCTGGTAACTGACTTTGGGGTCAAAGGCCGGTTACAGCCTATCAGAACTAAAGGAGGGGTATTTAGGCCCAGTTCTCAGCCTGCTCAGTGCCCTGTCGTGGTTTCCCTTGTGGTTGTCCGAGAGCGCGTTCCTGTTTATAGTTTTCTACCTGGTTTTTTACTTTGGCTTTGTTTATTGACTTCTCTATATTCTGGTATCCTTACTCCTGGCTTTCCTCATCGCTGTGTCCCTTTCTGTGTTCCCTGACCTCGGCTAGTATTTTTGACTATTCTTTGTACGTTAAATCCGGCCATTCTAAGGACCGGTAATACGTTACTTATTTGTCATTCGTGCTGTACAGTTCTACATGCTGGATCAAACAGTAATCCTGACACTGTCATGCTATCCGACTTTCTGTCTGAAAGTTTGTACACTAATTAGGATATAGATAAGTTGCGATGCCACACCTATCAGACATATTGTGACAACATCATTATTATACTAAAACATGTCATCTTTAAGTTGAGCCGGCCCTACCTCATACTCATAGAAGTCACCATGGCAGGCCTGCCATGGCTGATTTCATCGGTTTCTAACTGTATGTTTGTTCTTTCAGGGCGAATTTCAATACTTTCATATTCAGCATTTCATTAATACGTAGCTTCACAGCGATGCCTTCTTCAGCTTCCGGTATTAGGTCCCTTACTGGAACATATCGACTTCTATTGTATGTCTTGGCCCCCTACCTGGCTGAGTGTCGCTATTGACTAAATCAATCATGTCAAGCCCAACTTGGGCCTACACATATAGTTCACAAATATAAACTAACATGTATATACATTCACTATACTTACATTAACTACAACCCTCATTGGACTCATCGGCTAACAAAGGTTTACTTTGGTTTAGTTAAAATAATTAGGGGTTGTTGGTTTGTTTCTCATACACATGTTAGCTTGAATTGTCCACCGTTATGGTCCTTGTAGATACTTTTCATTCATTTTCATATTCTTGTTTATACTGATACTAGTTACCTATGCTATTTTTTTGGTGCTATTTCACAGGTGTGTGTCTGTCTGTCATGGTGTGTGTCTGTCTGTGTCATGGTGGGTGTGTCTGTGTCATGGTGTGTGTGTCTATCATGGTGTGTGTGTCTGTCATGGTGTGTGTGTGTCTGTGTCATGGTGTGCCTGTGCCTGTGCCATGGTGTGTGTCTGTCATGGTGTGTGTGTTTCTGTCTGTGTCAAGGTGTGTGTGTGTGTATCTGTCAAGGTGTGTGTGTCTGTAATGGTGTGTGTGTGTGTGTGTGTGTGTCTGTCATGGTGTGTGTCTGTTTGTCATGGTGTGTGTGTGTCTGTGTCATGGTGTGTGTGTGTCTGTGTCATGGTGTGTGTGTGCCTGTGTCATGGTGTGTGTGTCTGTGTCAAGGTCTGCCTGTGTCAAGGTGTGTGTGTATGTAATGGTGTTTGTGTGTGTGTGTCTGTAATGGTGTTTGTGTGTGTGTGTGTCTGTCATGGTGTTTGTCTGTTTGTCATGGTGTGTGTGTCTATGTCATGGTGTGTGTGTGCCTGTGTCATGGTGTGTGTGTGTCTGTCATGGTGTATGTTTGTCTGTGTCATGGTGTGTTTATGTCTGTGCCATGGTGTGTGTGTCTGTGTCATGGTGTGTGTATGTCTGTGTCATGGTGTGTGTGTCTGTGTCCTGGTCTGTCTGTGTCATGGTGTGTGTGTCTGTCAAGGTGTGTGTGTGTCTGTCAATGTGTGTGTGTGTCATGGTATATGTGTGTGTCTGTCATGGTATATGTGTATGTCTGTGTGTGTTTAAAAAGTGTTTTTACTCACCTTTTTTTAACCCAATCCAATTCTTTGCCATAGGATTGGTTGCAAAACGCTACACCAATCAGCATCTCCTCATAGAGATGCATTGAATCAATGTATTACATTCAATGTATTACATTCAGCGCCTCCAGAGTATGTAGGTAGGTGCTGAATGTAGGTGCTGCACACTGTGGAAGCAAGCAAGCATGCAAGCAAGCTCACTCACTAGCAGGCGCGCGCACACACACACAGCTTAATGTAGTGGTTCTGGTGTCTATAGCCTGTCCCTGCAGGGTTTTCAATGTGAACCATGACTTTTCAGAGAAAAGGCAGTGTTTACATTGATTCCTAGTGACACCTCTAGAGACAGTCACTCAGATGGTCACTAGAGGTGTCACTAGGAATCAATGTAAACACTGCCTTTTCTCTGAAAAGTCATGGTTCACATTGAAAACCCTGCAGGGACAGGCAGGGACAGGCATGTGTTTGCTTGCATGTGTGTGTCTACTAGTGAGTGAGCTTGTGTTTTTATGTCAATGAGATGTCATGGTGTGTGTGTGTGTGTGTGTGTGTGTGTGTGAGATGGTGTGTGTGTCTGTGTCATGGTGTGTGTGTGTGTCTGTGTCATGGTGTGTGTGTGTGTGTCTGTGCCATGGTGTCTGTGTCATGGTGTGTGTCTATCTGTCATGGTGTGTGTCTGTGTCATGGTGGGTGTGTCTGTGTCATGGTGTGTGTGTGTTTGTGGCATGGTGTGTGTGTGTGTCTGTCATGGTGTGTGTGTGTGTGTGTGTGTCTGTGTCATGGTGTGTCTGGGCCTTTGCCATGGTGTGTGTGTCTGTCATGGTGTGTGTGTTTCTGTCTGTGTCAAGGTGTGTGTGTCTGTAATGGTGTGTGGGTGTGTGTCTGTCATGGTGTGTGTCTGTTTGTCATGGTGTGTGTGTGTCATGGTGTGTGTGTGTGTGTCTGTGTCATGGTGTGTGTGTGCCTGTCATGGTGTGTGTTTGTGTCATGGTGTGTGTTTGTCTGTGTCATGGTGTGTCTTTTGTCTGTGCCATGGTGTGTGTCTGTGTCATGGTGTGTGTCTGTGTCATGGTGTGTGTGTCTGTGCCGCGGTGTGTGTGTGTGTGTGTCCTGGTTCTGTGTCATGGTGTGTGTCTGTCAAGGTGTGTGTGTCTGTCATGGTGTGTGTGTGTGTGTGTGTCTGTGTCATGGTGTGTCTGGGCCTTTGCCATGGTGTGTGTGTCTGTCATGGTGTGTGTGTTTCTGTCTGTGTCAAGGTGTGTGTGTCTGTAATGGTGTGTGGGTGTGTGTCTGTCATGGTGTGTGTCTGTTTGTCATGGTGTGTGTGTGTCATGGTGTGTGTGTGTGTGTCTGTGTCATGGTGTGTGTGTGCCTGTCATGGTGTGTGTTTGTGTCATGGTGTGTGTTTGTGTCATGGTGTGTGTTTGTCTGTGCTGCGGTGTGTGTGTCTGTGTCATAGTGTGTGTGTCTGTGTCATGGTGTGTGTCTGTCTGTGTCATGGTATGTGTGTCTGTGTCAAGGTCTGCCTGTGTCAAGGTGTGTGTCTGTAATGGTGTGTGTGTGTGTTTGTCTGTAATGGTGTTTGTGTGTGTGTGTGTCTGTGTCTGTCATGGTGTGTGTGTCTGTGTCATGGTGTGTGTGTCTCTCATGGTGTGTGTTTGTCTGTGTCATGGTGTGTCTTTGTCTGTGCCATGGTGTGTGTGTCTGTGTCATGGTGTGTGTCTGTGTCATGGTGTGTGTGTGTCTGTGTCATGGTGTGTGTGTGTGTGTGTCCTGGTCTGTCTGTGTCATGGTGTGTGTCTGTCAAGGTGTGTGTGTCTGTCAATGTGTGTGTGTCTGTCATGGTATATGTGTGTGTCTGTCATGGTATATGTGTGTGTCTGTGTGTGTTTAAAATGTGTTTTTACTCACTTTTTTTCCCCATGCCATGCTGGTCTCTCCTCGACTGGCCCTGCCACTATGGCTTAGATCATCAAGCTTGATGATTTCACCCAATCCAATGCTTTGCCATAGGATTGGCTGCAAAACGCTGCACCAATCAGCATCTCCTCATAGAGATGCATTGAATCAATGTATTACTATGGGGAACATTCAGCGCCTCCAGAATATGTAGGTAGGTGCTGAATGTTGGTGCTGCAAACTGTGGAAGCACCTCTAGTGACTGTCTGAGTAAATGTCTCTAGAGGTGTCACTAGGAATCAATGCAAACACTGCCTTTTCTCTGAAAAGTCATGGTTCACATTGAAAACCCTGCAGGGACAGGCTATAGACACCAGAACCACTACATTAAGCTGTGTGTGTGTGTGTGTGTGTGTGTGTGCTAGTGAGTGAGCTTGCTTGCATGTGTGTGTCTACTAGTGAGTGAGCTTGTGTTTTTATGTCAATGAGCTTATGTATATCAATGAGATTGTTTGTCTATGAGGCTGTGTATCAATGAGCTTGTGTGTGTCAGTTAGATTGTCTGTGTCTGCATGTGAGTATGCTTACTGTATAATTAAATGTTTGACTCTGAAAGGACCAATATTTTATATTAGAAAAAGCTATATATATATATATCACCTGGGGTGGCTTACCTTACATATTACATGCGACAATATATGGTGCAATGACTAATGGGGTTGGCATAGATTTTTTTTTTTTCAGGGCTGCTTTGTATCCCCAGTCTTGCCCTGCCAACATCACATGTTTCTCTACTTTCCAACTGTCATGGGTGAGTGGTCCGATGCCCGGGACCCAGACACTGTCCGGGCGGCGGTGCGTGGACCTGGACCCATGTATGCCTGATGTTCAGAGTAGGAGTCACAGTGTGGAAGTGGATTATGAGGGCCTGGTGCAGGGTAACCGCACGCCCCCTGGTGTTGAGCACCAGCGTTTGTGCGGCCACATACCAGAACCCTGATGCAGCTACTGCGGATCCCAAAAGTTAGGAGCAGGAATTAAGCAGACCTCCCTGGAGCTGAATAGGGAGGCTCTGCAGCAGGGATGTATCCAGTACTGAAGCAAGGCAAGGCTAGAAATAGGCACCATACATGAAAACAAGACAGAACTAGGAGAACAGGGCAAGACTAGAGATAGGCACCATACATGAAAACAAGACAGAACTAGGAGATCAAGGCAAGACTAGAGATAGGCACTATACCTGAAAACAAGACAAAACTAGGAGAACACAGAACCAGAGCAGGACAGAAAGCAGAACCAAGAACATGAACACAAGACATGAGGAAAACAAGAACATAACATGGGCATGACTGGACAGGACTGTACATGGACTGGGATTACAAGACTAAATAAAACAAGACAAGAAATACAAGGTAAAACAAGAGGAGAAATAACTAAGCACTATATATGAAAAGTATGGGGATTTAGTTACATTATATGATCATACATTGCACAGGCCTGCCAACAACGCCAATGTACCCCATATCTGGCAGGTCCTACACTGCCTAATGTATACTAAAATAACCACACTATACCACAATAGCACTTACCTGCAAGAAAGGGCAGAGAGATGAAACACTGCTGCAGGTCCAGACTGAAACAAAAGGAAAGTGGAAAACAAACGAGTGTGGCAACATAAAACAAACATTTAAGTGCTGATGATACAAAGATATGTAACAGGGTTGATGTTCCAGGAGGGATAAGCCAAATGGCAAATGATTTAGGTAAACTAGAAAAATGGTCAGAATTGTGGCAACTGACATTTAATGTGGATAAGTGCAAGATAATGCATCTTGGACGTAAAAACCCAAGGGCAGAGTACAGAATATTTGATAGAGTCCTAACCTCAACAATTGAGGAAAGGGATTTAGGGGTGATTATTTTTGATGACTTAAAGGTAGGCAGACAATGTAATAGAGCAGCAGGAAATGCTAGCAGAATGTTTGGTTGTATAGGGAGAGGTATTAGCAGTAGAAAGAGGGAAGTTCTCATGCCATTGTACAGAACACTGGTGAGACCTCACTTGGAGTATTGTACACAGTACTGGAGACCGTATCTTCAGAAAGATATTGATACCTTAGAGAGAGTTCAGAGAAGGGCTACTAAACTGGTTCATGGATTGCGGGATAAAACTTACCAGGAAAGGTTAAAAGGATCTTAACATGTATAGCTTGGAGGAAAGACGAGACAGGGGGGATATGATAGAAACATTTAAATATATAAAGGGAATCAACACAGTAAAGGAGGAGACTGTATTTAAAAGAAGAAAAACTACCACAACAAGAGGACATAGTCTTAAATTAGAGGGACAAAGGTTTAAAAAAAATATCAGGAAGTATTACTTTACTGAGAGGGTAGTGGATGCACGGAATAGCCTTCCAGCTCAAGTGGTAGAGGTTAACACAGTAAAGGAGTTTAAGCATGCGTGGGATAGGCATAAGGCTATCCTAACTATAAGATAAGGCTAGGGACTAATGAAAGTATTTAGAAAATTGGGCAGACTAGATGGGCCGAATGGTTCTTATCAAAACAGTAAAACATATAACAGTGATGATATTGTCAGTGAAATTTTTTGCATTTTCACACACAAACGGCACTTTCACTGATGATATTGTTGTGATACATTTTACTGTTTTGAAACACTAATATTTGTAATCAGCGAAGTCTCCCGAGTATAACAGTACCCTCCATGTACAGGTTTTATGTGTTTTTGAAAGTTACAGGGTTAAATATAAGGCTTGATTTTCCGTTTTTTTCACATTGAAATTTGTCAGATTGGTTATGTTGCCTTTGAGAGTGTATGGTAGTCCAGGAATGAGAACTATCTCCATAATGGCATACCATTTGCAAAAGAAGAGAAGCCAGTGTATTGAAATTGGGATGTTTTCAGTCTTTTTTAGCAGCCAAAGTTAGCGTTTATAATTGTTTTTTGCATTTTTAACACATAAACAAATATAAATGCTAACTTTGACCAGTGTTTGTGACTAAGTGGCTACTAAAAAAGCCTGTACATACCCTGTGGCGAAAGTAACCTTGCCACTTGTACTTGGAGGGGCCTGCTTGCCAGCCTCCTGCCCACAGACTATGGGTCCTGCAGGGAAACCTGTAAAAGACTACCGAACTTGACTGACTGTTAGCACTGATTTCCCTGGAAGTGTTTTGGGCATAGGACCATGTGCACAGTTGGTCAAAACTACGACTTCCAGGAAATTCCTGAACGATCTGGGTGATTTTTGGATATGTTGTTCACCCAGATCAGGGCTATCAGGGGATGTAACTTTTATGGGGTTTTATGTGTTTTTAAGGTACTTTTTGGGGTTTCATAAAATTGTGTTTTTCTGTGCTTGGAGATGTTAGATTAGTACAGTTCCTGATTCAATTATCTCCTAAGCACAGAGGAGGGATTCTATTGTTTGTGTGTGGGAGTGTCTCATGTTGTAACTATACTGTTATTGGTGTGTAACATTGGCACCCTGTGCCCCATCAGGTCCAGATGGGTGTTCCCCTTGCATGGGGACTTGCATAAAAGGCCAGCTGTGGCTCCATTACACCCTGTTCCAAATTATTATGCAAATTCTATTTAAATGTCACAAAGATTAAAAATTTTGTTTTTCAGTTTAACTCACGGATAGCATTGTGTCTCAGGGTTCTTTTGATCACTGAAAACAATCTCGGACACCTGTGATAATTAGATTGCCAGGTGAGCCCAATTTAAGGAAAAACTACTAAAGGAGGGTATTCCACATTATTAAGCAGAGCACCATTTTCATACAATATGGGGAAGAAAAAGGATCTCTCTGCTGCCGAAAAGAGTGAAATAGTTCAATGCCTTGGACGAGGTATGAAAACCTTAGATATTTCACGAAAACTAAAACATGATCATCGCACTATCAAGAGATTTGTGGCTGATTCAGAGCACAGACGTGTTCGTGCAGATAAGGGCACATTGAGGAAGATTTCTGCCAGATCCATGCATCGGATCAAGAAAGCAGCTGATGAAATACCATTACATAGCAAAAAACTGATTTAAAAAAAAAAAAAAAAATTCTTTATTTTGTGCAAGTGATCGCTTAATGGGAACATAGTTACATAGCTGAAAAGAGACTTGCGTCCATCAAGTTCAGCCTTCCTCACATTTGTTTTTTGATGTTGATCCAAAAGAAGGCAAAAAAAACCCAGTTTGAAGCACAATTTTGCAACAAGCTAGGAAAAAAATTCATTCTTGACCCCAGAATGGCAGTCAGATTTATCCTTGGATCAAGCAGTTATTACCCTACATTAAAAGATGATATCCTTGAATAGTCTGTTTTTGCAAGTATGCATCTAGTAGCTGTTTGAACATCTGTATGGACTCTGATAAAACCACTTCTTCAGGCAAAGAATTCCACATCCTGATTGTTCTTACAGTAAAAAAACCTTTCCTTTGCCTTAGACGAAATCTTCTTTCTTCCAGTCTAAACGCATGGCCTCGTGTCCTATGTAAAGTCCGGTTTGTGAATAGATTTCCACACAATGGTTTGTATTGGCCCGAATATATTTGTATAATGTTATCATATCCCTTCTCAGGCGACGTTTTTCTAAACTAAATAGGTTTAAATTTGTTAACCTTTCTTCATAGCCGATATGTTCCATTCCTTTTATTAATTTTGTAGCCCGCCTCTGCACTTTTCTAGTGCCATAATATCCTTCTTTAGAACAGGTGCCCAAAATTGCACAGCATATTCAATATGGGGTCTTACCAGTGATTTATAAAGAGGCAAAATGATATTCTCGTCGCGAGAATGATTGTCCTTTTTCATGCATGACAATACCTTACTGGCCTTGGCCACTGCTGATTGACATTGCACATTGTTGCATAGTTTGTTGTCTATAACAATTCCAAAGTCTTTTTCGTGTGTTGTTATCCCTAATTTGTTTCCATTAAGGGTATATGTTGCTTGTGTATTCTTTACACCAAAGTGCATAACTTTGCATTTTTCAACATTAAATTTCATCTGCCATTTGAGTGCCCAGTACCCCAGTCTATCTAAATCCCTCTGCAGCAAAGTAATATCTTGCTCACATTGTATTATTTTACAGAGTTTTGTGTCATCTGCAAACACTGAAACATGACTTTCAATGCTGTCTTCAAGATCATTTCTAAACATGTTAAATAGAAGGGGTCCCAGAACAGACCCCTGAGGGACACCACTTGCCACCTCTGTCCAGCTTGAAAATTTACCATTAATGACAACTCTTTGTACTCTGTTTTAAGCCAATGTTCTACCCAAGAACAAGCATTTTCATCTAGACCGATTTCCTTGAGTTTGAACACTAATCTATTGTGTGGAACTGTATCAAATGCCTTGGCAAAAACCAAAAAGATCACATCCACGGCAACACCCTGATCTATACTTCTACTTACTTCTTCGTAGAACGCAATCAAGTTAGTTTGACATGACCTGTGCTTCATAAAACCGTACTGATTTTTGCTGATAACCATGTTCTTCTCAAGGAATTCTTGAATATTATCCCTTAATAACCTTTCAAATATTTTACCAGCCACAGAAGTTAAGCTCACGGGTCTATAATTTCCAGGCAAGGATTTTGAACCCTTTTTGAATATAGGAACCACATCTGCCTTCCTCCAATCCTCCTGAACACTTCCTGAAAGAAAAGAATCTTGAAAGATTAAAAACAGAGGTTCACTTATTTCTACACTTAGTTCCTTAAGTACACGTGGATGGATACC
>OW240920.1:85227034-85260365 GCA_933207985.1 Pelobates cultripes
TTTTTTTTAAATTCAAGCTATTATGACACCAGATATAAGTGGTGGCACTGGTCACCGTATCCACTGTTAGCGTAACACACCCGCTTTAAGGACACTGACTGCTATTCAATCTATAACAGTGAAAAAAGTGTTTTTGTTTTAAATCCAAGCTATTGTGACACCAGATCTAAGTGGTGGCACTGGTCACCGTATCCACTGTTAGCGTAACACACCCGCTTTAAGGACACTGACTGCTATTCAATCTATAACAGTGAAAAAAGTTTTTTGTTTTTAAATCCAAGCTTTGTGTCACCAAGATCTAGTGGTAGCACTTGTCAGCAACCATCCACTGTGGCGTAAGCACGCTAAGGACACTGACTGCTATTCAATCTATAACAGTGAAAAAAAGTTTTTTGTTTTTAAATCCAAGCTATTGTGACACCAGATGTAATTGGTGGCACTGACTGGGGAAATGGGCACAGTATGCACTGTGAGCCTGACACAGAAGCTGGCAGCAGTGGCAGACAACTGACCGCTATTCAATCTATAACAGTGAAAAAAGTTTTTTGTTTTTAAATCCAAGCTATTGTGACACCAGATGTAATTGGTGGCACTGACTGGGGAAATGGGCACTGTGAGCCTGACACAGAAGCTGGCAGCAGTGGCAGACAACTAAGTGCATTTACATTAGATAGAAAAAAAAAATCCAAAAAAAGCATACCCTTATCCCTAACCTAGCTATGCTTTTCCCTATCTTATGAACAGCAGCTACACTTTCCCTCCTCTTACTAAGCATGCAGCTTGAGAATGAATCTAAAATGGATGCTGTCCAGTAGGTGGGAGGGTCTGCTAGGGAGGCTGTGCTGCTAATTGGCTGGAATGTGTCTGCTGACTGTGAGGTACAGGGTCAAAGTTTACTCAATGATGACGAATAGGGGGCGGGTCGAACCGCGCATATGTTCGCACGCCGTGGCGAACGCGAACATGCTATGTTCGCCAGGAACCGTTCGCCGGCGAACCGTTCGGTACATCACTACTGCTTAATGAGCACCAAAGGACTTTCTTTTATAAAAGTTTTCCCACAAGGTTACCACACTTGTGGACCTTGTGGGATACAGGACATGCAGTTACATCAGCCAATCAAAACAGAAGAGTACAGTCAGATACTCCCAGCCAAGGCACACAAACCCTCCCCTCTGCCTGTGATATAATTACTAAACACAATGGGTTAACTCAATTATCACAGGCAGGATAATATATAGTTTTATACAATCTTCATAACTTCCAAACCATACATGCAATTCACATTCTGAACCAGCATAAGCAGTATACAAACATATGTCAAAATCATACAAATTGGTCCAGTGGTTCAAAGGTTAGCTGGAAGTCCTATTTGACCGTCTGCAAGCATGGCTTTCCTGCCCAAAACCGTTCCACAGATTTAGCCTGTGCAGCCGGTCTATCTTCTCCTCTATCCTGGAGATAATTGGCTTAAGTGGCTGTGGTAAGTTAATTATCTCCAGGTACAGGGAATATCTCTATTTACAACAACAGTAAGAATACATAAAAATACATAATTTCCTATTATACTGAACCCCCACATTCATCTGAGCGCTCAATATATCAGAACAGCTCTCAGATCCCATGAACAGAATAAAATCGCCATGGGGTTAAAGTTTAGCAAGGGCTGATGAGAGATTGAGGAGGGAGAAATCAGCCAGTTTAAACTGGTCTGGCAGTGTCCCTGGGACAACGACCTGCTGGAGAAACAATAGACAGGAAAAAGGGGGAGGGGAAGAGGCACATTTTCTCATGGAATTAAAGGGGCAGAAAAAATGTGTTACAATCCAATATGCTCTAATGATTTTAAAGGGCCATACACCCCAGGACCATAGTCATAAGGCAGGAGGCTGGCAATTAGGCTCCTCCAAAAGTCAGGGGCAATGGGCAATTGATCACATGAAAAACCAGTGACAAAGGGCAGTTTGTCACAGTGTGTCTGTCAGTCATGGTGTGTGTGTCTGTCTGTGTCATGGTGTATGTGTCTGTCATGGTGTGTGTGTGTGTGTGTGTGTGTGTGTGTGTGAGATGGTGTGTGTGTCTGTGTCATGGTGTGTGTGTGTCTGTGTCATGGTGTGTGTGTGTCTGTGCCATGGTGTCTGTGTCATGGTGTGTGTGTCTGTCTGTGTCATGGTGTGTGTCTGCCTGTCATGGTGTGTGTGTGTGTGAGTATGCGCGGTAAATCTGTGCTCATGGTGTGTGTGTGTGTCTGTGTCATGGTGTGTGTGTGTCTGCGCCATGGTGTCTGTGTCATGGTGTGTGTGTGTGTCTGTGCTCGGGCGTAAGTGTGTAACTGCCTGTCAGCGGTGTGTGTGTGTGTGAGATGGTGTGTGTGTCTGTGTCATGGTGTGTGTGTATGTCTGTGTCATGGTGTGTGTGTGTCTGTGCCATGGTGTTTGTGTCATGGTGTGTGTGTCTGTCTGTGTCATGGTGTGTGTCTGTCTGTCATGGTGTGTGTCTGTCTGTGTCATGGTGGGTGTGTCTGTGTCATGGTGTGTGTGTCTATCATGGTGTGTGTGTCTGTCATGGTGTGTGTGTGTCTGTGTCATGGTGTGCCTGTGCCTGTGCCATGGTGTGTGTCTGTCATGGTGTGTGCGGCGTTTCTGTCTGTGTCAAGGTGTGTGTGTGTGTATCTGCCGGGCGTGTGTGTCTGTAATGGTGCGTGTGTGTGTGTGTGTGTCTGCTCGCGGTGTGCGTCTGTTTGCTCGCGGTGTGTGTGTGTCTGTGTCATGGTGTGTGTGTGTCTGTGTCATGGTGTGTGTGTCTGTGTCATGGTGTGTGTGTCTGTGTCAAGGTCTGCCTGTGTCAAGGTGTGTGTGTATGTAATGGTGTTTGTGTGTGTGTGTCTGTAATGGTGTTTGTGTGTGTGTGTGTCTGTCATGGTGTTTGTCTGTTTGTCATGGTGTGTGTGTCTATGTCATGGTGTGTGTGTGCCTGTGTCATGGTGTGTGTGTGTCTGTCATGGTGTATGTTTGTCTGTGTCATGGTGTGTTTATGTCTGTGCCATGGTGTGTGTGTCTGTGTCATGGTGTGTGTATGTCTGTGTCATGGTGTGTGTGTCTGTGTCCTGGTCTGTCTGTGTCATGGTGTGTGTGTCTGTCAAGGTGTGTGTGTGTCTGTCAATGTGTGTGTGTGTCATGGTATATGTGTGTGTCTGTCATGGTATATGTGTATGTCTGTGTGTGTTTAAAAAGTGTTTTTACTCACCTTTTTTTAACCCAATCCAATGCTTTGCCATAGGATGGCTGCAAAACGCTACACCAATCAGCATCTCCTCATAGAGATGCATTGAATCAATGTATTACATTCAATGTATTACATTCAGCGCCTCCAGAGTATGTAGGTAGGTGCTGAATGTAGGTGCTGCACACTGTGGAAGCAAGCAAGCATGCAAGCAAGCTCACTCACTAGCAGGCGCGCGCACACACACACAGCTTAATGTAGTGGTTCTGGTGTCTATAGCCTGTCCCTGCAGGGTTTTCAATGTGAACCATGACTTTTCAGAGAAAAGGCAGTGTTTACATTGATTCCTAGTGACACCTCTAGAGACAGTCACTCAGATGGTCACTAGAGGTGTCACTAGGAATCAATGTAAACACTGCCTTTTCTCTGAAAAGTCATGGTTCACATTGAAAACCCTGCAGGGACAGGCAGGGACAGGCATGTGTTTGCTTGCATGTGTGTGTCTACTAGTGAGTGAGCTTGTGTTTTTATGTCAATGAGATGTCATGGTGTGTGTGTGTGTGTGTGTGTGTGTGTGTGAGATGGTGTGTGTGTCTGTGTCATGGTGTGTGTGTGTGTCTGTGTCATGGTGTGTGTGTGTGTGTCTGTGCCATGGTGTCTGTGTCATGGTGTGTGTCTATCTGTCATGGTGTGTGTCTGTGTCATGGTGGGTGTGTCTGTGTCATGGTGTGTGTGTGTTTGTGGCATGGTGTGTGTGTGTGTCTGTCATGGTGTGTGTGTGTGTGTGTGTGTCTGTGTCATGGTGTGTCTGGGCCTTTGCCATGGTGTGTGTGTCTGTCATGGTGTGTGTGTTTCTGTCTGTGTCAAGGTGTGTGTGTCTGTAATGGTGTGTGGGTGTGTGTCTGTCATGGTGTGTGTCTGTTTGTCATGGTGTGTGTGTGTCATGGTGTGTGTGTGTGTGTCTGTGTCATGGTGTGTGTGTGCCTGTCATGGTGTGTGTTTGTGTCATGGTGTGTGTTTGTGTCATGGTGTGCTTGTCTGTGCCGTCTGTGTGTGTGTCTCTGTGTCATGTGTGTGTCTGTGTGGTGTGTGTCTGTCTGTGTCATGGTATGTGTGTCTGTGTCAAGGTCTGCCTGTGTCAAGGTGTGTGTCTGTAATGGTGTGTGTGTGTGTTTGTCTGTAATGGTGTTTGTGTGTGTGTGTGTGTGTCTGTCATGGTGTGTGTGTTTGTGTCATGGTGTGTGTGTCTCTCATGGTGTGTGTTTGTCTGTGTCATGGTGTGTCTTTGTCTGTGCCATGGTGTGTGTGTCTGTGTCATGGTGTGTGTCTGTGTCATGGTGTGTGTGTGTGTGTGTCTGTGTCATGGTGTGTGTGTGTGTGTGTCCTGGTCTGTCTGTGTCATGGTGTGTGTCTGTCAATGTGTGTGTGTCTGTCATGGTATATGTGTGTGTCTGTCATGGTATATGTGTGTGTCTGTGTGTGTTTAAAATGTGTTTTTACTCACTTTTTTTCCCCATGCCATGCTGGTCTCTCCTCGACTGGCCCTGCCACTATGGCTTAGATCATCAAGCTTGATGATTTCACCCAATCCAATGCTTTGCCATAGGATTGGCTGCAAAACGCTGCACCAATCAGCATCTCCTCATAGAGATGCATTGAATCAATGTATTACTATGGGGAACATTCAGCGCCTCCAGAATATGTAGGTAGGTGCTGAATGTTGGTGCTGCAAACTGTGGAAGCACCTCTAGTGACTGTCTGAGTAAATGTCTCTAGAGGTGTCACTAGGAATCAATGCAAACACTGCCTTTTCTCTGAAAAGTCATGGTTCACATTGAAAACCCTGCAGGGACAGGCTATAGACACCAGAACCACTACATTAAGCTGTGTGTGTGTGTGTGTGTGTGTGTGTGCTAGTGAGTGAGCTTGCTTGCATGTGTGTGTCTACTAGTGAGTGAGCTTGTGTTTTTATGTCAATGAGCTTATGTATATCAATGAGATTGTTTGTCTATGAGGCTGTGTATCAATGAGCTTGTGTGTGTCAGTTAGATTGTCTGTGTCTGCATGTGAGTATGCTTACTGTATAATTAAATGTTTGACTCTGAAAGGACCAATATTTTATATTAGAAAAAGCTATATATATATATATCACCTGGGGTGGCTTACCTTACATATTACATGCGACAATATATGGTGCAATGACTAATGGGGTTGGCATAGATTTTTTTTTTTTCAGGGCTGCTTTGTATCCCCAGTCTTGCCCTGCCAACATCACATGTTTCTCTACTTTCCAACTGTCATGGGTGAGTGGTCCGATGCCCGGGACCCAGACACTGTCCGGGCGGCGGTGCGTGGACCTGGACCCATGTATGCCTGATGTTCAGAGTAGGAGTCACAGTGTGGAAGTGGATTATGAGGGCCTGGTGCAGGGTAACCGCACGCCCCCTGGTGTTGAGCACCAGCGTTTGTGCGGCCACATACCAGAACCCTGATGCAGCTACTGCGGATCCCAAAAGTTAGGAGCAGGAATTAAGCAGACCTCCCTGGAGCTGAATAGGGAGGCTCTGCAGCAGGGATGTATCCAGTACTGAAGCAAGGCAAGGCTAGAAATAGGCACCATACATGAAAACAAGACAGAACTAGGAGAACAGGGCAAGACTAGAGATAGGCACCATACATGAAAACAAGACAGAACTAGGAGATCAAGGCAAGACTAGAGATAGGCACTATACCTGAAAACAAGACAAAACTAGGAGAACACAGAACCAGAGCAGGACAGAAAGCAGAACCAAGAACATGAACACAAGACATGAGGAAAACAAGAACATAACATGGGCATGACTGGACAGGACTGTACATGGACTGGGATTACAAGACTAAATAAAACAAGACAAGAAATACAAGGTAAAACAAGAGGAGAAATAACTAAGCACTATATATGAAAAGTATGGGGATTTAGTTACATTATATGATCATACATTGCACAGGCCTGCCAACAACGCCAATGTACCCCATATCTGGCAGGTCCTACACTGCCTAATGTATACTAAAATAACCACACTATACCACAATAGCACTTACCTGCAAGAAAGGGCAGAGAGATGAAACACTGCTGCAGGTCCAGACTGAAACAAAAGGAAAGTGGAAAACAAACGAGTGTGGCAACATAAAACAAACATTTAAGTGCTGATGATACAAAGATATGTAACAGGGTTGATGTTCCAGGAGGGATAAGCCAAATGGCAAATGATTTAGGTAAACTAGAAAAATGGTCAGAATTGTGGCAACTGACATTTAATGTGGATAAGTGCAAGATAATGCATCTTGGACGTAAAAACCCAAGGGCAGAGTACAGAATATTTGATAGAGTCCTAACCTCAACATCTGAGGAAAGGGATTTAGGGGTGATTATTTCTGATGACTTAAAGGTAGGCAGACAATGTAATAGAGCAGCAGGAAATGCTAGCAGAATGCTTGGTTGTATAGGGAGAGGTATTAGCAGTAGAAAGAGGGAAGTGCTCATGCCATTGTACAGAACACTGGTGAGACCTCACTTGGAGTATTGTACACAGTACTGGAGACCGTATCTTCAGAAGGATATTGATACCTTAGAGAGGGTTCAGAGAAGGGCTACTAAACTGGTTCATGGATTGCGGGATAAAACTTACCAGGAAAGGTTAAAGGATCTTAACATGTATAGCTTGGAGGAAAGACGAGACAGGGGGGATATGATAGAAACATTTAAATATATAAAGGAATCAACACAGTAAAGGAGGAGACTATATTTAAAAGAAGAAAAACTACCACAACAAGAGGACATAGTCTTAAATTAGAGGGACAAAGGTTTAAAAATAATATCAGGAAGTATTACTTTACTGAGAGGGTAGTGGATGCATGGAATAGCCTTCCAGCTGAAGTGGTAGAGGTTAACATAGTAAAGGAGTTTAAGCATGCGTGGGATAGGCATAAGGCTATCCTAACTATAAGATAAGGCTAGGGACTAATGAAAGTATTTAGAAAATTGGGCAGACTAGATGGGCCGAATGGTTCTTATCAAAACAGTAAAACATATAACAGTGATGATATTGTCAGTGAAATTTTTTGCATTTTCACACACAAACGGCACTTTCACTGATGATATTGTTGTGATACATTTTACTGTTTTGAAACACTAATATTTGTAATCAGCGAAGTCTCCCGAGTATAACAGTACCCTCCATGTACAGGTTTTATGTGTTTTTGAAAGTTACAGGGTTAAATATAAGGCTTGATTTTCCGTTTTTTTCACATTGAAATTTGTCAGATTGGTTATGTTGCCTTTGAGAGTGTATGGTAGTCCAGGAATGAGAACTATCTCCATAATGGCATACCATTTGCAAAAGAAGAGAAGCCAGTGTATTGAAATTGGGATGTTTTCAGTCTTTTTTAGCAGCCAAAGTTAGCGTTTATAATTGTTTTTTGCATTTTTAACACATAAACAAATATAAATGCTAACTTTGACCAGTGTTTGTGACTAAGTGGCTACTAAAAAAGCCTGTACATACCCTGTGGCGAAAGTAACCTTGCCACTTGTACTTGGAGGGGCCTGCTTGCCAGCCTCCTGCCCACAGACTATGGGTCCTGCAGGGAAACCTGTAAAAGACTACCGAACTTGACTGACTGTTAGCACTGATTTCCCTGGAAGTGTTTTGGGCATAGGACCATGTGCACAGTTGGTCAAAACTACGACTTCCAGGAAATTCCTGAACGATCTGGGTGATTTTTGGATATGTTGTTCACCCAGATCAGGGCTATCAGGGGATGTAACTTTTATGGGGTTTTATGTGTTTTTAAGGTACTTTTTGGGGTTTCATAAAATTGTGTTTTTCTGTGCTTGGAGATGTTAGATTAGTACAGTTCCTGATTCAATTATCTCCTAAGCACAGAGGAGGGATTCTATTGTTTGTGTGTGGGAGTGTCTCATGTTGTAACTATACTGTTATTGGTGTGTAACATTGGCACCCTGTGCCCCATCAGGTCCAGATGGGTGTTCCCCTTGCATGGGGACTTGCATAAAAGGCCAGCTGTGGCTCCATTACACCCTGTTCCAAATTATTATGCAAATTCTATTTAAATGTCACAAAGATTAAAAATTTTGTTTTTCAGTTTAACTCACGGATAGCATTGTGTCTCAGGGTTCTTTTGATCACTGAAAACAATCTCGGACACCTGTGATAATTAGATTGCCAGGTGAGCCCAATTTAAGGAAAAACTACTAAAGGAGGGTATTCCACATTATTAAGCAGAGCACCATTTTCATACAATATGGGGAAGAAAAAGGATCTCTCTGCTGCCGAAAAGAGTGAAATAGTTCAATGCCTTGGACGAGGTATGAAAACCTTAGATATTTCACGAAAACTAAAACATGATCATCGCACTATCAAGAGATTTGTGGCTGATTCAGAGCACAGACGTGTTCGTGCAGATAAGGGCACATTGAGGAAGATTTCTGCCAGATCCATGCATCGGATCAAGAAAGCAGCTGATGAAATACCATTACATAGCAAAAAACTGATTTAAAAAAAAAAAAAAAAAATTCTTTATTTTGTGCAAGTGATCGCTTAATGGGAACATAGTTACATAGCTGAAAAGAGACTTGCGTCCATCAAGTTCAGCCTTCCTCACATTTGTTTTTTGATGTTGATCCAAAAGAAGGCAAAAAAACCCCAGTTTGAAGCACAATTTTGCAACAAGCTAGGAAAAAAATTCATTCTTGACCCCAGAATGGCAGTCAGATTTATCCTTGGATCAAGCAGTTATTACCCTACATTAAAAGATGATATCCTTGAATAGTCTGTTTTTGCAAGTATGCATCTAGTAGCTGTTTGAACATCTGTATGGACTCTGATAAAACCACTTCTTCAGGCAAAGAATTCCACATCCTGATTGTTCTTACAGTAAAAAAACCTTTCCTTTGCCTTAGACGAAATCTTCTTTCTTCCAGTCTAAACGCATGGCCTCGTGTCCTATGTAAAGTCCGGTTTGTGAATAGATTTCCACACAATGGTTTGTATTGGCCCCGAATATATTTGTATAATGTTATCATATCCCCTCTCAGGCGACGTTTTTCTAAACTAAATAGGTTTAAATTTGTTAACCTTTCTTCATAGCCGATATGTTCCATTCCTTTTTATTAATTTTGTAGCCCGCCTCTGCACTTTTTCTAGTGCCATAATATCCTTCTTTAGAACAGGTGCCCAAAATTGCACAGCATATTCAATATGGGGTCTTACCAGTGATTTATAAAGAGGCAAAATGATATTCTCGTCGCGAGAATGATTGTCCTTTTTCATGCATGACAATACTTTACTGGCCTTGGCCACTGCTGATTGACATTGCACATTGTTGCATAGTTTGTTGTCTATAACAATTCCAAAGTCTTTTTCGTGTGTTGTTATCCCTAATTTGTTTCCATTAAGGGTATATGTTGCTTGTGTATTCTTTACACCAAAGTGCATAACTTTGCATTTTTCAACATTAAATTTCATCTGCCATTTGAGTGCCCAGTACCCCAGTCTATCTAAATCCCTCTGCAGCAAAGTAATATCTTGCTCACATTGTATTATTTTACAAAGTTTTGTGTCATCTGCAAACACTGAAACATGACTTTCAATGCTGTCTTCAAGATCATTTCTAAACATGTTAAATAGAGGGGTTCCCAGAACAGACTTGCCACCTGTGTCCAGCTTAAAAAATTTACCATTAATGACAACTCTTTGTACTCTGTTTTTAAGCCAATGTTCTACCCAAGAACAAGCATTTTCATCTAGACCGATTTCCTTGAGTTTGAACACTAATCTATTGTGTGGAACTGTATCAAATGCCTTGGCAAAATCCAAATAGATCACATCCACGGCAACACCCTGATCTATACTTCTACTTACTTCTTCGTAGAACGCAATCAAGTTAGTTTGACATGACCTGTGCTTCATAAAACCGTGCTGATTTTTGCTGATAACCATGTTCTTCTCAAGGAATTCTTGAATATTATCCCTTAATAACCTTTCAAATATTTTACCAGCCACAGAAGTTAAGCTCACGGGTCTATAATTTCCAGGCAAGGATTTTGAACCCTTTTTGAATATAGGAACCACATCTGCCTTCCTCCAATCCTCCTGAACACTTCCTGAAAGAAAAGAATCTTGAAAGATTAAAAACAGAGGTTCACTTATTTCTACACTTAGTTCCTTAAGTACACGTGGATGGATACCGTCAGGCCCTGGAGCTTTGTTTATATTAACTTTCTTTAGTTGCTGCAGCACCTTGTCTTGAGTTAACCAATTACAATTATTCTGCAAGTTTTTAGTAGCAATCATTTGCACATCTATTGCCATGGGTTCTTCCTTAATATATACGGAGGAGAAATAGTTATTTAAAATTCCTGCCTTTTCCTGGTCTTCATTAACTAACACCCCCGTTTCAACATGACACATGAAACACATCAAAAAATTTACAATCAAGCATGGTACAGTTGTGGGTTACTCAAGGTCTTATTTCGTTATTCCACTCATTTTTAAGTGATAGCGACTAGGATTCCCTATTATGGGCAGGGCGCGGTATCGCAGTCTACTTTTATAGAGGGGTCTGGCCTTAGGTCTCGTAGTGCCTCTTTGGTTTTATCGCATTAGCGATGTGAGGAATTAGCATCACTGAGGCATTCAGTGAGGTTAATCGTTAACCTGCTAGCCTTTGTTTGTGGTGACATTTCGCTTGGCATATTATTGCTTGAGTGGAAGGCCTGGGGAATGGGCCGTGGGGGCATGGTATGCTTAGTAAAAGTATAATGAACTTTAGGCCATTGCTCTTGTGGGGGGGGGAGGGCAGGTATAACGTAACACAGGGCTAGTCCATCAGCTTACAGAGACATTTTAGACCTTAGGGGGGGTATGGGTATAAAATCTGCATTACTGGCAATAGGCAGTCTTACGGTCCACCAACAGTGTGAACAACCAACATGGGTGTCTGTAAGTCCCGCACTCAGGTGGGTGAGGTGTTCATCCCACATCTCCCCCTTCTAGGTACAAAAGGAGTGATTCCAGCGACTGTCCATCTTGGGTGCTCCGTTTGTAGTGCTTTCTCCGCTGGTATGCCTAGGTGTTGGAGAAAGGTGGGTGCTTCTGAGAGGCATGTCATTGTGTGCAGGAAAGTACAAAAAAGGGGGTTAAGGGCTGCGCTAAAAAATAAATCAGCAAATAATAATAATCAAACCGAATATAATCAATAGACAAAGTTCGTCCAAGAATAAATTGAAACTGTCTCACTGATATGTGGTGATAAGATAATAGTCCTCAGGTGTTGATCCGTCCGTATGGTGGCAGATAGTCCATATATGTGGAAATAGAAAACAAAAAGAGAGCTTCCAATGGTGAAATATTGTACGTCCAAATGTGATATATAAATCAAGAGAAAGGTATTTCACTCACATTTGTTGGAGCTTGAACCAGCTCTAGGAGAAGAGGCACTTAGTGGTTTGATCCCCACTAAAGGATATACTTGGATAGTAGGTCCGTCTGTCCGGCTTGGGATTTCCTTGGTGTAGGCTGGGACCTGCCCAGATGTGCGTAATTCTTTAGTGCTGGGGAGATAGGTCCGCCTCTCCGATTTTGGATAGTGGGTATCCACGAAATATATATAAAACAACAAATAGTGCTCTCAGTATGAACGATAAAACAATTTTTTGAAATAAGTTATACTTACAAGGATAGAGCAGACAGATACTGCTCTATTGCCACAGCGCTGGTGGAATTATCCCCACCTACGGATTTCTTTGGACAGGATACACTTGAGAATTATATTTTATAAAGATAAAAATAAAATTTCCAGCCTACACCAAGGAAATCCCAAGCCGGACAGACATACCTACTATCCAAGTATATCCTATAGTGGGGATCAAACCACTAAGTGCCTCTTCTCCTAGATGAGGGTGCCAGGAGTAGTAGAAGTGTATAAAATACAATAAAAAAAAATACAATAAAAATAAGTATAAAATTGGTCCTAGTATAAAAGGTAACCAAAAAATAACTTTTATTGATTTAAAATACACTTATTAAAATCATTTACGCGTTTCACCTATGAGGTTTTTTCAAAATGGTAAAAGCTCATATTTTTATTGTATTTTATACACTTCTACTACTCCTGGCACCCTCATATAACATACTATTTTTATAGTTTTTACCTTTTTTTATTCTTTTGTTTTACTTTCATTTTTATTTTAATTTTATTCTTATTTTTATCTTTATGAAATATAATTCTCAAGTGTATCCTGTCCAAAGAAATCCGTAGGTGGGGATAATTCCACCAGCGCTGTGGCAATAGAGCAGTATCTGTCTGCTCTATCCTTGTAAGTATAACTTATTTCAAAAAATTGTTTTATCGTTCATACTGAGAGCACTATTTGTTGTTTTATATATATTTCGTGGATACCCACTATCCAAAATCGGAGAGGCGGACCTATCTCCCCAGCACTAAAGAATTACGCACATCTGGGCAGGTCCCAGCCTACACCAAGGAAATCCCAAGCCGGACAGACGGACCTACTATCCAAGTATATCCTATAGTGGGGATCAAACCACTAAGTGCCTCTTCTCCTAGACCTGGTTCAAGCTCCAACAAATGTGAGTGAAATACCTTTCTCTTGATTTATATATCACATTTGGACGTACAATATTTCACCATTGGAAGCTCTCTTTTTGTTTTCTATTTCCACATATATGGACTATCTGCCACCATACGGACGGATCAACACCTGAGGACTATTATCTTATCACCACATATCAGTGAGACAGTTTCAATTTATTCTTGGACGAACTTTGTCTATTGATTATATTCGGTTTGATTATTATTTGCTGATTTATTTTTTAGCGCAGCCCTTAACCCCCTTTTTTGTACTTTCCTGTCTATTAAAGGGTTTCTTGAGGGATTCCCTTTTAAGGGTTGCTGCTTTTTTGGTCTAGCGCAGACTCTTCCCCCTCTTTGTGATGTCATTGTGTGCAGCTTGCCGGCTTTATCCTCCATGATTCGGCGTGGGCCCCATTTGTAGGGGATAGAGTCTTCTTGCAATATCTGGTTGACTTGCTTGAGGGTAAGTGTGTGTCTTGAAAAGTCTCGAAAGAAAATCAGCTGTGCTACTGACATCTTGCAAACAAATTCAAGCAGAAACTGTCCAAAAACTCACAAGTTCAATGGATGCAAGACCTGTGAAGCTGCTATCAAATAAGGGGTCCTATGTTAAAATGTAACGATACCTGTTAAACTGTTTAAAAAGTTAAAATGTCGTTATAAGTTTGATTGAAATAGCTTTTGAGTTCAGTAAATTCGCTGCAAACACAACAAATGACAATTTGCAGTTCTTTACAACCTATTAAGTGTTTTGAAACTTACTGTGTGTAATAATTTGGAACAGTGCATTGTAAGTTTTTTATGTTTAAAAAAAATACTGTTATCATTAGGAGGTTTGTTCAATAAAATTTGAATTGTATTCTTAATAGTTGATACCATGAGAATTATGCTGACTGTTATTTACATCAATTATTTAGGTAAATGAGAAAAATAATCATTTGCACTATAATTTGGAACAGGGTGTAAAATCTGTTCCTGCCTACCTTCAATATAGAGTCTTGTCTCCTGTGTGGGGGAAATGGCTGGATGTATCCTGGGGATTGCTATATCACTATACTCCCCAGGAATTATAATCACTAGCTCTTATAAGAGCTGTTCCTGCTATGCTCTCTGGGAGTAGGAGAGGTCTGCCCACTGGAAGCTGGATATCGGTCTTGGGTCCAGGGTCGCTGGAAGTGGGGTCTGCAGTGCTGATGGTGCCTGGTGGAGTGCTGGAATTCCTCGCTAAGCACTAGGAGCATCGATTGATAGAGGCACTCAGTCGGAGTGCCAGGCGGTCCGTCACATACCCTATATTGAATACCTTGGGTTGTCTACTTTAAAAAAAATATGTACATGTGAGGTGTAATTCAGAGATTTATGACAGATAACAGTGTTACAATGTCACTATTGATAAATTTTAAAAACATATATTTTGAAACAGCAATGTCCTACTTGTACTTCTAGCCCTATGACTTGCAAAAAAAAGCCAAGAACATGTTAACATTGGGTATTTCTAAACTCAGGACAAAATTTTTAAACTATTTAGCATGGGTGTTTTTTGGCAGTTGTAGATCCGTGACAGATTTTGGGTGTCAAAGTTAGAAAAAGTATGTTTTTCAAAAATGTTTCATCATATTTTATAATTATAGTAAATTATATGATATGATGCAAATAATGGTATCTTTAGAAAGACCATTTAATGGTGAGACAAACTGTATATAATATGTGTAGGTACAATGAATAAGAGGAAAATTACAACTAAACACAAACAAATTACAGCTAAATTTGTTAACTTTTCTTCATAACTAAAATGCTCCATTCCTTTTTTTAATTTTGTAGCTCGTCTCTCTGCACTTTCTCTACTGCCATAATATTATTTTTTAGAGAAGCTGTCAGAAATTGTGCAGCATATTCAAGGTGTGGTCTTACCAGTGATTTATAAAGAGGCAACTTTTTTTTTCCACCCTGATAATTAATGCCCCTATTTTTACATGACAATACCTTAGCAACTACATATTGACACATTGTTGCCTAGTTTTTTGTCTATAACAATTCCCAAGAATTTCTTGTGTGTTGTTATCCTCAATTATTGCCAACTCTCTGTACTCTGTATCTTTAGGCCAATGTTCTACACAAGAACAAGAACCACAAGGACAAGAATTAACAAACTAATATGCATCAAATCAAAAGTAAAATAATAAAAACTTACTCTCAATATTCCTGTCCATGCTACATGCTACTCAATATAGACATGCATAAGGAGGATATCAAATTTGTTATTGGAAAAACCTGAATACATTTAACATTTGAATTCCTTGCTCAGTCGGTAATGACAAACTGCAAGAAGATATGCTAGAGAGTAGAATTATATTTGGGTTCAAACTAATTGCAATTCGTCCAAATTATGGGTGATCTTTAGCTCAGAAGTTGAAAATATTGCTGAAAAAAAGATGATTGATGCTTAGGGGACAGTCATTAAATGCAGGTGTTATTTACAAAACGAGTGAAAAGTGAACAACAGAGGGAAAAAATGAGAAGCAGTAAAAAAAATCTATAGTTATATATTATATATAAATATAAATATTTTTTTTCCTCGCCTCTGCCTTTTTTCCCCTGTATTGGTTACTACTTCTCACTTCATCTGTGACCCAAAATGGTGTGAAAATGTGCATATCAGTGTACTGTAAGATACATATTTATAGTTTACAGAACACTGATTGCACCATTTCTCATTTTCCAGAAACGATGTATGTTGCATGGACGAACCGAAACACCACATGGACAAATCCTAATTGGCTAAAATGATTTTTAAGCAGAACAAACCTTAAACACATGTAAATTGATTAATACACAAGTCGGTTGAGGTGTGGTTAGTGGTTAGGCCTGTAATAAAGAGGGCCTGCCTGTAGTAATTTTATAACATGACAGGAGGCTTCGTATTTGCTTAAGTCTCTCTTTACTAGAACTCCATAGCAGCACAGAAAAACAACCAATCAGAAAAAAGTTAGGTAGTATAAAACTCCCCTCCCCATACATCATTTCCTCTTTCTTTGCTGCTCCGCATCAGTACAGGTCAGCGTACCACTGCCTCCTGCTTCTAGTTGCTGACTTTAGGATTGATTTGTTTATATTCAGTATTTTATGTTTATCTGTCTGGGAACTTAATAATATTTCTGTAGCTTTATGCCTCATTGTTTGTTTATATGTTAGTGCATTTGGATTCAGAGGGGGTCTTGGTGGGCTTTTTTCTGCCCTTCCTATCTCCTTGTTTTTTTTGGGTGGAGGAGGGGGCGCTTTGAGAGCCCCTCCCCTGGCTGTACATGCCCCTATGGAGGTCTGTTTGCGGGGTTCTTGCCCCGATGGAGGTCAGGCTCTTCTGCCAGACTTTCTGTAGCTATATTGTTTTAATAAGCAATTGTACTTTTTTATTATTCCTACAGTAAGTGATACTTAGTTTATACTTAGTTTATGCACTAGCATTATAATATTGGTAACTGAAATCAATGCAAAAAATTCTCATACTTGGCTGTCATAAGTTTACAGCTTGGTTTTCAATTTTCTTATTGAGTGTTTTGGTTTTTCTTTGCTTGCTTTCCTTTTGTGTTTATACTAGCAGTAACGTATGTCACCATTTTTACAATAGATCAAAATACATGCAAACATGTTGTGACAGTCTTTCATGTGACCATATCAGGCTGTTATATGTTTTTCCTTGGCCCTGCATTGGTTTTACCCAAACCAGTCACCATAACACGCATTCTAAGATATAATGCTGAAGAAACTAGACTGGGATGCAGCTTGGGTACTATTTAATCTGTACTACAGTGGGATTTTTGAAACATGGATACCCCAGTGACCAGTGCCTGCAGGGCGTTTAGGGGGCTGCCCAAATTACTATTTTAGTGCTCTTAGCACACTTTCACACTACCATGAAGGTTTAGTATTTTGAGGGGTTGTGCACCTAATTACCCCCAAGATTATATATAAAGGGGGCTCTACCCGTGCAGATTGGTCCCCTGCTGCTGGCAGAACACAACTCCTGTGAGTGGCCGACTCTGTGCCCCTTGGACTGGCATGCTCTGTCAGTGCCCCTTTGATTGGCCTGCTCTGTCTGTGCCCCCTTGAAGGGCCTGCTATGTCTGTGCCCCATTTATTGGCCTGCTAGGTCTGTGCCAATTGGATTGACCGGCTCTGTCTGTGCCCTATCGAAAGGCCGACGTTAGTCTGTGCCCGAACACCCTTTTGGCCACAGGCCTGGGGGAATATTACTGAGGAAAGCTCAGTACCCACTATTGACACGGCTGCCATGTTCACTGAGGTGACACCGGTATACAGGTACATAAATATGATTGGAAGGGTGACCGTGCGCGGGATCCGGGCAGTCCGTTGGTAGAGTCCATCATTTTTTCAGAGGTTACATTCTCTTAGCATCCTTTTCGGTTGTTGAAAATGGACAAGGTCCGAGGTTATGTACTACTCTGTCTATCATCGATCTGGTTTATTCCCAGTTGATCCCACCTCTCATGGAGTGATTCAGAGAGAGATCTCGTGGTCAGAGAAGGACCCTCCTCAGGACCTCAGTTCTACGCTGAGATTATTAAGGGTGAACCCCCACATTCGCCCAGCCCGAGTCTGATATGGACTCTAGTTTGGATTACAAGAGGGTGCGGCCCTCCATCACCTCAGCCCGAGACTGATATTTATTTACACGAGTAGAGAGCGAACCCCTCTCATATACTGAATGGACACTGATTCGTTATTAGAGGGTGTGGCCCTCCCTCAACCTCAGCCCGATACTGAGATGGATACAGAGGACATGTTTTGAGTGTGACCCACTCTCATAGAAGGAGCCAGACAGGGATGTAGACACTAATTCTTGTTATTAACAGGTACGGCCTGCTCACGCTATCAGCCTGATGCTGACATGGAGTTCGGTTACAATATTAGAGAGTGCGGCTCTCTCATACACTTAACGCACTATGGTGCCGTCGCTTTGTTCATCACACAGGCTTGCAGGCTTGTACCAGTACAGGACAACGATGACTGCATAGAAGGGCATCCCTCCTGCACTCAATTCTATATGGAGGTACTTACCACATACCGGGTTTACTGCTGATGCTTCAGCTCTTGTATAGGGGTATAGTACCTCACCGGTATGCAAGGGAGAAGATGCTTCCTAACGACTGGGTAAAGGGAGAGAACCCCTCCATTATATCCAACGACCGTGCTACTGATTTCATTATAGAGGGCTACCTGATCATGCATGGTATACATGTTTAGACTGGATTCCTCTATTTCACCTCCTATAATGGATCTACTGGATCCGGGCCACTGTATCCCACGCGAGAAATACTCACAGAGGTATTACTGGGGGAGATTCCCCGCTTATTTACACACTCCCCGGAGACCTTATGGGGCGTATAGGGGCTGTTTGAACTGACCATCTTGGCCTCAGCTCCCGGGATTGGCCCATTTTGTTGGTGACCCTATACCTTCCTATTAGATGTACTCTTGGAGACGGTACGGCTAACGGATAAGTCTCAGTTATTACAAGAGTGCAGGTTTTGGTATAATATGCGCTATATCAAACAAGCAATCGCACTCTGTTTAGGTTATGCAGACCACTGCCAACAAACTGCTCGGACAGTTTTTTCCCATGTTAAGGTGACATGAGATCCTGAGGCCTTCATAGAGCAAACGTGCACTGCCTTGTTCGGGTAACTGGGGAAGGCCCACAACCCAGTCTGCAGGTACACTGTACGCATGGATCGCATGGAAAGACAGTAGTCCTCGGTCGACTTGGGCTTCCTGGTCATTAACAATCTTGGGATAAGATGACAGGACTACCTATACTCCTCTGAGAAAATATCTGGAGAACATGATTCGGATATGGAGGGCCTCCTTCTATACGGGAACCGTCTTGGTTTTGGGTTTCCGCTAACCCACCTATTCAGCTACCATCAAGGAGGCCTACTTGGACTCTATGGGGGAACCCTGTGTGTCCCTGATTCCTACACAGACGTCACAAGTTGGGACATAGCCTACCGCTGGAGTACTGCTCAGGATCTGTAGCAGGCTCGGATATGGCTGCCGACGTTCTCAAACTGGACAACCCCTGCTTCGGACAGTTGAAGCTAGACCCTTGTTTTTTCACTAGATCTGCTCTCCAGAGTCGCCTGTCGTGAGTGAAGGGACTTTACATCTTGCCTGCGTGTTAGAGAACACTATGAGTTTGTGGGACTCCAGGCTAAGAAGGGAGGTATTCCTCTAAAGGGATACCTTGACTTCGGTTCTCGACTGCACATTCCTGGATCCCTTGGCCTAGGGCCTACGCTTGGAGATATGTGCCCGGACAGTCAGAGGCACAGGGACCTAAAGGTCCCACTATATTATACCCCATCTTGAATGTGGCGTGCAGACCATGAGCTCCTACACGAAGTTTGACAGGTCGGGCATGGAACAGGATCGTACAAACGAGTAATCGGATTATTTCACTTTCACTACAGCACGTGAGGACTCTTCTTCGTTATGCAGGTCCCAATTACCATTGGATCCGGATCACTCCTCAACGATGATATATTTGGATGGAAATCTCAATCTTTGTTTACGTTCCCCTCCTTTTGGATATTTCCAGGATTCCCAATCCCCCAGAATAGTCGACCACCGTTTCAGTTCAGTTTGGGACCCTGATTGGACGTCCCTTGGGAGTTCCTTCTCTACCACAGTAGCGGGCTACACAGTCCATTTGAAGTACTGGAATCTCTTAGTATACGGCTAGTTTTGACCGCGGTTCTTCTCGGATGAGACCACTCACCGGGTAGGTCATGAGGGAACGAAAGACCCTATTCAGTTCAGTTACGGAATTGGTAGTAGACTCAGATGCATTACTCGAGGTTGGAGTTTTACCTACAAAGCCACAGCACCTGGTGATCCTGGCACAATCAGAGGAATCATCTTCCGCATCATGGGTCGGGACCCGGTGACAGTTTTTTCTCGCAATCCCAGATCCGCAGGTGACCTTCAGTATTTTACACCTACAGGAAATGGCTAATAGGTCGACTTTGCAGTTCACGGACCGTCTGCTAGGACACAGGTCGCAACCCCACTTACGGTGGATCTGCGAATGGACTGTTTCCCGTATTTTTGTGGTACATCGACAGCTGGCATCTTCATCGATCCTTCTACTGTCACTTCTAGCAGTAGGAAGGTCCATTTGAGATTGCTCTAGTTATCGCCCGGAATAGGTACCAGCGAAACAATCAGCGTTGGATTTGTTGGCAGAGCGTTGAAACAGCAAATACGATGCCTCCTGTCATGTTATAAAATTGTAGATTATGTTAGCTTTAGTGTACCTATAATCTTAATTTTATTAATGACATGAGGTGAGTATTTCCCGCCCTTTCTTACCCCTCCCTTGTTTAATTTTGCTAATTTGGGTTCATCAGGTACGTATGCAACTCTGCTTGTTGTCTCTGCTACCTGTCACTTGTTCTTATGTCTATTTTTTTCATAAGTAGGGTTGGGATCTCTACATATTAGGGTATTTTGGTTGCTTCATTGGGTACCTACATGTTTGTTCAGAGTACATTTCATTGGCTAACCAACTTGCTCGATTCTGGTTTTCTCTTGTTTCAGCTTAAAGTCCATTAATGCTATCTGGTTTGGTAGTTCTTCTCGGATGGTGGACATTGTTGTATATATTGTATCTAGGACTTTGTTTCTTCCCCATTATTTTTTATGCCTTTTGTTCTGTTTTGTCGCAGCTTGAAAGAATAAATGATGTATGGGGAGGGGAGTTTTATAGTACCTAACTTTTTCTGATTGGTTGTTTTTCTGTGCTGCTATGGAGTTCTAGTAAAGAGAGACTTAAGAAAATACTTGCCTCCTGTCATTAATAAAATTAAGATTGTAGGTACACTAAAGCTAGCATTATCTACAATTAATATAAATAAAAAGGGGGTGAGGTGGGAGAGAAACTTCCAAGAGGTGACGACAGGTAAGAAGGGGGTTAACTGGGTTTATATATGCTGAATAACCCCTCCAACAATTTCAGGTTCACACTTTTTATTTATATCTGGGACATTTAAGCCAAAGAAACCTTAAACACATGTAATTCGATAAATACATAAGTCGGATGAGGTGTGCCGAAACAGACAAGTGGTTAAGCCTGTAATAAAAGAGGGCAAAAATTACGAATACCAATTTTATTAAACAATTGGTGTGGCGAACATAACCTTGCCATGGGCTCCTGGAGGAGCCTGCTTGCCAGCCTCCTGCCTCAAGACTATGGGCTCTGCAAGATATACTGTAAAATACACTTTAAAAGAATCTGTTTGTGTGATTTGGGATTATATTGTTCAAAACCGAACAACGGCACGCACCAGAGACCACCCATGTGCATGTTATGACTAATTGACACCTTGTAATGAGTTCCACCGCAGTGTTCTAAACGTTCGTCTGGGGGGGGCTGCATTTTGTATGAACGACCACAAGGTGGTGGCCATCTTGTTCCCGCGAATGCAGGCAGCGGTGTTTGGGCGTCAAGCTCATGAAACTGAAATCAGACACGGAAACCCCCGAACAGCGCTGGACCCCCATTATAGCCTGCTACACATGTTAACTATGGATTCAGTTTGGTATTTTATTCACTTTTGTACTTCTGAAAGAGACCGACCGCTAGTACTGATTTCATGGAACTATTTTGGGCAGGAGCATTGCGTGCGGTTGGTCAGAACTTTACCCTGGCAGCATTTAGGCTGTGTTCGTGGGATCTGAAAGCTTTTTGGATATGTTGTGCTTTTAGATCCAGGCTATCCAGGGATGTAAGACTTGAGAGGGTACATGGTTGTTTTATATGTATTTTGGGGTGTTTTATAAATTGTTATATTTTCTGTTCCTAAAAGAGATAAGTAATTATAAGTGTTTGCTCAGGTAATTATCTCTCAGGCACAGAGGATCATGGGAGGGATTTCCCTGTATTCTTGTGTTGGAGACCCCTTGCAGGAGCTTTTGCATTAAAGGCCATGTGTGACCTCCAATAAAGCAGATGACTCCCAGCATTAAGCCTTGGCTCATGTGTGGGGGGAACAGCTATACTGCTATATCACTTGCTCTTTTACTGGCTACTCAGCGATACTCCCTTGGAGGAGAGGTCTTCCCACTAGGAACTGGATCCAGGTGTTTGGTCCAGGGTGGGAAGGGACGGCCAGACCCCAGCCAAGCTGCGGTGGCTAAGGGGGCTACAGTGGTTATGGTGTCCATTGCGGTGCTTATGGTACTCGATCAGCACTAGGAAGCGTGATTGGCGGAGGTACCCAGTCGAGGTGCCATGCGATCCGCCACACTTGGCATACACAAATTACTTAGCAATGGTATTGAAAGCAAGTCTAATTTCTTTTACGGAGTTTGGAATGTACCTGTTACAAGCTGAAGACTTCCATCGCCCCATATTTTTAATTATGTGAGTATGAATGTAAATGCTTGAAGTCCGAAATGGATGGCCTGAGAAGGAAGAAGAGTTAAGTCCTAGTCAAAGTATTAGCCTGTGGATATTGAGTATACATTTTTTATTAGTAAGTGATTTCCCGTGTAATGATAGCAAAGGAGAATTGAAGATTATGCTAGCGCAGTGTACTAATAATCTTAATTTTAATAATGACAGGAGGCGAATATTTTGCATTAACTTTCTTTACTAACTCCACAGCAGCAAAGAAAAAACAGTTGAAAGAAAGAACCAATCAGCTTGAGTCAGAGAGTATATAAGTTCCAGCCTAGCCAATCATTTCCTCTTGACTAGTGCGACATCACAAGTTCATAATATGACAAACAAGTCTTGAATCAACTTGAACCAACTATTCCAATGTGGAAACTTCATTAGCGTATCCAAACGTCTTCATGAAACATAAAACTTGTTACCCGATTCCGGTACGTTCGGTATCTTGTTAAGCTGAAAGGAGAAAGGAGACTAGTATCAGTGATACGGAACCAACCGTATGGCATACATGCTTATGTGAACGTTGACAATATTGACTGTTAAACTAGTTTATCCATACTATCTAAAATTCGCCCCTTTCACACGCTAGAAAGAAAACAAAGGTAAAGAGTACCGTAAAACATCTCACGATATAGATATATAAACTAGTATCAAGTTGTCCCCTGGAATCCACTTATCTTATTAGGGTGGGAACTTCAAGATGAAGGGAGGGAAAATATTCGCCTCCTGTCATTATTAAAATTAAGATTATTAGTACACTGCGCTAGCATAATCTTCAATTTTACCACATGACAGGAGGCTTCATATTTTGCAATTTTAACGCTTAGGAAGAAGGACGACTGACGGAAATAGAATGTCCGAAACGTCGATCCGCATGACCCGTCTGCAATTTGCAGAATGTCTGACAGAGATACGCCTGCCAAGAAAGCGGCTAATGCCGCTGCCCCCTGCACGGAGTGTGCACCAAAGGACGAGTCTATGCCGGCTAGAGAAAGGAGCGATTTGATCCATCTGGCTAGAGTGGTTACCGACACCGGCCCATGTGGGCTAACGTATGATACCAAAAGTTGTCTTGTTGTTGGTGAACGCAATGTCTCTGTGGCTGTCACATAAGCTCGTAGGGTCTTGACCACGCACAATTGAGGATCCGAGGTGAAGAATGGGTAAAACACAGATGACGAATCCGATTTGGTCCTCCGTGAAATATGGAATGTAACTCCCTCCAGATTTATAGAAAAAGCATCTTTATCGAACGCCCTAACATCCGATACCCTCCGGAAGGAGACCATGCACAGTAGGAAGGTGAATTTCGCCGTCAGTTGTTTTAACAATAATAGTTCGTTAGGGGGCCATCCCCTTAGAAAACGGAGTACCACATTCACATCCTATAGGTGTCGATATTTTGGTGCTGGAGGTCGTCTCAGTTTGATGCTGTGTAACAGTCGACAGATCAGGGGATCTTGTCCTACCGATCTACCTTGGGACGGCACGTGGGCTGCTGAGATGGCGGATATGACCACGTTTCCCTTCCTCGAATATCTTCGATAGGAAGTTCATGATATACAGGGGCTGTAAAGGGATCCAGGTTTCCGCCCCATGAGATACCTCGCCCTTCCAGTGGCGTTTAGCCGGGCGGTGTTTCTCCTGAGAGGAGTCGTCCGATGCCTCGGAGTCTTCTTGATCACAAGGTTGTCTACTAACCGGCTTGCTAGATTCAGTGGCCGGTGCTAGCACTTTCGCCATTGCCTTCTCCAATGAGGCGGCTACTGCCGCATTAATCATGGCCTGGAGCTCGCTAGTGTTCTGATTGTCCTCCATAGTGAGGGCACTGACAGGCACAGGGTTGTCAATAGATACGTGGGAGTTGGATTGTGTGGGAGGGGAATATGACAGGCCGATGGCCGTATAATAGTCGCCAGTGGCGAGCGACAAGCGGAATCTGTACTACTGGGGCTCACCCAGTCGGCGGAACTGCTTGAACAGATTCCGTTAGGCAGCACTGCGGGATCTTTCCCAAATGGGGGCTCACCCCTAGCCAGCTTACTGGGTATAAAACCTAAATGTTTATCCATACTATCTAAACCCTACATTCACACTCCCTAGGGTTATAACACCCACCTTGTACACCCCAACAGTAGGCACTTTTACCAGCAGTCAAAGGTTTCCTTGTATGAGCCTGGTGGTGATGTGAGTTGGACTTCCCCAAGAGCCTCACGAAATGGCCGCCGCGGTGAACAGGAAGAAAAAAGCCAGCGAAGGCAAACAGAAAAACCTACAAGCGTTCTGTAGCGCTCGCGAACGGCTCAATTCGCGGGTTTGCAAGCAGCCGAACGTCTATGGAAGGAGAAGCCGCGAACGGACTGAATTACTTATATGAACCCAGTCCCTTCGCGTTAATGCACTGAGCTATTGAGTGTTCACGGGTGCACGCGAACGGAGCACATTCGCTCCATTCACGTCTTTGCTGGATGGGCACGCACGAACTTAGGGCCAGCTTGCTCTATTCGTGTAGAGAAGTGCACGAACAGAGCAGTGAGCCCTATATGAAAGTGATGAACGTAGCCATTCGAGGAATGTGGGGAGGGAAGGGGGATGAGGCTATCCCGTATCGCTGAGGTGAAACAGGGGATCCCCGGAACGGTGAAACCGTTAAAGGGGTACCCCCAATAAGTGACCCCTTGCCACCCCCCAGTATCTGTATAACAGTTAAGGCAAACTATGTAGATAATACCTCTAACACACAGACAAAAAACAGTAAGGAAGTATTACTCTGACCTGACTTGTGATGGAGCAGCTGTCAGGTATACCTAACATTCATGCTGCCGCCGGAACCCACTTCCGGGTTCACGGCGCTTAGCTCCGCCCTTTTTTCTGACGCGGTCTTTCCACGATACTTAGGAAGACCGCGCCAGATTCAAAGGGCTGGATTATTCACTCAGGTGCGGCAGTAAGATCAGCTGCTCTACTCGATGCTACCGTCTCCTCTCCTCAGACCTCGGCTTGTAAACGGATTTCTACCTTCTCCTCTCTCAGACCCCGGCTTGGACAAACGGACTCCCTTTCTCTCACTACTAAACTGCAGTTTGTTAAAAGAGACTCCTTCCTCTTCCTCCATTGGGTGAATTAACCCTTCCAGTGCCAGAGTGCTTCTAAGTTAAGTAAATCTTTTGCCAAGGAAAGCAAGTCATATTAATTTATTATAGTATTTAATTTCTTTTGACAAATAAGCATTGCATTTTTTTTCCTTGCATGTGTATTTAAAGATGCAGTCAACCTTGTTCACTTCAATAAAATAAAGGAGGTGAAACTTATTGCTTCTGCAGTTGAGTTCCAATTAAAGAGACATTACACAAAAGCATCACAGCAGCAAAGAAAGAGGAAATGATTGGCTAGGCTGAAACTTATATACTCTGTGACTCAAGCTGATTGGTTCTTTCTTTCAACTGTTTTTTCTTTGCTGCTGTGGCGTTAGTAAAGAAAGTTAATGCAAAACATGAAGCCTCCTGTCATGTGGTAAAATTAAAAAAAATAAAACAAAATTATTTTGCACCATATTACAATTATTAGTGCATACATAGGAAAATTCGGTCATACTGAAGTTACAAAGTCAAGTAGCGTCATCTTAAATACTGTGATAGTCTGACTTCTGTGCATATAATGCTGTCCACACTTATCTGTTGTACTTATATAATACTATACAATAACTAAAACTAACAATGCGAAGTATGGTCCTACCTGCACATTTCATACATTAAGGGTCTCATTTAAATCATCATTAGAACTTATTCCGCTACCTCTACGTTTTTATCTGATGTATCAAGGTAATCTACTGAAGCCATCTGGTATCTATCAAGTAATAAGCTTTCCCATTTTAAAGTGGGCAAAGTAATATCTTTTCTCAATAAAACAAAAATATTTGGTTTGGTTTAAGGCCTGTGTCCAAATTCATCTTCCTTTTTCCATTTTTGTTTGCTATTACAATTTTAACAGCCATAAACATATGAATTGCTATTACTTTACTATTATGGGGTAAATATTCAAGGTTGTAGTAAAGCAAAGCTCTCTCTCTCTCTGTTTGTTTTGGGGAGGTGGGGGTGTAGGGGGGGACTATAGATTCAAAATGATCTAACATTTCTTCAAAAATTACCTATGGTATTTTTGCACAGCCAACAAGTGGCGGGTACATGTGGTTGAACTTATGTATTCTTTGTGGAACCATATATCATCACTGGGCTAATTTAAAAAAAATGTTTCAAACAACACATTTGTTTTCCTGTTAAGGACCATATCTTATTCCATTTAGAAGGTTCAGTTTTAACCCCAATTTCTTTCTCCCAGGAGAACAGCGAATATAACTACTTCAAATTCCGTATCTTACCCATAATGCCTGATTTACTTTCCCCATCAAATATTTTATGGAGCCCTGTTGTTTCTCCTCTCTGTCTCTTGAAATAGAGAAACTCGCAAATAATGTTTGATCCTAATAAGAGAAAACCATTTGTGTTAAATCCAGATGTTTGACTATAAAGCCAGTTAAGTTAATTTCTCTATCTTCAAGTATATCTGCTGTTTTCAGATCTTTTATGTTTCTCCAACTACAAAGATTAAAATCAATAATATTACATTCCAAAACTTATAGCGGGGATGATGGAATAATTTAATCTTTTATAGCCAGTCTCTTTTTGAAATAAAGCAATACTGGCATTATATTTCGTAGGGAAAATAAAACAGTCTCTCTCACCAGTCTATTGACCTGAATTTGAGGCATCCATAAAAGACATTCCATATTATCGATATTCATTGCTTGTTGCTTAATTATGAACAAGTCTTCTACCCTATTATTTTTTATCTGAATTGCACGTACGTACATGCGTTAATATATTAGATTGCACATAACTTCGGACATTAGGGAGCCCCACTCCGCCTTCTGTTTTTTTTCTCTCAGCTATCTTGAAAACATTTGATCCGTGAGTCCCGAAGCCTGGTAGGGAGCATTTTTATTAAGTAGAGCAGTTTAGGCAAAATATATACCTTTATAATATTAATTCTACCAAACCTTGCTATTCTGCCAGTAATTTATTTACATCTCTGAAAAGGGGGGCAAAGTTAATCTCTATTAGATTTCCATTAGAGCAAGAAGTTTTAAGACCCAAATAATTGATTGCTCCGTCTACCCATTGGAAAGGAAATTCCGATTTTATGTCTGCCATTTCCGAATCAAATACTTCTATCCTCAAGGCCTGCGTCTTTACAATGTTTAATTTGTAATTTGAATAATTAGTGTAATTGTCTATTTCCTTCAGTATTGCTCTAATTGAGAGTTTAGAGCTAGAGCTGAGCGGACTCCTGGATGTTCGGGTCCGGCCGAACTTTGAAAAAAAGTCTGAGTTCGTGATCGAACTTGACCCCGAGCCCGAACCCCATTGAAGGCAATGGGGACCCGAACTTTTGGCCACAAAAATGCCTCTAAAAAAGTCCTGGAAAGGGCTAGAGGGCTGCAAAAGGAACTAAAATGGGCGTAAGAAGTGCCCTGCAAACAAATGTGGATAGGGAAATCACTTAAAATAACATAAAAGTTTAAAATACAGCTGAGCCATAAAATAGCACTAGATGGAATCTTTGATTTTAGCTTTGGAAGAACATAAATCAAAATCTAAATCATGGCTGTCAGGAGGATCAACAGGATTATCCATTTGAGAGAGGGTTGGAGTGCAGGGTATTCTCTTTCATTGTTCAAACTGAGCTCAACTCCTGATGCATGGAGAAAAGGCCTTCTAAGTGACCCATAGGTTGAGGAGGCGGTGACCGTGGCGGTGTAGGTGGAAGCGGCGGTGGAGGAGGTAGCCAACACAGATTTTTTATATATATATTATTTTTTTTATATTTTATTTATTTATTTTTTTAATTGGGGTAGCCCCAAAATATTGGGACATAAAAAAAAGAAACATTTGCGGCCTGCGGTGCATTTCTTGCAGTCCTGATGCATGGATAAATGCTCAACTCCTGATGCATGGAGAAAAGGCCTTCACAAGCCTCTGCTATTGTGTACATAGTTTATATTAAGTGACCTATAGGTTGAGGAGGCGTGACCGTGGCGGTGTAGGTGGAAGTGGCGGTGGAGGAGGAGGAAGCCAACGCAGTTTATATATATTTTTGGGACATACAAAAAAAGAAAACTGTTCCGCAGAGCGACTGACCCGTGCATGCTGCATCTGAAACTCCACTATCGCCTGCTGCTGCTCGCACAGTCCCATGAAGCGGTGAGCAGGAAGGCGGAAGTTACGCTGCAGCGCAGACAGGCGAGCAGCAGCAGGGTGAGAACACCAAAAGCGCGCACACACGGCCCGCACTTTCTGCAGCAGCTCTGATATATCTGGGTATACACCATGGCATCACAAGGGCTACCCAGAACTGTCTCAACTCCCATCAAGCCAAGTTCCCAGAGGAGATCACCCAGCTCATCATGCTAGAGCACTTTTTCAATATGCTCCCCAACGAGAAGGCGACAACGGATTCATATGTCAATCCATATCAACTTTCGATGCCATTGACTGCACCTACCATGGTGACCATGGATAACGGGGAATCAGGGTTCAATTCCATACAGGGACCCTGACAAACGGCTACCACATGCAAGGAAGACAGCAGGCACGCAAATGACCCACTCCCAACGCGGGAAGGTAGTGACGACAAATAACAAAACAGGACTCTTTAGAGTCCCTGTAATTGTAATGAGTCCACTTGAAATCCTTTAACTCTGATCAATTGGAGGGAAGTCTGGTGCAGAGCCACTGACCCGTGCGTGCTGCAGCTGAAACTCCACTATCGCCTGCTGCTGCTCAAACAGTCTCTCCAGCATGTGCAAGGTGGAGTTCCACCTTGTGGGCACGTCGCATATGAGGCAGTGAACGGGAAGGCCAAAGTTACGCTGCAGTGCAGACAGGCGAGCAGCAGCAGGGTGTGAACGCCGAAAGCGCGCACAGCCGCTACTGTGAATGTCACATCCTGTTCCAAGTTGCCGATCAGTCTGGTGATGGCTTCTGGTATCCAGTACTCTTTTTACTGAAGCTGCATCAGGGTCCTGGTATGTGGCTGCACAAACGCTGGTGCTCAACACCAGGGGGCGTGTGGTTACCCTGCACCAGATCCTGCTAATCCATTCCACACTGTGACTCCTAACTTCTACTTCAGGCACACTGGGTCCCGGTTGTCCGACCGCCGCCCAGACAGTGTCTGGGTCCCAGTCACCGGACCGCGAAACTGCGAATGGCTAGTTAAATCTGTAATAAAATCTTTTTATTGCTTCAACTGTTACTTGGATAACTGTGGGAATTCTAAAGATAATACATGCCAACGAACGCTAGTAGAGTGTGCTCCCTCTTATGCTGTGCTGGTGCCTCTGTGCAACCAGCGTCTCTTCCTCCAAACTGCACACGTCACTCTCATGACCTTGATTCCATGTGGGGTCTAGGACCTCATCATCATCCACATAATCTTCCACCCACTCCTCAACCCTGCCCTCCTTGCCGGTATGCACACTGCAGAAAGCCACAGCAGTTGGCACCTGTGTTTTTCCAGCATGTAAAGTTTGCAAAGGACATATGGAAATTGTTTTAGAATTGTATCCAGGCAACAGTTTTCCCTATAAACTGACCTCTCAGTTTTACTTGTGAGGGTATTGCCCCAGAATTACAATATTGTTTAAGTACCTCTTAGCTATTGAACACTGGTTTAAATATAGCAGCTTGTTATCTGGTAGTTTCTAGTGTTGAAAATATCAATCTGTTTTCTATCACTTAGATCTGTGTAACAAGTGTTGTAGGTGTGAAACAATATTACAAGTGACCGATGTAATACATTCTAATCAAAGTTCCATTTGCAAAAAAAATTCTCGCCCATTTTCTGTGGGTTATTGCATTTATAAGATGTAGACTTATTGTATCACACTAGCCATGCACAGGTAGATTGTATGGCACGTTGTTTTGGTGTTTGGTTTTAACTTTGTAGTTGTGTCTTTACACAATATAGAAATGTATATTAATTCTTTTGTATATGAAGAAATCACAAAAACACTTATTTTTCACTTAAAAAAAAAAAATCAGGCTAAACAAAAATTGGTAATTAACAAACACACTACATGAAGGTCCTGTTCACTAGCGTGTGTAGTCATGAATGTAACCAGTAAAACTTTGTTTTTACAGCCACTGGTTGGCCCATACATATTTTACAACTTGTTTAATTTTGTTATAGCATGACTTGTAGTCTTGTTTTTAACTTGTCTATAATACATATTTTTGAATGACACTTAGTGTGTTACATTGAATTTTAATGGTCTAAGATAATTAACATGTCAACAGGCAAATGTAACCCAAATGATTTGTCTCAGTCTTGCCTTCTATACTACCTGCACCATAGGCAACATTTATTTGTCTTTAGACTTTCTTGAGAAGCGGTAACTAGCCAGTGTTGCAAACATACACCAAATATGAAGTGCACACCTCAAATGTACTATTTAGCACCCAGAAAATTAGAATGTTTACAAATGCGCTGTAAGCGCACTATTTGACGCTTCGATTTGACTCTCAGATATGAAGAGCAGGCCCCAAAATGTACTATTTAGCAGATTAGCAACCAGAAAATAAGAATTTTTACAACTGCGCTGTAAGCTCACTATTAGACGCTTCAATTTGACTCTCAGATATGAAGAGCAGGCCCCAAAACGTACTATTTAGCAGATTAGCAGCAAAACAATTAGAATGTTTACAACTGCGCTGTAAGCACACTATTTGACTCTCAGATTTGAAGAGCAGGTCCCAAAATGTACTGTTTAGCAGATTAGCACCCAGAAAATTCGAATTTTTACAACTGCGCTGTAAGCGCACTATTAGACGATTCGATTTGACTCTCAGATATGAAGTGCACCCCACTAATGTACTAGTTTGCAGAATTCTTTCCTAATCTGTCCCTAAAAGTGGCAGCATCCTCTCCCTACACTAATAAGAGCTCATGTGCGTGCGGCGATACACGACTCCAGCTTATATATAGAGGCTGGGTCACATAAATATATCGTTCTCTCCTCCAACCCTTCATCTCCCTGTCTTGGGGGCTACCAGTTCACCTCGATAGTAATTCAAATTATTTTTATTAACAAAATAATTATTATTTTATTCCTTTTATAGTTAATATCCACTTAGAATAATCCAGGTTCCTTTATCTTTATTCATATACCTATTGGGCTATCTGTCCCTTTCCCCTTATCACCAGATGTCAGCCAGATGTATATTATTGGTATATAAATCCTAAAGTTAATGAGAAAAAAAGAGAGAAGAAAACCCATGACTAATCTCGCTAACCTTCGACTTCTTTCTGCTAAGACCAATCCTAACACACATTCATTAGATACCTTACATTATAAACCATTACTAATCTACTGACTATATTTATCATTGACATTCTTGTGCTAAATGCAAACTTCCTACCTTTAGAAATCAAGATTAAGTATATTTAAGTTTCAAAATCCTTCGATCAGACTATATAACACTAAGCAACCCTTTATAACATGATTTGTAGTAGTGCAATACATTCTTACTACTAATGCTTTGTAACTCTAAAAAACTCTTAATTTTTGTGAGGGTACCTGCTCACTATTATTAATATTTTTAACAAGAAAAAACACAACAAAAAACAACAACACGGCTAATCTCTCTAACCTTCGACTTCTTTCTTTCAAGACCTATCCCAACCCACATTTATAACATATCTTTCATTGTAAATCATTATTAATCTACTGACTATTTTTATCATTTACATTATTGAGCTAAATTCAAACTTCCTACTGTCAGAAATCAAGATTAATTATATTTAAAGGACCACTATAGTGCCAGGAAAACAAACTCGTTTTCCTGGCACTATAGTGCCCTGAGGGTGCCCCCACCCTCAGGGTCCCACTCCTACCGGGCTGAAGGGGGAGGAAGGGGGTTTAACACTCACCTTTCTCCAGCGCCGGGTTCCCTCGGCGCTGGGGACTCTCCTCCTCCTTTGGCCGTCATCGGCTGAATGCGCATGCGCGGCAATTACATAATCCTAATTACATAATCTTATCGACCAAAAACACTAAAACAATTATACCTCCCAAGTGTCATGTATCTGATGGAGATGAAGCTGGAGGGAAACTCATAGGATGCAGCTATAAGAAAACACACACCCTATGCTAATCTTTCAAGAAAATCCATACCCCCTAAAAGCATCTGCCTTACTAATTTGCATAATTGATTATGTATGCATGTCATCACATGATGTAAATCATGTAAGAGAAAATTCCATAAAATCAGCCAAAAAAACCTACTTACAGTTTGATTCTGCTGTATAGATGGATTGCTCCCAGTGTCTGCCCGTCTCCCAGTCAGTGGCGTACTAAGGGGAGAGGTGGGGGGTGGTCCGCCCCAGGTGCCACTCAGTAAGGGGGTGCCAGGCTCTGTACCTCCTGTTCTCACGCAGCTCTGGCAGACCGGCGCTCAGTTTGTGAGTCAGAGCACAAGGAGGGGATTCCCAGCCTGTGTTCTGACTCACACACTGAGCTGCAGGGAGGCTATTTTGGAGTGTACCAGCAGGGTGCGCAGAGCCAGGCTGCTCCCCCGCGGTCACTCTGTACCTGCAGGGGTCAGCTCTCTAGATCCCCTGCACCTGCTGCCTGCCTGGGAAGGAGCTGCTGCCCCTGCACCCTCCTAAATGGTAACTATTATACCCCCCCGCCATTATACCACCACCCTCCCTGCCATTATAATCCCCCTGCCCTATACCCCCACCTCCCTGCCATTATAATCCCCCATGCCCTATACCCCCACCTCCCTGCCATTATAATCCCCCCTGCCATTATACCCCACCAGCCACTGCCATTATAACCCCCCCTGCCATTATACCACCACCTTCCCTGCCCTATACCCCACCCTCCCTGCCATTATAATCCCCCTGCCCTAT
>OW240920.1:85260465-85315234 GCA_933207985.1 Pelobates cultripes
GGTAAGAAAGGGGGGTAAGAGAAAGAAGAAGAGAGTAAGAAGAACAGGTGGGGAAGTAAGAAGAACAGGTGGGGAAGTAAGAAGAACAGGTGGGGGAGTAAGACGACCAAGGGGGGAAGTAAGAAGAACACAGGGAGGAGGGGGTAAGACGAACACAAGGGGTGTGAGGAGAACAAATAGAGGGAGGAGTGAGAAGAACACAGGGAGGGTGGAGGGGGGGATGAGAAGAGCACAGGGAGGGTGGGTGAGTGTGAGAAGAGACCGCTAGGGGGGGTGGGGGAGAGGAGAGACCACTAAGGTGCAGTGGAGAGCTCTACGGGACAGAAGGGGCAGCTCTATAGGACAGGGGCCAAGACAGGGGGCTCTTTCACACTACGCGCGCACACACACACAATGCATCCCTATACATATACAGAAACACAACATGCTTCCCTTACACACAGAGAAACACACAATGCAACCATTACACACACACACACAATGCAACCCTTACACACAAAGACAATGCATCCTTTGTACACATACACAGAAACAGACAATGCAAACCCGTACACACACATGCAAACACACACACTTCTTTTCTTACATACACACAGAAACACAATGCATCTCTTACACTCAATACACACACATACAGACACACACCTTGCATCCCTTATGCATACAAACACAGATTCACACAATGCATCCCTTACACACAACCAGAAACACATAATACATCCCTTATACACACACACTACTTCCACACACACAAACACTACATCACCTGCACAAACTGGTAACCTATACACTACATACCATAGCACACATAGCCGTCCTCTACAATAACACATAACACATCCCCTACACACTCCACTCCCTGTGAGCGAACTCATGGGTGGGTGGAACTTATGAGTGGGCCTTATAGGCATACTCACCGTCAGGCCCTGGGGCCCAGACCTTGAGCTGTGTAAGGGGCCCCAAAAAATGGAGCTGCTTCAATTCTCCCAGAACATTGAATTTTGTGACCACAGTTGCAAACAGCCTCCAGAGATCCTGTTCTACACCAGACCAGTGGAGCCAAACTGCAGCCCATCATCATCCTCATCTGCTTGTAAGTAGGCAATCTAGTATATTATTAGTGACACTAATCTATAATGTACCTCACATTAAAGGGACACTATAGCTTAATGAAGTGGTTCTGGTGTCTATAGCTGGTCCCTGCAGGCTTTTTAATGTAAACACACACTGTGTGCAGCACTGGCGTTAGTTCATATGGGTGGGGCATTGTGATGTCACATGGGGGGGCAGCAAATTTTTATTTTGTCTAGGGCGGCAAAAATCCTTGCACCGGCTCTGATCCTGGGCAGGTGCACCAGTCTACTGGTGACCCACAGGAGGGGAGTGCACTGATTGCACTGCACTCTCCTCCTGTCCAGCCCCATCTTTACCGCAGTGCAAGTGCCCTCTGCCCCTAATTTACAGTGGCTCACACTCACAACAAGCAGTGCCTGGAGCCGTGAAGGAGCGGGTATGGCAAAGAGCTACTGATTAGCATAACATCAATATCCATTATAAAACCAGGAAAAGGTGGGCATGGATGGTGAACTGATTTGGTGGTGCAATGGGCCACTTGACTGGTTTTGCCCTCCAGGCCTAAGGCTGCCAGCCCTCCCCTGCCTGCCATTATAATCCCCCCTGCCCTATACCCCCACCCTCCCTGCCATTATAATCCCCCCTGCCATTATAAACCCCTATACCCCCACCTCCCTGCCATTATAATCCCCCCTGCCCTATAACCCCACCTCCCTGCCATCATACTCCCACCCCTCTTCCCCCACACCCCCTGCCCTATACCCCCACCTCACTTCCACTATAACCCCCCTGCCATTATACTCCCACCCCTTCTGCCCTATAGCCCCATCCCCACTGCCATTATACTCCCACCCCTCTTGCCCTATACCCCACCTCACTGCCATTATAACCCCAGAGCAGCCACCAAATGGTGAGACAGACCCTACTGATCCTGCACCCTCCTAAATGGTAAGGTACTACTATCCCCTGCCATTATAACCCCACCCTGCCCTATATCCCACACCCTCCCTGCACTATACCCCAACCTCTGTGCCATTATACCCCCACCCTCCCTGCCCTATTCCCCCATGCAATATCACACACTAAGTCCCAGACCCCAATCTACTCCGACCCATCCAGGCACATACAACTGTTCCCCTACTGTCACATAGACACATTACACACAGGCTCACATTCACAAATTACATATGCAGTCACACACAATGCACATAGATACACTGTCACAAACACATTTTTTTACACAAGGGACAAGGACAGATATATTCTGGGAGGCAGTGAGGTTAGTGCATGCCCTGCAGTGAACCGGCAGCTGGGATAAGATGTCATCCTGGCATCGGCATCACTAGTGGGAGCACAAGTGAGCTGTGCAGGAAGAGCACCCAGCCCAGCAGCAACCGCTAATCACCATGGGGAAGATCCAAGAGTAAGGTAGGGAAGCTGGGTGGACCTCTTAATCACTAAATGTGTGTAAGAATGTGATTTTTGTGTGTGTCTGTGATTGTGTGTATCTCTGTCGTTAAGTGTGTGTTTATTGTGATTGCGTGTCTGTGAATAAGTGTATGTCTGTGATTGTGTGTGTATTTATATACACACACAAGATGTACAAGTCTGTGTTTATATATCTGTGGTTGTGTGTGTATATAAATGTGTATGTGTTTAGTAGATAGCTCCCTTATTTGGTGTCCTTAAATATGTCAATCCCACATAAAGATAACAAATAAGGGAGTTATCTACTAAACAACTGAAAGATTAAAATTAAGTAAAAGGCTTTTAAATTTTGATCTTTTAGCAGTTTAGTAGATTATTCCCTAAATTAATGCTCTTATGTGAGATTTCCATATTTAAATATGAGAAATTAGGGTGCTCTTTAGATCTAAATATGGCAATCTCACATAGGGATATCAAATAGAGGAGTTATCTGCTAAACAGAGATTGAGAGGTGTCAGCCAGTGCAGAACAGGAAATCTGGGTGGCTAGTATGAATTCTATGCAAATGTGTTGTCTGATTGTGTGTATATATTTGTGTATGTGTATATGTGCATACAGCTTAGCATTTTGCCAACACTACACACAAGCACACCACTGCATTCAAACAACACTACAAACAAACACACCTTTGTATTAAAACATCACCATTAGATATAACCACACCACTGCATCTCACCACTGCATCTCGCCAACACTACACACAAATGCATGCCTGCATTCAAACGCCAACACTACACACCCCTACATTCACTCACACATTTTCTCCCAGGGTCCCCCATGTATTACAGTGTCCTTATTTATCACAGTATCTCAGTGCCCCATGTCACCCAGTGTCCCCTACTGTCTATGTACCCATTTCTCCCAGTGTCCCCTAGTGCCCTAATGACATGGGGACACTGGGAGACATGGGGACACTGAGACACTGGGAGACCTGGGGACACTGAGACAGGACACTGGGAGACCTGGGGACACTGAGACAGGACACTGGGAGACAGAGGTTCACTGGGGGACACTGGGAGACAGAGGGACAATGGGAGACAGAGGGACACTGGGCGACATGGGGACACTGAGACACTATCTACACTGGCTGGGAGACATGGAGACACTGGGAGACATGGGGACACTGAGAGGCATGGGGACACTGGAAGACTAGGGGACGCTGGGAAATATGATGACACTGTGTCCCTATTGTTTCAATAAAGCAATAGAAGAAATATCTCCAGGCACTCAGGATGTTAAAGCCACAGGCAGTTTTATTGAAACCAAAAAGGACAGCAACGTGTGTACAAGGTAAGCAAATAATTCAATTAAAAAATCTATTAAAATATTAACATAATAAATTAACATAATTGGTTAAAACAAACTGTGCAAATTACAACACAATCTATACATGTCATAAATATAATAATCTGTGACTTACCCCTATGTATCAGAGGAGAGAGAAGCAAAAATTTATAAAAAAATAAAGTAAAACAAAATAAAAGAAGAAATGCCAAAAAATAAACATATGACACTTATCCTAAATGCCAATGGAGTCACTACCGGGTAGGTGGAACGCAAGGAAGCATTTCCTGGTCTTGGAACTCATAGTGGCAATGCATGCGCACTTGATAGAAAGGGATAGACAAAAGCCGTTGGTATAGTAATACAGACAGCATTAAACGTTTGCGCGTGCGTATGCACGATCTTGCAAGAAATAGCACAAAACTGAAATAATCCAGCACCTATGTCTCCAGGCAATCTGACAAATGGAGACCAATATGTACACCAGGGCCAGCGCCACCGCAAGGTGAACTAAGCATTCGCCTAAGGCGCCTGGCTGCTGGGTGTGCCCACCGGGATGTTTCCTGGTGGGCTGCCTGCCCCTGTCTGGGGCTGCAGCGCTGGGCGAGCAGCTTTTGAATCACCCCCAGCACTGGGCTGATATTCATGGTGCCCAAATGTGGGGGGTGCCGAGAGGAACCCTGTCACAGGGTGTCCAGGAGGTGGCCTTCTGGCCACCTCAGGGTCCCCCCAAAGCTGCATTAGGCAAGGCATAGCAGGCACCTGCTTACCTTGATCGCAGGTGCCTGCTCTGCCAAAAAATGCAGGTGAATGGAGGAGGTAAGGGGGATGGAGAAGCCAGGCAGCGAGGGAGGCTGTTCTTGCAGCCTCTCACTCCTCCCTCGCGCACCCTCTCTGATTCTGGGAGCCGGAATATGATGTAATTCCGGACCCAGCAAACTAAACAGCGGATGGGAGGAGTGAGGAGCTGCCCCACACTGGGCCCCAGGGAGGTGAGTGTTAGACTGTCAGTGAGGGTGTATGTGTCAGTGAGTGTCTGCCTGTGTGTGTGTGTGTCTGTCAGTGAGTGAGTGTAAGTCCGTCAGTGAGTGAGTTTATGTCTGTCAGTAAGTGTCTGTGTGTGTGTGTGTGTGTGTGTGTCTGTCAGTGAGTGAGTGTCTGTGTGTGTGTAATATAGAATCAAATAATGGTGAGAGACCTCAGATTATTTACCCTCAATGTAGTTTGTCAGTCTTGGATAGATAGTAAATAGGACTTCTGCTGGGAACTTCCAAGTATCCTGTGTGTAGTACCTCCAAGTTAATTCAGGACGCACACTGTAGGGGGTTACAAAATATTTATTATTCCAATCATTAGGAAATAAAATAGACAGAAATAAATATAAAAGTTCCATAAGAGAGTCCAATCACTTTACGCGTTTTGGCTGTCGCCTTCTTCAGAAGTGATTGTGTGCGTGTGTATGTATGTCAGTGAGTATGTGTGTCTGTCAGTGAGTGAGTGAGTGTATGTCTGTCTGTCGGTAAGTGTCTTATGTGCACACATATATCCGAAGCTGATGAAAAGTCCTATGTATTCATGCGTACATGAGATGGAAATTACAGGATTTGGCGATAGATTGAACATGAAGCTTGAAGGAGAGGTCGGAGTCAAAGAGAACACCTAGGCAGCGAGCCTGCGCGGTGGAGCTGATGGTAGCACCGTTGACTTGGAGGGAGACAGACACAGGAGTAACAACACTTGAGGGAGGAAAGATCAGAATTTCAGTTTTGGTCAAGTTTAGTTTAAGGAAGTGGGCAGCCATCCAGTTAGAAACAGCAGAGAGGCAGTCAGATACACTAGTCAAGAGGACGGGGAGAGATCAGGAGAGGGCAGGTAGATTTGCGTGTCATCTGCATAGAAATGATATTGGAAGCCAAAGGAGCTAATGAGTTTACCAAGGGAGGCAGTATAGATGGAGAACAGTAGGGGACCAAGGACTGAACCAACAGAGAGGAGTTGGGGAGAAGAAGCAGAGCCAGAGAAAGAAACACTGAAAGAGCGCTGGGAGAGGTAGGAGGAGCACCAGGAGAGAGCAATATCTTGTAGACCGATATTGCGGAGGATGGGAAGAAGCTGTTGATGATCAACAGTGTCAAAAGCTGCAGACAGGTCAAGGAGAATTAGGATAGAGTAGTGACCCCGAGATTTTGCAGCGAGTAGATCATTGGATACTTTGGTCAGTGCCGTTTCCACAGAGTGCTTAGCACGGAAACCAGACTGAAGCGGGTCTAGCAGAGAGTTGGACTCAAGGAAGTCTGTCAATCTCGCATACACAATTCTTTCAAGGATCTTGGATGCAAAAGGCAGTAGCGAGATAGGACGATAGTTGCATGGGGAGTTAGGGTCAAGATTGGGCTTCTTTAGAATTGGGGTTACAGGTGCATGTTTAAAGGGCGATGGAAATATACCAGAGGAGAGAGAGAGATTGAGAATTTTAGTGAGAGGTGGAGAAAGAGAAGAAGACAGAGTACGGATGAGATGCGAGGGAATTGGATCTAGAGAGCAGGTGGTGGGGCGGGAGGACTGGAGCAGAGCAGAAACCTCTTCCAATGTAGCGGGTGCGAATGAACATAGAACAGCAGAGGGAGTGAATTTAAGGGAAGTATTGTAAGGGGAAGAAGAAAGATGAGAGATCTCTTCTCTGATTGTAGAGATCTTGTCAGTGAAGTGAGTTGCAAAGTCTGAGGCGGTCATGTTAGTAGGTGGAGGAGGAACAGCAGGGCGAAGAAGACAGTTAAATGTGTGAAATAGTCGTTTGGGTTCGCGGGAGAGTGTGGTTATGAGGGTATTAAAGTAATTAACTTTTGCAGAGGAAAGAGCCAGGCTGTATGAGCTCAGCATAAATTTATAGTGGAGAAAGTCAGATGCACAGTGAGACTTTCTCCAACAGCGTTCAGCAGTTCTGGAGCATTTTTGGAGGTATCGAGTGAGCTTGGTGTGCCAGGGTTGTTGTTGGGGGCGCCTGCGGCATTTAAATGTACAAGGTGCCATGATGTCTAGTTTAGAAGAGAGGGTGGAATTGTAGAAGGAGGTTGCAGAACTAGGACAGGTGAGGTTTGAGATAGGTAAAAGGAGAGTTTGGAGATTAGTGGAGAAATGCTCTAGGTCAAGACATTGGAGGTTTTTGTGAGAGTGATGCCAGATTGGCATAGGTATGCCAATGTCAAAAGTCAGCAGATGGTGGTCAGATAGAGGAAAAGGAATATTGGAGAGATTAGAGGCAGTAGACGTAGAGAGTAGATGCAATGATGACGTGGTCACTTTAAGAGTGGGTGTGATGTGACGTCCACATCTATTTATAGACGTCCTGCCGCGCAGTAGGAGGAGGTCTGCACTGCTTGTGGGAGGTGAGTAATGCCACAGGTGCATTATAGGTACAAAGTGAAGAGGCTATCTATTACTAATGCCAAAGTGGCAAAATTATATTAAAGTAGCTATAATTTGGCTATAGTTGGCGCTATATAAATACCAATAATAATAATCTTAACAGTCATACTCTATATATTTTTCATTTCTGTTTTGTTGTTATGGAGTATATTTCCTGATGTAATTCGTTTATCATATTGGAATGATCACAGTGCACTTCATATGTTTGATGTATTTCAGTATAAATTTGTGTTTTTAAAGGTATATTTCAGTATTGGTAATGTGATTACATATTGCACACATTGTTGGTTTTAAAGGCACATCATACCTAGTATGTTTAATGTCTAGTAAATTTTTGATCCTTCCATGGTTTTTCATCTTAAATTTGGCTGTAAGCATTTCTTTTGAGTATTGTTTTACTACTGGCATCTATAATGAGGTCATCTACCATCAATATCAGTATCACTTTTACATGTGCATACTGTGTGGCATACACACAGTGGACACACTCATTTTCACTTTCATGGTCATGTAGTACTTTGTTCCAGTTTTTATCTGACTGTTTCAAACTGTATAATGACTTGTTCAACTTAGGTACTAGTTTTTTATTCTGTTTGGACTTGACCTCAAAACTTTTGGCTGTTATACGTATATATCACAATCAATACCATTTGCTTGATTGTAATATTTAACAATATATCTGCCTTATACTTTTCTGATCAATCACTTTTGTTATTTAATGCATACGCCCAAAGTGTCTAAAATCCAAATGCAAATGAATAGATGGCGCTGTGGTTATTTACAGAAACAATTCAATAAAAATAAAAAGAGCTGCACCTCTATAGTGTAAATAAGCTCTATCACATGCTCAGTAAACCATAGCAACATTGAAAAGGTGCGCTGTGACCATAGCAACATTGAAAAGGTGCGCTCTGTACATGTCAATATGCACCATTGTTTATTGCTTTCTCTACAGATATGATATCTAGAGAATAACAAGGTGTATATCTAATGCATTCTTTAGAGTTGCTAGCACTATATTTCCTTTGCTTTCAAGTAGGCAAATTTATGGATCACCTCTATTCAATGTCAAAACTTCTACCATTTTCCCATCTGCAAGTTTAAGGAGCTGTTACTATGACCTAAAGTTTATATCAAGGCTTTTGAATTTTCAGATTTTAGTGTTTTTGTGTGATGTTGCCCCTGTGTCGGCCATGAGCTCTTTTGGTATTACATCATATTAATGGGCCACCATTTTGATTACCAGAGCATGCTCAGGACCTGTGCCTTCTTTGGCCGCAATTATAACAAGTGATATTAGAATCAACTTTCATTCTCAATCTAAAAGTCACATTTCTCACTGTGACAAATCATCTTTATTTGGAGACGTTGTTCCATATCTGGGCACCCAATAGACTATTTTCACTACCCCTGACTCCCTGCACTTTCCCCTCCAAACTAACTGCCCTGGAATGCCCCTCTCCTCCTGACTGTGACCAGAGTCCAGAGAGCCACAAAGACTGTAGCGGGACTTCATCTGGAACTCCGGTCCGGTTGCAACTAGTCCCAACGCCCGGCCAAATTCCACTTTGTTTTTCCCCTATTTCCCCCACCAGCTACAAGAGCGCTATTTGGAGGGAAGGTGCCTCAGACTATGTGGAACAATCACTCTCTGGGAACCAGGGGAAGCGCCCCTTAATTCATCCACAGGAACGTCAGACATTTGACCGGCCAAAGCACAAATTACTCTGGAACTCTTTTAGGCATGAACCACGTGTGCAGCCTGTCAAAATTTTACCCCAGTAGCGTGTTGTCAGTTATCCATGGATCCGGCCGCTATTTTGCCAACATCGGTGATCAGTTGAGAGCTATCCAGGGATATATAATGTGTGTGGTTCCTGTATACTTTTATGATGTTTTTGGGGTGTTTTTTTGTTGTGCAGTCTGGATCCAGGAGATAATTAGTTTAGTGAGCCTCAACTCAATTATCTCCCAGAATCAGAGACACCAGGGCGGGACTTTTCCCACCTGCAGCCTTTGCAAGCCCTTCCCTTCTAACTGTCCAATCACAGACTTCCCAATGCACCTCATTAAGAAGTGTTTACAAGGCAGGTGCTCTGGGCAATTGCCTGCCTCTTGAAATTAATGCCACTGAGGTAAAAAAAAAAAAAACCACAGGAATAAATAAAGCTCGTTTGTATACTTTTTCAGGCCATGTTTAGCTTTTTTTTGGCTGGAAGCACCACTTATCTGCTATTCGAAGATCTGACCTCATTTCTGTATTGTTTTTGCTTCCAATGAAAGATAGCGTAGTTTTCCTTTTATGAAACTAACCACTAGCTGGCAGTATTCTCCAGTTGGGATTTGTGTAAGAGCAACAGTCATTTTAAGACCTAGCAAACATTATTATTATTATTATTATTATTATTTTATTATTTATATAGCGTCCTCAGATTCCGTAGCCCTGTACAATGGGTGGACTAACAGACATGTAATTGTAACCAGACAACTGGACGTACAGGAACAGAGAGGTGGAGGGCCCTGCTCAATGAGCTTACATTCTAGAGGGGTGTGGTACTATTAACATGCATATAAATACCCACTCAAACTCACTCAAATAAACACAAATATGAAGAGCTGAAAACACATAATAGAAAAAAGGAAAAGTGTTTACAATCACAACGGGATCTCTAATTCACAGCATAAAAAATAAAAAAAATCATATTTTTAGGATGTGGTCACTTTAATTGTGCTATGTTCAGTATGTGAATGTATGAAATATGTAATATTAAGTTAATATCCACATATATTTATAGGCGTTTTTAATTACTATTATGTTGGTTCAATGCTCTTCCAGGGCAGACCATGCGCAAAGCTCTGCTGAAGAGCTCTAGCATGAGAAAAAGTTCCTGTATTTGTTCTGCAGAGTTCAAGCTAATTTAATAACATGCTTGCGCTGTGTTTGCTTGAAACTTGTCTCTGGTGTCTTTATAAATGGGATATTAGGAGACAAAAGGGCCACGAAAGAGTATTGTACATATGCTTGGAGCCTGATTGCGGGATTGTGTGTCTGTAGAGTGAGCTGATTGTGGTGTGGTATTGTGTAATAAGGTCGGTTTTAGTCGTGTTGTTTGTGGTGTAATGTAATGCATGTGTGACTAGGGGCTGTAGCAAGTGTGTGCATATGGGCTATAGTGTGTGTGTCTGTGTAGGTGATGTAGGTAGTGTTTGTAGGGGTTGTAGAGAGTGTGTGTTTAGGGAATGTAGTATGTGTTTGCTTACAAGGAATCTAGTGTGTGTATAGGTGATCCAGAGTGTGTATGTCAGGAATGTAGTGTGTGTGTAGGTGGTGCAGTGTGTGTGTCTGTGTATAGGGGTTTAGTGTGTTTTTGAAGGACCCAGAATGTGTATAGGAGATCTAGTGAGTATGTGTATATTATAGCGGATTCAAATTGTATATAGGGATCTAGTGCGTGTATGTGTGTAGATGATCCAAAGTTGGGTAAGGGATCTAGTGTGTGTCTGGAATGTAATGTGTTTAGGGGTGCAGTGTGCATGTAAGGGGTGCTGTAGTATACATATATGTATATGTGTGTGTGTGTGTGTGTGTGTATGTATGTATATATATATATATATATATATATAATGTTTGGATGTATTGTGTGTTTGTGAGTGGTGCAGTGTGTTGGGGGGCTTCTGTGTGTGAGGGGTGCAGTGTGTGTGTGTGTACGAGGGGTGCAGTGTGTGTGTGTGTGTACGAGGGGTGATGTGTGTGTGTGTGTGTGTGTGTGTGAGGATGCTCTGTGTGAGGGTCCTGTGTGTGTATGTGTGGGTAATGTGTGTGAGAGGGAGCTGTGTGTGTGTGTGTGTTTTTAGGATAATGTGTGTGTGTGTGTGAGGATGATGTTTGTGTGTGTGAGGGTAATGTGTGTGAGAGTAATGTGTGTGTGCGCGCGCGAGTGCTGTGTGTGTGTGTGTGTGAGAGGGAGCTGTGTGTGTGAGAGGGAACTGTGTGTGTGTCAGGATAGTGTGTGTGTGTGTGTCAGGGTAATGCGTGTGTGAGAGTGCTGTGTGGGTGAGGGTAATGTGTGTGAGAGTGCTGTGTGTGTGTGTGGGTGATGTGATGTGTGTGTGTGGGTAATGTGTGTGTGTGTGTGTGTGTGTGTGTGAGGGTGATGTGGTGTGTTTGAGGGTAATGTGTGGGTATATATGTTAGGAGAGATTTAAATAAAAAACTAAACAAAAAAAACAGGCATTGTATTAACCCCCCCTCCCTTAGGCCTGCGAGGCTAGAGTTCACTCTTGCGAGATCAGGGCATTGCCATGGCAACACTTCGAATCTCACAAGAGGAACCCGGCGGAGCTGCAAGATAGATCTCCTCTGGGTCCTCTCCTGTCTCCTTCCCCAGCCGGCGGTCACATTACACTGACTGTGTGCCGGTAACTGTGATCTTGCCACTGGCCCGTCAGATAGCGCAGGCCCTGCATAGACCGGCAGGGGAGATCCTGTGACCTTCCCTGCCGGCCTTGGACCATCGCAGCCCACCGGGAATTAGACGGATGGCCAGTCTGTGCCTGCTGGATATGGTTACTGCAGAGACATGCTGCTCAGGGGCAGATAGAGAAAAAGACTGAGGAAACACAAAAGTGGGTAGCGTGATGGGAAGAGGTTAATAAATGGTATATTGAGGCAGAGGCACAATTGGGGGGATGAAGAGAGAACAAGTGGAGTGACTGTGAGAAATTAAGAAATTGCAAACACAGGTGTTTATGGGGTAAAGACTCAAATTCCATATATATTTAAAATGACTGAAACTGCTCTAAACACTGATATGAAGTACCATAACAGCTCTCAGGTTCACATATCCCAGGTTCACAGCTTATGTTTTGCTTCAGGCAGAGCCACTGTCCACGGCTCTCACACCTGGTACAAGAGAAAGCACTGTGTAAGCTTTGTATGCCCCAGTCTGACACCATATATTGAACTTGCACTGACAATCCACATAAATAAACACTGCATTTGAGTAAAACAAATACACTAATACATGGACACAAACAATGAGACAGATCACACATGCCCTTGTGTGCACACACACCATGGAAATCTAGCACATGTTCATCCACAGACTCTCCATATCAGCATTTAACCCCTTAAGGAGGGAGCCAAATGTACACGTTGTAAACAAAACCTGACATTTGCGCTACATGTCTGTCCAACCGTAATACACCTCTTTCATAGTAAATGCATCCACCCTTATTATATATCATTTTATTCAGGGGAAACAGGGCTTTCATTTAATATAAAAAATTTAGCTATTAAACATAATTGAATATTAAAAAAATGGGAGAAAATAAGATTTTTGTTGGGATTTATTTTAGTTCTACATGCCATTTTAACTGTCAATGTCATAATACTGTTTGCTTTTACTGCAGTAAAATACACAGATTTGTATTCAGCAAAGTCTAACGTGTAAAACAGTACCCCCTATGTACAGGTTTTATGGCGTTTTGGGAAGTTACAGGGTCAAATATAGCACGTTACATTTGAAATTGAAATTTTCCAGATTGGTTACATTGCCTTTGGGACTTTATAGTAGCCCAGGAAAGAAATTTACACCCATAATGGCATATCATTTGCAATAGTAGTCAACCCAAGGTATTGCAAATGGGGTATGGACAGTCTTTTTTAGTAGCCATTTGGTCACAAACACTGGCCAAAGTTATTGTTAGTATTTGTTTGTGTATGAAAAATGCAAAAAAAACGCCAATTTTGGCCAGTGTTTGTGACTAAGTGGCTACTAAAAAAGACTGGACATACCCCGTTTGCAATACCTTGGGTTTTCTACTATTGCAAATGCCATCATAGGGGTAATTTTCATTCTTGGGCTACCATAGGGTCTCAAAGGCAACGTAACCAATCTGGCGAATTTTAATGTGAAAAAAATGAAACACAAGCCTTATATTTTACGCTGTAACTTTTGAAAACCCCATAAAACCTGTACATGAGGGGTACTGTTGTACTCGGGAGACTTCGCTGAACACAAATATTTGTGTTTCAAAACAGTAAAAAGTATCGCAGTAATAATATTGTCCGTGTAAGTGCTGTTTGTGTGTGATAAATGCAAAAAACGTCACTTTTACTGGCGATATCATCGTTGTAATACATTTTACTGTTTTGAAAAACTGTGTTCAGCGAAGTCTCCCGAGTAGAACAGTACCCCCCATGTACAGGTTTTATGGTGTCTTGGAAAGTTATAGGTTTAAATATAGTGCTAGCAAATTAAATTCCCTTTACTTTCGGCATGGGTTGTCAGGCAGGTCCCGCTAATTGTAATTAATTAAGATACCTAATTATGTAAAAATATTATATAAATATATATGTAGAATTAATATATGTGTGTGTGTATATATATATATATATATATATATATAATCCTGGAAAATCCCGCACTCAATTTGCCGGTCTTGTACTTGCCTCGGTGCTACCTCAGCCGTAATGAATATCGAAGAAAAACGAGTGCACTCCAGAGGTCTTCTTTTTAGAAAAATGACATTAAATTTATTGCAAAAACGTGTAGTAATACAACATGATCTAGTCGACGTTTCAGTCCACGAAGGACTTTTATCAAGACAATCTTGTCGTCTTGATAAAAGTCCTTCGTGGACTGAAACGTCGACTAGATCATGTTGTATTACTACACGTTTTTGCAATAAATTTAATGTCATTTTTCTAAAAAGAAGACCTCTGGAGTGCACTCGTTTTTCTTCGATATATATATATATATATATATATTTATGTGAATAGATATGTATGTATATATATATATATATATATATATATAATTTTTTAAAAATATTTTTATTTATATATAGGTATATATATATAATGATATATACGTATATAGATATATATATATATATATAATTTCGTTCTACGTGTATTTTGATATAAATATATATATATATATTAATATCACAATACAGTTAGAACGAAATAACACACATCTATATATTTTTTACTTTTTTTAAAATTATTTTTGTAATTTTATTTTTTAACGTATTTACATATTTCATTTTTTTATATTATATATATTTAATCAGTATCAGTCTACGTGTAATTTGATATTTATGTGTGTGTGTATGTATATGTGTATATATATACTTAGATCATATATATATATGTATGTGGCGGAACCCGCCTCGCCACCTGGCATTGGAGAGGCCTGGCTGCCCGCCTCCTTCCTGCTGACTATGGCCCCTGGTAAAGTTGTACTTTTGAATGCAATATTTGGGCATATTGTATTTTATTGTGCGGCTACTGGCTCTGTAAGCACAGTGAATGGACTTACTGAAACTTTTTGGACACTTCCTCTTCCCCTCCCCCGGATCCATTGTTCTCTAGCAGGGTGTTGTCCCAGGGACACTGCCAAACCAGTGGGAACTGGTTTGCCAGGAAAAATCATGCTTGCAAGTAAAAACAAAGGACTTCGACCTAACCGTTAAACCCCTGAACCTATTCAAGTGAATTTTGGATATGTTTGTCCCCAAGTTATACTGGTTAAGATAATATAAGTTTTATGTATGTGCGATGTTAACTCACAAAGTTATAAAAATGTACAAAAAGTAACTTTTCAGCTTGGAGATAATTGAGTAGATACAGTAATTGACTCAATTATCTCCTAAGCAGAGGGGAGGAATATGCTGGGTGTATTTCTATTTTCCCATTGTGTCTGATTGGCTGCTGTACTTGCATTGTATGTGTTGTAATGTGTTTATTGGTGGTTCTGCAAAACCCTGTGGGCAGTACTATGTTTTGTGGATTGTAATAAAAACCAGGCTGGGTGTGCCAGCACTGGAGTTCCTGTTTTAACCCTCAAAGTGAAGTGTCGTCTCATTATTGGGGGAAGGATTTATTGTATGCTGTTCCAGTTTGACTGCTAGGAGAGTAAACCTATTCGTATGGTTCCTATTCAACTGTCTACAGCATTCATATGCTTGAGAGGATTCATATGCTTCTCCGGTTCGGTGGTTGTGGTGTCTGCTGCAGTGCTTGGAGTCCTCAGGAAGCGCTAGGAGCATCCTTCAACGGAGGTACCCAGTCGGGGTGCCAGGCGATCCGTTACAATGTATATATATAAAATATATATATATATATATAAATATGAAACAAGGGGGGGTTGGCTGCACTCACCTGAACATGCATAAATGGGGGTGCTGCTGGGGGCCAAATAATACAAAACACAAGATCCAGCGCACTCACCTATCCACTAAACAGCAACTTCAATGTTGAAAGATTTTATTAGTTTTTTTAAAAACACCTAATCTAGGCAAAAATAATGGGGGTTTAGTTACATTATATGATCATACATTGCATAAGCCTGCCACAACGTCAATGTACCCCATCTTTGGCAGGTCCTACACTAACAGCCTAATGTCTGCTCTTATGAGATTAACCTACTTGGGGAAAAAAATTCCATCTGGGGCTCTCTGCAGTACAAGGCTAAATAGGGCCCTGGGATGAGGCACCTGTGACAGGGAGGGGTGCAAAACCAAGGAGTTGGCTAGACTCCCAAATATATAAATATGAAACAAGGGGGGGTTGGCTGCACTCACCTGAACATGCATAAATGGGGGTGCTGCTGGGGGCCAAATAATACAAAACACAAGATCCAGCGCACTCACCTATCCACTAAACAGCAACTTCAATGTTGAAAGATTTTATTTGTTTTTTTAAAAACACCTAATCTAGGCAAAAATAATGGGGGTTTAGTTACATTATATGATCATACATTGCATAAGCCTGCCACAACGTCAATGTACCCCATCTTTGGCAGGTCCTACACTAATAGCCTAATGTCTGCTCTTATGAGATTAACCACTTACTTGAGGAAAAAAATTCCATCTGGGGCTCTCTGCAGTACAAGGCTAAATAGGGCCCTGGGATGAGGCACCTGTGACAGGGAGGGGTGCAAAACCACGGAGTTGGCTAGACTCCCAAATATATACACCCTGTTCCAAATTATTATGCAAATTATATTTTTCTCATTTACCTAAATAATTGATGTAAATAACAGTCAGCATAATTCTCATGTTATCAACTATTAAGAGTACAATTCAAATTTTATTGAACAAACCTCCAATTGATAACATTATTTTTTTTAAATAAAAAACTTTCAATGCACTGTTCCAAATTATAATGCACAGTAAGTTTCAAAACACATGTTCAGGTGAGTGCAGCCAACCCCCCCTTGTTTCATATTTATATATTTGGGAGTCTAGCCAACTCCTTGGTTTTGCACCCCTCCCTGTCACAGGTGCCTCATCCCAGGGCCCTATTTAGCCTTGTACTGCAGAGAGCCCCAGATGAAATTTTTTTCCTCAAGTAAGTGGTTAATCTCATAAGAGCAGACATTAGGCTATTAGTGTAGGACCTGCCAAAGATGGGGTACATTGACGTTGTGGCAGGCTTATGCAATGTATGATCATATAATGTAACTAAACCCCCATTATTTTTGCCTAGATTAGGTGTTTTAAAAAAAACGAATAAAATCTTTCAACATTGAAGTTGCCGTTTAGTGGATAGGTGAGTGCGCTGGATCTTGTGTTTTGTATTATTTGGCCCCCAGCAGCACCCCCATTTATGCATGTTCAGGTGAGTGCAGCCAACCCCCCCCTTGTTTCATATTTATATATTTGGGAGTCTAGCCAACTCCTTGGTTTTGCACCCCTCCCTGTCACAGGTGCCTCATCCCAGGGCCCTATTTAGCCGTGTACTGCAGAGAGCCCCAGATGGAATTTTTTCCCTCAAGTAAGTGATTAATCTCATAAGAGCAGACATTAGGCTATTAGTGTAGGACCTGCCAAAGATGGGGTACATTGACGTTGTGGCAGGCTTATGCAATGTATGATCATATAATGTAACTAAACCCCCATTATTTTTGCCTAGATTAGGTGTTTTTAAAAAAACGAATAAAATCTTTCAACATTGAAGTTGCCGTTTAGTGGATAGGTGAGTGCGCTGGATCTTGTGTTTTTTAAAATATATATATATATATATATATATATATATATATATATATATATATATATTTTTTTTTTACACTTATGAAACTTTTCTTAATTTTATTTCCAGCCAGCAGGGGGACCACCTGTCATTACAGGCAGCCCCCCTGCTGGCAATGCAGCAGGCAGCCAGTCCTGCCATGTGATTGTGAGGTCCTCGCAAGGACCTCACTCTCACATGGCCGGGGGGGGCTGCCAGGGGGTCGGAAGTGCCGCGGGGGGCTCCCTGGGAGTCTCCCCAACCGCGATCGCCGGTGTGGGATCGCCGGCGACCGGGTAAGTATAGAAAGACCGGAGGGCGTTCTATTGCACCCGGCGGCGTTTAGTGCCACCTAAAATAGGACGTAATAGTACGCCCTCTGGTCTTAAGGGGTTAAACACATACACACCCGACATTTAAAAACACAAGTCCTTCACTCAACTTCCCCTCCTGAATTTATACACACACACCCAAACAAATACACTGCACTCACTGATATTCACTGCAAATACTCTAAACTCTGAATTGTAGCAAATAAAAATTTGAATTGCAAAATTTAGGCAGTATGATTTACTGTTATAGCTTGGAAATTATTGCCTTCATTTTGTGTATTTGATTTTCATCTGCTACAGTTAAGTTAATATACCCCATATATATTAACTACAATCTCACAAATAGAACAATGCATTCAAAACTTACATAATATGCAAATAAATAAACATAGAAACATTATTTAACTTTTTGCTCAAGTAAAAAAAATATATATTTTGTAATCTTGTAATCTTCCCCTAAGCCCTTTAATAAATCACCACATCCCCTAATCCACTCTCGTCTGCCCTTACAAATCCTAACACCCCATCCCCCCACACAAGAGGTTCTAACCCCTACTATAGTCCCTTACCCTCACTTTTGCCTCTCACCACCAACTACAGGTCCTGACCCAGCACTATTGTCCCTAACCACCCACTCCAGCCACTAATATCTCACTACAGCCCCTAAACCCTCACTACTCCCTCTGTTCCTCCACCTACAGGTCCTGACACCCTACTACAGGTCCCGAACACCCCACTGCCCTTCACTCCCCACTAGAGTTCCGGACATCTCATTGCTCTTCAAGCCCCACTAGAAGTCCTGACCTCCCCATGACAGCTTCTAATCTCCCACTTCAGCCTCTATCACCCCACTACAGCCCCTATTCCATCACTACAGTCACTCCCTGACTGCTGCGTTTAAACCCTCAATACAGCACCAACCCTCCACGCCTGCCCCCAACCCCCAGCTATATTGGGCTAAAGAGGAGCTAACGTGAATCTCCTTTCCCAATTTGTACTGAATGCAAATCCCACTACTTCTCACTTGTATTTTTTCCACATCACACATTGCCACACACAATCAGGGCCGGTGCAAGGATTTTTGCCGCCCTAAGCAAACAAAAATTTGCCGCCCCCTTATATGCTCTGCCCACCATGTGTCATCACAATACTCCACCCATATGATCTGCCATATGAGCCAATGCCACTGCTGCACATAGTGTCTTTTTCTCTGCAAAGGCAGTGTGTTTACATTAAAAAGCCTGCAGGGACAGGCTACAGACACCAGAACCACTACATGTCAACAAGGAGCTGGAACGGGCAGAAAGAAGCAGGAAGGGGCAGCAAGAAGGAGGAAGGGTCTGCAATGAGCAGAAATGAAAATCAAGCAGAAAGGGTCAACAATTATCTGGAAGGGGCAGAAGGAGCATAAAGGTAAAGTAGGAAAAGGAACAGAAATGAGCAGGAAGGGTCTGCAAGAAGCAGGAAGGGGCAGCAAGGAGCATTAACAGCCTGCAAGGGGAAGTAAGGGTCTGCAGGGATCAGAAAGAGAAAGGAGCAGAAGGGCGCAAAATAAGCAGAAAGTAGCAGAAAGGTAAAGGAGCAGAAGGAGCCAAGGAGGAGAGAAGACAGTGTCAGAGGAAAAAGAAGACTGTGTCAAATGGAGAAGAAAATGAGATTAGAGCATTTATGTTCCTTCTTTTAACTCTAACCTATAATTCTGCTTATAGGTTCTTATTCTAACTTTAACCTATAATTCCACTTATTGGTTCATCTTATTCCTCCAGCCTATAATTTCTCTTATAGGGTTTCCTGTTACTTTAAAATCCTGTCTGGGGCTTAATGCCTAAACTCTTGTTTTCTGTTATCCCTTAATATACTTACCTGTAACTCCGTTCATAGGTTCTACCTTCTTCCTTTTGTCTTTATTATTTCCTCTTTACTATAAATGCTGTAACTCATATTGTTTTTGTTTAACCATATCTAAACACTCAAATAAAGAACGTCAAGTCAACCCTGGCATAAGTCTCTTGTCTGACCTGATCAGAACCATGACAAAAAGAAAATTATTAAAACGGCAGGGCATTACTAGGTCACTCTGAACAGGGTCAGGTGTCCAGTCGTAGCCTGCTGTTAAGAGTACCAAGTAGAGATTACAGGGATCTCAAGGGGCCTAACCCCAAATATTACTGAAAAAAGAGGCGCTTGGCTCAACAGGCAAAGCAAATGATACATATGGTCACAGCCAAAAAAGGTGTATGTGAATGCAGTGTCTGGAAAATAAAGTAGCCTAATAGATACAAGGTGTGTATATCTAGAGTATGAGTGAGTAGAATATCACTCATGAGTAATTCTCCATAGCACCATAATAGAGACAAAATAGTAGTCTGAATAAAAAAAAGAAAATAATAATAAGATGTGATTACTAAAAATTGCTCCTATATATACAAGAATATATAGATATTCGGGTGAGTGATACTAAGTTTATGTGTTAAACTAAACAAGCTTTATTCAATCTGGCTCTATCTAACTCACTCCCTAGTATAATTACATTCTTCCATATATTCGAAACAAAATTATATATACATATATCAAATCCTCCTAGGTGTATCCACCTATATATAGAGGTGCTGGTATATCTAAGAAGAGTCACTATATATATATATATATATATATATATATATATATATATATAATTCTCATGTTATAAACTATTAAGAGTACAATTCAAATTTTATTGAACAAACCTCCTAATGATAAGTTTTTAAACATAAAAAACTTACAATACACTGTTCCAAATTATACGCACAGTAAGTTTCAAAACACTTTATACGTTGAAAAGAACTGAAAATTGTCATTTGTTGTGTTTGCAGCATATTTACTGAAATTACAAGCTATTTCAATCAAATTTATAACAACATTTTAACTTTTTAAACATTTTAACAGGTTACGTTACATTTTAACATAGGACCCCTTATTTGATAGCAGCTTCACAAGTCTTGCATCCATTAAACTTGTGAGTTTTTGTACAGTTTCTGCTTGAATTTGTTTGCAAGATGTCAGAATAGCCTCCCAGAGCTGCTGTTTGGATGTAAACTGCCCCCACCCTCATAGATCTTTTGCTTGAGGATGCTCCAAAGGTTCTCAATATGATTGAGGTCAGGGGAGGATGCAGGCCACACCATGACTTTCTCTCCTTTTATCCCCATAGCAGCCATTGATGAAGAGGTCTTCTTTGCAGCATGAGATGGTGCATTGTCATGCATGAAGATGATTTTATTACAGAAAGCATAGTTCTTCCTTCTGTACCAGGGAAGAAAGTGGTCAGTCAGAAACGCCAAATACTTTGCAGAGGTCATCTTTACACCTTCGGGGACTCTAAAGCTCTGTTCTCATGATTCCGGCCCAAAACATGACTCCACCACCGCCTTGCTGATGTCGCGGCCTTGTTGGAACAGGGTAGCTGTCCACCAACCATCCACTACTCCATCCATCTGGACCACCCAGGGTTGCACGGCATTCATCAGTGAACAGGACTGTTTGAAAATTAGTCTTCATGTATTTTCTGCCCAATGCAGCCATTTCTGCTTGTGAGCATTGGTTAGTGGTGGCTGAACAGAAGGTTTATGCACAGTTGCAAGACTCTGGAGGACTCTACACCTTGATGTCTGTGGGACTCCAGAGGCACCAGCAGCTTCAAATATCTGTTTGCTGCTATGTAATGGTATTTTAGCAGCTGCTCTCTTGATCCGATGCATGGATCTGGCAGAAATCTTCCTCAATGTGCCTTTATCTGCCTGAACCCGTCTGTGCTCTGAATCAGCCACAAATCTCTTAATAGTGCGATGATCACGCTTAAGTTTTCGTGAAATATCTAATGTTTTCATACCTCATCCAAAGCATTGAACTATTTCACTCTTTTCGGCAGCAGAGATCCTTTTTCTTCCCCATATTGCATGAAAATGGTGCTCTGCTTAATAATGTGGAACACCCTCCTTTAGTAGTTTTTCCTTAAATTGGGCTCACCTGGAAATCTAATTATCACAGGTGTCCGAGATTGTCTTCAGTAATCAAAAGAGCCCTGAGACACAATGCCATCCATGAGTTAAACTGAAAAACAAAATATTTAATCTTTGTGACACTTAAATAGAATTTGCATAATAATTTAGAACAGGGTGTAATGTAACCATAAACATTACCAATTCAACACACTTGCCAACCATTCCTGCTAATCCTGGGCACTTGCCCTGCCCCCTCGTCCTTTACACAAATTGGCCTCACAACAGGCCTAACATTAACTCCATGCTAACCACTGGCCTGCCTCTGGCTCAGTGGGCACGTACATTACCCATAATCATAACTGAGGTTAGGGGAGGGATCACCCCCGATCATCCTTTTGCACTGGACCGCTGGTCCAACCTTGATTGACAAGAGACCTTATCCGCTGTATGCTGTGATAAGAAACACAAGTTAGAAACACAAAACCATAAACCATATCTCATGGGCAGGGAGGTAAGCTGCTCCAAGCTAAGATTATTAAGATGGCTGAACCCCTTACAGAAACTTGTCACCTTATACAGTATACCCACCTCTTACCCAGGGCGCCACCCCTATTGCTCACTCAAAACCTCCCCTGCCCTGAATCTACACTCCCACATTTTCTTTCTCCTGGCTAGCCTTTGTCCTGTTTTGTTGTTATGGAGTATATTTCCTGATGTACATTGTTTATCATATTGGAGTGATCACAGTGCACTTTATATGTTTGATGTATATCAGTATAAATTTGTGTTTATAAAGGTGTATTTCAGTATTAGTAATATGATTACATATTGCACATTATGGCGGACTGCCTGGCCCCCCGACTGGGTACCTCCGCCAATCACGCTTCCTAGTTGTCGCCGAGTACCATAAGCACCACATCGGGCACCATAATCACCGTAGTCTCCTTAGCCACCGCAGCTAGTCTAGGATCTCACCGTCCCTTCCCACCCTGGACCAACACCTGGATCCAGCTCCCAGTGGGAAGACCCTTTCTTTCAACAGAGTAAAACAGTTATAGCAAGTGATATAGCAGTATAGCTGTTCCCCTCACATGTGACCCGAGGCTTAATGCTGGGATTAGTCTGGTTATTGGAGGCCACACATGGCCTTTTATGCAAACGCCCCTGCAAGGTGTTTCCAATACAAAATTATAGGAAAATTCCTCCCAGGATCCTCTGTGCCTGAGAGATAATTACCTGAGCAAGCACTTATAATTTAATTATCTCTCAGGGACATAAAATATAACAATTTATAAAACACCCCAAAATACACATAAAATACATGAAAACCCCATAAAAGTCACATCCCCTGATAGCCCCGATCTGGGTGACCAACATATCCAAAAATCACCCAGATCGTTTCAGGGCTTTGGGTTTTCCATGGAAGTCCCTTTTTGACCAACCGCACACATGGCTTAAGCCCAAAATAATTCCATGAGAAGAGCGGTAAAGGTCCATCAACTTCGGTAACATAAAAAAGAAAGAATTACCGAACGTAGTCTATATTTGAACCATGGATCTTGTTCCCCTCATCCAGACGAACAATTCCACCTAACAGTGTTCTTCTAGGATCTACAGAACCGAACCCAGGCGATGATGGAAGTCAAGCGGTGTTCGGGAGTTTCAGTATCCGATTTTAGTTCCATAAACGCGACGACCAAACACCGCTGCCTGCGTTCATGCGAACAAGATGGCCGCCACCTTGTGGTCGTTCATACAAATTGCGGCCACCCAGATGAGCAATTAGAACACTGAGGTGAGAATCATTACCAGGTGTCAAAGGGTTTAACAAGCTCCCGGGTGGTCCATGGTTTGTGCACAGGGAACCCAAATGAACGAAATCTTTTAAAATGTATTTTGCAGTTCTTTTTGCCGGGCCCATCGTCCTGGGGCAATCAAGTTCCTCTAGGAGCCTGTGGCGAGGTTACATTCGCCACACACATATTGTTGGTTTTAAAGGCACAACGCACCTAGTATTTTTGTTTAATGCCTATGTAAATGTTTGATTCTTTCAAGGTTTTTCATCTTAAATTTGGCTGTAAGCATTTCTTTTACATCCTTGAGTATTGTTTTACTACTGGTACCTATAATGAGATCATCTACCATCAATATTAGTATCACTTTTTCATGTTCATACCGTTTGGCATACACACAGTGGACACACTCATTTTTATTTCATGTAGTACTTCATGTAGTAGTTTGTTCCAGTTTTTTTCTGACTGCTTTAAACTGTATAATGACTTGTTCAACTTAGGGACTAGTTTTTCATTCTGTTTGGACTTGACCTCAAAACCTTTGGCTGTTATACATATATATCACAATCAATACCATTTGCTTGATTGTAATCTTTAACAATATATCTGCCTTGTACTTTTCTGATCAATCACTTTTTTGTTATTTAATTCATACACCCAACGTGTCTAAAGTCTTGTCAATATGCACCATTGTTTATTGCTTCCTCTACAGATATGATATCTAGAGAATAACAAGGTGTATATCTAATGCATTCTTTAGAGTTGCTAGCACTATATTTCCTTTGCTTTCAAGTAGGCAAATTTATGGATCACCTCTATTGAATGTCAAAACATCTACCATTTTCCCATCTGCAAGCTTAATGAGGTGTTCCTATGACCTAAAGTTTATATCAAGGCTCTTGAATTTTCAGATTTTAGTATTTTTGTGTGATGTTGCCCCTGTGTCGGCCATTAGCTCTTTTGGTATTTGATCATCAAGTTGGTCATCTCGTATTTTGAAAACATATAAGCATCTGTTATCATAGTTATTTGCTGCTTGTTTAACATTTTCACTTTTCTTGCTCCTACAATCTGCATCTCAGTAGTTACGTCACCATTTAGATTACCAGAGCATGCTCTGGACCTTTGCCTTCTTTGGCCGCAATTGTAACAAGTGATATTAGAATCAACTTTAATTCTGAATTTAAAAGTAACATTTCTCACTGTGACAAATCATCCTTATTTGGAGACTTTGTTCCAAATATGGGCACCCAATAGACTATTTTCACTACTCCTGACTCCCTGCACCTTCCCCTCCAAACTAACTGCCCTGGAGCGCCCCTTTCCTGACCGTGACTGGAGACCAGAGAGGCACAAAGACTGTAGCAGTACTTAAGTAAAATCCATCTGGAACTCCGGTCCGGTTGCAACTAGTCCCAACTGTCAGGATTGTAGTTGATCCAGCACTCAGAAAAGTATCACACCTAGGACTAAGGATAACGTCCAACCGGACCTTAGAATGGCCAGACTTAACGTGCCTCAGACTATGTGGAACAATCGCTCCCTGGGAGCCAGGGGGAGCGTCCCCTGATTCGCCCACAGGAACTCCCAACATTTGACCGCCCAAAGCACTAATCACTCTGGAGCTCTTTTGGGCACGAACCACTTGTGCGACCGATCAAAACGTTACCCTCCAGCGGCGTGTTGTCATCTCTCTATGGAACCAGGCGCTCTTTTGCCAACATGGGTGCTCAAATCAGAGCTATTCAGGGATATATAATGTGTGTGGTTCCTGTGTACTTTTATGATGTTTTGGGGGGGGGGGGTTGTTGTGCAGTCTGGATCCAGGAGATAATTAGTTTACGGAGCCTCAACTCAATTATCTCCCAGACTCAGAGACACCAGGGCAGGACTTTTCCTGTCTGCATTTATTAGTGAAATTGCACAAGGTCTTGATGGTAAGGTATGTCTTTATGCTGATAATACTAAGATATGTAACAGGGTTGATGTTCCAGGAGAGATAAGCCAAATGGCAAATGATTTAGGTAAACTAGAAAAATGGTCAGAGTTGTGTCAACTGACATTTAATGTGGATAAGTGCAAGATAATGCATCTTGGACTTAAAAACCCAAGGGCAGAGTACAGAATATTTGATAGAGTCCTAACCTCAACATCTGAGGAAAGAGATTTAGGGGTGATTATTTCTGATGACTTAAAGGTAGGCAGACAATGTAATAGAGCAGCAGGAAATGCTAGCAGAATGCTTGGTTGTATAGGGAGAGGTATTAGCAGTAGAAAGAGGGAAGTGCTCATGCCATTGTACAGAACACTGGTGAGACCTCACTTGGAGTATTGTACGCAGTACTGGAGACCGTATCTTCAGACGGATATTGATACTTTAGGGAGAATTCAGAGAAGGGCTACTAAACTGGTTCATGGATTGCAGGTTAAAACTTTCCAGGAAAGGTTTAAGGATCGTAACATGTATAGCTTGGAGGAAAGACGAGACAGGGGGGATATGATAGAAACAATTAAATACATAAAGGGAATCAACACAGTAAAGGAGGAGACCATATTTAAAATAAGAAAAACTACCACAACAAGAGGACATAGTCTTAAATTAGAGGGGCAAAGGTTCAAAAATATCAGGAAGTATTACATTACTGAAAGGGTAGTGGATGCATGGAATAGCCTTCCAGCTGAAGTGGTAGAGGTGAATACAGTGAAGGAGTTTAAGTATGCGTGGGATAGACATAAGGTTATCTTAGATATAAGAGACTAATAAAAGTATTTTAGAAAATTGGGCAGACTAGAAGGGACGAATGGTTCTTATCTGCCGTCACATTCTATGTTTCTATGCAGCCTTTGCAAGCCCTCCCTTTCTAACACCACCCAGACTTTCTCTTGTTGTCCAATCACAGACTTCCCAATTCACCTCATTAAGAAGTGTTTACAAGGCAGGTACTCTGGGCAATTGCCTGCCTTTTGAAATTAATGCCACTGAGGTAAAAAAAAATATAGGAATATACAGTTGCAAGAAAAAGTATGTGAACCCTTTGGAATGATATGGATTTCTGCACAAATTGGTCATAAGATGTGATCTGATCATCATCTAAGTCACAACAATAGACAATCACAGTCTGCTTAACCCCTTAAGGACACATGACATGTGTGACATGTCATGATTCCCTTTTATTCCAGAAGTTTGGTCCTTAAGGGGTTAAACTAATAACACACAAAGAATGAAATGTTGCCATGTTTTTATTGAACACACCATGTAAACATTCACAGTGCAGGTGGAAAAAGTATGTGAACCACTAGACTAATGACATCTCCAAGAGCTAATTGGAGTGAGATGTCAGCCAACTGGAGTCCAATCAATGAGATGAGATTGGAGGTGTTGGTTACAGCTGCCCTGCCCTATAAAAAACACACATCAGTTCTAGGTTTGCTTTTCACAAGAAGCATTGCCTGATGTGAATGATGCCACGCACAAAAGAGCTCTCAGAAGACCTACAATTAAGAATTGTTGACTTGCATAAAGCTGGAAAGGGTTATAAAAGTATTTTCAAAAGCTTTGCTGTTCATCAGTCCACGGTAAGACAAATTGTCTATAAATGGAGAAAGTTCAGCACTGTTGCTACTCTCCCTAGGAGTGGCCGTCCTGTAAAGATGACTGCAAGAGCACAGCGCAGACTGCTCAATGAGGTGAAGAAGAATCCTAGAGTGTCAGCTAAAGACTTACAAAAGTCACTGGCAAATGCTAACATCCCTGTTAGCGAATCTACAATACGGAAAACACTAAACAAGAATGGATTTCATGGGAGGATACCACAGAGGAAGTCGCTGCTGTCCAAACAAAACATTGCTGCACGTTTACAGTTTGCACAAGAGCACTTGGATGTTCCACAGCAGTATTGGCAAAATATTTTGTGGACAGATGAAACCAAAGTTGAGTTGTTTGGAAGAAACACACAACACCATGTGTGGCAGAAAAAAGGCACAGCACACCAACATCAAAACCTCATCCCAACTGTGAAGTATGGTGGTGGGGGCATCATGGTTTGGGGCTGCTTTGCTGCATCTGGGCCTGGACGGATTGCTATCATCGAAGGAAAAATGAATTCCCAAGTTTATCAAGACATTTTGCAGGAGAACTTAAGGCCACCTGTCTACCAGCTGAAGCTCAACAGAAGATGGGTGTTGCAACAGACAATGAGCCAAAGCATAGAAGTAAATCAACAACAGAATGGCTTAAAAAGAAGAAAATACGCCTTCTGAAGTGGCCCAGTCAGAGTCCTGACCTCAACCCGATTGAGATGATGTGGCATGACCTGAAGAAAGCGATTCACACCAGGCATCCCAAGAATATTGCTGAACTGAAACAGTTCTGTAAAGAGGAATGGTCAAGAATTACTCATGACCGTTGTGCACGTCTGACCTGCAACTGCAGGAAACATTTGGTTGAAGTTATGGCAGCCAAAGGAGGTTCAAACAGTTATTAAATCCAAGGGTTTACATATTTTTTCCACTTGCACTGTGAATGTTTACATGGTGTGTTCAATAAAAACATGGCAACATTTCATTCTTTGTGTGTTATTAGTTTAACCAGACTGTGATTGTCTATTGTTGTGACTTAGATGATGATCAGATCACATTTTATGACCAATTTGTGCAGAAATCCATATCCTTCCAAAGGGTTCACATACTTTTTCTTGCAACTGTATAAATCTCGTTTGTATACTTTTTCAGGCCATGTCTAGTTTTTTTTTTTTTTGTCTGGAAGCACCACTTATCTGCTATTCGAAGATCTGACCTTATTTCTGTATTGTTTTTGCTAATGAAAGATAACTTAGTTTTCCTTTTATGAAACTAACTGCTAGATGGCAGTATTTTCCATATAATAAAAAAGACAATGCTAGATGTATGCTGAAATACAGAAAATTTCCTTTAGCATAATAGGAGTAGTTAGAGGCAATTTGTAACTTCCAGAGAAGAGACAATATTGTGTAACTTCACTCGAGTAAATGTTATTTCAGTGTTTACTGGGGTGAATAATGCAGCGTGAGTAAAAGAAAAATGTATGTCTGCTGCACATTCTATGTTGCAGCAACTTCAGAGCCTTATAATGCCTTCAGAGTGTGCAAGGAAAAGGTATGATGTCATTGATATGAAAGATTTTCCAATGTATACACCAATTTACACGTATAGCTTTTATGTATGCATTTTAAATAAGTTTTGTTTTTTTTAAATGTCCTTCTCTTATTTTCTATTAACAAGCTGATTATAGCTCCCAAATTACTGAGACCTTCTCATTACATTACATTAGACACCTTTCATTTTCTTATTATTAAACAATTCCTATATCCAGTAGCACATCCTCATACTACGTCTTTGCTATGGGGCAGGGGAGGAGGAGGGCAGTGCTCGTGGCTTTGGTGCCCACTGTTAACTGTACTACTTGTTGTCTACTCTGCCCCAATATATAACAGTGTCCTGTGGAGAGGGATGAACGGGCGGCAATGGAGGCAGTATGTACTTAATGTGCACCCTTGCACAGCTCCCTCGTACGCCCTGCAGTGTGCCGGCAGATAGGATATGACAGCATTGGCATCACTACAGGGTGCACATGTGACCTGTGCAGGAAGCGCACAGTGATCCTACCGGCAACCACTGGCCTCCAGGAAGTGGATCTATTCCAGCCCCCCCAGAGAAAGGAAGGGAGACTGGGTAGATCTTTAAAAAAATAAAACAATCATATGTGTGTATGAATGTTTCATAATTGTATGTTTATATCTGTGATTGTCTGTGCATGTGATTATGTGTGTGTGTTTTTGTATGTGTATATACCTGGTTATGTGTGTATTTGTATGTCTATGATTGTTAGTGCACATACAAATGTGTATGTGTTTAGGCCCTGGGGAGATAGCGCAGCTAAGCGGACAAGCGCATATGTAGGGGGGATAGATGCGTGGGAGTGTCTTGAGACGTGTGTGGGGGTGAGGTTAGGTCTATGTGAGTTAGTGGGGGGGAGGTCTTACCTCAGTGCCACTTGGGATTCGGGCCAGCAAAGAGCTTCCTGCCCTCCTACTCCTGTTTGCCTGGGCCTGTAGTTTTCCACAGCTTGAGGGATGGATATTGAGGCGATACTGGCGTCCCTCAGGGTTGCTGCTGCGCTGGATGGTGGCCGGCAACTAAGAGAGCAATTTGCCCACATTAGTGGAGGTATGGCTACCGGTGGGCCCCCCCCGCGGCCTGCCTTCCCCTGGAGCACCCCCTGCGGTCCCTGCCCGTGGGGGCCACACCAGCACTGGCAGGCGTTCCTGCCAGGCTGTCATCAGACAATACTCCTCGGGCCTGGTTGAGGAGCAGGAGCCCGGGCCCGAGGCCTACTACTAGTGGCCGTGATTTGTGGCCATGCACGGCACGGCCTTCTGACACGAGGCCTGCCACTGCCGCGCAGCCTGCTGCCTCCATTGCCGCACGGCCTGGTACTGCCAGGCCGGGGATGCGGCCTAATACCGCCGTGCGGCCTACTCATGGGTCTCCATCCACACCATCCTCCCCGGCCGCCAGCGCTGAATTGCGGGCCGGGGACGGTGGGCGGCCGATGCTGCTATCCGGGCGGCTGCCCGGCAATGGTCCAGGCCCACCCGCGGCCGGCGGGGAGGTGGGGCGATAAGTAGGCGCTTGGGTCCGGGGGGGGTCCTCTTGCCCGTCGGGAACCTCCTCTGCCGGTGAGAAAGGCTCCCAGGGCTCTGTCTCCCCTGTCCCCCCTCTTTCCCCTGTTAGTTCTGCCGGGGGACCCAGCTTACCCTTGGCTGGGCCCCCTGGTCCCCTCTCCTCTTGTCCGTTTTCCTCTTCCCCCCCTCTGGTGGGCCTGTCCCCTCCTTCCCCCTTTTTTGTCCCCCTCCTATCCGATCTTTTCCCCCGGACCCTATCCCTCCCTTTCTGGATCCCCTCTGTTCTCCCCCCCGCCCCCTCTGCCTTGCCTGGACCCCCTCCCCCCCACTGCTGTTCCCCCCAGGATTTGGATCATCGGGCACTCTTATGTTTACTGGGCTGGGCAGCGTGATGCGGTTCAGCCTGGAGGCGAGAGGTTGGGTTTCACGCCTTTCGAAGCAGAGGTTCGATGGCTCGGTGCGAGGGGTATGAGGTGGTTTCGGCTCCTCCTCGAGTTGGTGACCTGGGTTCAGTGCCCATTTGGGATTTCATTTCGGCAGTGAGGCGGGCCCGCATTTTTGTTTTGTTCTCCAACGTGCGCTTGGTCTGGTCGGATGTCATTGCCCGTAACTATTGGCGTGGCGCCAGGAGCCAGAGTGCCATGGAGCGTTGCCGACGCAAGTTAAACAGGTGGGTTTCACAGTTTGTTTTGGGAGTTCGGGGGATCCCGGTCCGCCATAGGGTTCTTGAGCGGGAGGCGGACAATTTTTTTTCGGGGGGGTGGTGTGCACCTAACGGAGGTCGGGCTCAACCTTTTTAATCTCGCCCTACAGGAGGCGGTGGAACAGGCCATGGGTGGTTTTGGTGGGGTTCCCTGATGATTTTAGGGGTAAAACAGAGGGTCTGGTGGCAGGGGTATGTCCTTGCAAATTAAGTTTGAGGGGTTATGTTTAAGGATGGAGTAAGTTTCATCATGTTGCAGGTCTCAACCTCCCCTGCTTCAAAGGGTTAACATTAGGTTGCCTGAGGTTTCGTGCCCATCAAGCGTGGATAAGGTCGGCTGATGGCGGGCATTGGAAGGATATGATTTATGACGAGGGGGGAGGTGAGAGGAAGTGGTGATTAGGAACCACTGTATGTTTATTGGCAAGGACGGTTGGGTCACTGTATAACACTATGTGTTGAGTTATATATGTTAATTTATGCTTATTTATGTTTTAACAATTTTGGTTACAGAAAAGAAGAGATTTAATAAATAAAGTTATGGATGTGTTATGCAGTAATTTATTTATGTTATAATAAATGCTGTGGCCTGTTCATCCATACTAAGTTGTCTGTCGTTTTTGAGGGGTTGAATGGGGTTAGTTATATTTTATGCTGCATCGTAATTCCCCACTACGTACATAAGTAGATAGTTGCCTAATCTGATATCATTAAATAGGGAAATCCCACATAAGTATAGGAAATAAGGGACCTATCTACTAAACAACTGAAAGATCAAAATTAAGAGGTGCTAGGGTGGCTATAGATAATTTTGTTTACATGCTGGTACCAGACAGCCAATGGCAACACATTACCCGCCCTCCCCCAGTAGACATTACTAGTGCCTCTCCAGTTTTGACTGTGGTATCTTACATGTCGCCAATGTCCTCATACCTGCCAAGATTGTGAGGTATGGATTCAGGACCAGGGATAGCCAAGGCAGAAAGAGGTGGAAACAATGGATGGACTTGTTTGAAAAGTGGGTGGATCACCTGAAAAGGGGCATGTCAGCCAGGTATGCATATAATCAAGGCTGTCATGCTGCTCTGGTTGGACCCTCTAAGGACTTTCCATTCACAGATAGTGTCTGAAGTGTTCAGGCTATGGGCTGAATGTCCTGAGTACACTTTTTTTTAGTATAAATGCTTTTGATGCTCACATTGCTCTACCTGTGCGTAATTCCTAAAATGGCAAAACCAGGATGCCTGAACAGGACTCTGACCCAGGACTGTCCCACTGAATCTAGGACTATTGGGAGGCATGCATCCTCAAGCTTACTCATCAGCATCAGGGTAGAGTAACAAGAATTTTCTCCAGTTTCTACACTACATGGTTACATGTAAACAACATGTTCCATTGTTAAAAAAAAACAAAAACATAATCCAGTGTTTAGGTGATACATCTCGACCTGTAAAGTGCAAGTAGAAAACAATAAAAAAATAAAAAAAGATTTGCGCCAAGTATGAATCTATATGTGTGTGTGTGTATATATATATATATATATATATATATATATATATATATATATATATATATATACAGTTAAACCAAGTAGTGAAAGAAATAACTTAGATATACTTAAAAATTCCCAGAGTAATGTAACAATGGTCTTTTTCTATAAGCCTTTGAGGAGGTGATGCTTTAGTGTAGTTCAGTCAAAAGTCTTTCTTGAGGTAGGGAGTTCTGTTATTGGCATCTCATGTAAAATATAAGCAGAAAAGAAAAAACAATAGTGCAACCCAGTATGTTCAATACCTCAATAATGTGAAGAAAAATAATAAACTCAGAAGGATAGAGCCTCCAATCAGCTATTAGATAAGGCTCTGAGTGGTATAATCTCCACTCAGGGATGATACTGGAATTTTTCTCTTTGAGTGTTCACAGTGGAAGGGGCATATGAAAGAATAAAAACAGGATAGAGCACTCACTATTTCAAGCCAATAAAACTAGGTGGAAAAGTATGAAAATTACTCCCAATCTTAAGAGCACGTTATGCTCAATATCAGCTTAGGTGGAATGATCCCCACCAAGGATATATATTAGTATCCTTATATATCAACAACCCCTGCATCTGTTGACCGGCCTGGGAACACTTCCCGCAGTCAATACAAGCCACAAGCTGTCGCTTCCAGGACCTGTCAGAGGCTGTGGTGAGGAGAGGCGGCCGATCACCCGACCGGGCCGATCACCCGACTACGTACATACAAGTAGATAGTTGCCTAATCAAGTTCTGCTAGGTGGAACTTGTGCTCCGCAACCCCCCCTATGGACCAGCGGGGGTGAACCCTGGAGGTTCCCCGGACCTGAAAGAATTCGGTGGCAAAGCTACAGGCTTCGATACCTCTACCAGCGAGACCCACAAAATGGCGGATGCCACATGCACACCTGGCAGCCTAAGTCGTCTGGATGCTATTTGTAATGCCTTATGGCAGAAGCTGGAGGCCAAGCTGCACGCATTTTCTCCTTCTACAAGGGACACCCACAAACCCCAAAGTCCACATTGACTGACTGTCAACCCACCGGCAACCCCTGATACCCAAGATCCACACCTGACACGGCGGGCCATGCAGAAGGTAAAATGTGAGCTAACACATTGCACTTGTAGGCCCAACAAGAAGTAATTATGCAGGAAAAGTGGAGGTGGGGGACCCAGCTGTGCTATGCTATGGGCATAGGCTGAGTGGACACATAACATACATGTCTCCTTAGCCCTTAATAACTCTGATACACTCCTCTGGAGCATCTAAATGGTATTATGTTGTTTTTGTTTTCTATCACCTTCTATTCAGTCTATACAGCCTAATAAATTCAGTTATATGTTGAGGGTGAAAAGCCTATGGAGGGATGAAGGGCATGGGCGTTCTATTATTTAGCCACTCCATGCCTAACATAACTCTTTGTTGCTGAATCTATTCTCAGTACATCAAATGGGCATGCATGCTTAGCTTGAATATATTCTTTCTAAAAAAGGGCAGTATCCTTGAAATGCTGACTTTTTGTTTGTGTTATATCTTGTAACTGTATGTGCTGTTGGAGCATTGCAGGCTAATCTGGCATTTTTTCATGCACAAGAAAAATAAAGAATCACAATACAAAAATAAAAAATATGCTCACAATATAAAGAGCCTTTTCTACAGTATAGCTCTGAACGTAAATGTTTCTGTGCCTTTTTGGTGGCAACAGTACCTCTTCTGGTGACCAATCAATTTCTTCTAGTAAAATGCATAAAAATGCTCACCATTACCTGGAGCATATAAAAGACTGGCTCCAATTTGTTGCGAGCTATGGAGTGACAAAGCCACTTTTGGTTACAACCCAAGATGAAGAATACCAGGCCATGAGTCACTTGTGATGTAAGTGTATGCATCAACTTTTATTAGTTAAAAGTTGAAAACAACTAAAATAAAATTAAAACATACAATTTAAATAGTAGTGCAGTCATTGAAGCCTCAGCATTTCCATTTCCTCTGGTTGCTCTTTTTACGTGGATGTGTCTTCATCATAACCCAATGGAATGCTCTTTTTCCAGTGGACAGAGTGGGATGTGTAATGTTAATGGAGACGCACATACTTTCTGCCTTGCTTGCGTCACCTCCGATTTCCCCAAATTACTTGCCCTTGTGCAGAGAACTCTCCAATCGAGAGTTCTGCCGATATGGCTCTATGCATCCATTCGCTCTAATGCAAATGCATTAATTCACTCTAATGCGGCATCACATCTATATTTGTTTAAGCATTATACTAAGATTACTAACTTGCAGCCGTTTAGTAGATATCACCCTAAAATGGTACCCTTCTGAGACTGCCAAATTAAAGGGTAGTAAGTTAGGGAGTTGTTCAGTAGATAGCTCCTTTTGGTATTCTTATGACAATCCCACAAAAATTAGGGAGCTTTTTACTAAGAATCTGAAAGACCGAAATTGCGAAAAACCCTTCCTTTTTATAGTTTTAGTCTTTCAGACATTGTTACTAATACTAAATAAAAAATACTTAGTATTAGTAAATAAGGGAGGTTAAATCATCCCTCCTTTCCCTACTTTGGGGCATGCATACTAAACAGTGAGAAGTCAGTGGCTATTGCTGCCACAGTCGCTAATCCAGTCAAGAGGGACCTGGCACAGGTCCCCCATGCCCTCATGGTGGGAAACCTAATAAATTAACTGGTGGACATAAAGTCCCCTCCATGCCCTACAACTGCCCTGATTGGGGCTATCAAACTAGATGGGGCAGCCAATGCAAATTGAATAAGAGACTTACCTGTCAGTCTCAAGTCTCGGCATTGGAAAGCTTTATGAAGTTTTACCCGTCCTGCAAGTTCAGTCTGTGTGGAGCCCTCGCGGTATGAAGATGGATAATTTTTTTGTCTGGATTTTTTTTCAGCGTGTTTTTTTTGCTATTGGGTCCTTTTATTTTATTAGTTCGATGCAACATTATGGATTATTATTTGGCCTTTTTTAGAGACTGAAAGAGAAGACATCTAATGGTAAGTATTATTTTTTTATTTTCCAGGTATTTAGTTTATTGCCCCCCCCCGCCCCCCCTTTACAATTGTTCTGATGAGGAGGGTAGGTAGGATATTTTTTATTGGGAAGATATAACTTCCCTTATACTAGTGTGGGGGAGGGGTATCATGGGGGATATAGGAAGCTTCCTGCCTCCTTTATTTTTAAATATTACAAGGAGGGAACTGTGAGCTGGTAACTCCCTCCTATTATAAAACGAATGAAGTGTACAGGTGAAATTTAGTTCAACAAGGAATTCGTTCCTTGTAATTTGTGTTTGTTCATTAGTCTTTCCGACAAAAATGTGTTCGTCCTGAAACAAATGTCCAAATCTAGTACCTAAGTTGCAATATTAAAGATACTTTACTATCAAGATCCCCCACTAGGTGTCACTAATTCAGTACTGCAGATTGAATATAGTCTTCTACTGTGTTCATATTATTAGAAAGTATAACTATATTCACTGAAGATGCTGTGAATTGATTGTCAGTCCAGAACATCTCTATCATCCATTTGGGTTAGATGGAGTTGAATTGTGTACAGACTCTATATCATTGCTCAGTACCAAACGTTAAGCATTATTTGAATATATCTACTGACAGACATCTACGCACAAACCGCACACAAGCATGGATTTGGACACAGGCAGAGCATCAAAAGAGTTAATACACGCCAAAATAGATATTCCATCCAACCATACACTAAGTGCAGGGTGACTCCAACAAAATGAAGATGTCTGCTTAGACTGATTTTAATTTGAAATAGAAAAGTAGATAGTGAAACTTTGTTGCAAATAAATCTTACAGAGCAAGAAATAAGTGTTAATTTCATCATTCCTATCTCTAATACAGCACTGTAAGGTAAGAGTGTATTTGTTTATCTCCTTAGCTAGTAGTATGTGGTACAGGTGTGATTTACAGAGTCATACAGCTGGTAGCTCCCTCCCTGTAATTAGATGAACGAATTGAGAGAACAAGTTTTTATTCATGTTTTTAGTTAAAAATGCAAATCATTCATTCGTGACTTGCACGAATGAATTGCCCAAAATTCAGAGGAATTTGTATGAATACGAAAACAAACACACAAGTCTAATAACCATTACAGCAGGCTGCAGTGGTTATGATAAAAACGATAGGTTTGTGTTACATGCGTTTAACCGTGAAAAGATATATTGTATTAGTGAGCTGCTACCACCTGTGTGTGAATGTCCCTCATCAACAAGACGGATGATTGGATAACAATCTCTGGATTCTGCTAATGAGAACATTGAAGGACATTGAAAATTAGGACAGGACTTGGTGGTAATTATACCGATTGAGAAAGCTGTTATATCGCCGAAACACATCTCGGGAGCTCCATTGCGAAGATTTTATGTTTTACTTATATTTGTTTTTATACAAGTGGTAATAAATAGTAGAGAAGAGAGGCTATTGTGGTAAACTAGTTAATACCAGTGCCCCCTAGCAGGTTACGGAGGAACTCAAGGGCATGGACCCTAGATACTGAGAGAAATAAATAGTACGGCGGAGTAGAGGTAACCACTCACAAAAGTTGTGGGTGGTCCTCACTCCGTGAGGGAGAACCTCCAAGAATTAAAATTTCATATACGTAGTTTAAGCCTTTATTGGTATATCTATATGGCCGAAAAAGTCAAAAAAACAGAAACAAAAATAATGAGAAAGGTGCAAACCCAAGTGATATAAATTAATAAATCAAACTAGTGTATTTAAAATGCTGGGATATAAGTCTCAAAATATCCAATTTCTATATCAGAGGAACCAGTATACCTTTAATATATATCCTTAGATGGATCAGTAGATAGGTAGGTACCTCTATTGTGTACAGATAGTGCTAAAGTCTGATGAAGTAAGGGAACTCAAAACACAAGAGCTGGGGTAAGGGGGGTACCGATAACATATCTACAGTCTTCAAGTGTAGCTACTACAGGATACAGATAGTTACACCAAGTGCAGTATTGGATACATAGACTTGCATCCGGTTACAAGTGGAAGAATTAAATCTCTTCCCCAGCAGTACAGGGTTCAAAGTGTTTGGCACTCCAGTTATTATAGGCAAACCCCCTGGATGTAGTCACCAAGTGGATAGAATATTCAGGGGTAACAAGCACGCATACCGTTATAAAGGCAGGGCATATGGTTGTCAGTACCTCTTTATCCCTGTATAGGAGTTCACACCTCCCCAAAAAGGCAGCGGCTGATAAACACTTATACCGTTCCCCACATAGGTAGTTAAAGTCTGATTTACTCCCCTGCTGCTAAGTAGTAATCTGTCTCGATATTCCCCATAGATATCTAGTAGTAGCTCAAAAAGCCATCAAACCCTCTGACCCAGCAGACTTCCCAGACAACACATAATTTTAAAATAAAAGGAATTGAATCGGCAAAATGAACTTCCTCTAAGCGCGTTTCAATGTAAGTGTACACCTTTGTCAAGAGCTGGATGTCAAATGGATCCGAGTTGTATAAACGTGATTATGGAGCCCTCCCTTAAGCCTATTTCGCCCAATGAGTTTCCATATCGTATTGAGGGGGCTGGCTGGTGGGAGTGTCCATTATGTCATTCTTTTTACAGATTGTTCATTGGTAGAGCCCGGGTAAGTTTATGCCAGTCAAAATCCACACAGGAGGGGCTCGTGTCAAACTCTATCCAAAGTACTTTGGGATTATTTTAGCAATCCTCAAATATCAAATAAAGAGTCCATAGTGGTCTGATCCTTCATAATTATTAGAGCAGGATCGAATCCATACTTGTATGTAACCGAGGTATTCAGGACATGTTAAATTCAACCAACCCCTGATCAAATGAGATCAACATAGATCTCTGGGCAGTATATAGGCACAACAACAAGATATGAATGGGAATTTATATCTATTAGCATATTGGACTGACTGTAGATAGAAAACTACATATCACCCATAGCAGTGATACTCGGTCATGTAATTTTTCAAGCTTGAAACTACCATTTAGATTTCAAAGACATTGCCGTTAGGGTTAATACTCATTAAAGAGATAGGGATACTGGAATTAATGGACATCGTGATACTGGGGATGATGACATACATATGTATTAAATATCCATATTAAATGCTAAACTGTACAATATATACACAGAGAGGGACCCATTTATTCGAAATGGGTCTTTAGGGAGTAGTTACATTCAGATGAAAGGAGAAAAGGAAAAACCTTAATTCAAACCTCTTGGGTTGAGGGTATTGAGTTTATGAATCCATCTACACTCCTTCTAGCGCAGGGTTCTGTCGTAGTCACCCCTTCTTTGATCGTGTTTAACTAATTCCAGGCCACAAAACCTGATTTCCCTTGATACGCCGCCATGGCATTCTTGAAGGTGGCTGGAGATCGGAGTTTCTACGTGTTTTTTGGGGGACCTCACATGTTCTTTTATCTGTTCTTTGAACGGCCTAAAAGTTTTCCCCACGTGCATAAGTTTACAGCTGCATGTTAGTAGATAAACCAGCCCTGCGCTGTTACAATTGAAGAAGTGAGTGATTTTGAATGATGGTTCCCTTCACTGTCCGTCACACATTTAGAATTTCGTGACAGAGTTATAAACTTAATTCCAACCCGTGTCATAGGTGCCGATCATTCTTATGGTTTTTGTCTAGGGGCTGATAAAAGATCCCTTCTATCGGTCTCCAAAGTCCTCCTATATGCTCTTTTGAGACACTTATTTGGGTATCCCTTCTCCCGGAATTGCTGTCTCAGTAAGTTGGCTTTCAACTGGAAGTTCTGTATGTTAGTACAGTTTCTCCTAATCCTGAGATACTGTCCAACAGGTATTCCTTGATTCAATGGTCTCGGGTGGAAGCTATCCCATTTAAGCAGGGAATTCGAGGCAGATGGTTTTCTGTACAGAGTCGTTTGTAAAGTACCAATAAATAGTATTTTTAATCCTTCCTGGAGACTCTACTTTACTACCTTGGATCCTGTTTCAAAAGAAGGGTTCTGTGTCCCCTTTATAGACACAAGAGTCTACAAACTAAGAGCCAAGTATAATAGGCTCCTGAGAAGGTGAGCAGTTCTGTAACCCTATACGTATGCTCTTTTAAATATTGGCATATTGCACTAGGTTTTCTCCCACTTACTGTATGCCATATATATCCAGATACAGAGGAAGAGAGGAAGTGTCACCATAGTACACATCTGCCCAAGTGATCTCAGCCTATCCTGTGGGGCTCAGTTAAATGTGAGTGTAGCAAAATTAAGTAATACCCTCTGTATAGTATTGGATATACTACACTATATTAGCATTTCTGTCATTATAGGACATTATAACTTACCTAAACTATAACGGTAAGTGATCAACTTTCGAGCCAGGTCGGGCAAAATGCTCGACTCATTATGTTTATCTAACTAGCTTTACCAAAGATCTTGTATTTATTGTTACTATGGGAATAGCTTGAGGTGCCCTCGAAGGCACCGGGGTGGGAGTGTAGCACGGCTATTTTTCCAATGCAGAATTACTCCTACATAGACCTTTCAACTTATCAGACCAGTGGTTTAGGTCTATTCTTTGCACAAAGGCTTTTTCATTTATAGCCAATAAGATGTTATATTCACAGTGCCATTTCACTCCCTCTGCTCTCGGCACTATTTAAGCCACAGGCACTTCAACACTGATAACAAACCACAGTCTTATAGCTATACCTGCCAGTAATGGGATTGGTATTCCTAGTTTAGACCTAGTCAGATCCACGGTTTACCACAGTAAGTGAGACTCAGTATAAGTGTCTGCCTTCTGATTTTTTGTATTATACAGTTTAATATTGACACAGATGTGAGGTGACCTATATATAGACCCTCTTGGGCTAGGATCTAACTGCTACCACCTTGGTTACCCTCCCTCCATTTTCTGCACCATTCCAGTCCCAGGCGCTATCATATTTGGCAGGAAGTCTCATTTGTATACCTATGCCTGCTACTCATGAGAGTTGGAGCCCAGAATAGGACTTGGCCGAAAATGCAGCTTTTCTTATGCAATTGCTACCACCTTTTTGTCTACACATGTACAAATATTATAAGCAGCAAGCATCGACAAGGACTGTGATTCACTGTGTTTTTATACCATAATAGTGACTTCATATCAATCCTAACGGTATTTGCTATTCCCAGTTACATATTTATTGAGCAGTATATTTGGCATAGACGTGTGCCATTTGTATACTCATGATACTTGTGATACGAGTTTATTTGATCCTTTAATGGGAAAATTGACTTATTTGCTATCACGTTCACAGTTACCCCACGTGGTAACGATCATCTATCTAGATCTATCATTTTCCTATTTAGGACTTATTAGGTATTTTTTCTTTTCACCTTTTTATTTGAGTTTTTAAACCTTTTGTTTGTACACAGCACAGATGATATTTGCCATTGGGCATTTTAAATTTTTTTTATTAATAAAGTTTTTTTAATTTTTCATACTAAGAAATCAAGATTTTTCTTTATCTGGGTTGATTACTTGTACCGCTACACTTGTTATCTATCCCAGCTCCCCTCTTTGGTACACTATCCATCCTTCTATTAGGTAAGAGTGGAGTTGCAAGTAGGATGGTTCAGATAGAGGTGCTTTGACAGGACCAATAAGTACACTCCCAACCACGAAAATGTATATTTTTTTTCATTCTTTATTTAAAGGATCACTATAGTGTCAGGAAAACAAAGCGGTTTTCCTGACACTATAGTGCCCTGAAGGTGCCCCCACTCTCAGGGTCCCCCTCCCGTGGCGCTGAAGGGGTTAAAACCCCTTCAGCAGCTTATCTTATTCCAGCGCCAGGCTTATGGTGACCTCTCCTCCCCTGCCGATGTCAGCTCCCTCTGCTGATGTCAGTGATTTTTCAATGCTTTCCAATAGACGCCCTGTGCGATGGAGGAATAATATGCCTCCAGCGTCGCTGATGCTCCTCTAGTGGCTGTCTGGAAGACAGCCACTAGAGGCTGGCTTAACCCCAAATGTAAACATAGCAGTTTCTCTAAAACTGCTATGTTTGCATCTGAAGAGTTAAAACCCGAGGGACACTGCACCCAGACCACTTCATTGAGCTGAAGTGGTCTGGGTGACTATAGTGTCCCTTTAAGCTTGAACATCAGGAATGTTACATGAAATGGACAGCGTACAATGGTATGAAAAATAGGGCTGTAATTTACATAAAACATAGGCAGAAATGAGCTTCAATAAAGTGCAACCAAATACATAAAAAAATAAGCCAGCATTAGTTAAAGAACATCCAGATTATAAAATCATATCAGTAGACATTTCTTCAAGTGACACTAACAATATAACTTCCAATATAGGAATTATGGCATACTTTTGTCGTCCACCATCAAAGTATAACAACAGGTAGCTGTATGATAACCCACTGTCCCACTTTTCCCACACCTTTATGAAGGACTTCATTGTCCCCCATACTTGGTAAGTCAGCTTATCCATTAGATAATTGTGCTTATATTTTCAAAGTACTATGTTCATGGATGGTATATCAGATTGCAACCAGGACTGAGCTAGTTCTCTTCGGGCCACTAAGGTTATTTTATGGAGGGATTTGTGTTCCGTGTTAGTCTGCCCATCAAGCGTTTTGGACAATAAAAAAAACCATGGGTCTGGAACCAGATGTTAATTAAAAATATTGGTTATAAGCTTTCAGCTTTCCTCCAAAATGTTTGTATTCATGGGCACTCCCACCACATACGTGCATATGCACATCCTTCAGCACAATGCATCTGGGATACCACCAAAGCATCATCTTGTATGACTTCTCTTGCATGGTTACAGAGATAGATGTTTTTCCATTTGCCTCCCAGATATCCTCCCAGTCTGTTCCTTCTAGTTTTCTACCCACCTCTACCTCTCACTGATCTGTATAATGTAGTTTTCCCCAATCTGTCTTAATGTAACATAAGTGCGGATGTAGCATAGTTCTGAGACCCTTGTAACATATTTCAGCATTGCATATACTCTTGAAAAATGTAATCAGTATGCGGTCCGCCTTTTTGATGTGAGTTTGTTGTGCAAAGTCCCTAATTTGTATGTATCAGAAATAGTTTAATGTCATCAGTGAAGTCATGCTTTGGAGTTCAGTAACCGAGTTACCATCATATAATGGAATTATCCTCTGAATTCCTGTGTGCTCCATTCCTCTATACTCCATTGCCCTCATGCCTGGTATAAAAGCTCTGTTTCGCAACAGAAGCATCATGTGGGACACTGAGGTTGTCAAGTAATATTTCAGGGCGCAGCTATCCCAGTTTCGGATGGAGATTACTGTAGCCGTGCAGGTAGTGTGCTACAGCTCTCTAATTTCCTTAGGTAACAAGATGTAAAACTGTGGGAGATTGGCTCCCATCATGAGTGACACCAAGTCAGCCCATTTCCGTGTGTGAGCTAGTGAGTGCTACAACCTATATTATATTCATGTATTCAACATTACGTAGGTATTATTATGTTATTATTTACATAGTGCCAACAAAATCCGCAGCGCTTTACAGTGGGTGGACGAACAAACATGTAATTGTAACCAGACAAGTTGGACACACAGGAACAGAGGGGTCTAGGGCCTTGCTCAATGAGCTTACATGCTAGAGGGAGTGGGGTAAAGTGACACAAAAAGGTAAGGATAGTATTAGACTAATAACTGGGTATTTCCTGCATGTCTTCTCACATATTCACAAAGGAATTGCTTCACGCTAAAAGCATCATGCTACTCAAGCTGGGTAAACCCCTGGATATTGCCAATAATTTCAGTCATTTTTTTTTCCTTATGTCTCTTTCCTGAAATTTATTGATTAATAACCCAGTGTAATTCAAAAAGTTGCTCCAGTTAATTGGTGACCTTATGCTAAATTGATATATTATACACATCAAGAAAATTCATAATATATACACAATATTTACAACCACTGGCCATCTCATATAACATACACCAAGCACAAGCTCATGGTAGGTACAATGATTATTTACTAATTTACAGTCCTGATATCCCATACGAGTGGGGATAAGATATCCTAGGTGGATCCACCACCTGTTAATGTACTAATAGGCCTTAAAAAAAAAGAGAAGAAAAATAAAAAAAATTGCTATTATTGGCAAATAATAATAAAAATGAAAAAACAAAAAAACAGAAAAAAAGAAAAAACAAAACGGAAAAAGCAAAAAGGAAAAATTAAGTAAAAAAGTCTGTAAAGCAGTCCAGTTATGAAGACTAGTGCACTAAAAATTGCTTTATAAATGGGTGAATCTCACCATCAGTAATGATGTCTTCGTAGGAATATGCTGTATTTGTATTGAGGGATTTCCTAGAATGTGAGAGGTGTAACCAATGGAACAGTGGAGAAGAGAGTCCTCTTTAGTTTTTAAGTATCTGGCCGTGAAGTTCTCATGTAAAGTCAGATCGGTCGGCAGCAACAACGGTCCTGAAGGCAATCCGCTGAGCGGCAACAAATGCACGAGAGGGATCAGCTGTTCAGCAGCAAATGGGCTGTGCGCTTGGGTCATTCACTTCCCCCTGCAGGGGCCTTAATTTTTCCTTTTTGCTTTTTCCATTTAATTTTTTTTTTTTGTTTTTTTGTTTTTTCATTTTTATTATTATTTTCTCTTTTTTTCTTCTCTTTTTTTTTAAGGCCTATTAGTACATTAACAGGTGGTGGATCCACCTAGGATATCTTATCCCCACTCGTATGGGATATCAGGACTGTAAATTAGTTGTAAATAATCATTGTACCTACCATGAGCTTGTGCTTGGTGTATGTTATATGAGATGGCCAGTGGTTGTAAATATTGTGTATATATTATGAATTTTCTTGATGTGTATAATATATCAATTTAGCATAAGGTCACCAATTAACTGGAGCAACTTTTTGAATTACACTGGGTTATTAATCAATAAATTTCAGGAAAGAGACATAAGGAAAAAAAAATGACTGAAATTATTGGCAATATCCAGGGGTTTACCCAGCTTGAGTAGCATGATGCTTTTAGCGTGAAGCAATTCCTTTGTGAATATGTGAGAAGACATGCAGGAAATACCCAGTCATTAGTCTAATACTATCCTTACCTTTTTGTGTCACTTTACCCTACTCCCTCTAGCATGTAAGCTCATTGAGCAAGGCCCTAGACCCCTCTGTTCCTGTGTGTCCAACTTGTCTGGTTACAATTACATGTTTGTTCGTCCACCCACTGTAAAGCGCTGCGGATTTTGTTGGCACTATGTAAATAATAACATAATAATACCTACGTAATGTTGAATACATGAATATAATATAGGTTGTAGAGGTATGGTAATGTACAAATTGTTTCACAAGTAAGAACCGGAATTACAAGCTTGAGTCCTGACTAATAATAGTCTAGTAATAATGAATAATAATGAATTTGGCAACTTTTTGTTTTTCCTTTTGATGGATTTCAGTTGAACTAAGGAGGTCTGTTATAATCTATTTTTTTGTTTAAATTCCAGGTGACAAAATCACCAATGCCTTGATTTTTGCTTTGTTTGACTTTGCTTATACTTGAAGTGTGTTTTTTTTGGCCAACCAGGATATCTTGAGTGGATTTTTTTCAGAATGTTTTTGCTGGGCATTGTAGAACAATATTGTAGTTAGCAAGGGCTGGATATCTATAAGTCTACACCTTCACCCTTCTCTCCCCCTCCCCCCCACCCTCAAAAAAGGCAAATAAAGTGCATGTGTGTGTTTCTGCTTGTAATGTATTGTGTGAATGGAAGCACTTCCCCAAGCAGGGTAAACCTCCACTGTGATGCTGACACACTGACTTCATTGCCAGCAATCCAGCATCACTCCGTTCCTATAATCCCTAGCCTGTGCTAGGAGTGTTGGCTATGGAGTTATCAGCGTAACCACATCATGCTCTTTGTGGAGAGCAGAAGGACCAACTGTGAGAGGTCTTTTCTGTGTTCCCTTGTTAATCAATTCTTCGTCATTGACCTATTTTTAAATAGGGTTTCTTCCCAATCTATATATATATCTTTTAAAAAAGCGTAAGTTATTATGGGCATGACAGGTGCCCTTCACGTTATGTGTCATATCCTTAATCAAAGCAAAAATTTGTGGTATACTAGTATCCTCATATAGGGTCAAGATATATATTTTTTGATCTTGGTAAAATGAACACACCTTTGGTATAACTTGGCAGTGAAAGGGTTTAACAATATATTAGTTACCAAACTCCAATATCCACTATATAGAACAAAAAGTATTTTCATATATCATGAAATTTAGTTAAACAGAAAGTTCCTATGTGTTTTCTACAGGGTACAGTTAACTTTTTAGAATAAAAATTGTAAACTTTTGTAGACCTTGTTTGAACCATCAATCTGTCAAACAACTCTTTTGTGGCAACAATAGATTATTTCTCAGAGGCTCCGGTTGCAATATAATTCTTGCATGTTTTCCATGATTTTACTCAGTGGGGTATTCATTTATTGTCACTAAACGTCACTTTGAACTTTCACTTACATCTACAGAGTAACCTTTCTATTTTGTACTCTGTGTAATATGTGCACATATGCATTAGATCTTACGCTAGATTCCTCTTTAATAAACACAGCTACTATTTTGTTGATATCTGAATTTTCAAAGTATAAACACTTATCACCTTTCATATAACAATTTGACATAATGTTTGCATTTCAATTAGACCAAACGCCTGCTGTTGTGCTTATGGTGCTTATTTGACAAAATGATTTATCAAACTGTTTTAGAATGGTGTGAAAACTAGTTTGGGTTCCCCCAGGTTCTAAAACAGTGGTAAGACAGGGGTAGGCAATTCCAGCACTCCAGAGCTTGAGCAGCAGTGGGTAGCTGTGATTGGTTGAGAGTGTCAGCTGACCGCATTCAGCCTATCACACAGCCTGTTGTCGCTATGAATTGCTGTGGCTACAAAGAAATGCCTTAGTTACACCTCCAGTGGGAGTGAGAATAAGGAAAGTCGGGGACCCACTTTTAATGTTAAACTGCTCAAAAATGGTTTACAACTGAATGGAGAGACTGAGCCAGGGGACCCCAGACACGATGATCAATTCAACTACAGTAAATGGTTATAGTGCCTACAGTGTTCCTTTAAATATGTTAAATATGTAAATTGGAAGCTTAAATAAAATGTCATTACTCACCTCTCCTGCTCTGTATTGTATTAATCAGGAAAGAAAACATTCCTACATTGCATATATCTAAATATTAATGAAGAAGTTTCAGTTCCCTATAGGAGAAAGTTACTAGAAATATCTAAATGGCATCACTAACTGATAAAGTGTAAAAATAGCAATGTTCAAAATAGCACTAAAATTACGAACAAGAGACATATGAGGAAATGTTTTTGGTCAGATACTTGACTGCGAGGTATGATTTTCTGACAAAGGTAATGAGGAAAATATGTTTTACTCCACCCATCTTAAAATCTTCTTTTACATATAAACCAGTGACTTGTGTTAGAGAGTGCAATTGTGAAGACAAGCAGGCGTTCTAGATCACTATACAAAGCAGGTAAGTCACAAAGCAGGAATTTAGCCATTTTAGGCATTTTCTATACTTTACTGTGCTAGAAGCAGAACAGTGCTTAGGATTTAAAAGTTTGATGGAGTTTCATGGAAGGTTTCCAGTTTTAATATAATATGTTAGGTTTATATTTAGAATGATTGTGTTTAGGAAATTGGTGTTATAGTTCCAATTGGAAGAGGAAAGAGGGAATTATTAAATAGATTTTTAGTTTTTAGGGATATTTTTCTTTGTTGTTTTTTAATATTGGACTTACTATTAGGTTGAAATGTAATTCTCTACAAAAATAGTAGGTTCCTTTGACTACTTACAAGTAATTCTTTTTGTAACGGTTGATATTAAATATACACTCAGGAGACTTCATAAAGAACAAACCATTTCAAAAAACAAAACTGTGAAAAATGTAAAATTATAATTATTTGTAAGTGTTTAAATATTGTGTCCATTCTGTAGTACAGAATAACCTCTGCCCTCTTAGCATATCATGTTTACCTATTGTGCTGTCAATCATCTGTTTCTACTAATTTCTGGCTTAATTGACAAACTAATGAGCTGATTCCAATACAGCCTGGTGTCTTTAAAAAGAACACCCCAAGCACCAGAACCAATACAGTGTGTTATAGTGGTTATAGTGCCAGGAGAGCCCTTGCCTCTTTCCTTTGTAAGGAATTAAACCTTTTTAAAATGTTTTGATTTCTTACCTGAGTCTGGATGAAGCCATTCCACATCTCCAATAGCTCTCCTGCGCTAAGTCAATCAGATAAGCCCAGGACAGTGAACCTGTGGCTCTTTGACTGGGGCTTTGGAGGTAGAGAGTGGTACCCTGTGGTCCCAGGGCCAGACTGGCCCACCGGGATACCGGGAAATTTCCCGGTGGGCCGTCGGCACCTGGGGCCGGGCAGACACCTGGGACTGCTGTCGGCCGCTGGGGAGGTCTTCTGGGGGCATCTGGGGGATATGTCCTGTCTGCCGCTGGGGATGTCTTCTGGCGGCCGCTGGGGGAGCTGCGCGAGCTGCGCTGGCTCTGCTCCCCAGCGCGCAGCTGAATTAGACCAGCGCCGGAATATGACGTCATATTCCGGCGCCGGTCTCATTCAGTAGCGCGCGAGGGCGGGAGGGCAGAGCCAGCGCAGCTCCCCCAGCGGCCACCAGGACAGGTCTGCCAGCGGCCGCCAGAAGACCTCCCCAGCGGCCGACAGGACATATCCCCCAGATGCCCCCAGAAGACCTCCCCAGCGGTAAAAGGCCCCCAGAAGACCTACCCCTGGCAGGTATAAGTAATGCGTATGTCTGTCTGTATGGTGTGTGTCTGTCTGTGTCATGGTGTCTGTCTGTCTGTATGGTGTGTGTGTGTGTCTGTCTGTCTGTGTCATGGTGTCTGTCTGTCTGTATGGTGTGTGTGTGTGTCTGTCTGTCCGTCATGGGGTGTGTGTGTCTGTCTGTCATTCATGGGGTGTGTGTGTCTGTCTGTCCGTCATGGGGTGTGTGTCTGTCTGTCCGTCATGGGGTGTGTGTCTGTCTGTCCGTCATGGGGTGTGTGTGTGTCTGTCCGTCATGGGCTGTGTGTGTTTGTGTGTCTGTCTGTCCATCATTGGGTGGGTGTGTGTGTGTGTGTCTGTCCGTCATGGGGTGTGTGTCTGTCTGTCCGTCATGGGGTGTGTGTGTTTGTGTGTCTGTCTGTCCATCATGGGGTGTGTGTGTGTCTGTCTGTCATTCATGGGGTGTGTGTGTGTGTGTCTGTCCGTCATTCATGGGGTGTGTGTCTGTCTGTCTGTCATGGGGTGTGTGTGTGTCTGTCCGTCATGGGGTGTGTGTGAGTCTGTGTGTCTGTCTGTCATTCATGGTGTGTGTGTGTGTCTGTCCGTCATGGTGTGTGTCTCTGTCATGGTCTGTCATGGTGTGTGTGTGTCTGTCATGGGGTGTGTATCTGTCATGGTATATGTGTGTTTCTGTGTCTGTCATGATGTAAATGTGTGTTTAAAAATAGTGTTTTTGCTCACCTTTTTTTCCCCCCCACGCAGCGTGCTGGTCTCCCTCGACTGGCCCTGCCTCTATAGCTGAGATCATCAAGCTTGATGATCTCAGCCAATCCAATGCTTTGCCATAGGATTGGCTGCAAAACGCCACTCCAATTAGCATCTCCTCATAGAGATGCATTGAATCAATGTATCTCTATGGGGAACGTTCAGCACCTACAGAGTGTGGAGGCCCTGAATGTAGGTGCACTAACACAGGAAGCACCTCTAGTGACCGCCTGAGTGACTGTCGTCACTAGCAGTGTCACTTTAAAGCAATGTAAACACTGCCTTTTCTCTGAAAAGTCAGTGTTTACGTTGAAAAGCCTGTAGGGACATGCTATAGACACCAGTACCACCACATTAAGCTGTGTGTGTGCGTCTGCTAGTGAGTGAGCTTGCTTGCATGCGTGTGCCTGCTAGTGAGTGAGCTTGTGTTTTTATGTCAATGAGCTGATGTATATCAGTAAGATTGTTTGTCTATGAGGCTGTGTATCAATGAGCTTGTGTGTGTCACTGAAATGTCAGTGAAATTGCCTGTGTCTGCATGTGAGTATGCTTACTGTATAATTAAACGTTTTACCCTGAAAGGACCAATATTTTATATTAGAAAAGCAATATATATATATATATATATATATATATATATATATATTACTCAATCATCTGTCCTGGAAAGATATAGCCTTACATATTACACGCGACAATATATGGCGCAGTGACTTATGGGGCTGGCACAAATTTTTTTTCCAGGGCTGCTTTGTATCCCCAGTCCGGCCCTGTGTGGTACCCAGGTTAGAAGTTAAATTATTCTACAATGGTTAGACTACTTACGATGAGGGCATGCCAGGGAACGTTGGGCACCATTCCACTACAGCGTATTCTTGTGGTCAATGGTGTATTCTAGTTTTGTGCTGCCCCCCCTCCTTCTAAATTTCACTTCCTTTTAAAAACCAACATGCTCTTTGCCTGACAGACATATGCCTTCAATGATGCATACAATTACATACACTCACTGACAGATACACAGTCATTGTCACACACACTGTTTAACCAACACACACTTTCACTGAAACATACACATTCACTGACAGACACTTACATTCACTGACAGACACACACATCCACCGACAGACACACTAACTGGCACACACATTCACTGACAGATACACATGCACAGTACCTGACAGACACACATACACATTCACCGATACATACATACACACTAACTGACAGACACACATATGCACTCACTGACAAGACACATAAACACTCACTGACAGACGCACACTCACTCACTGTCAGACCCACATATACTCACTGACAGACGCACACTGACAAACACACATACACACTCACTGACAGACACTTATACACTCAGTGTCAAACACACATATTCACTAACAGACACACACATTAACTGACAGATACACACTCTTAGTGACACACTCTTTGACAGACACACACTCACTAACAGACACACACTCTCACTAACAGACACACTCTTTGACAGACATAAATGACACACTTTGACAGACACACACACTCTCACTAATAGACACAGACACACAAACACTCACCAACAGAGACACACACACTAACACACTCACTAACAGACACAGATACACTAACATACTCACCAACAGACACACACACACACTAACAATGTTGTATTTGTTTTATTTCAATCCTCCAAGCCTACATACCTTTGCTGGAGTGCTGCTTATGAGCTTACATTAGCTCTTGTGAGCTAAGCCATGCAGTGTAGGGCTTGCTCATTAGCTGAGAGCATCAGCTGATATCTCTTGGCCAATGAGATAAGCCTGGGCAACAGAACCTCTGGCTATCTGACTGGGGTTTTGGAAGTAGTGAGTGGTACTCAGTGGATTCCAGGAACGAAGTTAAATTATTTTATAATGTTCTGACTAGTTACAATGAGGGCATGCTGGGGCACCTATGGCACCATAACTAACACAGCGCATTGTTGTGGTTATGGCACTTGTAGTGTTGCTTTAAGGCAATCTAAAATGTATAGACACATTGAGTATATCTTAAGTAATAATAAATAATATCATAACATCATATAATACAACATACATAATAATATCCTACAATATATACAATGTCATGGTTGTTTATTTTGATTTGCAGATTTTAAAGCAACAAAGCCAAATTGGAAAAAATCTCCAATTCATCTATTTACCATGTTTGATATTTTACAGTAAAATGTGCAATTTTCTGGCTAATTCCCAACACATCTTGGTTTAGTGAATAATTCTGGTAGTGTTAACACGTTACATCATGAAGAAGAATAGTAGCATGGTTGTATAATTTATATAGTAAAACCTATCAGAAAAGATGTGAATTACCAGCATAGATATCACATGTATAATTGTTAATTTGTTTGATATTTTTTTTCTACACACAGAAACAAGAGTGAGAAAGGATGGAAGGCATTTTAGGATCATCATGCATCTTATCTCAGTCTCATCAGACGAGTGGTGTAAGAACCATTGCAAAGTTATTGGAGAATGGAGGCGTTTGCGGAATTCCTACTGACACAGTCTATGCTCTTGCGGCTTCATGCAAACACCCAGACGCCATCAAAAGAATTTACACCATTAAGGTGAGAAGACAATTGCTTAGTACTTGGTGAACTAATGAGATGGGAAATACAACCATGAATAGTATAGGCACTTTTAAGGCTGATCTTAGTGTTCAAAGACATTCAAGAACTGGTGTTATTTAATTCAATTGCATTTTGTATTATTATTAGCAGAGGGGGCAAGGGAGAGATGAATCTCCTAATATCTTGTGCTATAACTAAGTCATGGAGCAAGCACAAGAGAACTACATTTTTTGGTGTCATGTTGTGGGTTTTTGAAAATCTGTGTCTTTAGATGTCTGAGATGGAATGTTGGTCCTGGGTAAAAGCTTGTTGATCAAAATCTAATTGCCATTTTTAAATTAAGATGGATTTTTCCACTCTGTGGCACAATTACAAATCACTTAGTTTTTGGGATGGGTCAGGGAGGAGTTGCCAGTTTTGGAACAAGATCAGAAATAGATGTTGAAACTATAATGGCTTAGTCATGGTTTTTTTGTTGTGGTTGTTTTTCTTCTTTCACTTTTCATTTCCTTATGCTTCCTAATGATTATACTCTCCTCGTTGCCTCTTACTGATATTTATAATTTATTTGACTTGAGTACTTTTTTCACTCTATATTACTTTGTAACTATCAAGGTTATTCATTGAAGTGAGAATTCAAAGCCAATTCAAAGTGAATTTAAATTCACTGTCAGCTAAGTTAATGAATTTGAATGATAACTTAATTAAATATGCCTCTTGTGTGTTCAGTAGTGTGTTAATGTGGGGTTGAAGGTGGGCTGTGAATCCGTCCTCGCCAGGTGACAGACACCTGCATACCAGAGGTAGAGCAAAACAGCAAGTGCCTGATTTGCCTGAGTTACCCCATAACAGACTGCTAAGCAGGCATCAAGGGAGCTGATGGAATCAGTCTGTGTTCGGGCTGCACAGCTGCTAATTTTGGCTACTAAACACAGAGCCAGAATATAACAATACCCCGGCTCTGGCATACACAGATGTGCAGACATACAGAACAGAGCTGCAAGCAGCTGTGCCATCATTGAATACACTGATCCCAGCACAAACCACTAGATACCAGGGATGAAAGTCAAAATAAAAAACTAAATGTGCGAATGTGTATGAATGTGAGTATGTGTGTGCGTGTATATAAACGTGAATGTTTGTGTTTGTAATTTCCCTAACAAAATAGCTTAAGGAAAATTGTAGAGAGACTAAATAGATAAATAAATAAAAATCTACAGTTTGGGTGCGGGGACAGAGGGGATTGGGGTAGGGGGTTGGGGAATTCCAGAATACATTTCGAATCAGTTTGCCAGATATCCTAGGTACGCCTCTCTATGTGTCCTACATTTATAATGGCATTAAAACAGTGATTTGCTCTAATTAGTTGCATATTTGCAGGGTTATTCACTAAACATATAATGTTATCAAATTAAATCTCTGAATGGCAAAACTGAGGCTAATATAGCCAAGCTGTGACTATAGCCATTTGAGGATTTCTCCAAATCAGCTGTTTTAGCCTCAGATCTGCCATTCAGATTGAATGTGATGCATGTTTTAATTTAATTACTAAGTCAGTTGACATTGACATTTCAATCATCCCTTTACAGGAACGACCTACTGAAAAGCCAGTCTGCATCTGTATCTCTAACCTCGATCAGCTGAGAGTGATTAATCCTCCATTCAGCCCCCTTCTCTGGAGGTTCATGGACTTAGTTTACCCTGGGGGAATCAGCTGCATTGTCCAGAAAGGGGAGTGGCTGAAAAAATTGGGTAAGCAAAGCTTCACCATATGGCCTTAGGCATGGAGACAGACAACCTCACGCTTCTTATCCATACACACGGTCACACCCGCATATTTTAAACCAAACTTTCATGGCATGTTCCACTGCTTTCAAATCCTGCAAACCGTTTGTTAGGTATCATTTGTTTGTTTAGTATACTTGATTCTATTTGAAGTCCAGAGATATTATAGTCAAAACTTTATAGCTCCTTATCAATGTCTGAAGATTTAACTTAGTTACAATGTATGTGTTAAATTTCTAATTTGTCTCCAGGGTTTCCAAATTTCCATTAATCTGAGGGAAACCTTTTAGTTCTGCATTCTTTCAGCCATAATGTACACATGCAGTCCAAAAGTATGTAAAATGTATATGACTCCAGTCTGAAATGAACCAACAAATGCATTTATTTATTTATAAAATATTTTACCAGGATGGATACATTGAGATTTCTCTCCTTTCAAGTATGTCCAGGGTCTTTGTCCACAAAATATTGCATTTTTACAATAGGATACAATATTACAAAAATACAATATACAAACTATATATATACATACAAATTTAATACATAATAGGTAATAAATATAGTCAACCATGACAGGTGCATTCTGTGCTGAGGTATGTTGCCAAAGATTTCTTAAAAGATTTTAGATTGAATGAAGATTTTACTGTGTCCCTGAGGTTATTCCAGAATTGCGGTGCTCTCTAGGAAAAGGAGGATCGAGCCACTTTATTTTTGTTTTGTGGTATGCTAAATATCATGCTAGTACTGGATCGGAGGTTATAGGAGGTGGGAACAGCCTGGGAGAGCATTCTACTCACGTAGGGTGGGAGATTCCCAAATATGTTCTTATGCATAAGGCTGGAGAGATGAAGAGTGTGTCAGGATTCCAGCGACAGTCAGTTTAGCTCTTTTAACATTTGTTTCTGTACAGGGCACCTAGTATTGGGTAACGGTTTGAGGAGATTTTTTTCAATATGAAGGCCAAAAGATACCTAAATATTTAAAAGAGCAGACTGCTGTCAGTGTGCTATTTGAAATTGTTCTGATACACAATTTAATCGGGAATTCTGTTTAAACATTTCTTATCTCCTGCATTGTTATTAGCTTACTAGGCCCTGCAGAAGATACAATTTTAACGTTCAATTTACAGAGCAGAATATAAAAACGTCTAAAGTAAGTCAACATCTGATTGACAATTAAACCATTATTTTCATGCAGGCTGTGTCAGTCAAAGCCAGGGCTGGTGTTGCTGGGGTGGCATGAACAGAAACAAGAGTGATAAAACTCCTAAATGGCAGAGAATTGAGAACTGAGGGGCATGATCTATAAACAAAAATGTCTTTATTTATTAAGCTATTTAAAGTTGTTTTGGTGACTATAGTGTCCCTTTAAACGCCCTTGTGATTTAATTCAGTTTGAACTGATTGTGTCTGGATGTGTAATTATTGCTTTTTCTATCTCTTAGGTGTAGGTCCTGCATATGACCAAGTTGGGACACATCAGTCTATAATGA
>OW240920.1:85315334-85325836 GCA_933207985.1 Pelobates cultripes
TGGTTTAGTGAATAATTCTGGTAGTGTTAACACGTTACATCATGAAGAAGAATAGTAGCATGGTTGTATAATTTATATAGTAAAACCTATCAGAAAAGATGTGAATTACCAGCATAGATATCACATGTATAATTGTTAATTTGTTTGATATTTTTTTTCTACACACAGAAACAAGAGTGAGAAAGGATGGAAGGCATTTTAGGATCATCATGCATCTTATCTCAGTCTCATCAGACGAGTGGTGTAAGAACCATTGCAAAGTTATTGGAGAATGGAGGCGTTTGCGGAATTCCTACTGACACAGTCTATGCTCTTGCGGCTTCATGCAAACACCCAGACGCCATCAAAAGAATTTACACCATTAAGGTGAGAAGACAATTGCTTAGTACTTGGTGAACTAATGAGATGGGAAATACAACCATGAATAGTATAGGCACTTTTAAGGCTGATCTTAGTGTTCAAAGACATTCAAGAACTGGTGTTATTTAATTCAATTGCATTTTGTATTATTATTAGCAGAGGGGGCAAGGGAGAGATGAATCTCCTAATATCTTGTGCTATAACTAAGTCATGGAGCAAGCACAAGAGAACTACATTTTTTGGTGTCATGTTGTGGGTTTTTGAAAATCTGTGTCTTTAGATGTCTGAGATGGAATGTTGGTCCTGGGTAAAAGCTTGTTGATCAAAATCTAATTGCCATTTTTAAATTAAGATGGATTTTTCCACTCTGTGGCACAATTACAAATCACTTAGTTTTTGGGATGGGTCAGGGAGGAGTTGCCAGTTTTGGAACAAGATCAGAAATAGATGTTGAAACTATAATGGCTTAGTCATGGTTTTTTTGTTGTGGTTGTTTTTCTTCTTTCACTTTTCATTTCCTTATGCTTCCTAATGATTATACTCTCCTCGTTGCCTCTTACTGATATTTATAATTTATTTGACTTGAGTACTTTTTTCACTCTATATTACTTTGTAACTATCAAGGTTATTCATTGAAGTGAGAATTCAAAGCCAATTCAAAGTGAATTTAAATTCACTGTCAGCTAAGTTAATGAATTTGAATGATAACTTAATTAAATATGCCTCTTGTGTGTTCAGTAGTGTGTTAATGTGGGGTTGAAGGTGGGCTGTGAATCCGTCCTCGCCAGGTGACAGACACCTGCATACCAGAGGTAGAGCAAAACAGCAAGTGCCTGATTTGCCTGAGTTACCCCATAACAGACTGCTAAGCAGGCATCAAGGGAGCTGATGGAATCAGTCTGTGTTCGGGCTGCACAGCTGCTAATTTTGGCTACTAAACACAGAGCCAGAATATAACAATACCCCGGCTCTGGCATACACAGATGTGCAGACATACAGAACAGAGCTGCAAGCAGCTGTGCCATCATTGAATACACTGATCCCAGCACAAACCACTAGATACCAGGGATGAAAGTCAAAATAAAAAACTAAATGTGCGAATGTGTATGAATGTGAGTATGTGTGTGCGTGTATATAAACGTGAATGTTTGTGTTTGTAATTTCCCTAACAAAATAGCTTAAGGAAAATTGTAGAGAGACTAAATAGATAAATAAATAAAAATCTACAGTTTGGGTGCGGGGACAGAGGGGATTGGGGTAGGGGGTTGGGGAATTCCAGAATACATTTCGAATCAGTTTGCCAGATATCCTAGGTACGCCTCTCTATGTGTCCTACATTTATAATGGCATTAAAACAGTGATTTGCTCTAATTAGTTGCATATTTGCAGGGTTATTCACTAAACATATAATGTTATCAAATTAAATCTGTAGAATATTGCATATTCTATGTTTCTATTGATTATATATATGGATGTGTGGATTGACATAAGTAACAGATGGTATCAATAAGTCACAAGGCTTTCTTTGTCCGAGAGCTCTGGAATGTGGATTCGGGGGTCTTTTCCTTATATGGCTAGAGTTAAATGCTGACGTTAGTATGAGCACTTCTATATAGTAACAGAGGGACACGAGGTCTCTCAGTCTCACTCTTGGCTTGGCTCTGTACAACGATGTAACTCTCCCATCAGAAGTCCAGCAATTACCATCTGCTGTTGAATGTCCATTATCCTGTAACATCCTATATTATGTTTTATGTATCCGTAACTAAGAATAAACCTGAAGAAACCGTAAGTCAGATTGCGTATTACTACTTTTCAATAATATAGACATATATTATTGTGGCGAGCATTTGGCCCAAGAATATATATATACAAAAGACGTATATATATCAATCAACTGAAGATAAGAAGAAATTAAGAAAGATTCCACATGAACATCCATTCATCTAGTTTTTTACAAAATCTGAATGGCAAAACTGAGGCTAATATAGCCAAGCTGTGACTATAGCCATTTGAGGATTTCTCCAAATCAGCTGTTTTAGCCTCAGATCTGCCATTCAGATTGAATGTGATGCATGTTTTAATTTAATTACTAAGTCAGTTGACATTGACATTTCAATCATCCCTTTACAGGAACGACCTACTGAAAAGCCAGTCTGCATCTGTATCTCTAACCTCGATCAGCTGAGAGTGATTAATCCTCCATTCAGCCCCCTTCTCTGGAGGTTCATGGACTTAGTTTACCCTGGGGGAATCAGCTGCATTGTCCAGAAAGGGGAGTGGCTGAAAAAATTGGGTAAGCAAAGCTTCACCATACGGCCTTAGGCATGGAGACAGACAACCTCACGCTTCTTATCCATGCACACGGTCACACCCGCATATTTTAAACCAAACTTTCATGGCATGTTCCACTGCTTTCAAATCCTGCAAACCGTTTGTTAGGTATCATTTGTTTGTTTAGTATACTTGATTATATTTGAAGTCCAGAGATATTATAGTCAAAACTTTATAGCTCCTTATCAATGTCTGAAGATTTAACTTAGTTACAATGTATGTGTTAAATTTCTAATTTGTCTCCAGGGTTTCCAAATTTCCATTAATCTGAGGGAAACCTTTTAGTTCTGCATTCTTTCAGCCATAATGTACACATGCAGTCCAAAAGTATGTAAAATGTATATGACTCCAGTCTGAAATGAACCAACAAATGCATTTATTTATTTATAAAATATTTTACCAGGATGGATACATTGAGATTTCTCTCCTTTCAAGTATGTCCAGGGTCTTTGTCCACAAAATATTGCATTATTACAATAGGATACAATATTACAAAAATACAATATACAAACTATATATATATACATACAAATGTAATACATAATAGGTAATAAATATAGTCAACCATGACAGGTGCATTCTGTGCTGAGGTATGTTGCCAAAGATTTCTTAAAAGATTTTAGATTGAATGAAGATTTTACTGTGTCCCTGAGGTTATTCCAGAATTGCGGTGCTCTCTAGGAAAAGGAGGATCGAGCCACTTTATTTTTGTTTTGTGGTATGCTAAATATCGTGCTAGTACTGGATCGGAGGTTATAGGAGGTGGGAACAGCCTGGGAGAGCATTCTACTCACGTAGGGTGGGAGATTCCCAAATATGTTCTTATGCATAAGGCTGGAGAGATGAAGAGTGTGTCAGGATTCCAGCGACAGTCAGTTTAGCTCTTTTAACATTTGTTTCTGTACAGGGCACCTAGTATTGGGTAACGGTTTGAGGAGATTTTTTCAATATGAAGGCCAAAAGATACCTAAATATTTAAAAGAGCAGACTGCTGTCAGTGTGCTATTTGAAATTGTTCTGATACACAATTTAATCGGGAATTCTGTTTAAACATTTCTTATCTCCTGCATTGTTATTAGCTTACTAGGCCCTGCAGAAGATACAATTTTAACGTTCAATTTACAGAGCAGAATATAAAAACGTCTAAAGTAAGTCAACATCTGATTGACAATTAAACCATTATTTTCATGCAGGCTGTGTCAGTCAAAGCCAGGGCAGGTGTTGCTGGGGTGGCATGAACAGAAACAAGAGTGATTAAACTCCTAAATGGCAGAGAATTGAGAACTGAGGGGCATGATCTATAAACAAAAATGTCTTTATTTATTAAGCTATTTAAAGTTGTTTTGGTGACTATAGTGTCCCTTTAAACGCCCTTGTGATTTAATTCAGTTTGAACTGATTGTGTCTGGATGTGTAATTATTGCTTTTTCTATCTCTTAGGTGTAGGTCCTGCATATGACCAAGTTGGGACACATCAGTCTATCATGATAAGGGTTCCTGACCACACTGTCACTTCTCACCTCACTGATATAACAGGCCCAATTGCTATTACCTCGGCCAATCCAAGTGGAGAGTCTGACAGCACTCACCATGACATGGTTATATCGTACGTAACATAAACGTTTATTATTTTTAGTGGGTCTTTATGGTATAAGAGATGATGCAAGGAATGCTAGAACCTTTAGTAATACCATTTCCATTTGTACATTTTCTCTCTCAGACGTCTGAGTGACAAGCTCGATGCAGTTCTTTGTGATGGAACTTCCAATGAAGTTGTAGGATCTACTGTAGTAAATTGCTTGAAGATAGATGAAGGTGAGTTGTATTAACTAAGAAATGCCTTGATGTACTTATATAATGTCTTATAATTCCCAAAATACAGTATGTCGGCCCTCATTATATTCTCTCTTTGCTCCTTCTGTAAGAGGAGTGTGATTTGGGTATTGACCATATGAAATAAAGACGTATCTGGTTTAAAGAAATACTTGTTGGTCTTAACTCCAAAGTGCATTCTTTATTTACTTAAAGGGATACTATAGGCACAAAAACAACTTTAGCATAATGAAGCAGTTTTGATATATAGATCATGCCTCTCCAGTCTCACTGCTCAATTCTCTGCCATTTATTAGTTAAATCACTTTGTTTATTGTTTATGCAGCCCTAGTCACACATCCCCTGCATGTGACTTACACATAGTTACATAGCTGAAAAGAGACCTGCGTCCATCAAGTTCAGCCTTCCTCACATATGTTTTTGCTGTTGATCCAAAAGAAGGCGAAAAACCTAGTCTGAAGCGCTTCCAGTTTCGCAACAAACTAGGACAAAATTCCTTCTTGACCCCAAAATAGCAGTCAGATGTCTCCTTGGATCAAGCAGCTATTACCCCACTAATTAGAAATTATATCCCTGTATGTTATGTTTTTGCAAGTACTTATCCAATTGCAGTTTACACATCTGTATAGACTCTGTAAACATCTGTAAGTTTTTGCACATGAAATGTGTCCTTAGTAATCCATGTATTGTTTTGTGGAATATATTAAAATTGTTCAAATCTCCTTTTTAGGCATTGTCACAATACTGCGTGAAGGATGTGTATCATCAACTAAGATCATGCAGCTGTTTGAAGTAGCGAAGACCATGGAGGACATGATGTAGAAAAAAACTATAATTTATTTATAAAATATGAAAAAAACAATAATTTATTTATAATGTATTTAAAAATTTTTAGGTGAATAAATTTGTATTGAATTGTTCGAGTGAGAAGAGTGGATAACTGCATAATATACAAATTGAAAAATTTGTGGTAGGAGCAAAAATATGATAAACTCTCCTCTAATTGATACAAATTCAGATTTTACTTTTGCATTTCATCTATATATCTCAATATGGGCTTTGGAAAAAGTCTGCAATTCTGAGAAATCATGTTTCCACAATTATCCCAGAATTCCCAAAATGCAAAGGAGTATGGACAGGCACCATGTTTTAGACGACACCCTGCATTTCGGCAGACACCCTTTGTGGTAGAACACTTATAAGTACTGCACCAACTTGTAGACCAGAACCAATGCATGCTGGTAAGACCCCAAGGTTGGAACTATACAGTCCATGGTTGGCTTGTGTTCATTGGTCTTTTGTAATTCACAACTCATGGTTTTATTTAAAAAGTGGAGATCTTTACTACAAAGAAGGGGGAATTTGAGAAGCAGCTGTAGCCAGACAACCGGGGGTCCATCGTTCAGAGCCTCACAGTTAAGAGAAACCTTTAAGCTGGAAGCCTACTGAGCTGTTGGACATGTTTGGAATCAGTGCTAAACATATAGTCGTTGCTGTTTAATCTACCTTTGCAAATTAAACAAATCTCTAATTTAGGTTTGTAAACCGATAGTGAGGAATTTTCTCCGTCAGGAATTTTCCCTTGCCATGGTCTTTTGTATCAATTTGCAACTCTCTGTATTTCTCCTTGTTCCCAAACCAGCTGGCAAGGAGCCCCCAATGAACAAGACAAGACAAGACAATGCAAGGTTCAAAGTGACTTCTCACATTTAATGAGCTGTGTGTGTTTATGTTCAAGAGGAAACAGGGGTGGTCTTACAAGCATTATCTAATCCTAACAAAATCATCTATCTTATCTTCACATCTTAACCTATAGCAAGCTTGCAGGTGTATCTTCATGTTTAGGCCTTGCTCAAAGCTAAATTTCACTGTAACTACACACTTCAAATTAATATGCACGCACACTACGAATTACAGATATTTACTACTAAGTTCTAAATTACACATTACTATGCAGTTATGATCAAAGGGAGAAAAACAGGAAATAAGGCCGACAGACAGAAGAACACAGGCTATCATTATTGTCTAGGGGTATATTCACTAACATTGGATATAGATAAAATACATTACTGCAAATAGCTGACATGTTAACCAATTTTAAACAGACTGGCTAGCCGGTCATCTGTATCTTAAGCCCTGGGTAAATATAGGCAAAGTGTATTATTCCCAACATAAACTGCAACAGCTCTTGTAGCGTTGAATTAATTTAATGTTTACGCTGCGACCTCAGTGTTCTCAAGCTTTTTCTTGTAACCAGTTAACCCCGTTTGCTGTAGCATATCATTGGTGTGAATGTTCTAAAAAAATAAAGTCCTCAGTGTCTAGTTTATCTCGGCACTTACTATAATAAAGATAAGGTCAACAGTAAAAAACAAACAATGGGGAGCTGGAGGACTAGAAGATAGGTGAAGGCAATGAGAAATAGGAGAGAAAAGAGGGGCTTTAGAAGAAGAAAAATGAGAGAGAACAGAATAGTGTTCAGAGATGGAAGAAATGCAAAGAGTAACAGAAAAAAGTAGCTTGGGCAATAATTTGGATGCAATAGTAATGGGGGTTTTGGTCATTCACAATAGTTATTAGCACTGAGAAGGATGGGATATTCCTGCATCTTCAACTTTTATTCATGCTAGTGTGTTTGGAGGTGAATAAAGTTGCAGTATTTACAGTAATTCATAATTAATGCATAATCTTAACTGTTTATCTTAACAGCAAAAATTTGATCCTCCGCTTTTGTTAACTTTATTTCAGCAGTTTCCCCATCACATCTAGATTTTAACTTACCACATGTTCGTTTTTTTGTAGAGTAGGTAGACACAATTGGATTACTGCCAGCAGCATAACTTCAGTCAAGAGACCCAATGATTTTCCTTTTGATGGAAAAGGAAAACTCAAGTATAACAGGGTATTCCATAATGGCCTCTGTAACTGGTTCCACCTAGTGATTACAAATAGAAAGGTGGGCATATGAAATGCAGGTAACACAAATCCCGATGCAAGTACTGATGACCTGGGATTACATTTACATTTTAGTGCTATAGCTTAAAATTTATCTGAGGCTAATGTTTGAGAATGAATGTGGGGTTTCCCAAGTTTAAAGCGACAGTCTAAACCCCAGAACCACTACATCTTAATGTAGTAGTTCTGAGTAAAAGAGACTGTCCATCCAGCTCTGCATTGTTTTCTGAGCAAAGGCAGTGCTCACATTGCTGTGTAATACCACCTGTTGTGTCTGTCACTCTGACAACCACTAGGGTCTTCCTTGTTGCAGTCCTGTAGAGATTGCAGGATCAATGTTTTGTGGTTCCACAATCTGCATGAAGATGCCAAACTCTCATAGAGATGCATTGAGTCAATGTTTACTCAAGGAGATGCTGATTGGCAAAGCATGGTGATTGGCACGCATGGGCACTAGTCGTCCCCCCCCCCACACACACACACACACACCATGCATCCCTCTGAGGAAGCATTGGATCAGCTGAGATTGGTGCCAGAAAAATAAGTTAAGTAGATCTATTTAATTTTTTTTTATTCCATCTGGGAGTACCCCAACATCTAAACAGGCCATAAATCATAAAAAAAAATATGTGCAACTGATCAACATTAACAATAGAATAATCCAAAGAGCTGCAGACATGGCAATAACATATATATTTTAAAGCAGATCAGTGTCTGGGGTCTTTGCATAAATTGCAAAGTGAAAGAAGTAGCCGGTAACCGAAGGCAACCAGCCTATGAGTGTGTCTGGGGGATCCCAACAAGGGGGTAACCCTTACATACGTTTGAAAAAAAGAAAAGGTATAGGAGGATCTAGATGATACACCTCCTCCCTACACTAGGTCTACCAAAAAAGGAATCCCCATCCTAGTTGTAATGCTGGAAAAAATCGATTAAAACTTAACCTTTATTGTTGATGGGTAAAACTATGTAAATACACGAAAAATATAAAATAAATGAATTAACAATATAGGGAGTGCCACAACTGTGGATATAAACAGTGAAAATAGAAGGTATAAATAATAATGGTAATGATCCTTTGCAATATCCTTCAAATATCACTTTAAGAGAGAAATCTAGCTTGAGTCTAGAAGCCAAAATAGGGTAAATTATAGGGAGGAAAGAGAGAGGAGAATTGTAAACAGTGCTGTGGGCTGCTAGTGGAAAAAAGGAAGGTTGTTGGATACTAAATCACAGACTGTATCCAGTACGAAATAAAAACTAGGATACACTGTATACCAATAGTGATGTCGCGAACCCGAAATTTTCGGTTCGCGAACGGCGAACGCGAACTTCCGCAAATGTTCGCGAACCGGCGAACCGCCCGAAACGCCATTGACTTCAATGGGGAGGCGAATTTTAAAACACACAGGGACTCTTTCTGGCCACAATAGGGATGGAAAAGTTGTTTCAAGGGGACTAACACCTGACTGTGGCATGCCGGAGGGGGATCCATGGCAAAACTCCCATGGAAAATTACACAGTTGATACAGAGTCTGGTTTTAATCCATAAAGGGCAGAAATCACCTAACATTCCTAAATCACAATCAATATGGATTGACACCTGACATATGACATATTGACACCTTTGACATATGGATTGACACCTGTCCTCAGAGCCCCTGATGCACACGGACACAGAGCAGAATAGAGACTGGTCCCCCTACATCGGGTCACTTGGCAGATATGGATTGACACCTTGTTACAAACTGCTATTTGTAACGGGCCCTTTAAATGGCAAATTGCCCTGTTTCCCTGGGTTGTGGAGAAGCCTCTTTGCCAGCCTCCTCCGCATGACTATGGCCCCTGGGAGATTGTGAAAATGTATGCACTTTTATTTGGTGTGTATGGCCCTTTAAGACTGTCGGTGGGCATATTGGGGCTTATGGACTTTTTATGTGACTGGTGCTGGCCCTTTAAACACCTTTTTTGGGACATCAGGAAGATTGGGACACTGCCCCTTTAAGGCCGTGTCCCCAGACTTGTTGGGGACACGGCCCCTTTAAGACGGTGTCCCCTGTGTCCCCAGACCTGGTGCAAACCCTTTGTGCCTGCCTTGCTATTTCCCACTTGGTTCAGTAAATGGGAAATTATTTCAGCTGCAGAGACTAAGTCCCATTCAGCGATGGGACTTAGTCTTTTTTTCAGCCGTTTTTTCTCAGCCTTATTTCAGCTGCAGAGACTAAGTCCCATTCGGCGATGGGACTTAGTCGCTTTTTCAGCCTGAAATAGACCGACCTCACAGCCCAAATCTATGGAACTGTTTTGGGCAGGAAAATGTGCTTGCGGTCGGTCATAAAGGGACCTCCAGCTAACTTTTAACCCCTGGATGGATTTGGCTGATTTTTGGTTATGTTTATGTTTTAAGTGTGCTGATTCCAAATATGTAATTATGAAAATGGGATGTGTAGTTTTAAAGTTACAGGTATGGCTAAAAACTGTATTTTTACTGCCTGTGTTTAATTATGTTAATCTCTTCCCAAACGTCATTTCGTTCAAAGTGGAGAGAATGTTAAAAAAATATATTTTTGTTCGGAGTGTGAGAAATGCTTTTCAGCCGCTTCTAATCTTAAGCATCATTTGAGGAGCCATACAGGAGAGAAACCTTATTAGTGGTGTGTTTAGTATTGTTCTGATCAGTTTAATACCTTCCGCGTCTCCTATCAGTGGACGTGTATATGGCAGCCATTTTAGGAACCGTACACCTGGGACCCGAGCAAGGTCACCTCGTTCAACAGGCGACAACATTTGTCCCTGGAAAACTATCCTGGACATTCTGTACAATTTGTAAGGATATGGCAGTGATTTCTGTAACAGGGAGATGGAAGAAGATGCTTGGTCGGTCCTCTTAATTCAAATTTGGGGCACTGCGCGGTCAAACTAATGTGCCACCAGATAGGAGTGGTGTGTTTAGTATTGTTCTGATCAGTTTAATACCTTCCGCGTCTCCTATCAGTGGTCGTGTACACGGCATTGATTTT
>OW240920.1:85325936-85540936 GCA_933207985.1 Pelobates cultripes
TTTAAATCCAAACTATTGTGACACCAGATCTAATTAGTGGCACTTGTCAGCGTATCCACTGTTAGCGTAACACACCCGCTTTAAGGACACTGACTGCTATTCAATCTATAACAGTAAAAAAGGTTTTTTGTTTTTAAATCAAAACTATTGTGACACCAGATCTAATTAGTGGCACTTGTCAGCGTATCCACTGTTAGCGTAACACACCCGCTTTAAGGACACTGACTGCTATTCAATCTATAACAGTGAAAAAAAGTTTTGTTTTTTAAATCCAAACTATTGTGACACCAGATCTAATTAGTGGCACTTGTCAGCATATCCACTGTTAGCGTAACACACCCGCTTTGGGACACTGACTGCTATTCAATCTATAACAGTAAAAAGTTTTTGTTTTAAATCAAGCTATTGTGACACCAGATGTATGGTGGTAGCACTGGCTGAGGAAATGGGCACAGTATACGCATGAGCCTGACACAAGCTGGCAGCAGTGGCAGACAACTGACTGCTATTCAATCTATAACAGTAAAAAAAGTTTTTTGTTTTTAAATCCAAGCTATTGTGACACAGATGTAATTGGTGGCACTGACTGGGGAAATGGGCACAGTATGCACTGTGAGCCTGACACAGAAGCTGGCATCAGTGGCAGACAACTGACTGCTATTCAATCTATAACAGTGAAAAAAGTTTTTTGTTTTTAAATCCAAGCTATTGTGACACCAGATGTAAGTGGTGGCACTGACTGGGGAAATGGGCACAGTATGCACTGTGAGCCTGACACAGAAGCTGGCAGCAGTGGCAGACAACTAGTGCATTTACATTAGATAGAAAAAATCAAAAAAAAGCATACCCTTATCCCTAACCTAGCTATGCTTTTCCCTATCTTATGAACAGCAGCTACACTTTCCCTCCTCTTACTAAGCATGCAGCTTGAGAATGAATCTAAAATGGATGCTGTCCAGTAGGTGGGAGGGTCTGCTAGGGAGGCTGTGCTGCTAATTGGCTGGAATGTGTCTGCTGACTGTGAGGTACAGGGTCAAAGTTTACTCAATGATGACGAATAGGGGGCGGGTCGAACCGCGCATATGTTCGCACGCCGTGGCGAACGCGAACATGCTATGTTCGCCAGGAACCGTTCGCCGGCGAACCGTTCGGTACATCACTATATACCAATGACCACTGAGTGGTGAGTGAAATAGATAATGTTGCTACAAAACACTGCAGTAAGAGGGAATAAACTGAGTGGAGAGGGATGCACTGTGGAGATAGAATAAACAAACAGAGTCCTCCCCTCCTCACATGTCCCCCAGAGAACCTTTCCGCTGATAACACAAAATCTGAAATCTAAGTAGCCGTGATCACTTAAGTCTAACCTACCTAGTAGCAGTGTTAAACGAAAAAGCCTTTCAAAATCCCCCCAAAAATCCCTTGCGCTGCGGCAAATTGCTGGAACCTAAATGCTCTTACTCGCTCTAAGCTAGAAACAGATGTGGTGAACTCCTATATAAACTACCTAACGCGCATTTCAGCGCTAACAATGCGCCTTCGTCAGAGGTAAAGAGGTAAAGCAACAGGCTGTCCCCCTCCCGGTCCTTAAATAGGTATGCCGGGTCAGTGAAAATTATGTGGGCGTGTCGTGTGTTCGCGCCCAAACGGCGTTTGAACACGCTCCTCCCCCTAATGTGAATGATTGATAGAGCATGCTAGTGTTCCCATTAGAGAACTATCACCTAAACATTGCGCTGGTTATAAATGAAATATATAAGATATAGATGAATACCAGTATATACAATCTAAAGGTTGATCATTTAAAGTACTACTGTTAGGTGGATTAACCAAATACAGTAGAATAAAGAAAATTGTTTACAAGAAATTATGTGCTTTTCATAATACACAAACATAAACAAAATATGTTTATACTGGCACATAAAGAGCTTATAATCCTAATCATACATGGTGGGGTAACAAATTGTTGGACAGTAAAAAACTGATGACCGCGCTTCACATATACTTTAAAAGGGGACAGGGCTTTTCAATCTATTTAAATCAATAAGAAACAAAAGTATTTACATATATATGTGTATATAAATAATAATAATGCATTAGAAAAGATGTTTATATATTGTTCACTGTGTAACTCATTATTCAATGTAGGGAGTGAACGTAAACCCTTCATTTAATCCATTGGGGGCCAATGTATTGAATTTGTAAATCCAGAAGCATTCCCTTTTGAGGAGGGTACGATCCAGGTCACCTCCTCTGCGACCTAAATGCACCTTTTCGATACCTGCAAATTTGATCCCTCGTGTATCACCATGATGATCATTTCTGATGTGTCTAGAAACTGGGGTATCTCTAAAGTTTCTGACAGAGTGTATGTGTTCCATGACACGTCTCTTAAAGGGGCGTATGGTTTTCCCCACATATCTCAGGCCACATGCACATGTCAGTAAGTATATGATACCCTTTGTATTACAATTAAAAAATTGCTTAATCTGGCACACCGAATTGTCAGTTAAATCTGAGAAGACTTTTGAGTCTTTCATCATGTACTGACAGGCCACACATCTGCCACATTGGTAGGTGCCCTGTACAGAGAGCCAATTTGTAGTGGCACTCTTAGTGGACAAATGACTAGGAACCAAAACTTCTTTCAAATTTTTGCCTCTACGTGCTGTGAGGGAAACAAATGGAGTTACTACTCCTTTGAGTTGGGGATCTTGAGAGATCAGAGGCCAGAACCTACCTAATATCCGTTTGGTTTGATCCCATCCAGAGTCAAACGTGGCTACACAGCGAATAAGTTCCTGTTTTATTGGGGGCTCTTTGTCTCTTAAGAGATCTCCTCTATCACTCAGTAAGGCCCTCTGGTAAGCATTTTTGAGGCAGCGATTGGGGTAACCCCTCTCCTTAAACCTAGTCCTGAGGAGTTTTGCTTGATTGATGAATTCATCCATAGTTGAGCAATTCCTCCTCAGACGTAGGTATTGACCAACCGGAATACCTTTTTTCAGAGTGATGGGATGATGACTCTCCCATCTCAGCATGGTATTTGTTGAGGTTGGCTTTCTATAGAGAGTGGTTTCAATCCCTAAATCTTTGGAGATATTGAAGGTGCAATCTAAGAAATTGAGTGTAGAGCCACCAATCTCCATTGTAAGTCTAAGGTTCAAGTCATTAGTGTTCAATTTGTCCACGAAGGACATGAATGTGTCCCCCGTGCCCGTCCAGACAACAAGGACATCATCAATGTATCGCTTCCACAGGAAGACATACTTCGTGAACTCAGCATTGATATCTGCAAACACCACATTCTCCTCCCACCACCCCAGGTGCAGGTTGGCGTATGATGGGGCACAAGACGTACCCATGGCTGTCCCCTGCACCTGGTGGTAGAACTGTCCATCAAAGAGGAAGAAGTTATGGGTTAGCACAAACTTCAGCAATTCGATTACGAATCGCGTGTGGCATTCATGTCTCGGACCTCTTGTGTCAAGGTAGCATCTGGTATGTGCCAAACCCAAAGTATGGGGGATTGACGAGTACAAAGCTTCTACGTCGAGACTACACAGTATAGCGCCTCTTGGTATGTTAAGGGAGGCTAGGCACTTAAGTGTGTCCTTCGTGTCTCTTAGGTATGAGGGTAGTTTTTCAACGAGTGGTCTAAGTACTTTGTCTATGTATAGACTGGCCCTGCTTGTCAAATTATTTGAACCTGACACAATCGGTCTAGCTGTTAGGCGAGTGGACTTTTTGTGCACCTTGGGAAGGCAATAAAACGTAGAAACAACCGGATTTTTGATGTAAATATATGAATGTTCATTCCTGCCCAGGATGCCTTTATCAAATGCTGAGTCCAAAATACCCTTAAGGTCTGACAGAAATTTAGTGGAGGGATCAGAACTCAATATGCGATAAGTGGTATCGTCTTTGAGTATGTTGTTTGCAAGCTGGATGTATTGTATTCTATTTAAAATAACAATGTTCCCCCCTTTGTCTGCCGGTTTAATGATGATGTCCTCGTTGTCCTGCAGACCACGGAGGGCACACCATTCATACTTTGAAAGGTTGCTGTGAGGTCGAGGTTCAAGGGAATCAACTTTAAGCTTTTGTATCATCTTACATACTGATTCAACAAATAAATCTATGTTTTTGAAGTCTCTAAAATTGGGTGTAAACTTGCTCCTGGGACACAGATCTGTATAAGTACAGGGTTGTGGGGAAGAATCATCATTATCTTCCAGAAGGGACACTAGTTCATTAAGGCATTGATATTCTCTGACACTAAATCCCAAATCTCTGGCTCTTTTTTCATTGATAGTGACGAAAAATTTGTGTAGAGCCAGACGTCTACCGAATAAGTGGACATCTTTAATCCAGTCAAATTTATTAAAAGGGGGTACCGGAACGAATGATAATCCCTTCATCAGGACCCGATGTTGTAATTCGGTGAGTATAGTGTCAGAGAGATTGAGAACCTTGGTACTAGTACTTAGTAGCGTTTCCGTGCCCTCCCCCTGTATCTTGTCTGTCTGTGCTGTAAGGAAAGTTCCCCCTCCCGGGGGTTCTGCCCTAAAAAAGTCACCCCTTTTTTCAGGATGCTTTTTGAGTGTTCAATAGGATGGGGCAAGGAGGATGTGGTGTTATCCTCATTCTCTGTATCTGAAGTCTCATATTCAGATGTAGTATTTTGATCTGATTCCACACGTGTAGTTTTTCTAAATTTCCTATAGACCCGCTCATTTTTATAGTCCTTATGGTCCCTTAGAAATTTTCTATGTTTACGATTTTTTATGAGGTCCCTATATTTATTCAGATTTTGTTGAAGATTAGCTTCTTGGGTACTAAAGTTAGGATCTTCTTTAAAATTCTTTGTGGCTTCCACTGCCTCACTTACTTTGTCATTGACTTCAGTGAGCCTTTTGCTCTCGAACCTGCAAATAATATCCATGAAGGTTCGAGAACAAAGGTTTGCTGCCTCCTCCCATTCTTTAAGGAGAATGGCATCATCCATGTTGATGTTAGGCATGATCTGTACCCTGAGACCCCTTGGTATCATAGACTTATTTAGATAGTTTTGTAAAGATGATATTTCCCAACCCATTCTGATTTGTTGTTTACAGATATTGGATAGGTGCCTAAATTTAGATTCAATGTTCATATCACTAGACAAGAATGGACATTCTTTATCTGAGAACACTTTTTCGGCGTCTAGGCACCATTGGTTGTGATCTTTTAATTGATTCAGAAAATTGGCCATACTGTTGAGTTTAACACAGGAAAAAGGAATTAGACACACTTATAAGGTATTGAAACCTATTAGAAGCACTAAAAAATGAAAGAAGTAGCCGGTAACCGAAGGCAACCAGCCTATGAGTGTGTCTGGGGGATCCCAACAAGGGGGTAACCCTTACATACGTTTGAAAAAAAGAAAAGGTATAGGAGGATCTAGATAGAGAGGATGATACACCTCGTCCCTACACTAGGTCTACCAATAAAGGAATCCCCATCCTAGTTGTAATGCTGGAAAAAATCGATTAAAACTTAACCTTTATTGTTGATGGGTAAAACTATGTAAATACACGAAAAATATAAAATAAATGAATTAACAATATAGGGAGTGCCACAACTGTGGGTATAAACAGTGAAAATAGAAGGTATAAATAATAATGGTAATGATCCTTTGCAATATCCTTCAAATATCACTTTAAGAGAGAAATCTAGCTTGAGTCTAGAAGCCAAAATAGGGTAAATTATAGGGAGGAAAGAGAGAGGAGAATTGTAAACAGTGCTGTGGGCTGCTAGTGGAAAAAAGGAAGGTTGTTGGATACTAAATCACAGACTGTATCCAGTACGAAATAAAAACTAGGATACACTGTATACCAATGACCACTGAGTGGTGAGTGAAATAGATAATGTTGCTACAAAACACTGCAGTAAGAGGGAATAAACTGAGTGGAGAGGGATGCACTGTGGAGATAGAATAAACAAACAGAGTCCTCCCCTCCTCACATGTCCCCCAGAGAACCTTTCCGCTGATAACACAAAATCTGAAATCTAAGTAGCCGTGATCACTTAAGTCTAACCTACCTAGTAGCAGTGTTAAACGAAAAAGCCTTTCAAAATCCCCCCAAAAATCCCTTGCGCTGCGGCAAATTGCTGGAACCTAAATGCTCTTACTCGCTCTAAGCTAGAAACAGATGTGGTGAACTCCTATATAAACTACCTAACGCGCGTTTCAGCGCTAACAATGCGCCTTCGTCAGAGGTAAAGAGGTAAAGCAACAGGCTGTCCCCCTCCCGGTCCTTAAATAGGTATGCCGGGTCAGTGAAAATTATGTGGGCGTGTCGTGTGTTCGCGCCCAAACGGCGTTTGAACACGCTCCTCCCCCTAATGTGAATGATTGATAGAGCATGCTAGTGTTCCCATTAGAGAACTATCACCTAAACATTGCGCTGGTTATAAATGAAATATATAAGATATAGATGAATACCAGTATATACAATCTAAAGGTTGATCATTTAAAGTACTACTGTTAGGTGGATTAACCAAATACAGTAGAATAAAGAAAATTGTTTACAAGAAATTATGTGCTTTTCATAATACACAAACATAAACAAAATATGTTTATACTGGCACATAAAGAGCTTATAATCCTAATCATACATGGTGGGGTAACAAATTGTTGGACAGTAAAAAACTGATGACCGCGCTTCACATATACTTTAAAAGGGGACAGGGCTTTTCAATCTATTTAAATCAATAAGAAACAAAAGTATTTACATATATATGTGTATATAAATAATAATAATGCATTAGAAAAGATGTTTATATATTGTTCACTGTGTAACTCATTATTCAATGTAGGGAGTGAACGTAAACCCTTCATTTAATCCATTGGGGGCCAATGTATTGAATTTGTAAATCCAGAAGCATTCCCTTTTGAGGAGGGTACGATCCAGGTCACCTCCTCTGCGACCTAAATGCACCTTTTCGATACCTGCAAATTTGATCCCTCGTGTATCACCATGATGATCATTTCTGATGTGTCTAGAAACTGGGGTATCTCTAAAGTTTCTGACAGAGTGTATGTGTTCCATGACACGTCTCTTAAAGGGGCGTATGGTTTTCCCCACATATCTCAGGCCACATGCACATGTCAGTAAGTATATGATACCCTTTGTATTACAATTAAAAAATTGCTTAATCTGGCACACCGAATTGTCAGTTAAATCTGAGAAGACTTTTGAGTCTTTCATCATGTACTGACAGGCCACACATCTGCCACATTGGTAGGTGCCCTGTACAGAGAGCCAATTTGTAGTGGCACTCTTAGTGGACAAATGACTAGGAACCAAAACTTCTTTCAAATTTTTGCCTCTACGTGCTGTGAGGGAAACAAATGGAGTTACTACTCCTTTGAGTTGGGGATCTTGAGAGATCAGAGGCCAGAACCTACCTAATATCCGTTTGGTTTGATCCCATCCAGAGTCAAACGTGGCTACACAGCGAATGAGTTCCTGTTTTATTGGGGGCTCTTTGTCTCTTAAGAGATCTCCTCTATCACTCAGTAAGGCCCTCTGGTAAGCATTTTTGAGGCAGCGATTGGGATAACCCCTCTCCTTAAACCTAGTCCTGAGGACTTGCAAAGACCTCCAATGTTGACAAAGCTGCTTCAGGATCCAGTGGCTGGGGCGGCAGGCAAAGGAGATATTTACTCACCTGAACCTGTCCCTCACGGGTACTGTCATTGTCTTCCTGTCACTCCACTATAGCTCTTAGCACTTCATCTGCCTGGAGCTTTGCTGAGGTTAATGGAGGATTCTGTTAGACCAAGGAATCCTCCATAGAACAAGTTCATTTCCCTACAGCTGTCACTCATGATGGCTAGGGGAGATGAAAAGGCTTGACGGTTGTAGCTGTGCCTTGTGTCAAGCTTAATCAGGCTGAGGAAAAATAGTGAGACAAAGTTACTTCTACTGTGTCACAATATATCTTTTGACTGGGTTTGAAGGGAGTATTACAATGCAACTTTAAAAAGAAAAATAATAAAATGGTAAATTGTTGGCGAATGACAGGAAGAATAACAGGTGTAGAAAGACTCCTTAGAAATGGCCCTAAATCATATCCAGCCCTGCCTGTGATGTCAAGGTCACCTATGCTGCAGCTAGAATTGGTTGGAAACTGTGCTGTGCTGCTAAAGCTTTCCCTGTACAGCAAACTGCTCAACCATATTTAGGGGGGGAAAGATAGAATAGAAAAAAACCTAACTGATCGTACATTTGGGCTGCCACAATCTCAGATTTCATAAGAACACTGAACTGAATTTAAATGGCCAGCAAATAGCAACAAGATTCCCGACAATTGTTTCACAGATCAGGTGTAACGACCCCCAGTGCTTAGCTTCCCACTTATCTTGAAGCGATTATGGGAGAATAGATTAGTAACACACTTCACAAATATTGTATTTCTGGTTACTTCCTTTCTTTTTTTTCCAGTTGGTATCTTGACATTTTATTTTTAAAAATATATAACAAGCTCCATTTCATTTTGTGGCAGAACAGCAGGATAAAGAAAGCAAAGTAAACATAATTATTAAAATTTGACAAATTTGCTGCATAATTTTGTTAACATAGCGGCTATAGAAGCTGAAGCTCCATGTCCATGCATTACAATAGGCCCAATATTCCTGATGTATTCTTTTTCTTTGTGATCTGCTCTGAAATAATGGATGACACACTTATTGAGTATAGCCAGGTAGACATACATAGCTTCCTTGGCTTAACTGAGCATTTTAGAAAACGTGCCCTAAAAATTAAACTTGAGATCCATGTATCCATTACTCCAGTGCTGTAAATGTTTATATGGAATCATCACGATCATAAAACTGTAAAACATTTGTTTGATTTAGAAAATATGTAAATACAACGTAACACAATGTATACCTCCCAAACAAATGTATTCCTCCAAAATTTCAGGATGAAAGTCCTATGATGGACTGAAACGTTGATTTGCTGTAACCCGTGTGTTATTAAAAAAACTAATAGTTTTCTTCAAAGAGCCCAGCGCGTGCCTTTCTTTGCGGAGATTTATGTTGATTTGGCTGAAAGAGCGCCGTGGCACTTATGCTACATATGTGAGTGCAGGATTGTGGATTATTTATATATATATGACACCAGGAGGCTGCACTCACATGAACATGCATAAATGGGGGTGCTGCTAGGGGCCAATGTATACAATACACAAAATCCAGAGCACTCACCTATCCACTAAACAGCAACTTCAATGTTGAAATATTTTGTTTTTTAAAAAACACCTAATCTAGGCAAAAATAATGGAGGTTTAGTTACATTATATACATTGCATAAGCCTGCCACAACGTCAATGTACCCCATCTTTGGCAGGTCCTACTCTAACAGCCTAATGTCTGCTCTTATGAGATTAACCAATTTACTAGAGGAACAAATTTCACCTGGGGCTCTCTGCAGTACAAGGCTAAATAAGCCATATATATATATATAAAACCAGGGGGCTGTACTAAACTGAACATGCATAAATGGGGTGCTGCTGGGGGGCAATTTATACAATACACAAGGCCTGAATTCCCATCCAAGAGTTACAGGATATGCATTAAGGCCCATATCCAGCATACACAGACACACGTACATACTCACACTCATGTACATATACACAAGTAGTGCATATGTACAAGTATACATAAGAACATAGACACTATACACAAGTACATATATATACATATAAATACAACCAAATGCCCAAATATAGGCCTTCATGCATATCCTGTAACTCTTAGATGGGAATTCAGGCATTCCTTATATTAATACTCCCCCCTTCTAGCACCAATTTCTGCACTGTTTGCTTGTGTTTTTTTCTCTCTCTCTTCTCCCTCACTCTGTGATCTTCCCATAAGATATTTACGACCCACTGCAAGAATGGTATCACAACTCAACTTTGAATTCTATGTGTTGTCTTGCTCAGAAATGCTTTAGACTTGACAGGTGCTTTGTCGCCATATGGGCTGGAGGAGCTGTCTACTACCTTATACCAACCCACCCCTAATGAAACACTGACACTCTTAGGTATGGGTCAATATGTCCACAGCTTTTATTTATTATATTCATAATAATAATAATAATAACAACAATAGCATATAAATAACTTTTAAAGTCATTGCCCACCCCCAAATCCTCAGCCATTCAACATTATCACTTCCGCACATATCAGATCACAAGGCAATGACCCATCATATATAACATAACATGGTATAACAATACGTAAGTATAACATAAACAAGATCCGACATTTTCCACATGATCCTGGCAGGGGTATACCTTGATACCCCTACACCACCCTGGTTCTGAGCTACCAACAAGCTCGAAAACCACCAACATCTTACCAACAGGTAACCAACCATATTAAACAGCCAACTCACTACTCTTGCTCTTCTCTTCTCTACGCAGGCCCGTTACCACCTTAACCTTCCTTATACTAGCCCGCCGCTGTGACCAAGCAGGCAAGACAACACCCGTGCCTAAAGGGAGGGACCAACTAAGCCTGATAAGTCAAATTAGTAATGGGGATATCTATAATGGCCAACATTTATATCAGCCCAACCCTTAACCCTAATCCACCAATCACCATCAGGCTCGCCCTAAGCCCACCTCCAAGCCCTGTCAAGGCCCCCTCTGCTAAGCTGCGCTTTCTTCTTTGGGCTACATGAGAAAGGGAGGTTCTCCTGAAAGCTTGTCACTAAAAAAATTCTGTTAGTCCAATAAAAAAGTTATTGCAAGATACGAATTGTTTCTGTTTTTTACATCTACATCACTGGATTAATACAGCTACAATTTCTATATGTATCTATCAATCTATCTATCCATCTCTCTCTCTCTATATATATATATATTCATCTACATATATATTTATTGTAGATATATATAGATATATATAGATATATATAGATATATATATATATAATTATTTTCCTCTTTATTTCTTGTTTGGCATCCCAGGCAGTCCCCCAGTGCTTCCGTCTGCTAATGCGGCCATGCGATTTGCAGCATAGGGTCTGCCTGGGTTGTCAGGAAGTCCACCAGAACTGGATCGCCGGAATAGGTGAGTATTGGAGGCCAGAGGGGATGAAAACCGTAACGCTGAACTATGCCGCCGTAACGGATCTTAAGCTTAATAAAAGCATGATGGTACAGAACGCAATATGGCGTTAAGGGGTTAAAGACTCATTATTGTGAGTATTATTGCTGTGCAGATATGTTTTACACTCAGACATAAAGAACGGAAAGACAGCTTTGGGTCCAAAATGTTCTTTCTAAATAGGGGCACTGAAAAAAAACACTGAACACTGTCTAGTACTGAAGATACTTAAAAGTACTAAATAGTTTTTATACAATCTAATTAAGGCTCAGCAGTTCAGGGGTTATGTATAGTCATTGTATTTGTGGACTGGTTTAACCTGCAGTAAAGGATTTTCCCAAAAGAATAATGAAGAAATATGCTCTCATCCCTGTGAGATACACACATCTTGTGGGTGGAATGTATCTATAAATAGTCATATAACAGCTTTTTAGGAAGTGAAACATTAAACATGAGTGATGTAATTGATTACTAGCTTTAGACTGTGAGTATTAAAGTGTTGCAAACAGTGGGAAATGACATCTGAGTATTCTGTCATTGTAGTAATGTAAATGAAAAACACACACACACACACACTCTCTCTCTCTCTAAGATTGTGTGATTTCCAGGATATTGCATGTGATTTGTGGGTGTCAGGGAGCTGCATTCAAACTGCGGGAGTCTCCCATAAATTCCGGGAAACCTGGGATGTCTGTTAATAGGATATACATAGTATATATTTAGTGCTTTGCAAAACCACACAGAAAAGCACAAAAGCACAAGAAACAAAATCAGAGCATTAAGAATGGTAAATTCCTTAGAAGCTTTTGTATTTTGATCATTTTAAATTGTGTCTGCAATCTGTTTATAGATTTTTCTTTGCATTAACAAGCAATTATCTACAAAACCATTTCATATCATTTGTGTTATAGCTCAATGTAATGACAGTTGCAGAGCAGAGCAGAGCAGAGCCAGCCTTAGGCTTTTTGGCACCCTCTGTAAAAAAAATTCACAGCTCCCCTCCCTGGTTACACCTGCTCATCCATGTATAGTGTGCATATAGGAGTGTAGTGTTTGTATAGGGACTTTATTACATAAAAAAAGTCTTTAAAAAAAAAAAATAATAATAATAAAAAAAAAAAATATATATATATATATATATATATATATATATATATATATATATATATATATATATATATTCCCCATTCCCATGCTGATCTCTGGTGGTGCAGTGTGCAATGATTTCCTATGGGGTAGTCCTAATGCGAGCGGAGCACTCGCCGTGCATGCACATTAAGTTGTCAGGTAAGTGATAGAAGGGTTATTAACCCTTCCAGCACCACGGGGGAATGGGGAGGGGAGCAATGTAGATTACTGTAGTACTAGGAGAACAACTTTCTTTTCCTAGCACCATAGTTTCCTTTTAAGCATTATTTCCATATCTCTACTGACAGGCAATTAATCACAAACAGTACTAGAGGGATTTGGAAACAGGCAGAGCACTAAGTACCAAATACACTAAGTGCAGGGTGACTCCAAAAGAAGTTCACACTTCAAAACTAATATCTGATTAGACTGATTTTAATTTGAGATAGAAAGTATGTAGTGAAGCCTCATTGCAAGTAAATCTTATAGAGCCACAAACAAAAGAGAGTGTTAATTCCATCATTCCTATCCCTAATACAGCACTGTAAGCAAACACTGTGTTAGTTCATCTCTTGTGCTACTAGAGTGGTACAGGTGTGATTTACAGAGTCACACTGACTACTATCTTATCTTATACTCTGTGATCAGATCCACTTTACCACACAATCTAAAAAAACATTGTTTCCATGAGCAAAAGCCACGCACTGTACACTCTGGACATTTAAAGATCTATTGTGCTGCAGTCAGGCTCATAAATGGGGCTTTATTAGGGGTTTTTGCCCTTCACGTTGGTTAAGCACAGCTCCTTTAAGTGGATTAGAACAGGCAATGAAGCAGAGGTCCATATTGCTCATTATTGCTGGAGGGGGTAAAATCACATAGATAGAATATACAATCTGTTGCAGACCATACTAATTACAAGAAGGGAGCTGGTAGCGTCCTCCCTGTGATTAGATGAACGAATGAACAAATTTCATTCACAGGCACTTCCTTTTTCATGCTTTTAGTTGAAAATACAATTCATTCATTAATTTGTGCGAATGAAGAAATTGCCCAAAATCCGGACAAATTTGCATTCATACAAAAAGAAATGAACGAATATAATAAATATTACAGCAGGCTGTAGTGGTTGTGATGGTTGAAGTAACCCCTTAAGACTCTTGAAAATATTTCAGATTTTACATGTAAAATTCATATTTCCACAGAAAATCCAGTTGAATAGAATATTGTGTAGACCTAGCATTCAGTTTAACTTATTTGCTTTGAGGTTTTTTTTTGTGCCAAAGTAAGTAATTTGACTCTCTCAAGGACTAGCAATAATTCAAGATGGTACTCCAGTAGGTATTATATTGGTTTCATTACATATACTAGCAAACTGTATGACTGGATGTTGTAGATTGGGGAGGGATGGAACAGAATTGGTGATTGTGACCATAATGTTGTCAGCCTTTTGGTGGATCACAAGTGTCCATTTATGTCATTGCTCAAGCGAATAATCACTTGAAAGGTTCCCGGTCCAAGATATAGATAAAATGGGCCACCTTAACATGCTGTTCCTGTATGTCATACACGTTTTGTTAGAATTAAATGTTTGTCTTGTTTCTTAGTGTACTGTGCTGTGGAACATTTTAGCGCTATAATAATAATTGTTATTCTAATTCACTGTCTGGAACCCTTTGTGATGCGAAAGCTGGGGGAGGTGACCGACGTATATAGAACCATGATAACAAATACATTTTTGGGTGAACCTGAATTTAGATTATATGTCAACACGTATCCAAACAGCAATCTGTCAGAGGTTTTTTCTCCATCTGATGACTGTGCAGAAATGGATTTGCCAAGATTTTCGTGTAATGTATGATATTCAGGAGAGAGACGTAAGTAAAACAAAATGACTAAAGTTATTGGCAATAGCCAGGGGGTTTACCAAGCTTGGATAGGGTGATACTGTTAGTGTGAAACAATTCCTTTGTGAATATGTGAGAAAATATGCAGGAAATACCTACATAATGTTGAATACAGGAATTCAAGATAGGTTGTAGAGGTTTTGGTAATGTGCAAATTTCGCAAGTAAGAACAAGATTTACATGTTTGAGTCCTGATTAATAATAGTCTAGCAATAACGAATTTGGCACCTTTTTGTTTTTCCTTTTGATGGATTTCAGTTGAATTAAGGTGATCTGGGATAATCTAGTTTTTTGCTTGAATTCCAGGTGACAAAATCACCAATACTTTGATTTTTTCTTGTTTGACTTTGCTTATATTTGAAGTGTGGTTTTATGGCCAACCAGGATATGTCCAGAGTGGATTTTTTTCCTGACAGTTTTTGTGGGGTATTGTAGAACAAGTTGTAGTCAGGGCTGGATTTAAATATCGATAAGTCTAATTTACCCCCCCTGTCAACCCTCTAACCCCCCTCCAAATCAAATGAAAAAAGGCTGATGAATTGTCTTTTGTTTTTTTTACAGGACTTTGCAGGTATATATTTATGTTTAATAACTGAATATGCATGTAATGTGTGTATTTCTGCTTGAAATGTATTGTGTCTGAATCTGAGTATAGTGGTATATGAAGCTGTGTGAGTGGGGACACTTCCGTAAAATGGGTAAACCTCCATTATGATGCTGACACACTAACTTTCGGCGTCACTTCGTTCCCATACGTTATCAGAGTGTGCTGTGGTTGCTCTTTGTGGAGAGCTGAAGGTCTTTTCTGCTTTCCCTTGTCAATCAATTCTTCAGCATTGACCTATTTTTAAATAGGTTTTCTTCCCAATCTATACATAAATATAAAAAGAGCATAAGTTATTATGGGCATAAGAGGTGCCCTTTAAGTTATGTTTCATATCCTCAATCAACAAAAATGAGTTGTTTACTATGATCCTCATATAGGAGCAATGTATATCTTTTTCGATCTTGGTAAAATGAACACACCTTTGGTATAACTTGGTAGTAAAAGGGTTTAACAATGGATTAGTTGACAAACTCCAATATCCACCCTATAGTCATCTTTCACTTTCTTCATGTCCTGCTTTGCCGTTGGCCAACTGCTGACTAACCTCGCAAGTCCAAAATGGGCATATTATCAAGGTGTTCCAACAGGTTGGCCACGGTAATAAACGAAAAACATGACAAAATAATCAAAAAATAAATACATGAAAATATAACAATGTCAAAAGGAGACCTGCATTGTCTGATGAAAATCCTCCCATTGAACAAAAAATGATTTTCATAACCAGAAAGTTCCTATATGTCCACAGGGTACAGGTAACTTTTTGCAATAAAAATTGTAAACTTTTGCAAACCTTGTTTGAGTCATCAATCTGTCAGACGTTAATCGGTCAGCCATCAATCGGACAAACAGCTGTTTTGTGGCAACAATAGATTATTTCTCAGAGGCTCCGGTTGCAATATAATTCTTGCATGTTTTCCATGATTTTACTCAGTGGGGTATTCATTTATTGTAACTAAACTTCACTTGGACTTTTCACTTACATCTATAGAGTAACCTTTCTATTTCGTACTGTCTGTGTAATACGCACATCTTACATTAGATTCCTCTTCGATAAACACAGCTACTATTTTGTTGATATTTGAATGTCAAACTATAAGCATTTATCACCTTTCATATAACAATTTGACTTAATTTTAAGTAGCTGTCATCATATTTTCTTTTCTTTGTTTGAGAAGAAGATTGGGTACCATTGTGTGCTTTTCTTTTTTTCTGTGACTTGTCACTTGTCTCTGTTATTTGAGGAACAGTAGATTCAACTATTTTGGACTTGTTTTCTTGAATTCTTGTCATATCATATTTCTCAATATCTAAAATTGTCGAACAATTAGAAGTAGTAACAATTTTTCTCTTGATAGTTGTTTTAACTAGTTGTCCGAATTCATGGTTGTTGGTTGGTAAAAAAAAAAAAAAAAAAACACTTCTCTAACCTGAAAAAATACAGATCTCACTACCTGACTGCAATGGATGCTGTTTTTTAATAATGCTCTTAGAAAGAACTTAATGTAAGAAGGATTTTGAATCAGTCTTGGAGCAAAAAGATAAGAACACTTTAAAACAGGTCTCACTACCTGACTGCAAAGGATGCTGTTTATTTTATAAAGCTCTTAGAAAGAAATAAACTTAAGCAGGATTTGTGCTCAATCTTGGAGTAAAGAGAACACTTTACAACAGATTTCACCAAAGGAAGCGGTTTTGTTAACAGCTCTTAGAATTATTTTTTTTTGGTTTACCAAAGATTTCTACTGATCGTATGCAGAAAAAATAATATTCAAAAATACACACACACATATATATATATATATTATATTATATTATATTATATTATATTATATTATATTTAAATAAAATTATATATAAATAAGTAAAAATAAATGTAAAAAAAATATTTTAAAATAATATTTTAAAATTGCCAAAATCATGTGGATACTCTCAGTTCACGCTTGCAATTATTTGGTAGTTAGAAGAAATTGCAGCTACTCTCATGAACACTATGTGTCACTATACAAGCAAGCCTCACTTCAACCAAAAGTCAAACCTCTGCTCTTGTGAGAACAATAGGGAACTAAATGGAGCATTTATCAAAATAAATTAGATATTGCACTTGGATCAATATGCCAAGTCAGTGTAAGGCAGCTTAACTCTAGGGGAGAGAAGAATGGGAGAATACTGAAGGAAAGAGGAGTAAAAGAATACAGGGAGGAAAGAGGAGTGAAGGAATACTGAAGGAGAGAGGAGTAAAAGAATACATAGAGGAAAGAGGAATAAAGGAATCCTGGGAAGAGAGACGAGTTAATGAATGCTGGGAGGAGAGAGAAATGAAGGAATACTGGGCTGGGAGGAATTCTTACCTTAAATGACGCTCGGCGCGATCTCTTTATAAGATCGCGGCCACGTGATTCCTGCTGTTTCCGAACTTCCGGGAACAGCAGGGAGCGGCGGCCATCTTGGATGGGGCAATTCACGGCAGAACCCCAATTTTGTTGGAACACTAATTGGGAAACGCTGGTCTAGATAGACACAAATTACTTTTACCTTCGAAACATAATAACATGAAAAAAATAAGCAAATTTTAGTTGTCACTTAATATTAAACTACAGTACTCAATGCCATCAACTGAAAAATGTATAATACTTTTGAGAGGAGCACAGACTATCCTGAGACATTTTCTTAATGATCAAAAAGGTTTTGCTTTGCTTAAAATATGATTAAGAGAACATGTGTACAATATAAAAAGAAAATGTGTTAATCACACTTTATTAACCCCTTAAGGACACATGACATGTGTGACATGTCATGATTCCCTTTTATTCCAGAAGTTTGGTCCTTAAGGGGTTAAAGCCGTATATGGAATGCTATGATGGTGATCCCAAAGTATTAAATTAGTGTGGTATGCAACATATAAAAGTACTATGGGGGGGTGGGGGGGGAGGGCTGAGAAAAATATTAACAAATCAAGAAATGTTCTGGATATTGTGACCCTTGTTTGCAGATAGCACGGTCCTCTAGGGTAAACAACAGGCACAGTCCTTTTATTTTCATATAATCGAGGCACTTTATTTGTAAGTCCACACAGGAGACAGCAGCAAATGAAAACATAAATATAACTCAAAGCCCTATAAACAAAAACCTAGCTCTTCTGAGCACTTACTAACATCAGGTTCCCTATCTCTCAGGGGTTAAACTAGAACAAAACAATATTGGTTTCACCAACCTAGTGTCTTTGTCAGCTCTCTGCACTCCAGTGCTTAGTCAGACTGTTGCTTTCCTTTCTACACTCCCAGTGTTCCAAGCCAGCCTTGACTGCTTTCCTTTTGCACTCCCAGTGCTCAGTCTCCTCGACTCTCTCACTGGAGAGAAAAGCCTCTCTCCTACCTGCTTCCAGGGAGGAAGCCAGCAATCTCCCTTTACCTGCCTAGCAGGGAGGGGTTTATTCCCACTGCTACAGCTGATTATCTGCAGCTGAGCAGTGGGTTGGAGACAGCTCCAAAAAACTCTGGCCTGGACCTTATTTCCCCCAGTTGTGTATAAACTGAGGAGTGGAGCATTGGACCACCATGCTCTCCAAATGCTCCACCCCAGGGGCCCATAACTAAACGTAGCTTTGTGTTGCACACCACACATACAACACGTACTTCCCTGGGTTAAATGTTAAAGGCCTCTCTGCCTTCACTTTATCACAATATATCATTTGAAGACACTAGTCCCCTGGTCTAAATGCTGAATTAGAACTAACAAACATCCTTTAATACCATAAAATTATTTATAAGTTTTATAGAAATAATGGTATTTTTAGGTAATAGAAATATACTCAGCATAATAAAATTTATGGTAATTCTTAATAATACATATTTGCAAATTTATACTATATTCATGTTTTATAAGATATGTCTTTCATTTCATCTAAACAGACTGTGGTAATCATACTTGATATAGATTGTAATTATCCAGATTATACAGATTTTCATAATTTTTTGTATTTATTTTTTTGTCAATCTTTCTTTTATTGAGGCAAGCATTAATAGGGGTTCAGAATGAAGAGAAGGGGATGTACGTTATACATACAGCTTGGGTGTACGAGAACACTGTAACATCTCCTATAAGTGGCAGCCTCATTTTATATTATAGTAATTAAGCGTTTCAAACTATTAATATCAAGTTTAGCGTAATAGTAGGTAAAGTAAAACAGGATTACGTGTCAGGCAGGTTCAACATTAGGCAGTTATACATGAGCCATTTCCATTATCTCTAAATAGTAGTAACATCAAACGAGTAAACCTGATAGCAGGTTGTACGTATATGCTTTGGGACTCATGTGACAGTCTCTTTAGTTCTAGCAGCTTGCTGGCATTCTAGGTTACGTTAAACAAACACAATCGTATAATATGAGCAAGCTTTGTTAGTATTTAAAGCATCAACCTTACTGGTGAGTCATAGTAAAAACTGACTTTGTTTGTTACATCCATAGGGCATCAGCGTCAATAATATAGACATCAGAACAAAGTTCTATACTATTAGGTTAATGGCATGTGAAAGAGATTTGAGGATAGAGCTGTAGCTTTTTTCAGAAATATAGGTGATAGATTAGTGAGAGGAGAATGCAGCAGGGTGTCAGTTAAGGGTGCAGAGACAGCAAGCAATAAACGTACAGAAGCGTGCTTTGCCCCGGCCAATAAAGGCCCTGCCCGCTGAGCCCAGAGGTTTCGAGGCCAACACATTAGGTAATTAAAATAATGCAGTAAACAAGGGATTTTCCAGCTGGCAGCAGTTAAGATTTTGAGGCCCAAGTCCTAGCCACGCTAAGGTTGTAAGGCAATAGCTAGCGAATCCGTTATTGTCAAAGTATGTACTCATCGTACTCCGCAGGGTATTGCGTTGTACCTCGGGGTGAATGCCGCTTGGTTCTTTGCCGAGTTGTAGACCTGCACCAGTGCACCGAGGTAGCTGATTGTCCCGATGTCGTGGTGACACTGCGTCCGGAGTCGCCTGTCTTCAGCCTGAGGCCTTAGTAGGAGCTCATGCCCATTCGCCATTGGTCCCATAAACAGGACAACCAGGGTTCCGTTGGGTCCCAGTCTTTCCCCTGGAGGTATGGCAGGCTGTGGAGGGGTTCCTCCCAGTGAGCAGTCTCATCCACCGTGCCGTCCACGTGGGTGGTGCATCGTGCCAGGTTGCCAGCGCCATGCATCCGGTGTGTCTCCGGACTTGGGTGTTGCTGTAAGGTATGGGTCACTTGGACCGGGTCCGCCGATGTTCCATGCGCTTGTCGGGCTCCGTTGGGCAGGATAGTGGAGCGGCGGCCGTCCATTCCACTCACCGCCAGGCAGGCTCCCACCTGGTACAGCAGGGACCTCTCCTCCGAGGTACTATAACTCCAGGAGAAAGCCTCTCCTCAGCTCCAGTAGTCCGTGTGCATCGAGGGTCGTGGATGGTGACCATTTATTCCCCCAAGAAAACCGATTCATAGGCTTAATAAGTCATATTGTGCAGGAGCTGATCTGTCCTGCGACCGCTCAGCTCGGCGGCCCGGCCCTGCCCCCTTCATTATATTTTATCTTAATAGGTATGTATAGAGGAGGCTTGAAGTTTTAGGTACTTAATAGTGAGTGATCGCCGAACGGTTCGCCACGAACGGTTCGCCACGAACGGTTCGCCACGGACTCATCATCAAGTAAACTTTGACCCTGTACCTCACAGTCAGCAAACACATTCCAGCCAATCAGCAGCAGACCCTCCCTCCCAGACCCTCCCACCTCCTGGACAGCATCCATTTTACATTCTTTGGGAAGCTGCATTCTTAGTGAGCTGTCCAGGAGGTGGGAGGGTCTGGGAAGGAGGGTCTGCTGCTGATTGGTTGGATTGTGTCTGCTGACTGTGAGGTACAGGGTCAAAGTTTACTCAATGATGAGTTCGCGGGGAACCGTTCGCGTCAAACCGTTCGAGAACCGTTCGGGACATCACTAGTGCTTAACTATTTGAGGTCTGAAATTAAGAACTATATCGATACTCTAATATCCTTGCTTACACTGATCCCTTTTAATTATTTTAAATTATTTAAAACCAAATCTAAGTAACTATATTATTAATAATATTATATGTTGAATTGGCATTAACACATTTTGGAATGGAACTAATGCTTTTATGCATATTGAGAAACGTTATTTAGTATTTCATTGTTAATTGTTATCATTATGACCCATTCTATTGTTCCTATATGCCTTAAAACATTAAGATCGGATACAATTCAAAATAAAAATATATTAAAAGTTCTGCCACAGCATGAACTATCACTTTAACACAGCTACGATTTGAAAATGGACCACCAAGGATGTATACTGCATAAGAGTTCTCAATAAAGGGTTGGGGATTTTTGTTCCTTAATAAATGATACAGTGTTACACTATATTTTGTTTATTTGTATCTTTGTAACGTACATTGGAAAATCAAGACTACCTCTATGTACTGATCTTTGGGGATTACTGACTAAGCGCTGACACTTTGCTACTGCTAAAAAATGTTGTGCTTATGGTACTTATTTGAAATTTTTTAGAATGTTGTGAATATTCTGGATCCACCCAGATTCTAAAACAGTGGTAAGACAGAAGTAGGCAACTTCAGCACTCCAGAGCTTGGGCAGCAATGGGTAGCTGTGATTGGCTTAGAGTGTCAGCTGATCGCCTTCAGCCTGTCACACAGCCTATTGTCGCTATGAATTGCTGTGGCTACAAAGAAATGCCCTAGCTACACCTCCAGTGGGAGCGAGGAAAAGGAAAGTCAGGGACCCACTTTTAATGTTAAACTGCTCGAAAATGGTTTAGAACTGAATGGAGAGACAGAGCCAGGGGACCCCAGACACGATGATCAATTCAACTACAGTAAATGGTTACAGTGCCTACAGTGTCCCTTTAAATATGTTAAATATGTCATTTGGAAACTTGAATAGTGGTAAATATTATGATTACATAAAATTGCATTACTCACCTCTCCTGCTCTGTATTGTATTAATCAGGAAAGAAAACATTCCTACATTGCATATATCTAAATATTAATGAAGAAGTTTCAGTTCCCTATAGGAGAAAGTTACTAGAAATATCTAAATGGCATCACTAACTGATAAAGTGTAAAAATAGCAATGTTCAAAATAGCACTAATATTATGAACAGGTGACAAATGAGGAAATGTTTTTGGTCAGATACTTGACTGCGAGGTATGATTTTCTGACAAAGGTAATGAGGAAAATATGTTTTACTCCACCCATCTTAAAATTCTCCTTCTACATATAAACCAGTGACTTTTGTTAGAGAGTGCAATTGTGAAGACAGGCACTCTCTAACAATCCTCTAGATCCTCTAGATCACTATACAAAGCAGGTAAGTCACAAAGCAGGAATTTAGCCATTTTAGGCATTTTCTATACTTTACTGTGCTAAAAGCAGAACAGTGCTTAGGATTTAAAAGTTTGATGGAGTTTCATGGAAGGTTTCCAGTTTTCATATAATATTACAATGTTAGGTTTATATGTAATCCCTTAAGGACACAGCTTCAGAAGCTTGTTTTATGCTTCAGGACACAAGCCGTTTTTGCATTTTTTGCGGTTTGTGTTCAAACGCAATTACATCTCTGTCATTTATTGCAACAACACCTATACTTTGTTTGTTAGAGGGCAAACAGGGCTTTAATTTGATGTCACATATACAAAGATACATTCTCATTAATTATAAAGAAAATGCCAAAAAACAAACAAAAAAAAAATTTTTTTTTCACAGTTTTGGCAATAATAGCATGTGCATAATATGTCCAGCTTAGAAAAAGTGATTCAAAATAAATTAATTTATGTGTCTTGATTTATAGCGTATATCATATGTTTAGGATTTCTGCTTATTTTGAAAGTTACAGGTCAATAAAATACAAGGACTAAAATAAAAGTTCAATTTGCAACAATTTTAGAAGTTGGTATGTTTGTCTAGTATATATTTATATAAAGGAGACATCACAGGCTATTTACCTAAGGTTAGTTGAACACTTTTTACGTAGCCATTTCATCGCCAATCTCTGCTAAATATTGGAGTAAAATTGTGTTTTTACTTTATTTTGGCATTTACACAAATAACAAGGTTTTTGTAATGTGTATTTCGTAAAGCTGGAGTGTGCTATTCCTGCACAGAACCCCATTTTGTGTTCAGCTACATCTGCTGAGTATAACGATACCCCAATTGTATGCCTTTGGCACTTTTCAATGCCATATAAGAGACAAGGCTATTTCGGTTTCTATAATTAGAATTTTCCTAGATGGATTTGATGGGCCTATGTCTCATTTAGGGTATTATAGCAGCGTGACTGTTCAAATAACCAGACAAAGGGCTTTCATTTGATAAAGCAGACACCCCGGTGTATCTAATATGGTGTATATTGTGCCTTAACTGGTCACCATTTGTTCACCAATTTATGTCAATATTTGTGGTGAGGGGGGAAAAAATAGCATTTTTACATATATGTTGCATTTTTGCTGAGTATTTCTTACACTTGATATGTACCACTGTCATAAAAATCCACAAATTATGCTCAGCTAAGTCTTCTGAGTAAAACCATCTGCCCAATGTATGACCTAGAGACTATTTTGTGAAGTTACAGAGCTGTAAAAGAGACGTGACAAGTTCAGGTTTTTAAGTGTGAATTTTCATGGAGGGTTTTGATGCATCCGTGTCCCACTTTGGAGCACTTGAGCAGGCTACATATTACAATTACACCATAAAGGCATATTATTTCTTAAAGAAGACATCCCAGGGCAATTCAAAAGGCATATTTTGAACCTTAGCGTGGGATCATTTTTTCTCTCTAGTTTGTTTCAGGTGTAGTGGTAATGAGCATTTTTAAATGTATTTTTTTACTTTTTTAAACTTGGTTTTAAACCCTAAGGGGTTAAAAAAAAATCAGATCACAGTGATCTGTATTTTGATCACTGTAGGTAGTGATCAACTGGCAGGGAAGGGGTTGATTTTTATTAGGACTGGGTAAAGGGGGGGGGGGTTAAACTTTTTTTTTAAAAAGCGTTATTTAAACTTTTTTTTTACTTTTATTTTTAATGTTAACCCCTAGTTCGCCTAACACCAAATTCCCCAATTTACCACTAACTTCCACCCACCCCAGCTTGCTAAATATATAATTTTAATATATTTAAATTAATTAATCAAATAAAATGAACCCATAAGGGTTACAAAAAATAAAAGTTGATCCTCAGGGGTTAAAAAAAAAAAATCAGATCACCATAAAATGTAGTCCCTGCCAATTGATCACTGTATTCTCTCTGTATTGCTCTCTGACTGGGGTTTTGGAAGTAGTGAGTGGTACTCCAGGTAAGAAGTTAAATTATTCTATAATGTTTTGACTACTTACCATGAGGGCATGCTGGGGCACCTGTGGCACCATAACTAATACAGCGCACTGTTGTGGTTCTGGCACTTGTAGTGTTGCTTTAAGGCAATCTAAAATGTATAGACACGTTGAGTATATCTTAAGTAATAATAAATAATATAATAACATCATATAATACAACATACATAATAATATCCTACAATATATACAATTTCATGGTTGTTTATTTTGATTTGCAGATTTTAAAGCAACGCAGCCAAATTTGAAAAAATCTCCAATTCATCTATTTACCATGTTTGATATTTTACAGTAAAATGTGCAATTTTAGACATACTTCCTCTCCTTCCATCATTTCAAAGTATAAGTACCTGACTACAGGAGTGAAAAAATTTTGTTTGTATACTGAGAGTTGAGATGTAATAACGCAAAATGTTCTTCGACATTGTTGTTTTCAAACGTGAAATGGAAAATAAAGATTGTCAAAAAAAAAAAAATGTGCAATTTTCGGGCTAATTCCCAACACATCTTGGTTTACTGAATAATTCTGGTAGTGTTAACATGTTACATCATGAAGAATAATAGCAGCATGGTTGTATAATTTATATAGTAAAACCTATCAGAAAAGGTGTGAATTACCAGCATAGATATCACATGTATAATTGTTGACTCTTGTTTTTTTATATATATTTTTTCTACACACAGAAACAAGAGTGAAAAAGGATGGAAGGAATTTCAGGATCATCATGCATCTTATCTCAGTCTCATCAGACGAGTGGTGTAAGAACCATTGCAAAGTTATTGGAGAATGGAGGCGTTTGCGGAATTCCTACTGACACAGTCTATGCTCTTGCGGCTTCATGCAAACACCCAGACGCCATCAAAAGAATTTACACCATTAAGGTGAGAAGACAATTGCTTAGTACTCGTGTGTTGGTGAACTAATGAGATAGGAAATTCAACCATGAAAAGTATAGGCACTTTTAAGGCTGATCTTAGTGTTCAAAGACATTCAAGAACTGGTGTTATTTAATTTAATTGTATTTGTTATTATTATTAGCAGAGGGGGCAAGGGAGAGATGAATCTCCTAATATCTTGTGCTATAACTAAGTCATGGAGCAAGCACAAGAGAACTAAATTTTTTGGTGTCACGTTGTGGGTTTTTGAAAATCTGTGTCTTTAGATGTCTGAGATGGAATGTTGGTCCTGGGTAAAAGCTTGTTGATCAAAATCTAATTGCCATTTTTAAATTAAGATGGATTTTTCCACTCTGTGGCACAATTACAAATCACTTAGTTTTTGGGATGGGTCAGGGAGGAGTTGCCAGTTTTGGAACAAGATCAGAAATAGATGTTGAAACTATAATGGCTTAGTCATGGTTTTTTGTTGTGGTTGTTTTTCTTCTTTCACTTTTCATCTCCTTATGCTTCCTAATGATTATACTCTCCTCGTTGCCTCTTACTGATATTTATAATTTATTTGACTTGAGTACTTTTTTCACTCTATATAACTTTGTAACTATCAAGGTTATTCATTGAAGTGAGAATTCAAAGCCAATTCAAAGTGAATTTAAATTCTCTGTCAGCTAAGTTAATGAATTTGAATGATAACTTGATTAAATATGCCTCTTGTGTGTTCAGTAGTGTGTTAACGGGGGGTGGAAGGTGGGCTGTGAATCCGTCCTCGCCAGGTGACAGACACCTGCATACCGGAGGTAGAGCAAAACAGCAAGTGCCTGATTTGCCTGAGTTACCCCATAACAGACTGCTAAGCAGGCATCAAGGGAGCTGATGGAATCAGTCTGTGTTTGGGCTGCACAGCTGCTAATTTTGGCTACTAAACACAGATCCAGAATATAACAATACCCCAGCTCTGGCATGCACAGATGTGCAGACATACAGAACAGAGCTGCAAGCAGCTGTGCCATCATTGAATACACTGATCCCAGCACAAACCACTAGATACCAGGGATGAAAGTCAAAATAAAAAACTAAATGTGCGAGTGTGTATGAATGTGAGTATGTGTGTGCGTGTATATAAACGTGAATGTTTGTGTTTGTAATTTCCCTAACAAAATAGCTTAAGGAAAATTGTAGAGAGACTAAATAGATAAATAAATAAAAATCTACAGTTTGGGTGCGGGGACAGAGGGGATTGGGGTAGGGGGTTGGGGAATTCCAGAATACATTTCGAATCAGTTTGCCAGATATCCTAGGTACGTCTCTCTATGTGTCCTACATTTATAATGGCATTAAAACAGTGATTTGCTCTAATTAGTTGCATATTTGCAGGGTTATTCACTAAACATATAATGTTATCAAATTAAATCTGAATGGCAAAACTGAGGCTAATATAGCCAAGCTGTGACTATAGCCATTTGAGGATTTCTCCAAATCAGCTGTTTTAGCCTCAGATCTGCCATTCAGATTGAATGTGATGCATGTTTTAATTTAATTACTAAGTCAGTTGACATTGACATTTCAATCATCCCTTTACAGGAACGGCCTACTGAAAAGCCAGTCTGCATCTGTATCTCTAACCTCGATCAGCTGAGAGTGATTAATCCTCCATTCAGCCCCCTTCTCTGGAGGTTCATGGACCTAGTTTACCCTGGGGGAATCAGCTGCATTGTCCAGAAAGGGGAGTGGCTAAAAAAATTGGGTAAGCAAAGCTTCACCATACGGCCTTAGGCATGGAGACAGACAACCTCACGCTTCTTATCCATACACACGGTCACACCCGCATATTTTAAACCAAACTTTCATGGCATGTTCCACTGCTTTCAAATCCTGCATCCCATTTGTTAGGTATCATTTGTTTGTTTAGTATACTTGATTCTATTTGAAGTCCTGTAATAAACGTTTAACTCGCAAGTTGGAATGAACTTGGAATTAATAATAACATTAATAACTAAAAATAATAACTTAAAAACCGAGTGTAAAGTCAGAGTCCACACTCCTTGCTTTCGGCAATTCAATAATATTTATTAATAAAGGCTAATCAAACAAATAAACAATACATATACATTTGAAATAGGCTAGTATATGTTGCTACTAAAACTAATCATTGACTGAATGGAAAGTAGGCTAAATTAACATAATAAAACAGGCATAGACACGTGATACAGTTACCACTCCATTGATCAGCAGCTGAGAGTAAGAGAGAGAGAGAGTGTGTATAGTGGGGAGAGGGGAGAGAGGAGAGAGAAGGTGAAGAGAGGTAATTCAAAGAGAGAGAAAATGTGTTATTCACAGGGCTTTAAACAGGTTAGCCCCTCCTTCTGCTGGACACACCTCCCTTAGTCAATCCCTTAGGATGTAACAGAACCAGAGTGCCTCCTGGGGGAAGGGGTATTGCATTGGAAGGGAATGGAGGAGGAGTTTATCAACAACCCAACTGGTTTTGCCTGGTGAAAGGCCATGTGCTTCACAGAGGACTCCATTATTGCCTAAGGGTAGAATGGGCGCTTGAATCCCTGTATTAGAACACAATAACACTTCATTGGCATACAGTTTGGCTGTTAATCACATCCCCCCACTTATTACAAGTCCATAGATATTATAGTCAAAACTTTATAGCTCCTTATCAATGTCTGAAGATTTAACTTAGTTACAATGTATGTGTTAAATTTCTAATTTGTCTCCAGGGTTTCCAAATTTCCATTAATCTGAGGGAAACCTTCTAGTTCTGCATTCTTTCAGCCATAATGTACACATGCAGTCCAAAAGTATGTAAAATGTATATGACTCCAGTCTGAAATGAACCAACAAATGCATTTATTTATTTATAAAATATTTTACCAGGATGGATACATTGAGATTTCTCTCTTTTCAAGTATGTCCAGGGTCTTTGTCCACAAAATATTGCATTGTTACAATAGGATACAATATTACAAAAATACAATATACAAACTATATATATATACATACAAATATATAAATGTAATACATAATAGGTAATAAATATAGTCAACCATGACAGGTGCATTCTGTGCTGAGGTATGTTGCCAAAGATTTCTTAAAAGATTTTAGATTGAATGAAGATTTTACTGTGTCCCTGAGGTTATTCCAGAATTGCGGTGCTCTCTAGGAAAAGGAGGATCGAGCCACTTTATTTTTGTTTTGTGGTATGCTAAATATCGTGCTAGTACTGGATCGGAGGTTATAGGAGGTGGGAACAGCTGGGGAGAGCATTCTACTCACGTAGGGTGGGAGATTCCCAAATATGTTCTTATGCATAAGGCTGGAGAGATGAAGAGTGCGTCAGGATTCCAGCGAGAGTCAGTTTAGCTCTTTTAACATTTGTTTCTGTACAGGGCACCTAGTATTGGGTAACGGTTTGAAGAGATTTTTTCAATATGAAGGCCAAAAGATACCTAAATATTTAAAAGAGCAGACTGCTGTCAGTGTGCTATTTGAAATTGTTCTGATACACAATTTAATCGTGAATTCTGTTTAATTAAACATTTCTTATCTCCTGCATTGTTATTAGCTTACTAGGCCCTGCAGAAGATACAATTTTAACGTTCAATTTACAGAGCAGAATATAAAAACGTCTAAAGTAAGTCAACATCTGATTGACAATTAAACCATTATTTTCATGCAGGCTGTGTCAGTCAAAGCCAGGGCAGGTGTTGCTGGGGTGGTATGAACAGAAACAAGAGTGATTAAACTCCTAAATGGCAGAGAATTGAGAACTGAGGGGCATGATCTATAAACAAAAATGTCTTTATTAAGCTATTTAAAGTTGTTTTGGTGACTATAGTGTCCCTTTAAATGCCCTTGTGATTTAATTCAGTTTGAACTGATTGTGTCTGGATGTGTAATTATTGCTTTTTCTATCTCTTAGGTGTAGGTCCTGCATATGACCAAGTTGGGACACATCAGTCTATCATGATAAGGGTTCCTGACCACACTGTCACTTCTCACCTCACTGATATAACAGGCCCAATGGCTATTACCTCGGCCAATCCAAGTGGAGAGTCTGACAGCACTCACCATGACATGGTTATATCGTACGTAACATAAACGTTTATTATTTTTAGTGGGTCTTTATGGTATAAGAGATGATGCAAGGAATGCTAGAACCTTTAGTAATACCATTTCCATTTGTACATTTTCTCTCTCAGACGTCTGAGTGACAAGCTCGATGCAGTTCTTTGTGATGGAACTTCCAATGAAGTTGTAGGATCTACTGTAGTAAATTGCTTGAAGATAGATGAAGGTGAGTTGTATTAACTAAGAAATGCCTTGATGTACTTATATAATGTCTTATAATTCCCAAAATACAGTATGTCGGCCCTCATTATATTCTCTCTTTGCTCCTTCTGTAAGAGGAGTGTGATTTGGGTATTGACCATATGAAATAAAGATGTATCTGGTTTAAAGAAATACTTGTTGGTCTTAACTCCAAAGTGCATTCTTTATTTACTTAAAGGGATACTATAGGCACAAAAACAACTTTAGCATAATGAAGCAGTTTTGATATATAGATCATGCCTCTCCAGTCTCACTGCTCAATTCTCTGCCATTTATTAGTTAAATCACTTTGTTTATTGTTTATGCAGCCCTAGTCACACATCCCCTGCATGTGACTTACACACAGTTACATAGCTGAAAAGAGACTTGCGTCCATCAAGTTCAGCCTTCCTCACATATGTTTTTGCTGTTGATCCAAAAGAAGGCGAAAAACCTAGTCTGAAGCGCTTCCAGTTTCGCAACAAACTAGGACAAAATTCCTTCTTGACCCCAAAATAGCAGTCAGATGTCTCCTTGGATCAAGCAGCTATTACCCCACTAATTAGAAATTATATCCCTGTATGTTATGTTTTTGCAAGTACTTATCCAATTGCAGTTTACACATCTGTATAGACTCTGTAAACATCTGTAAGTTTTTGCACATGAAATGTGTCCTTAGTAATCCATGTATTGTTTTGTGGAATATATTAAAATTGTTCAAATCTCCTTTTTAGGCATTGTCACAATACTGCGTGAAGGATGTGTATCATCGACTAAGATCATGCAGCTGTTTGAAGTAGCGAAGACCATGGAGGACATGATGTAGAAAAAAACTATAATTTATTTATAAAATATGAAAAAAACAATAATTTATTTATAATGTATTTAAAAATTTTTAGGTGAATAAATTTGTATTGAATTGTTCGAGTGAGAAGAGTGGATAACTGCATAATATACAAATTGAAAAATTTGTGGTAGGAGCAAAAATATGATAAACTCTCCTCTAATTGATACAAATTCAGATTTTACTTTTGCATTTCATCTATATATCTCAATATGGGCTTTGGAAAAAGTCTGCAATTCTGAGAAATCATGTTTCCACAATTATCCCAGAATTCCCAAAATACAAAGGTGTATGGACAGGCACCATGTTTTAGACGACACCATGCATTTCTGCAGACACCCTTTGTGGTAGAACACTTATAAGTACTGCACCAACTTGTAGACCAGAACCAATGCATGCTGGTAAGACCCCAAGGTTGGAACTATACAGTCCATGGTTGGCTTGTGTTCATTGGTCTTTTGTAATTCGCAACTCATGGTTTTGTTTAAAAAGTGGAGATCTTTACTACAAAGAAGGGGGAATTTGAGAAGCAGCTGTAGCCAGACAACCGGGGGTCCATCGTTCAGAGCCTCACAGTTAAGAGAAACCTTTAAGCTGGAAGCCTACTGAGCTGTTGGACATGTTTGGAATCAGTGCTAAACATATAGTCGTTGCTGTTTAATCTACCTTTGCAAATTAAACAAATCTCTAATTTAGGTTTGTAAACCGATAGTGAGGAATTTTCTCCGTCAGGAATTTTCCCTTGCCATGGTCTTTTGTATCAATTTGCAACTCTCTGTATTTCTCCTTGTCCCCAAACCAGCTGGCAAGGAGCCCCCAATGAACAAGACAAGACAAGACAATGCAAGGTTCAAAGTGACTTCTCACATTTAATGAGCTGTGTGTGTTTATGTTCAAGAGGAAACAGGGGTGGTCTTACAAGCATTATCTAATCCTAACAAAATCATCTATCTTATCTTCACATCTTAACCTATAGCAAGCTTGCAGGTGTATCTTCATGTTTAGGCCTTGCTCAAAGCTAAATTTCACTGTAACTACACACTTCAAATTAATATGCACGCACACTACGAATTACAGATATTTACTACTAAGTTCTAAATTACACATTACTATGCAGTTATGATCAAAGGGAAAAAAACAGGAAATAAGGCCGACAGACAGAAGAACACAGGCTATCTTTATTGTCTAGGGGTATATTCACTAACATTGGATATAGATAAAATACATTACTGCAAATAGCTGACATGTTAACCAATTTTAAACAGACTGGCCAGCCGGTCATCTGTATCTTAAGCCCTGGGTAAATATAGGCAAAGTGTATTATTCCCAACATAAACTGTAACAGCTCTTGTAGCGTTGAATTAATTTAATGTTTACGCTGCGACCTCAGTGTTCTCAAGCTTTTTCTTGTAACCAGTTAACCCCGTTTGCTGTAGCATATCATTGGTGTGAATGTTCTAAAAAAATAAAGTCCTCAGTGTCTAGTTTATCTCGGCACTTACTATAATAAAGATAAGGTCAACAGTAAAAAAAAAACAATGGGGAGCTGGAGGACTAGAAGATAGGTGAAGGCAATGAGAAATAGGAGAGAAAAGAGGGGCTTTAGAAGAAGAAAAATGAGAGAGAACAGAATAGTGTTCAGAGATGGAAGAAATGCAAAGAGTAACAGAAAAAAGTAGCTTGGGCAATAATTTGGATGCAATAGTAATGGGGGTTTTGGTCATTCACAATAGTTATTAGCACTGAGAAGGATGGGATATTCCTGCATCTTCAACTTTTATTCATGCTAGTGTGTTTGGAGGTGAATAAAGTTGCAATATTTACAGTAATTCATAATTAATGCATAATCTTAACTGTTTATCTTAACAGCAAAAATTTGATCCTCCGCTTTTGTTAACTGTATTTCAGCAGTTTCCCCATCACATCTAGATTTTAACTTACCACATGTTCGTTTTTTTGTAGAGTAGGTAGACACAATTGGATTACTGCCAGCAGCATAACTTCAGTCAAGAGACCCAATGATTTTCCTTTTGATGGAAAAGGAAAACTCAAGTATAACAGGGTATTCCATAATGGCCTCTGTAACTGGTTCCACCTAGTGATTACAAATAGAAAGGTGGGCATATGAAATGCAGGTAACACAAATCCCGATGCAAGTACTGATGTCCTGGGATTACATTTACATTTTAGTGCTATAGCTTAAAATTTATCTAAGGCTAATGTTTGAGAATGAATGTGGGGTTTCCCAAGTTTAAAGCGACAGTCTAAACCCCAGAACCACTACATCTTAATGTAGTAGATCTGAGTAAAAGAGACTGTCCATCCAGCTCTGCATTGTTTTCTGAGCAAAGGCAGTGCTCACATTGCTGTGTAATACCACCTGTTGTGTCTGTCACTCTGACAACCACTAGGGTCTTCCTTGTTGCAGTCCTGTAGAGATTGCAGGATCAATGTTTTGTGGTTCCACAATCTGCATGAAGATGCCAAACTCTCATAGAGATGCATTGAGTCAATGTTTACTCAAGGAGATGCTGATTGGCAAAGCATGGTGATTGGCACGCATGGGCACTAGTCGTCCCCCCCACACACACACACACACACCATGCATCCCTCTGAGGAAGCATTGGATCAGCTGAGATTGGTGCCAGAAAAATAAGTTAAGTAGATCTATTTAATTTTTTTTTATTCCGTCTGGGAGTACCCCAACATCTAAACAGGCCATAAATCATAAAAAAAAATGTGTGCAACTGATCAACATTAACAATAGAATAATCCAAAGAGCTGCAGACATGGCAATAACATATATATTTTAAAGCAGATCAGTGTCTGGGGTCTTTGCATAAATTGCAAAGACCTCCAATGTTGACAAAGCTGCTTCAGGATCCAGTGGCTGGGGCGGCAGGCAAAGGAGATATTTACTCACCTGAACCTGTCCCTCACGGGTACTGTCATTGTCTTCCTGTCACTCCACTACAGCTCTTAGCACTTCATCTGCCAGGAGCTTTGCTGAGGTTAATGGAGGATTGTGTTAGACCAAGGAATCCTCCATAGAACAAGTTCATTTCCCTACAGCTGTCACTCATGATGGCTAGGGGAGATGAAAAGGCTTGACGGTTGTAGCTGTGCCTTGTGTCAAGCTTAATCAGGCTGAGGAAAAATAGTGAGACAAAGTTACTTCTACTGTGTCACAATATATCTTTTGACTGGGTTTGAAGGGAGTATTACAATGCAACTTTAAAAAGAAAAATAATAAAATGGTAAATTGTTGGCGAATGACAGGAAGAATAAAAGGTGTAGAAAGACTCCTTAGAAATGACCCTAAATCATATCCAGCCCTGCCTGTGATGTCAAGGTCACCTATGCTGCAGCTAGAATTGGTTGGAAACTGTGCTGTGCTGCTAAAGCTTTCCCTATACAGCAAACTGCTCAACCATATTTAGGGGGGAAAAGATAGAATAGAAAAAAAACCTAACAGATCGTACATTTGGGCTGCCACAATCTCAGATTTCATAAGAACACTGTGAACTGAATTTAAATGGCCAGCAAATAGCAACAAGATTCCCGACAATTGTTTCACAGATCAGGTGTAACGACCCCCAGTGCTTAGCTTCCCACTTATCTTGAAGCGATTATGGGAGAATAGATTAGTAACACACTTCACAAATATTTTATTTCTGGTTACTTCCTTTCTTTTTTTTTCCAGTTGGTATCTTGACATTTTATTTTTAAAAATATATAACAAGCTCCATTTCATTTTGTGGCAGAACAGCAGGATAAAGAAAGCAAAGTAAACATAATTATTAAAATTTGACAAATTTGCTGCAAGATTTTCAGACGTTCGAGGCCATGTTAACATAGCGGCTATAGAAGCTCCATGTCCATGCATTACAATAGGCCCAATATTCCTGATGTATTCTTTTTCTTTGTGATCTGCTCTGAAATAATGGATGACACACTTATTGAGTATAGCCAGGTAGACATACATAGCTTCCTTGGCTTAACTGAGCATTTTAGAAAACGTGCCCTAAAAATTAAACTTGAGATCTATGTATCCATTACTCCAGTGCTGTAAATGTTTATATGGAATCATCACGATCATAAAACTGTAAAACATTTGTTTGATTTAGAAAATATGTCAATACAATGTAACACAATGTATCTTCAACATTTGCTGGATTCTTGGAAGAATATTTTTTTGCACACTAAAGTTTAATTGAACAAATTGTATATTGAAAGTGAACAATGAAATGTATACCTTCCAAACAAATGTATACCTCCAAAATTTCAGGATGAAAGTCCTATGATGGACTGAAACGTCGATTTGCTGTAACCCGTGTGTTATTAAAAAAAACTAATAGTTTTCTTCAAAGAGCCCAGCGCGTGCCTTTCTTTGCGGAGATTTATGTTGATTTGGCTGAAAGAGAATGTGAGTGCAGGATTGTGGATTATTTATATATATATATATGACACCAGGAGGCTGCACTCACATGAACATGAATAAATGGGGTGCTGCTAGGGGCCAATGTATACAATACACAAGATCCAGCGCACTCACCTATCCACTGAACAGCAACTTCAATGTTGAAATATTTTGTTTTTTAAAAAACACCTAATCTAGGCAAAAATAATGGAGGTTTAGTTACATTATATGATCATACATTGCATAAGCCTGCCACAACATCAATGTACCCCATCTTTGGCAGGTCCTACTCTAACAGCCTAATGTCTGCTCTTATGAGATTAACCAATTTACTAGAGGAACAAATTTCACCTGGGGCTCTCTGCAGTACAAGGCTAAATAAGCCCTATATATATGTATATAAAACCAGGGGGCTGTACTAAACTGAACATGCATAAATGGGGTGCTGCTGGGGGGCAATTTATACAATACACAAGGCCTGAATTCCCATCCAAGAGTTACAGGATATGCATTAAGGCCCATATCCAGCATACACAGACACACGTACACACTCACACTCATGTACATATACATATACACAAGCAGTATATATGTACAAGTATACACAAGAACATAGACACTATACACAAGTACATACAATATACATATAAATACAACCAAATGCCCAAATATAGGCCTTCATACATATTCTGTAACTCTTAGATGGGAATTCAGGCATTCCTTATATTAATACTCCCCCCTTCTAGCACCAATTTCTGCACTGTTTGCTTGTGTTTTTTTTTTCTCTCTCTCTTCTCCCTCACTCTGTGATCTTCCCATAAGATATTTACGACCCACTGCAAGAATGGTATCACAACTCAACTTTGAATTCTATGTGTTGTCTTGCTCAGAAATGCTTTAGACTTGACAGGTGCTTTGTCGCCATATGGGCTGGAGGAGCTGTCTACTACCTTATACCAACCCACCCCTAATGAAACACTGACACTCTTAGGTATGGGTCAATATGTCCACAGCTTTTATTTATTATATTCATAATAATAATAATAATAACAACAATAGCATATAAATAACTTTTAAAGTCATTGCCCACCCCCAAATCCTCAGCCATTCAACATTATCACTTCCCCACATATCAGATCACAAGGCAATGACCCATCATATATAACATAACATGGTATAACAATACGTAAGTATAACATAAACAAGATCTGACATTTTCCACATGATCCTGGCAGGGGTATACCTTGATACCCCTACAGCACCCTGGTTCTGAGCTACCAACAAGCTCGAAAACCACCAACATCTTACCAACAGGTAACCAACCATATTAAACAGCCAACTCACTACTCTTGCTCTTCTCTTCCCTACGCAGGCCCGTTACCACCTTAACCTTCCTTATACTAGCCCGCCGCTGTGACCAAGCGGGCAAGACAACACCCGTGCCTAAAGGGAGGCAGGGAGGGACCAACTAAGCCTGATAAGTCAAATTAGTAATGGGGATATCTATAATGGCCAACATTTATATCAGCCCAACCCTTAACCCTAATCCACCAATCACCATCAGGCTCGCCCTAAGCCCACCTCCAAGCCCTGTCAAGGCCCCCTCTGCTAAGCTGCGCTTTCTTCTTTGGGCTACATGAGAAAGGGAGGTTCTCCTGAAAGCTTGTCACTAAAAAAATTCTGTTAGTCCAATAAAAAAGTTATTGCAAGATACGAATTGTTTCTGTTTTTTACATCTACATCACTGGATTAATACAGCTACAATTTCTATATGTATCTATCAATCTATCTATCCATCTCTCTCTCTCTATATATATATATATATTCATCTACATATATATTTATTGTAGATATATATAGATATATATATATATATATATATATATATATAATTATTTTCCTCTTTATTTCTTGTTTGGCAACCCAGGCAGTCCCCCAGTGCTTCCGTCTGCTAATGCGGCCATGCGATTTGCAGCATAGGGTCTGCCTGGGTTGTCAGGAAGTCCACCAGAACTGGATCGCCGGAATAGGTGAGTATTGGAGGCCAGAGGGGATGAAAACCGTAACGCTGAACTATGCCGCCGTAACGGATCTTAAGCTTAATAAAAGCATGATGGTACAGAATGCAATATGGCGTTAAGGGGTTAAAGACTCATTATTGTGAGCATTATTGCTGTGCAGATATGTTTTACACTCAGACATAAGGAACAGAAAGACAGCTTTGGGTTCAAAATGTTCTTTCTAAATAGGGGCACTGAAAAAAACACTGAACACTGTCTTGTACTGAAGATACTTAAAAGTACTAAATAGTTTTTATACAATCTAATTAAGGCTCAGCAGTTCAGGGGTTATGTATAGTCATTGTAGCTGTGGACTGGTTTAACCTGCAGTAAAGGATTTTCCCAAAAGAATAATGAAGAAATATGCTCTCATCCCTGTGAGATACACACATCTTGTGGGTGGAATGTATCTATAAATAGTCATATAACAGCTTTTTAGGAAGTGAAACATTAAACATGAGTGATGTAATTGATTACTAGCTTTAGACTGTGAGTATTAAAGTGTTGCAAACAGTGGGAAATGACATCTGAGTATTCTGTCATTGTAGTAATGTAAATGAAAAACACACACACACACACACTCTCTCTCTCTCTCTAAGATTGTGTGATTTCCAGGATATTGCATGTGATTTGTGGGTGTCAGGGAGCTGCATTCAAAATGCGGGAGTCTCCCATAAATTCCAGTAAACTTGGTATGTCTGTTAATAGGATATACATAGTATATATTTAGTGCTTTGCAAAACCACACAGAAAAGCACAAAAGCACAAGAAACAAAATCAGAGCATTAAGAATGGTAAATTCCTTAGAAGCTTTTGTATTTTGATCATTTTAAATTGTGTCTGCAATCTGTTTATAGATTTTTCTTTGCATTAACAAGCAATTATCTACAAAACCATTTCATATCATTTGTGTTATTGCTCAATGTAATGACAGTTGCAGAGCAGAGCAGAGCCAGCCTTAGGCTTTTTGGCACCCTCTGTAAAAAAAATTCACAGCTCCCCTCCCTGGTTACACCTGCTCATCCATGTATAGTGTGCATATAGGAGTGTAGTGTTTGTATAGGGACTTTATTACATAACAAAAAGTCTTAAAAAAATAAAAATAAAAATAATAATAATAATAATAATAAAATAATATATATGTATATATATATATTCCCATGCTGATCTCTGGTGGTGCAGTGTGCAATGATTTCCTATGGGGTAGTCCTAATGCGAGCGGAGCACTCGCCGTGCATGCACATTAAGTTAATGTCAGGTAAGTGATAGAAGGGTTATTAACCCTTCCAGCACCACGGGGGAATGGGGAGGGGAGCAATGTAGATTACTGTAGTACTAGAAGAACAACTTTCTTTTCCTAGCACCATAGTTTCCTTTTAAGCATTTATTTCCATATCTCTACTGACAGGCAATTACTCACAAACAGTACTAGAGGGATTTGGACACAGGCAGAGCACTAAGTACCAAATACACTAAGTGCAGGGTGACTCCAAAAGAATGAAGTTCTCACTTCAAAACTAATATCCGATTAGACTGATTTTAATTTAAGATAGAAAGTATATAGTGAAGCCTCATTGCAAATAAATCTTATAGAGCCACAAACAAAAGAGAGTGTTAATTCCATCATTCCTATCCCTAATACAGCACTGTAAGCAAAGACTGTTAGTTCATCTCCTGTGCTACTAGAGTGGTACAGGTGTGATTTACAGAGTCACACTGACTACTATCTTATCTTATATTCTGTGATCAGATCCACTTTACCACACAATCTAAAAAAACATTGTTTCCATTAGCAAAGCCACGCATTGTACACTCTGGACATTTAAAGATCTATTGTGCTGCAGTCAGGCTCATAAATGGGGCTTTATTAGGGTTTTTTGCCCTTCACGTTGGTTAAGCACAGCTCCTTTAAGTGGGTTAGAACAGGCAATGAAGCAGAGGTCCATATTGCTCATTATTGCTTGAGGGGGTAAAATCACATAGATAGAATATACAATCTGTTGCAGACCATACTAATTACAAGAAGGGAGCTGGTAGCGTCCTCCCTGTGATTAGATGAACGAATGAACACATTTCATTCACAGGCACTTCCTTTTTCATGCTTTTAGTTGAAAATACAATTCATTCATTCATTTGTGCGAATGAAGAAATTGCCCAAAATCCGGACAAATTTGCTTTCATACAAAAAGAAATGAACAAATATAATAAACATTACAGCAGGCTGAAGTGGTTGTGATGGTTGAAGTAACCCTTTAAGACTCTTGAAAATATTTCTGATTTTACATGTAAAATTCATATTTCCACAGAAAATCCAGTTGAATAGAATATTGTGTAGACCTAGCATTCAGTTTAGCTTATTTGCTTTGAGTTTTTTTTGTGCCAAAGTAAGTAATTTGACTATCTCAAGGACTAGCAATAATTCAAGATTGCACTCCAGTAGGTTTTATATTGGTTTCATTACATATACTAGCAAACTGTATGACTGGATGTTGTAGATTGGGGAGGGATGGAACAGAATTGGTGATTGTGACCATAATGTTGTCAGCCTTTTGGTGGATCACAGGTGTCCATTGATTTCATTGCTCAAGCGAATAATCACTTGAAAGGTTCCCGGTCCAAGATATAGATAAAATGGGCCACCTTAACATGCTGTTCCTGTATGTCATACGTTTTGTTAGAATTAAATGTTTGTCTTGTTTCTTAGTGTACTGTGCTGTGGAACATTTTAGCGCTATAATAATAATTGTTATTCTAATTCACTGTCTGGAACCCTTTGTGATGCGAAAGCTGGGGGAGGTGACCGACGTATATAGAACCATGATAACAAATAAATTTTTGGGTGAACCTGAATTTAGATTATATGTCAACATGTATCCAAACAGCAATCTGTCAGAGGTTTTTTCTCCATCTGATGACTGTGCAGAAATGGATTTGCCAAGATTTTCGTGTAATGTATGATATTCAGGAGAGAGACGTAAGTAAAACAAAATGACTAAAGTTATTGGCAATAGCCAGGGGGTTTACCAAGCTTGGATAGGGTGATACTGTTAGTGTGAAACAATTCCTTTGTGAATATGTGAGAAAATATGCAGGAAATACCTACATAATGTTGAATACAGGAATTCAAGATAGGTTGTAGAGGTTTTGGTAATGTGCAAATTTCGCAAGTAAGAACAAGATTTACATGTTTGAGTCCTGATTAATAATAGTCTAGCAATAACGAATTTGGCACCTTTTTGTTTTTCCTTTTGATGGATTTCAGTTGAATTAAGGTGATCTGGGATAATCTAGTCTTTTGCTTGAATTCCAGGTGTCAAAATCACCAATACTTTGATTTTTTCTTGTTTGACTTTGCTTATATTTGAAGTGTGGTTTTATGGCCAACCAGGATATGTCCAGAGTGGATTTTTTTCCTGACAGTTTTTGTGGGGTATTGTAGAACAAGTTGTAGTCAGGGCTGGATTTAAATATCGATAAGTCTAATTTACCCCCCCTGTAAACCCTCTAACCCCCCTCCAAATCAAATGAAAAAAGGCTGATGAATTGTCTTTTGTTTTTTTTACAGGACTTTGCAGGTATATATTTATGTTTAATAACTGAATATGCATGTAATGTGTGTATTTCTGCTTGAAATGTATTGTGTCTGAATCTGAGTATAGTGGTATATGAAGCTGTGTGAGTGGGGACACTTCCGTAAAATGGGTAAACCTCCATTATGATGCTGACACACTAACTTTCGGCGTCACTTCGTTCCCATACGTTATCAGAGTGTGTTGTGGTTGCTCTTTGTGGAGAGCTGAAGGTCTTTTCTGCTTTCCCTTGTCAATCAATTCTTCAGCATTGACCTATTTTTAAATAGGTTTTCTTCCCAATCTATACATAAATATAAAAAGAGCATAAGTTATTATGGGCATAAGAGGTGCCCTTTAAGTTATGTTTCATATCCTCAATCAACAAAAATGAGTTGTTTACTATGATCCTCATATAGGAGCAATGTATATCTTTTTCGATCTTGGTAAAATGAACACACCTTTGGTATAACTTGGTAGTAAAAGGGTTTAACAATGGATTAGTTGACAAACTCCAATATCCACCCTATAGTCATCTTTCACTTTCTTCATGTCCTGCTTTGCCGTTGGCCAACTGCTGACTAACCTCGCAAGTCCAAAATGGGCATATTATCAAGGTGTTCCAACAGGTTGGCCACGGTAATAAACGAAAAACATGACAAAATAATCAAAAAATAAATACATGAAAATATAACAATGTCAAAAGGAGACCTGCATTGTCTGATGAAAATCCTCCCATTGAACAAAAAATGATTTTCATAACCAGAAAGTTCCTATATGTCCACAGGGTACAGGTAACTTTTTGCAATAAAAATTGTAAACTTTTGCAAACCTTGTTTGAGTCATCAATCTGTCAGACGTTAATCGGTCAGCCATCAATCGGACAAACAGCTGTTTTGTGGCAACAATAGATTATTTCTCAGAGGCTCCGGTTGCAATATAATTCTTGCATGTTTTCCATGATTTTACTCAGTGGGGTATTCATTTATTGTAACTAAACTTCACTTGGACTTTTCACTTACATCTATAGAGTAACCTTTCTATTTCGTACTGTCTGTGTAATACGCACATCTTACATTAGATTCCTCTTCGATAAACACAGCTACTATTTTGTTGATATTTGAATGTCAAACTATAAGCATTTATCACCTTTCATATAACAATTTGACTTAATTTTAAGTAGCTGTCATCATATTTTCTTTTCTTTGTTTGAGAAGAAGATTGGGTACCATTGTGTGCTTTTCTTTTTTTCTGTGACTTGTCACTTGTCTCTGTTATTTGAGGAACAGTAGATTCAACTATTTTGGACTTGTTTTCTTGATTTCTTGTCATATCATATTTCTCAATATCTAAAATTGTCGAACAATTAGAAGTAGTAACAATTTTTCTCTTGATAGTTGTTTTAACTAGTTGTCCGAATTCATGGTTGTTGGTTGGTAAAAAAAACACAAAAAAAAAAACACTTCTCTAACCTGAAAAAATACAGATCTCACTACCTGACTGTAATGGATGCTGTTTTTTAATAATGCTCTTAGAAAGAACTTAATGTAAGAAGGATTTTGAATCAGTCTTGGAGCAAAAAGATAAGAACACTTTAAAACAGGTCTCACTACCTGACTGCAAAGGATGCTGTTTATTTTATAAAGCTCTTAGAAAGAAATAAACTTAAGCAGGATTTGTGCTCAATCTTGGAGTAAAGAGAACACTTTACAACAGATTTCACCAAAGGAAGCGGTTTTGTTAACAGCTCTTAGAATTAATTTTTTTTGGTTTACCAAAGATTTCTACTGATCGTATGCAGAAAAAATAATATTCAAAAATACACACACACACACATATATATATATATATATATATATATATATATATATATTATATTATATTATATTATATTTAAATAAAATTATATATAAATAAGTAAAAATAAATGTAAAAAAAATATTTTAAAATAATATTTTAAAATTGCCAAAATCATGTGGATACTCTCAGTTCACGCTTGCAATTATTTGGTAGTTAGAAGAAATTGCAGCTACTCTCATGAACACTATGTGTCACTATACAAGCAAGCCTCACTTCAACCAAAAGTCAAACCTCTGCTCTTGTGAGAACAATAGGGAACTAAATGGAGCATTTATCAAAATAAATTAGATATTGCACTTGGATCAATATGCCAAGTCAGTGTAAGGCAGCTTAACTCTAGGGGAGAGAAGAATGGGAGAATACTGAAGGAAAGAGGAGTAAAAGAATACAGGGAGGAAAGAGGAGTGAAGGAATACTGAAGGAGAGAGGAGTAAAAGAATACATAGAGGAAAGAGGAATAAAGGAATCCTGGGAAGAGAGACGAGTTAATGAATGCTGGGAGGAGAGAGAAATGAAGGAATACTGGGCTGGGAGGAATTCTTACCTTAAATGACGCTCGGCGCGATCTCTTTATAAGATCGCGGCCACGTGATTCCTGCTGTTTCCGAACTTCCGGGAACAGCAGGGAGCGGCGGCCATCTTGGATGGGGCAATTCACGGCAGAACCCCAATTTTGTTGGAACACTAATTGGGAAACGCTGGTCTAGATAGACACAAATTACTTTTACCTTCGAAACATAATAACATGAAAAAAATAAGCAAATTTTAGTTGTCACTTAATATTAAACTACAGTACTCAATGCCATCAACTGAAAAATGTATAATACTTTTGAGAGGAGCACAGACTATCCTGAGACATTTTCTTAATGATCAAAAAGGTTTTGCTTTGCTTAAAATATGATTAAGAGAACATGTGTACAATATAAAAAGAAAATGTGTTAATCACACTTTATTAACCCCTTAAGGACACATGACATGTGTGACATGTCATGATTCCCTTTTATTCCAGAAGTTTGGTCCTTAAGGGGTTAAAGCCGTATATGGAATGCTATGATGGTGATCCCAAAGTATTAAATTAGTGTGGTATACAACATATAAAAGTACTATGGGGGGGTGGGGGGGGAGGGCTGAGAAAAATATTAACAAATCAAGAAATGTTCTGGATATTGTGACCCTTGTTTGCAGATAGCACGGTCCTCTAGGGTAAACAACAGGCACAGTCCTTTTATTTTCATATAATCGAGGCACTTTATTTGTAAGTCCACACAGGAGACAGCAGCAAATGAAAACATAAATATAACTCAAAGCCCTATAAACAAAAACCTAGCTCTTCTGAGCACTTACTAACATCAGGTTCCCTATCTCTCAGGGGTTAAACTAGAACAAAACAATATTGGTTTCACCAACCTAGTGTCTTTGTCAGCTCTCTGCACTCCAGTGCTTAGTCAGACTGTTGCTTTCCTTTCTACACTCCCAGTGTTCCAAGCCAGCCTTGACTGCTTTCCTTTTGCACTCCCAGTGCTCAGTCTCCTCGACTCTCTCACTGGAGAGAAAAGCCTCTCTCCTACCTGCTTCCAGGGAGGAAGCCAGCAATCTCCCTTTACCTGCCTAGCAGGGAGGGGTTTATTCCCACTGCTACAGCTGATTATCTGCAGCTGAGCAGTGGGTTGGAGACAGCTCCAAAAAACTCTGGCCTGGACCTTATTTCCCCCAGTTGTGTATAAACTGAGGAGTGGAGCATTGGACCACCATGCTCTCCAAATGCTCCACCCCAGGGGCCCATAACTAAACGTAGCTTTGTGTTGCACACCACACATACAACACGTACTTCCCTGGGTTAAATGTTAAAGGCCTCTCTGCCTTCACTTTATCACAATATATCATTTGAAGACACTAGTCCCCTGGTCTAAATGCTGAATTAGAACTAACAAACATCCTTTAATACCATAAAATTATTTATAAGTTTTATAGAAATAATGGTATTTTTAGGTAATAGAAATATACTCAGCATAATAAAATTTATGGTAATTCTTAATAATACATATTTGCAAATTTATACTATATTCATGTTTTATAAGATATGTCTTTTATTTCATCTAAACAGACTGTGGTAATCATACTTGATATAGATTGTAATTATCCAGATTATACAGATTTTCATAATTTTTTGTATTTATTTTTTTGTCAATCTTTCTTTTATTGAGGCAAGCATTAATAGGGGTTCAGAATGAAGAGAAGGGGATGTACGTTATACATACAGCTTGGGTGTACGAGAACACTGTAACATCTCCTATAAGTGGCAGCCTCATTTTATATTATAGTAATTAAGCGTTTCAAACTATTAATATCAAGTTTAGCGTAATAGTAGGTAAAGTAAAACAGGATTACGTGTCAGGCAGGTTCTACATTAGGCAGTTATACATGAGCCATTTCCATTATCTCTGACTAGTAGTAACATCAAACGAGTAAACCTGATAGCAGGTTGTACGTATATGCTTTGGGACTCATGTGACAGTCTCTTTAGTTCTAGCAGCTTGCTGGCATTCTAGGTTACGTTAAACAAACACAATCGTATAATATGAGCAAGCTTTGTTAGTATTTAAAGCATCAACCTTACTGGTGAGTCATAGTAAAAACTGACTTTGTTTGTTACATCCATAGGGCATCAGCGTCAATAATATAGACATCAGAACAAAGTTCTATACTATTAGGTTAATGGCATGTGAAAGAGATTTGAGGATAGAGCTGTAGCTTTTTTCAGAAATATAGGTGATAGATTAGTGAGAGGAGAATGCAGCAGGGTGTCAGTTAAGGGTGCAGAGACAGCAAGCAATAAACGTACAGAAGCGTGCTTTGCCCCGGCCAATAAAGGCCCTGCCCGCTGAGCCCAGAGGTTTCGAGGCCAACACATTAGGTAATTAAAATAATGCAGTAAACAAGGGATTTTCCAGCTGGCAGCAGTTAAGATTTTGAGGCCCAAGTCCTAGCCACGCTAAGGTTGTAAGGCAATAGCTAGCGAATCCGTTATTGTCAAAGTATGTACTCATCGTACTCCGCAGGGTATTGCGTTGTACCTCGGGGTGAATGCCGCTTGGTTCTTTGCCGAGTTGTAGACCTGCACCAGTGCACCGAGGTAGCTGATTGTCCCGATGTCGTGGTGACACTGCGTCCGGAGTCGCCTGTCTTCAGCCTGAGGCCTTAGTAGGAGCTCATGCCCATTCGCCATTGGTCCCATAAACAGGACTGTGAGCCCAGGGTTCCGTTGGGTCCCAGTCTTTCCCCTGGAGGTATGGCAGGCTGTGGAGGGGTTCCTCCCAGTGAGCGGTCTCATCCACCGTGCCGTCCACGTGGGTGGTGCATCGTGCCAGGTTGCCAGCGCCATGCATCCGGTGTGTCTCCGGACTTGGGTGTTGCTGTAAGGTATGGGTCACTTGGACCGGGTCCGCCGATGTTCCATGCGCTTGTCGGGCTCCGTTGGGCAGGATAGTGGAGCGGCGGCCGTCCATTCCACTCACCGCCAGGCAGGCTCCCACCTGGTACAGCAGGGACCTCTCCTCCGAGGTACTATAACTCCAGGAGAAAGCCTCTCCTCAGCTCCAGTAGTCCGTGTGCATCGAGGGTCGTGGATGGTGACCATTTATTCCCCCAAGAAAACCGATTCATAGGCTTAATAAGTCATATTGTGCAGGAGCTGATCTGTCCTGCGACCGCTCAGCTCGGCGGCCCGGCCCTGCCCCCTTCATTATATTTTATCTTAATAGGTATGTATAGAGGAGGCTTGAAGTTTTAGGTACTTAATAGTGATGTCCCGAACGGTTCGCCGAACGGTTCGCCACGAACGGTTCGCCACGAACGGTTCGCCACGGACTCATCATCAAGTAAACTTTGACCCTGTACCTCACAGTCAGCAAACACATTCCAGCCAATCAGCAGCAGACCCTCCCTCCCAGACCCTCCCACCTCCTGGACAGCATCCATTTTACATTCTTTGGGAAGCTGCATTCTTAGTGAGCTGTCCAGGAGGTGGGAGGGTCTGGGAAGGAGGGTCTGCTGCTGATTGGTTGGATTGTGTCTGCTGACTGTGAGGTACAGGGTCAAAGTTTACTCAATGATGAGTTCGCGGGGAACCGTTCGCGTCAAACCGTTCGAGAACCGTTCGGGACATCACTAGTGCTTAACTATTTGAGGTCTGAAATTAAGAACTATATCGATACTCTAATATCCTTGCTTACACTGATCCCTTTTAATTATTTTAAATTATTTAAAACCAAATCAAAGTAACTATATTATTAATAATATTATATGTTGAATTGGCATTAACACATTTTGGAATGGAACTAGTGCTTTTATGCATATTGAGATACGTTATTTAGTATTTCATTGTTAATTGTTATCATTATGACCCATTCTATTGTTCCTATATGCCTTAAAACATTAAGATCGGATACAATTCAAAATAAAAATATATTAAAAGTTCTGCCACAGCATGAACTATCACTTTAACACAGCTCCGATTTGAAAATGGACCACCAAGGATATATACTGCATAAGAGTTCTCAATAAAGGGTTGGGGATTTTTGTTCCTTAATAAATGATACAGTGTTACACTATATTTTGTTTATTTGTATCTTTGTAACGTACATTGGAAAATCAAGACTACCTCTATGTACTGATCTTTGGGGATTACTGACTAAGCGCTGACACTTTGCTACGGTTAAAAAAAATTGTGCTTATGGTACTTATTTGAAATTTTTTAGAATGTTGTGAATATTCTGGATCCACCCAGATTCTAAAACAGTGGTAAGACAGAAGTAGGCAACTTCAGCACTCCAGAGCTTGGGCAGCAATGGGTAGCTGTGATTGGCTTAGAGTGCCAGCTGATCGCCTTCAGCCTATCACACAGCCTATTGTCGCTATGAATTGCTGTGGCTACAAAGAAATGCCCTAGCTACACCTCCAGTGGGAGCGAGGCATAAGGAAAGTCAGGGACCCACTTTTAATGTTAAACTGCTCGAAAATGGTTTACAACTGAATGGAGAGACAGAGCCAGGGGACCCCAGACACGATGATCAATTCAACTACAGTAAATGGTTACAGTGCCTACAGTGTCCCTTTAAATATGTTAAATATGTCATTTGGAAACTTGAATAGTGGTAAATATTATGATTACATAAAATTGCATTACTCACCTCTCCTGCTCTGTATTGTATTAATCAGGAAAGAAAACATTCCTACATTGCATATATCTAAATATTAATGAAGAAGTTTCAGTTCCCTATAGGAGAAAGTTAATAGAAATATCTAAATGGCATCACTAACTGATAAAGTGTAAAAATAGCAATGTTCAAAATAGCACTAAAATTATGAACAGGTGACAAATGAGGAAATGTTTTTGGTCAGATACTTGACTGCGAGGTATGATTTTCTGACAAAGGTAATGAGGAAAATATGTTTTACTCCACCCATCTTAAAATCTTCTTTTACATATAAACCAGTGACTTGTGTTAGAGAGTGCAATTGTGAAGACAAGCAGGTGTTCTAGATCACTATACAAAGCAGGTAAGTCACAAAACAGGAATTTAGCCATTTTAGGCATTTTCTATACTTTACTGTGCTAGAAGCAGAACAGTGCTTAGGATTTAAAAGTTTGATGGAGTTTCATGGAAGGTTTCCAGTTTTCATATAATATTACAATGTTAGGTTTATATTTAATCCCTTAAGGACACAGCTTCAGAAGCTTGTCTTATGCTTAAGGACACAAGCCGTTTTTGCATTTTTTGCGGTTTGTGTTCAAACGCAATTACATCTCTGTCATTTATTGCACCAACACATATTATACATTGTTTGTTAGAGGGCAAACAGGGCTTTAATTTGATGTCACATATACAAAGATACATTCTCATAAATTATAAAGTAAATGCCCAAAAATTTAAAAAAATATTATTTTTTTTCACAGTTTTGGCAATAATAGTGTGTGCATAATATGTCCAGCTTAGAAAAAGTAATTCAAAATAAATTCATTTATGTGTCTTGATTTATAGAGTACATCATATGTTTAGGATTTCTGCTTATTTTGAAAAGTTACAGGTCAATAAAATACAAGGACTAAAATAAAAGTTCAATTTGCAACAATTTTAGAAGTTGGTATGTTTGTCTAGTATATATTTATATAAAGGAGACATCACAGGCTATTTACCTAAGGTTAGTTGAACACTTTTTACGTAGCCATTTCATCGCCAATCTCTGCTAAATATTGGAGTAAAATTGTGTTTTTTCTTTATTTTGGCATTTATACAAATAACAAGGTTTTTGTAATGTGTATTTCGTAAAGCTGGCGTGTGCTATTCCTGCACTAAACCCCATATTGTGTTCAGCTACATCTGCTGAGTATAACAATACCCCAATTGTATGCCTTTGGCACTTTTCAATGCCATATAAGAGACAAGGCTATTTCGGTTTCTATAATTAGAATTTTCCTAGATGGATTTGATGGGCCTATGTCTCATTTAGGGTATTATAGCAGCGTGACTGTTCAAATAACCCCACAAAGGGCTTTCATTTGATAAAGTAGACACCCCAGTGTATCTAATATGGTGTATATTGTGCCTTAACTGGTCACCATTTTTTCACCAATTTATGTCAATATTTGTGGTGAGGGGGGAAAAAATAGCATTTTTACATATATGTTGCATTTTTGCTGAGTATTTCTTACACTTGATATGTACCACTGTCATAAAAATCCACAAATTATGCTCAGCTAAGTCTTCTGAGTAAAACCATCTGCCCAATGTATGACCTAGAGACTATTTTGTGAAGTTACAGAGCTGTAAAAGAGACATGACAAGTTCAGGTTTTTAAGTGTGAATTTTCATGGAGGGTTTTGATGCGTCCATGTCCCACTTTGGAGCACTTGAGCAGGCTACATATTACAATTACACCATAAAGGCATATTATTTCTTAAAGAAGATATCCCAGGGCAATTCAAAAGGCATATTTTGAACCTTAGCGTGGGATCATTTTTTTCTCTAGTTTGTTTCAGGTGTAGTGGTAATGAGCATTTTTAAATGTATTTTTTTTACTTTTTTAAACTTGGTTTTAAACCCTAAAGGGTTAAAAAAATCAGATCACAGTATAATACTGTGATCTGTATTTTGATCACTGTAGGTAGTGATCAACTGGCAGGGAAGGGGTAGATTTTTATTAGGACTGGGTAAAGGGGGGGATTTTTTTAAACTTAAAAAAAAAAAAAAACGTTATTTAAACTTTTTTTTTACTTTTATTTTTAACGTTAACCCCTGGTTAGCCTAACACCAAATTCCCCAATTTACCACTAACTTCCACCCACCCCAGCTTGCTAAATATATAATTTTAATATATTTAAATTAATTAATCAAATAAAATGAACCCATAAGGGTTACAAAAAATAAAAGTTGATCCTCAGGGGTTAAAAAAAAAAAATCAGATCACCGTAAAATGTAGTCCCTGCCAATTGATCACTGTATTCTCTCTGTATGGCTCTCTGACTGGGTTTTGGAAGTAGTGAGTGGTACTCCAGGTAAGAAGTTAAATTATTCTATAATGTTTTGACTACTTACCATGAAGGCATGCTGGGGCACCTGTGGCACCATAACTAATACAGCGCGCTGTTGTGGTTCTGACACTGTTGTGGTGTTGCTTTAAGGCAATCTAAAATGTATAGACACGTTGAGTATATCTTAAGTAATAATAAATAATATAATAACATCATATAATACAACATACATAATAATATCCTACAATATATACAATTTCATGGTTGTTTATTTTGATTTGCAGATTTTAAAGCAACGCAGCCAAATTTGAAAAAATCTCCAATTCATCTATTTACCATGTTTGATATTTTACAGTAAAATGTGCAATTTTCTGGCTAATTCCCAACACATCTTGGTTTACTAAATAATTCTGGTAGTGTTAACATGTTACATCATGAAAAATAATAGCAGCATGGTTGTATAATTTATATAGTAAAACCTATCAGAAAAGGTGTGAATTACCAGCATGTATAATTGTTGACTCTTTATATTTTTTCTACACACAGAAACAAGAGTGAAAAAGGATGGAAGGAATTTCAGGATCATCATGCATCTTATCTCAGTCTCATCGGACGAGTGGTGTAAGAACCATTGCAAAGTTATTGGAAAATGGAGGCGTTTGCGGAATTCCTACTGACACAGTCTATGCTCTTGCAGCTTCATGCAAACACCCAGACGCCATCAAAAGAATTTACACCATTAAGGTGAGAAGACAATTGCTTAGTACTCGTTTGTTGGTGAACTAATGAGATAGGAAATACAACCATGAATAGTATAGGCACTTTTAAGGCTGATCATTCAAGAACTGGTGTTATTTAATTTAATTGTATTTTTTATTATTATTAGCAGAGGGGGCAAGGGAGAGACGAATCTCCTAATATCTTGGGCTATAACAAAGTCAGGGAGCAAGCACAAGAGAACTACATTTTCTGGTGGCTTTTTTTTATTTTTATTTTTTTTATTCTGTAGCTTCAGTTGCCTGAGGTGGAATTTTGGCCCTGGGTAAAAGCTTGTTGGTCCAAATTTAAGAGGTATTTTCCAACTTTGTGGCACAGTTACTATTAACTTTATTTTGGGATGGGTGGGAGAGGGATTTCCAGATTTGGAACAAGAGCAGAAATAGATGTACGTAAAGCTGAAACTACATTGGCTTAGTCATGATTTTTTTGTTTTTATTTTAATTATTTCTGTTTTCTTTACCTTGTATCTTAATGATTATACTTTACTCTTTGCCACTTTGCCTTTATATTCAGAATCTTTTTTTCACCCTATATTTCTTCGTAACTATCAGGGTTATTCACTAAAGTGAGAATTCAAGGTGAATTCAAAATCCAAAATGTCCAAACTAGAAACATTCTCTAAATCAGCTATGTTTTCAGTTTGGCTGAATTTGAAGTTCTGGTCTTAAATTGGAAATTCACTTTGTGTGTGTGTGTAACTATATATGGCTATTGGTCTATATCGTTTATTTAGAGGCCTTTTTTAATTTTATGACTTGGGGAACGTGGTGAGATTTCTCATTACTAAGCATATTGATATTTTCTTTTTTAATAGTAGGTGAAACAAAATCTTTAAATTCACTTAATTCCGAATAGCAGCAAACGAAAATCTAAATGGCAAAATTTAGTCTGAAATATCCATGCTGTGCCTAAATCTGAGATTGAAATGTTTTCCAGATAAACTAATATATGGTGAAGCTTCTCATTAAGATTTAAAATTTGCTATCATTCTGAGTAGAGTAAATAATCCCGAGAGTGTGGCTATGCACAAAGAGGTATAAACATGCTGTAAGCACAGAGAATTGTCTACGAAGTGTAAAAATTAAAAATGGTAGACTTGTCATTGTGACATCTTGCACATAGTGCACGCACATAAGAAGAATTGGTTTGTTTGGTGGTAGCCTAAATAATTTTCTAGAATGATAACTTGATGAAATGTTACTATTGTGTGTCCAGTAGTGTGTTAACGTGCGGTGGGAGGTGAGCTGTAATGCAGTGTGCCCCAGGTGCGTAGCACATGCATACCAGAGGCAGAGCCAAACAGAAAGTGCCTGATTTGCAGTTACCTTATGACAGACTGCTAAGCAGGCATCATGAGAGCTACTGGAATCAGTCTGTGTTCTGACTGCAAGTGTGACAGGAGCACTGATGGAACATCACACCAGCCAGGCATCAGTACAGAACTATAGGGAGCTGTGCAATCAGTGCTGATCCCAGCAACAAACCACTAGATACAAGGGATAAAAGTATAAATAAAAAAACAAATGTGTGAGTGTGAATATATGACTGTGTGAGTGTGTATGAATGTAAGTATGTGTGAGTATATAAATGTGAATGTGGGTGTTTGTTATTTCCCTAACAAAGTGGCATTAGGGACATTGTAGAGAGACAAAATAAATCAATAAATAAAATTCTACAGTTTGGGAGCGGCGGAGGGAAGTGGGAATGCCAATGTAAGTTTCCGCTATGGGTGTTGGATAACCCAGGTACGCCTCTTTATGTGTCTTATATTTATAAGTGAATTAAAATAGTTATTTGTTCTAATTAGTTGCATTCTTGCAAGGTTATTAACAAAACAAAAAAATGTTGTCAAATGAAAAAATAATTGTTAAATCTCCCCCTCTGATAATTGTAAAGCGCTACGGAATATGCTGGCGCTATATAAATACCAATAATAATAATAATAAAATCAGAATTGCAAAATTAAGGTTAAACTAGTCAAGCTGTGACTATAGCCAAGTTTGAGATTTTCCCCAAACTTAGCTGTTTTAGCCTCAGATCTGCCATTCAGATTGAATGTGATGCATGTTTTAATTTAATTACTAAGTCAGTTGACATTGACATTTCAATCATCCCTTTACAGGAACGGCCTACTGAAAAGCCAGTCTGCATCTGTATCTCTAACCTCGATCAGCTGAGAGTGATTAATCCTCCATTCAGCCCCCTTCTCTGGAGGTTCATGGACTTAGTTTACCCTGGGGGAATCAGCTGCATTGTCCAGAAAGGGGAGTGGCTAAAAAAATTGGGTAAGCAAAGCTTTACCATACGGCCTTAGGCATGGAGACAGACAACCTCACGCTTCTTATCCATGCACACGGTCACACCCGCATATTTTGAACCAAACTTTCATGGCATGTTCCACTGCTCTCAAATACTGCATCCCGTTAGTTAGGTATCATTTGTTTGTTTAGTATACTTGATTCTATTTGAAGTCCAGAGATTTTATAGTCAAAACTTTATAGCTCCTTATCAATGTCTGAAGATGAAGTGTTACATTTTTAATTCGTCCCTAGGACATTATTGTGAGGGAATCATTTTAATTCTGCATTCTGTCAGCCATGACTTACACGGTCAGCCCAAAAGTATGTCAAATATATATGCTCCCAGTGTGAAATGAACTAACAAATCACTCCTACAAGCCCAAAGGGACGGCTGGGACTAGTTCAATGATTCCATTCCACACACATACATTACACATATTGATGGTTAGCACAAAATACACATAAAGAAAGGGCAAATAAACAGTAATTTGATATCCAAAATAAACTACTTGCCATTTTATGAGACTTGAGGTAAATGGAATTTACTGGACTAATCAGTTACTCTCCACCTCTGCATAATTTCCTGAGTTACTCAATCAGCCTACACATTTGTTTGGCCAATTAAGCTGACTTTTTTTTAAAGCTACAAGTCCTGCATTTACTCCTGATTAATCCTTACAAATCAAGCCTTTTGTCATAATCTTGGACTGTTATCTGAGTATGCCAATAGAATTCGAGTCCCTGATCATTTGGTTGTAACACTGTTTTCAAATTGCTGTTAAAATAATATAGTAATATAGTTACATTTTTCCTGAAAAGAGACATGTGTCCATCAAGTTCAGCTTTCCTCACATTTGTTTGTTGCTGCTGATCCAAAAGAAGACAAAAAAATCACCCAGTTTGAAGCACTTCCAATTTTGCAACAAACTGGGGGGAAATTCCGTATTGACCCCACAATGTCAGTCAGATTTATCCTTGGATCAAGAAGCTATTACTCTACAGTTGAAAAGTTACATCATTGAATAATATGTTTTTGCAAGTATGCATCTAGTTACTGTTTAAACCCTTAAAGACCAAACTTCTGGAATAAAAGGGAATCACGACATGTCACACATGTCATGTGTCCTTAAGGGGTTAAACATCTGTACGGACTCTGATAAAACGACTTTTACAGACAGATAATTCCACATCCATATTGTTCTTACGGTTAAAAAAAAACAAAACAAAAAAACGTTCTTTTGGCTTAGACTAAATCTTTTTTGTTCCAGTCTAAACGCTTGAACACGTGTCCTATGTAAAGTCATGTTTGTGAATAGAGTCACACCTAGTCACACCTGCCACCATGTGACTTACACAGCCTTCTACAGCTTTGTATTCCTGGCACTATAGTATCCCTTTAACATCAGATTGAAATGCAAACCATTGTTTGTCATGCAGTAATCATTGCTTTTTCTATCTCTTAGGTGTAGGTCCTGCATATGACCAAGTTGGGACACATCAGTCTATCATGATAAGGGTTCCTGACCACACTGTCACTTCTCACCTCACTGATATAACAGGCCCAATTGCTATTACCTCGGCCAATCCAAGTGGAGAGTCTGACAGCACTCACCATGACATGGTTATATCGTACGTAACATAAACGTTTATTATTTTTAGTGGGTCTTTATGGTATAAGAGATGATGCAAGGAATGCTAGAACCTTTAGTAATACTATTTCCATTTGTACATTTTCTCTCTCAGACGTCTGAGTGACAAGCTCGATGCAGTTCTTTGTGATGGAACTTCCAATGAAGTTGTAGGATCTACTGTAGTAAATTGCTTGAAGATAGATGAAGGTGAGTTGTATTAACTAAGAAATGCCTTGATGTACTTATATAATGTCTTATGATTACATGTTATGTGTCCTACAAATTAAGTACTCAACAGTTAATTTGCGGTTGTTTTATTGAAGTTCACCTGAATGGCATAGAATATAGACATTTCTAGCAGTAAAGTGATAGTTTAAAGAGGTAGAAAAGTGGATCTCAAAAAAACAACTCTTCCTAAACACTGACAAAACTGTCATAATGATCTTTGGAACAGTACCTAAATTACACAAATTACACAATTCCCACCTATCCATCAAAACAAATTCAAATGGCACACTGACTGCAGTCCACTCTTTCAAATACTTGGGTATGTTGTTAGACCCCAATCTATCTTTTGGCCTCCACATAGAAAAACTTGCATCTAAACTTTATCCAAAACTAGGTGCCCTGTACAGAAACAAATCCTGCCTAAGCCCTTTAGTAAAGGAAAAGATTGTACAGCAAATGCTGATGCCAACCATTGATTATGGGAATGTAGTATATGCAACTGCACCACAATCCCACATTAATAAACGCAATACATTGTATAACTCGTTCTGCCGATTTGTGCTACAATGTAATTACAGGACACACCATTGTGACATGCTAAAATAACTAAACTGGCTGTCGCTGGAATCCAGACGAACCCTTCATCTTTCCAGCCTTGTGTTTAAGAGCTTTTCTGGGAAACTCCCACCCTACTTGAGCAAAATGCTCTCCTTAGCTTTTCTCACCTCCTATAACCTCCGATCCAGTACCAGCACTTTACTTAGTCTACCTCAATGCAAAAAGAAAGCAGCCCGATCCTCCTTCTCCTATAGAGCACCGCAATTGTGGAACAACCTCCCGCACACTTTAAAATCTTCCCCAAGCCTAGAGTCCTTTAAGAGATCCCTCTCTATATACCTCAAAACAGAATGCACATGTCATGGGTGATTATATATTTCCTACCTGTTCTATGGTAAAGTTTGTATATATTGTGTATTAATATTGTTTTTGTATTTGTATTGTAGTTGTAATTTAGTGTACCCTAATATAACAATGCAATGTTTTGTGGACCCAGGACATACTTGAAAACGAGAGAAATCTCAATGTATCTTACCTGGTAAAATATATTATAAATAAATATCAGAAAATTAAAGTTGTACTGCAAATTACTATGCGTATACAATCAGTAGACATTGCTAATAACCATTATGAAGAAACTTTTTTTAACACTTAAGTATAATTCCCAAAATATAGTAATACAGCTCTCATATTTTCTACTTGCTCTTTCTGTAAGAGAAGTTACTGTATCTGGATATTTATCATATGAAATATACATGTAACTGGTTTAAAGAAATACTCATAGGTCTTAACTCCAAATCACATACTTTATTAACTTAAAGGGATACTATAGGCACCAAAACAACTTTAGGTTAATGAAGCAGTTTTGGTGAATAGATCACACCATTGCATTCTCAGTGCTCAATTCTCTGCCATTTAAGCGTTAAATCACTTTGTTTAAACAGCCGTAGCCACACCTCCCCTATGTGTGACTTAAACAGTCTTCCTAAAAACTTCCTGGAAAGAAAGAAATAAGAATATACGTCCTTTATTGCACACAGAGTTTAATTTAGAACTCTTGTTCCTTTAATAGCCTGCTAGAGTTAGCAGGAGCTATACTTTGGCTCTGCTGAATTTTAGTTTTGTCCGAATACATCCTAAAGAAAATTATGTTTCTTCTAAACTAATTTAGTCCATTTGGATATTTTGTTTTCAGATGAAACTTGTTTATTATTTTTATTTTAAAATTTCATTCAGACATATGAAATTCCGCTATCTGTGGCTGTATCTTGCAGCCATTTAACAGATAACTTCCTATACTGATACGCTTGTAGGACTGCCATATTTAAGGGTACCAAGTTAGGGGACTGAGTAGATAGCTCCCTTATTTGGTATCCTTATTGCAATATTACATAAGGATTATGGAGCTATCTAAAAAGATGACAAAAATCTAAATTAAGGTCCTATAGGTCAATTAAGAAAATATTAATAAAGATAAAGTAGTGGGAGAGATTACAATAAAATGAATGGGGGGAACTTAGTTAGTGTCCACCCTCAAGCCTCCCCCATTGGCTTTGGGTGGGGGCTTTAAATATAATAACAGAGGGCCTATTGTACCCCCATCCCTACTCAGTGGTGAGGGCTAATAATATAAAAAACCTTGCGTGAGAGTACAACACTTAGGCCTGGGGATTCTCCATAGAAAAAGCCTGAATCTCACAGCTGTCATTTGTGGTGGCTGTAGGGATTGTAAAAAGTTGACAGCATAGCTATGCCTTTTATCAACCTCAATAAGACAAAGACAAAATAAGACAGTCCCTACTTTGTCTTATGATATCTTTGGATTGCGTTGCAAATTCAATGAAATACTGAAAAGTCACAAAATCGCTTTAAGGCATTGATATAAATATATATAAATGTAAAAGAATGGTCAGTTAATCAGTGCTTTTTAAAAAGTTGGATTTGATAGATTTAGGTTAAAAAAAGACTCAAGTTACTAATTTGTGTATATATTTTCCTCTTTATATAATTGTACCAAGGTTTTTGCACATTGAAATTGTCCTTAATGATCCATGTATTGTTTTGTGGAATATATTAAAATTGTTCACATCTCCTTTTTAGGTATTGTCACAATACTGCGTGAAGGATGTGTACCATCAACTAGGATCATGCAGCTGTTTGAAGTAGCAAAGACCATGGAGGACATGATGTAGATTATGGAAAAATAAGAATTTTATTTATAATATGTATTTAATTTAACTTTGTTTAGGTGAATAAATTTTTATTGAATGGCTTGAGTGATAAGAGTGTATTACTGCTTAATATACAATTTGAAAATGTTGTGGTGCGAGTAAAAATATGATAAATTCTCCTCTAACTGATACAAATTCAGATTTTCTATCCCTTTGTGGTAGAACAATGTTAGAAATACTGCACCAACTTCTAGACCAGAACCGATGCATGCTGGTAATACTCCAAAACCGGAACTATACAGTCCATTGTTGACTTATATTTATTTGTTCTTTTGAATCACAACTCATGGTTTTGTTTAAAAAGCAGGGAGCCGGAAGGCTAAGAGATGGGTGAAAGCACTGAGAGAAGAGAAAAGCTTTACAAAAAGAAGTAAAAGGAAAGGGGAAAGAATAGTGTTCAGAGAATTAATAAATGCAAAGAGGAACAAGAAAAAAGTAGCTTCTGCAATAATGTGGACACAATAGTAGTGGGTGTTTTGGTCACTGACAATAGTCATTAGCTCTGGGAAGGATGGAACTCAACTTACACCCATGTTAGTGTGGTTGGAGGGGAATTAAGTTGCAGTACTAACAGTAATAATTAGTGCACTTAACTTTTACCCTTTGGGGAAGCACTATAAACCATCAGATACGCAGAGCTGACACCTATGAACCATAAATACTTCTTAAGACCAAATAAGGTGATCGATAGCTAGACGTTGAACCAATCACTATGTCTGGATACCACTGAATAGGTGAAAAGGTAATAGTAACTCACTAACGCTAAGGTCTGCCAAAAGGACGAAACTGATACAATTACTGACTGGTTGGTCTAGTTGTGGAGACTGACTAAAACATACTCGTTCAGCTACCTACAAGCACACTCCTCGACCCCCCCCCCCCTTCCTTAATAAACAAAACGAAAAATCTAAACACTCATAATTTCCATCACCCTAAAGCCCAAATTAAATATGAAAATAATAATGGAAAATGAAGCGTTTGAAAACGCCCGACACTGGTTTTGGCGCTAGTATAATGCGCCTTTGTCTGGGGCTAGTCAGAGGACTCCTTTTTTAAATAAGTGAAAAAAATTATACAGGATAGCACACCTAAACTACTGATGAAATATCCTGCTAAAGATGGATAGAGAGACCTAAATTAGACAACCATAACCACTGTCTCACTGAAAAAATAGCCCACACCTGAGGCTATCAATTGAAAAAAATATATACGTGACTAATGAACCTAATCAGTAGTGAAATCAGGACATGATGTTAGGCAGGCATCCTACATGAGCTCCCAGGAGACAGCTAAGTGGAACGCATTCAGAGCCGCAGTGGAATGCACGCGGCGGGCATCCAGTGTTCTAACATCACAAAGAGATCCAAACTCCCTCTTATCCGGCCTGCGAGAGGGAGATAAGAAGATCTTCGGGTCTACAGTGTGTTAACCTGGTACTTTATGCTTCTCATTGGGACAGTTTTTTTGTTTTTTTTTAAAGATTCTTTATTTATGGGTTTTTAAGTTAAACATTCATACAGAAAGAAAGAATGTTAGGTTGAAACAAGGTTGTAACATCAAAGAGTAACATTCAATTGAACATAGGTTAACTTGGTATATGCATTATACATTGGGTCATCTTGGTGTTATTAAGGGTGTTTGGTCTGGTCTACGGCTGGGTGCTCTCTGATAGTAAGAGAGTTATGTCCGTTCATCATCCCCCTTTCGAATGGTGTGGTTCTGTCTTTAGAGATGGGCTGAGGGGGAGAGTTGGTGCCAGGCCAGTGTTGAGTTCCAATGTTTGAGGTGGGATTACTGTAAGGGGGGGTGTGTAACCTGGAGACAGGTCAGTAGTCTTTAGTGAGGAGCCTCGTGGGGGTGCTCCTGAGGTGTGATGGGGGGAGTGTTAAGGGTGTGTTGCCACTCGCCCGGAGGCCCCGCATCCAGTATGGGGGGGGGGTGGCAGGAGGGGATTGGAAGGGGGGTTGACGTGGTGTCTGTGGGGTCCATGTGTTTGGCGGCATGGTGCGTGTGTTTGAGGACAGAGTTGATTTACCAGGGGGGGTGGTGTCTGCATCGATCCATGGGTCCCATATATTGTGGAACGACTTTGGGGTGTCGTGTATTTGTGCAGTCAGGTTGTCCATGTCAGTGCTGTCAGTTATTTTAGTGTGGATGTGGGATTGGGTTGGTATGTGAGGGGTGGACCAGACTTCCGCTATGGCTCTGCGTGTGGCTAGGGCCACCCTGGCTATCAGTTTGTTTTCGTTTCGAGTGAACGGATCGATAGGTTTGGAGAGAAGTAGAGCCCAGGGATCCATGGGGACCGGTCTGGAAAGTATGCGTGTTAATAATTTTGTGACGCTTTGCCAGAGGGGTTTTGGGCACGTGGAGGAATGTGCCCGTTTCCCCGCACAGTTTCCAGCAGTTGCCATTGGGGATTTGTTTCATTGTTGCAAGTCGGGTTGGGGTGAGATACCATCTGAACAGCATCTTATACGCTTGTTCTTGGTGGGTCACACATATGGAGATTGATTTGTTGGCTGCCCAGATGTCTGTCCAGTCTGTGGGATCGTCGGGGGAGCCCAGGTCTTTCTCTCGGGCTGTTATATATGGTAGGGAGATTTGAGTGTAGTGTGTAGTGAGGATCATGTATAGTTCGGATATCTGGCTCTTGCGTAACAGGGAGCGTATGCTGTCGCGTTCAAAGTCGGTAAGGGGGGATGTGGCTGCGAAGCGTACAGAGTCGGATGCCGGAAAGCTGCGGAGTTGAAGGAACCTGAAGTGGTCAAACTTTGTCATGGTGGAGGTGTGGGGGATGTCTATGTATTGGATAAGTTTGCCGTTTGGGTATAGGTGGCCAAGCCGAACGATATCTCTGTCCTCGAAGTGGGCATAGTGCTGTGGTGAGAGTCCTGGAGAATGGGAGTAAGGGGTGAGAGGCCGGAGGAGAGGTCAAATTTGTCACTAAGGCGGTCCCAAAGGTCTATGGAATAGGTGATCACAGTTGAGGTTGTGGGGGGGGCAGTGGTCTATGCTGTTTCGGTAGCCATATGTATAGGGAGGGGTGGTCTCGTCCGAATATGAGGTGTTCTAAGTCAACCCAGCGTTTATGGTCAGGAGGGAGGTGCCAGTGTTGAATTTGTGCCAGGTGGGCTGCGTGTTGGTAATACAGTAGGTTGGGGAGTCCTAAGCCGCCTGAGTGTTTAGGGACATATAGTGTTGATCGGCGCACTCTGGGCTTGCAATCATTCCAGATGAAGCGGTCTATGGCGGTTTGTAAGGTTCTTAGGTCTGTCTTGTTGCAGGGAATGGGTAGGGCCTGGAAGGCATAAAGAAGTTTAGGGAGGAGATTCATTTTTATGGAGGCTATTCTGCCTAGCCAGGAGATGTTCATGGGTTTCCAGCGTTGGAGGTTGGCGTGTGCTTTGCGGTATAGGGTGGTGTAGTTGTTGTTGTACAGGGAGGCTACGTCCGCAGTGAGCTGAATTCCCAGGTAGGTGATTGCTGTGGGGCAGATGCGGAAGGGGAATTTTTGTTTCAGGGAGGTTAGGGTAGGTGTCGGAATGTTGAGGGGTAGGGGACAGTTTTTAAAGTGCAAGATTTTTATATGTTTATTGGACGGTGTCTATCTGTAATAAATTTGAATAGAAAGCACCCTCTGTTGCACTATATGACCGAGTGGACTGCAGGGATTTTAACTCTTTGAGTATATTGACACAATTTTTGGTCATTGATAATCTTTGTATCGGTTTTCCTACATAAATAGGTATTAAACCGATACTATACAATAATCTGCAGCTTTACCAGTGTGACGGAACCGCTGGCACCCTGACCGGGTACCTTCCGCCGACGGATGCTCCTAGTGCTTTCCGAGGACTCCAAGCACTCTGTCTGACACCATAACCACTGCAGACCCCACGAACCGCCGCAGCTTGGTTGGGATCTCGCCGTCTTCACCCACTCTGGACCCAGGACCAGGGTCCAGCTTCCAGTAGGTCAACCTCTCTCCGAATTCCAGAGAGCAGGAACAGGAACAAGCTCTTAGCAGAGCTTAGTGATTATACCCTGGGGAGTATAGTGATTATAGCAATCCCCAGAGTGTAGTTTCTCCAATCCCCCAAACATGAGCCGAAACTTCATGAAGGTACAAGATGATCTGTTTATTGGCACACAAAGAACCTTCTTTTATGCAGGTCCCCATGCAAGGGGACATCCCACTGGGTGGGACACAGTACAACCAATCACACAATGGTTACATCCCACACATCTCCTCCCCTTAGCCTGAGAGGTAACCCAATTATCCATACATTTTAAAACACACTTTTTACCCAACTTTCATAACTCTAAAACTATACATCACATTCACATAAAACTACATATTCACAATCAATCCATTCAGGGGAACAACATATTAAAAAATGGCCTGAATCAGACCATGGGTGCAGAAGTTAGCACAAGTATCTTTTGGGGCCTGGCTGGCAGCATGGATATCTGGCCCAAACTGGTTTCAGAGTCTTCTATTCTGGAGATAATTGAGAAGTAATGCAATTATCTCCAAGGACAGAGGCAAAACTCCATTAGCCACATGGCAGACAAAGGACAACAAAAGACATAAAAATACATACTGTTACATTTATCACATAGAACCTACACATTTCCAATTTACCGAACACATAATAGCATATATAATATTGCAGACCGCCTGAATGCAATCTGCTACACAGTCTTAAAGGGACATTGTTCCTAAAAGTCATAATATGTCCAGGGATGGTTTTTAAAGGGCCAGCAGTAGCACCATACAAATCCAATATGCCCAAATATTGTACTTGAAGGGCCAAATAACCCAGGGCCATAGTCATGAGGCAAGAGGCAGGCTCCTCCAACATCCAGGAGAAAATCCGGTGACAAAAGGCGTTTCGTCACAACCAGAGTTTTTCCAACCTATATCATGGTAGGTAAATAGTCTGTTATTAAGCTGATACAACTTTTGCAATTGAATACAAGTATCTCATTTGTATCTCATCCAGTTTGATTTCCTATTGCTACAAGCATTCAATTTCTATATATATTTTTTGGCAATCTTTATTAGCACATCCTATTCTATCTCCACTGTAGTCCTGATTTCAATACTGATTAGGTTCATTAGTCACGTATATATATTCTCCATTTTTAAATGTCCGCACCAATTTATTAGGTACATCCCTCGAGAGGAGTCATCCAGTCCTAATGAACGATGGGTGTGTTTAGAAAGAAACACCACTCCCAAACATTACGGTGGGGAAAAATAAATGAATGAATGAATGACAACTACTGATCAATTGATCCTAAAGGTCCATATCTATTAATCGTAACTACTTACTGTAATATAAAATACACTGCTGTCTAAGGGTTATTCCGAGTTAAGGAGGTAATCGCTCTCCATTGAGCATCCAAATGATATTATATGTGTAAAAGGCTTTTGCCGATCATTAAAAAATACACATATAAAGACACAATCATACTGTAATAGTCATTATTAAGTACACTGCTTATCTATAGATTTATTCAGTATCAAGGAGGTCAAAAAGACCTATAGGAGTGCGAGATCCGCTCATTAAATGTAAAAAACAATGTTGCTGATCATGACAGAATTACAGGTGTAAAAACACAGGACCTAAGATGCTCCGTGGGAAAAGCACATTCAAAGTATTTGTGGGGATATGCTGTTGTTTTGGGGTGTTTCTGGACTTTGGGTAAAACTGGATATTTTCTACCTGTGGTAATTGAGTTAGTCCATTTTGTTTGGTAATTGTATCACAGGCAGAGGGGAGGGTTTGCGTACATTAGCTGGGAGTGTCTAACTGTACAATACTGTGTTAATTGGCTGTTGTGACTTTGTGTCCTGTGCTCCACAAGGTACACGTGGGTGGTAAGCTTGTGGGGAAAACTGTATATATTAAATGCATTTGTGCTCATTAAACCAGTTTTACTTCACCCTCAATTTAGAGTCCTGTCTCTTATTGGGGGAAACAGCTACAAAGGATTGCTATGCTCTTCATTCTCCCTTGCTATAATCACTAAGCTCTTCTAAGAGCTTGTTCCTGTCCTGCTTCACTCTCTGGGGAAAGAAAGGTTCACCCATTGGAACCTTGAGCCTTGTTGTTGGTCCAGGGTGGGTAGGAGACAGCGAGACCCCAACCAAGCTGCGGCAGTTTGTGGGGTCTGGGGTGGTTATGGTCTCTGGTGAAGTGCTTGGAGTCCTCGGGAAATGCTAGGAGCATCCTTCAACGGAGGTACCCAGTCGGGGTGCCAGGTGATCCGTTTCAGTGATGTCCCCATAAATGTCTTGAAATGGATGTATCGTTTTTGTATCTTACTGCACGAATATGTTCCAGGATACGTAATTTAAATTGTCTGAAGGTTTTTCCCACATATTTCTTTCCACAAGAACAAGTGAGAAAATACACTACTCATAGTTTTGCAATTTAAAAAATCCCTTACTGAAATCTTACTATTCTGTGAAGTACCTTCAATCACTTTGGAATCTCATAGAATACATTTACAGGCCATACATTTGCCACATTGATAGGTCCCTATCAATGAGTTTTTAAGCCAGGGTCAATACGTTTTTGAGATGTATATCCTGTGTGAGTATAAGCCAAAAGCAATTCAAAACAGATTTTGCCGGTTCCCACCCCAGATCAAAATCCGCAATGCATCTGATCTGCAGATTTTCTGGATCTTTCTGGGTATTTTTAGCATGTCCATTTCTAAAGCTCTCTGGTACGCTCTCTTTAGACATCGATTGGGATATCCTCATTCCTTAAAGTGTGTATGGAGCTCTTTTGCTTTTACCCTTAAGTCCTCTAATGTTGAGCAGTTCCTGTGTACTCTGAGGTACTGTCCTATTGTCCTTTTTGAGGGGTTTAGGTTGGTAACTCTCCCATTCCAGAAAACTATTTGTGGCCGTAGGTTTCCTAAGCAATGTAGTTTGAAGATGCTTGTTTTCATCTACTGAGATTGTGAGATCTAAGAAATGTACGCGCGTCGGGCGTTTTTTGTAATGCTTCTTTTTCCATTATTATTTTCTTTATTTAATTTGGGCTTTAGGGTGATGGAGATTATGAGTGTTTAGATTTTTCATTTTGTTTATTAAGGAAGGGGGGGCTCGAGGAGTGTGCTTGTAGGTAGCTGAACGAGTATGTTTTAGTCAGTCTCCACAACTAGACAGGTCCAGTCAGTTATTGTATCAGTTTCGTCCTTTTGGCAGACAGAGTTAGTGAATTACTATTACCTTTTCACATATTCAGTGGTACCCAGACGTAGTGATTGGTTCAACGTCTAGCTATCGAACACCTTATTTGGTCTTAACTAGTATTTATGGTTCATAGGTGCCAGCTCTGCTTATCTGATAGTTTATACACATTCCCACTGAGGGACCTATTGGAATTTACCTGAGTTCCGTGGATCGTCTTTACATACCAAGTCTAAAGAGACAGTTTGGAGTAAATTGACTTTGTGTAGGGTCGGAAGGAATCACCTTAATACCTGTCAATTTCCTGCCCCGACTGTGACAGAAAACATAAAGGGAGGGAGGGTGGGACAACTTCACAGGTAATTATCAAAAACTAAAATGGCCACTTACCCCTCCTAATTGACCACTACCTATGCCTACTGACTTCTACCCTACACACTGACTAACATCTAACAGCCTAGCCCTACTTAGTTCCCTATCAAGGCTCACTCTGGCCTAGTCTCACTCCGTGAGCTACAGGAGTACCGAAGGCCCTGAGTTAGTATTCCCTTAAACACATTTATTGCAGTTTAAAGGCACATTACTGTGAGTATTATTGCAGGTCTGTTATACACTTAGACATTAGAAACGAAAAGAGAAATTTGGGCCAAAAATAGGGACTGTTCCTTCTAAATAGGGGCAGCTGTGAGGTATGCAAATGATATGTGGGTATAATGCAAGGCAAAATCATTGAACACTGTCTTGTACTGAAGATACTAAAAAGTACTAAATAGTTTTTTTCCCAGGGAGGATACAATCTCATTAAGGCTCCGCAATTCAGGGGTTATGTATAGTCATTGTAGCTGTGGACTGGTTTAACCTGCAGTAAAGGATTTTCCCAAAAGAATAATGAAGAAATATGCTCTCATCCCTGTGAGATACACACATCTTGTGGGTGGAATGTATCTATAAATAGCCGTATATCAGCTTTCTAGGAAGTGAAACATTAAACATGAGTGATGTACTTAATTGCTAGTTGTAGACTGGGTGTTTTGGAGTTTCCCTACACAATATGATTGTTTAATTAATTATATAAAAATCACGTGTTAAAAAGAGTGGGTAATGACTTCAGAGTATTCTTTTATAGTATTCATGCAAAGTAATCATAGAGTTAATGGGATATTTATAATATACATTTAGTGCATCACTGAAAATTGTTGCAAAACCACACATTTAAAAACACAAGATAGAAAATCAAAACATTAAGAATTATAACTTCCTTATGCATTTTGTCCATTTTAAATTATGTCTTTAATCTATTTACATAATCTCTCTTTTACATTAACAAGCAATTCTCTGCAAAGTAATTTCCTATAACTTGTATTGGTCCATGCAAAAGACAGAAGCACATTATATAAGGGTGTGTACCTAGAGAGAAGTACAATCTTAACTTTACTTGAATACAATACAAAATTTAAGAAATTAGATAAATTCACCTTAACCCCTTAAGGACCAAACTTCCTGAATAAAAGGGAATCATGACATGTCACACATACCATGTGTCCTTAAGGGGTTAAAGAAAAATAATTCCAAGCACCATAACCACTACAACATTTCCTGGGGTCTTCGCAAGAATACGTTGTTAAACTATTTAAGAGTATGACAACTTACCTGGGGTCTGCCAGGTGCCCCTTTCCCTGTAGCCTGAAGCTTTTGCAAGGAGCTTCTATTAGCTCCATTGAGCTAAGCCATACAGGGCTGGTGTTAGCTGTGGCCTCCCTACAGACCTCTTAAATTGTTAGACTACTTACTGTAGGAGAGGGTGAGGGCACTCCTAGCACAATCACCACTTCAGAGGACTGTAGTGGTTATCGTGCTTGGAGTATTCCTAGGTGTACATATATAGTGATCAAATGTATACAGAAAACAAATCTTAAAATAACATACTAACACAAACTAATTTACAATCTTGATGCTACTTTTTACCAGGCGACTGCTACTCTTCGAATGTAGTGACTGTTTACAAACTACAATATTTCACAAGTAGCAATTGTGAGTTACTGGCTGCCGCTACTAAAAGCCAATCACTAAGTAGTGGCTTAAAGCACCTCTTTTTCTCCATGCAATACAATAACCTCTACTTAGTACCTGCTTTGCAATGCTGGCGCTACACCTTACCACTAACCCAAAAAACATCATCTTCTGGTCTGGTGGAAAGAAGTTAACAACCGCTAGCTCTAATTACATCCTATATGAAAATAAAGGTTAACGATATGGCATTACATTTAAACGCCAAATGCTCTTTACCATGGACGGTTGCCACAAACCTCTTAAGGAGTGTGGAAGCTGGCCTCCTGCCCACCAACTATGGTCCAGGTCGGAGACCCCGTTCAGGAGTTAACCTCCCCAGCATCCATTAGCAGCTTTCCTTGGGTGCCCTTGGTTCGGCACTTTCCCTTCTTTCGAATGGAACCGAACGCTAGCTCCCTGGCGGCCGTTCTCATGAACCAAACCCACGAATAGTCCTTAGGGGTACTTAGCCGCGACCGCTATGAAACTAATTTCGGCATGAGGAATTTTTGGGTCCCCGGTCACCTCAGCGGTACTTAGCCACGAATCTTATGGAACTGTTTTCGTCATGAGGTGCCCATGCAGTTCCCGAACAACTTAGTCCATGTTTTTGAAATCCACCAGGAGAGCGCTTTTTGGAGGAAAGGTGCCTGAGACTAAGGGGAACAAATGCTACCTGAGAAAAAGGCAGTGCAACCTGTATTGCAGCCGCAGAAGCTCACAAAAGTTGACCAGCAAAAGCATCAAACTCCCTGAAAACTATTTTATTTTTTTCGTAGGAACGGAACCCAGTCAGTAAGTGAGGAGTGTCTGTATACACTTATTTATTTATTTTTACTGATTTAGTAAATGTAAAGTTTTAATTGACAATTATAGGATTGAGTAACCTTTTTTTGTTCTTTTATTTTTTTACAAATATAATGCAATTTAAACTAGACTTTTCTCTGGCTCTAAGTAAGACTAGTGAGTAACATCAAAATTATTTTTTAATATAGTAATCCTTTCAGAGTTTTGTTATAGTAATTGGATTTATTTTAACCCCTTAACTACACATGACATGTCTGACATGTCATGATTCCCTTTTATTCCAGAGGTTTGGTCCTTAAGGGGTTAAATGAGCTAAATGTAAAAAAGAAAAAAAGAGAGAGAAAATTTCATCAATACCTCTTTCTGACCTTTGGTCAGAAAGAGTTTGAAAAAAAATCTGTTTCCTTTAAAAACTTGATGAAAGGATTATTATATTGCTGTGTCTAGAAGTATGTATTTGTGTGTAGGATGTAGTCAGGGCTGGATTTCCCACAAGGACACCAAGGCCCTGACATTGGGGGGCAGGCAGAAGAGGGGTGGTATGGCCAGTGGAGATATCAAAGATCTCCCTCACTGGACAGCCTATTCTCCTGCTCTAAAAGAGGGAAGCTCTCCTTTTTCTGCACTATATCGGAGTGCTGCTGCTGGTAACCGTGGCAATGCTCTGATACATTTCCCACTACAGCTCCTGACACCACTACAGCCCATAAGAGAAAAGAGGGTTGCACTCAATCATAAAAATCACAGGGTGCTAACAGAGTATTGGTCAGCATACCCCATAGAACATGTATCAAGGAAAAAATCTCAGGCACTCACTGTGATAAGTTAGGCAACTTTAATGGACAAGCTTGATAAAGACCTGGGTACAAGTCAAAACGTTGCGGTATCCATTAAAGCTGCTTAAATTATCACAGTGAGTGCCTGAGATTCTTTCCTTGATACCACTACAGCCCCCTTCTCACCACTATACCCACTAACCACCCCACAATAGTTCCTCTCTTCCCACTATAAGCCCCTTTCCCACACTATAACCCATATACCCCAACTACAGCCCCTGTCACCCCACTGTACCCACTATCCACCCAACAATGGTCCCTTATCACCCACTACAACCCCAATTCCCACCTAAAGGTCTTATCCCTACATTATAGTGCACATCCCTCCCCGATAGCCATTACCCCCCGCTGCAGCCACTATCTCCCCACTATAAGCACTGTAGCCCCACTAGAGCCACTATCATTCCCTACAACCCCAAATGCATACACACAAGCAGCCAACCCCAGACATGCAACCACTACAATCAGCAGTGTCATGTCCCTTTAACCCATGTATCATAACTCAACTTTGAATTCTATGTGTCGTCTTGCTCAGAAATGTTTTAGACTTGAGAAAGGGAGGTTCTCCCGAAAGCTTGTCATTAAAAATTTTAAAAAGCATTTGTGCTTATATCTGTCTGGGAGTGTGTATATTTCTGTGTGGAAGGGGGTAAGGCCAATGTTTTTTTTAAGGGGCCCAATATTTCAAAAAAGCAGTGTCTTTACCTAGACCAGGCATAGGCAACCTTCGGCACTGCAGATATTTTGGACTACACCACCCATGATGCTTTGCCAGCATTATGTGTGTAAGAGCATTATGGGGGATGTAGTCCACAACATCTGGAGTGACGACGGTTGCCGATCCCTGACCTAGACCATTTGAGCAGAGTGTACAGAATTATTACAGTACTGCACTGAGTGCACCTGAAAAAACTGAGCATATGCCATTCAAGGTCACTATCTTGAAGAGATAATTGCTAGTAAAATGTTGACATATGATGTGATGTATTAGATAATTCCATTTTAGGATTTATGTTTCAGTCAAACTAAGGATATTAATAGCATCTAGCAGTACATGCAGTCTCTGCTAGTTGTATATGTTGTAACTTGTTTGATCTAAGTAAAAAATAATTATGTAAAATAATAACTAAATTTAATCACAGTGCTCAGACCTTCCCCAGACATTTCCACATGTTGTATTTTTACAACCTGGATATATAATAACAGTTTCAAGGGGATATTCACCATTTAATTTGCATATCCCAAAATACATACTTCAAAATAAATACACCTGTTTTTTTTAGAAAACATATCAATACAAAAAGTATCATGAAAACCAAAGAGCTATCAAAACAAGTCCAAAGTTTCAGAGAATCCCCAATTAGGTTTTGGTTATCTATTATATGAAATCCATTGTTGAAACATTAACGGACATTAACGGCACAACTGTAACCATGCCTAAAGGTGTCATCCACCAAAACTAAGTGACCAAGTAAGGAGGACGGTGGTCAGAGAAGTAAGACATGAGATGGGAAAATACATTCATGAGACAACCGTAATCTGAATGTTGCTCAAACCTGGATTAATGGATATGTAGCACAAAAAAATCCACTGCTGACAATATCATATCACAAAAGGCTTAGGGTGAGGAAATAAAGTGTACTGTGTCTTTAAGACTTATCTTATACTAGAGTGTAAATATATACACCATGAAATAATCAGTGAAAAAAAATGTGTCAAAGTGCACTGTGCTCGAACACATCAATCTGTGTGGTATTGTGCACGTATATACACACAAGTGAAAAAATAATATCGACACTATACTCACTAAGGAGTATTCCTCTTGGCTTGAGATACTATACTGGGATACTGTGACAAGCCGAGAGGAAAATATTGTATCTTTTTTGCGCAAGAAAAGAATTGTATTTGCACATGCTTCTTCCTTCTTGGGCCTTACTGACTGACATACTTTAGTGAGGAGAGTGTGCAATTTGGTCATAAGGGAAATTCTTTCACGGTTGAGCTTGGTGAACTTATCTTGCCACATATACAGTTACAAAAAAGCAGGAACTGGATATATTACTATGGCTTCAAAATTGGCCAGGAAACTAAACACTTGTCCAAGAGAGAAAACAAACTCCAGAATAAAACAAAGAAACGCCTATCCTTGTTTCGTCTCCAGAAATGGGGGCACTGGTAAAGACAGATATTTTAAAAGTCACAATTACAGAGAATAAAGATGAACCAGAGAAAAGTCCCATTAGAAAGGACCTACAAGCCTACCTGCAAAAATACTTGGACACATGTTTTGAGTCTAAATTAGTTAAAATCAAGTTGAAGAAATTAGAAGAGACTTTCTGGTGCTAGGATCAAAGGTCGGGATCAATAAAGACAAGATTGATGCCTTAGGTTTACAACTTCCTCAGCGAAAACACTCTAAAAGAGACCTAAAAAAGAAAATTATAGAAGTGGAACAAAAGCTAGCTGAGGCAGACTCAGACTCGGAGACATATTTATTTATTTATTTATAAAATATTTTACCATGATGGATACATTGAGATTTCTTTCATTTTCAAGTATGTCCTGGGTCTTTGTCCACAAAGCATAGCATTGTTACAGTAAGATACAATATTAAAAAATACAATATAGAAACTATATATATATATTTTACACACACATATATAAATTTAATTCAAACATATCAGAACAAATAATACATAAGTTAGAAAACTTTGTGCTTGAGTTCTTCAAAAAACTGGCTCTTCAATCAGACTCCCAATACAATCCTCTAGAGCAGGGGTAGGCAACCTACGGCACTAGTGCCATGCACGGCACCTGAGGTGCCTTTGCACAGAACTCAAGGCTGCTAGAGCCAAACAGGCTCTGGCCTATCAGGAGTCCCAGTAAAACTTCAGATATCTGCTAATACGAAGAGGTGGTGAAGGACAATCCTCAATTTATGCATTGCAGCACGTAGAGGAAGTGATCTCAGAGCACTTCATTCCAGCACTTGTGAATGGGAATCCACACAGTATTAGAGCAGCTCGCAGTTGTTGTTGCAGCTCCTGTCCTTGACCTGTACCTGGCTGGCCTGGTCCCCACTGGAACCCAGGGAAGCCACCCACACTGCTAGATATACACAGAAATGCAGAATAACCCTCCCCTCATACAAATAATACGGACAGCCCACACACAAACATACACACAATCCGCACAAATGCAACACCACTAACAATCCACATACATGCACACAACCCCACATACAGCCTCTCACATGCAACACCCCAAACGGCCCTCACACACTACCAAACACACAAGGTGACATATCCATCCACACACACAATTCCACAAGCATCCCTCATACACAGCCTACATTCATATGTATCATACACACCTCAATTTTAAAAAAAATAGGACCGGCACGCTACGGGACATCACAATCCTATATCGGCACAGTGCTACTAAAAGGTTGCCTACCCCTGCTCTAGAGCGATGCCATAGAAAAGTGAGACCATCAAATCTTCTGGATAGTGTACCGAAGAATGTTCTAATATGCTGCTAATATGATGAATTTTGAAACTCTTTTGATAGTCTAAGTTAGAAGAAATTGAAAGAAGATAGTGTAAAATCTCAAAATTACTTTGTTAAAGGGATACTATAGTGCTAGGAATACAAAGTTGTAATATTGCAAAGTTAAGGGAACAGGGTTAAAAAAAGAGACAAGGAAATAGGAATACAGATAATTTGATACTTAGGAATGTATTTGCTCCATGGAATTAACTTAAAGAGTAATCTGAAAAGCAAGGTTCTTTAACATTGCCTCTAAAGCATATGATGATTATTATTGAGAACTTAGATTTAACCCCTTAAGGACACATGACCTATATGACATGTCATGATTCCCTTTTATTCCAGAAGTTTGGTCCTTAAGGGATTAAAGGGATACTGTAGTGCCAGCACAAAGCTGTAATCCTGGCACTATCGTTCCCCCCCTCCCTCACGCCTCTTCACCCTCCCCGGTAAGGGACAAGCACTGATGTCCCTCGGCGCTGCGTTGACCACAGTCCCACGATGAGTGGGCTCTAATGCGCATGCGCAGTAAGTGCCATGCTCACATTAGACCTTCCCATAGTAAAGCATTGAATCAATGCTTTTTAATGGGGAAAAATCTGACGCTGGAGGTCCTCATGCAGAGCAGAAACAAAGGTCCATTTCAATTCAGGAAGCTCACTAGTGGCTGTCTGGCAGACAGCCACTGAGGGCAGCCTTAGAGCTGCAATGTAAACATTGCAGTTTCTATGGAACTGCAATGTTTTACATTGCAGCACTAAGTGCAAAAGGGACACTGTACATGAGTGCCTACAGTTTCCCTTAGAGAATATTGTGAAAATCTTGAGTCCCATAAATTAATCAGGACTAAAAACCTTTAAAAATGTACAACAATAATTCAGTTTACATGTAGAGGAGATTTATTAAGTATATCAGGATCAATTTATTTTGTCTACCTCACTGCTTTGGAAAAATCGGATGAAATAAAAAAATTTAATTTCATTCTCAACGAAGAGAATTCTTTTACAAATACTCACAAGATGCGTAGATGTGATTACATCTATTGGGGAGCCAATTTTCCCCAGGACAATGATAAGTTGGGAAAAGATCTGAATATAGAACTAGATATCAAAGAGCGGTATTTAACTACGTACCTCGTCCCATCCCAAAGCTCAGGGGGTCGGGAAGAGAAACAGGCAAGACCTGGAAGGGCTGGGTGGCTTCAAGCCATTTCCATTAATAAGTCCTCACCTCCTCAAAATGCTTGGGGGATTGATAGAGGGTTTTGTGGGATGAAGCCCATGATCTGGGACTCTTTAACCCTGGATCTCTATTTTTGAGGAAGGGGCAGGATATGCTTTATATTTTTACTTTTAAATCAGACAGCTGCTTCTTAAAAACTCTCTGCCTAAAGAAAAAAAAACAGTGTATATTAATGAAGATTTAAGACCTAAAATTGGAAATTTACATGTTATTGATGGTTAAAGACTCCTAATACAATAATCCGCAAGATATTTATCATTATATATTTTTTGTGTTTTTATATGGTGCCCAAAATCGTGATTAGAAACATTGCTTCTCAAAAAAAAAGAAAGATCAATAGTATAATGCTCTGTCAAGCTACTTGGGGTGGGGTTGTTGACCCCAGAAGAATGTTGGAAGAACTTCGCTGCACAACCCTCTTTTAGTAATGTAATGTAGACTGGCGGAATTGCATTGTAGCATGCTGTGTAGCATGTGTTTTTTTTCTAGAGACACAGTCTGCAAGTTACAAAAGTGGCAAACAACTTCATAGACCAGCATAATCATGATTTGAAGTATTCACTACAATGACAATTTCCTATATATTTCACAGCGTACATTGTCCAATCTTGATTAAAGGAACACTGTAGTCACCTGAACAACTTCAGCTTAATGAGGGTGTTCAGGTGAGAACTATAGCTCCCTGCAGCCTTTCTCATGTAAACACTGTATTTTCAGGGAAAATACACTGTTTACATTGAAAGCTAGGAACACCTCCAGTTGCAGTCACACTGAGTGAACCAGAGGGACGTCGGAGTTGATGGAGGCATAACATGCCTCCATCCACTCAGATCTGCTATCAGCAGAGCACAGGGCAGCACTGTGCACAGCATCCTGTGATTCAGTATCTCCTCCCTCTGTATGTAGACACTGAATTTTCTTCATTGATTGATTCAATTCATTTCTATGAGGAGATGCTGATTGGCCACGGCTGTGTTTTAATCATGCTGGCTCTGCCTCTGATCTGCCTCTTTGTCAGTCTCAGCCAATCTTATGGGGAAGTACTGTGATTGGATCAGGCTATCACATGTCAGCAGACTGCTTGTTTTTCTGAGTCTAACGGCATGCAGATTTGCAGCTTCAGGCTTGAATACAGTAGCATTTGTACTTTATTCATGGAGGCATGAGGGGCCTAGTGGGGCTAGATGGTGGTTTTAACACTATAGGGTTAGGAATGTTTGTGTTACGAACCCTATAGTGATCCTTTAAAATAAACCTTGTTTATCATTGTATAAGAGGTAAATCAGTTCAGTTTTTAAGTAACGTATGTAACTAGCAATAAATATTGGCACATGGGCTGGCATTGGCACTCTCAGATATATTTATATGATGTTCAACAAACAGTAACATAGTGTACATATGTCCTTATTCCAGATATTTCAGTTAGTGCAGGAAGTAGACATGAAGAAAAACAAACATAGAATGTGAAGGCAGATAAGAACCATTTGGCCCTTCTAGTCTGCCCAATTTTCTAAATACTTTCATTAGTCCCTGTCCTTATCATATAGCTAGGATAGCTGTATGCCTATCCCAAGCATGCTAAAACACCCTCACTAACCTCTACCTCTTCAGCTGGAAGGCTATTCCATGTATCCACTACCCTCTCAGTAATGTAATACTTCCTGGTGTTATTTTTAAACCTTTGCCCCTCTAATTTAATGATCTTTTGCTCTGGTAGTTTTTTTTTTTATATATATATATTCTCTCCTTTTTTACTGTGTTGATTCCCTTTATGTATTCAAATGTTTCTGTCATATGCCTATAAGATAAGATCAGCACTGCATTAGTCAGACTTGCAAAACACTCCTCTTTTTACTGCGTACTTAAAAAAATATTCCTGTCTTGCCTGTGTTATACGACTTTAAATGACTGTTGATAGTAATAGAAAGTGAAAATTAATGAGCCCAGGATATTTCACAGAACTGTGCAGTACAGAAGAAGGAAATGACACTAGGGTAAAAAAAATATACCAATTGTGTAATAAAAATAACAATATCCCGATTGTGAAATACAAACATTCCAGCAGGTCACAGATTTCTTTGTAATAAAGTTAAGCTCCTCCTATCTTGCAGTTGTTCCTCTATATATGCACATCAAGGGAACACAAAAAGAAAGGTACAGTGAAGCTGAGTATTGTATTGGAGTCTAGTCTGAATGGGAGAAGCAGGTGTATTACACTGAATCCCTTTATACAACAGGTAAGTCACAAAACACAGTTGTGGAATTGGCTTTAGGATATTACATATTTCATATTTTGTTCTGGAAGCTTAGCACTGTGTAGACTGCATTTTAAAATCAATTTAATATGTTTGATATTCTTTACAATAATTGAATACTTTTGGATAAACTTTTAAAACAATGTAATATTTTGAAAAATATTTTGCTTTTTTGACATATTGATAGTTTTTTTTATATGGCACATTTTTTATATTTTAATATTTCAAAAAATATATATTTTCAAAATGATTTACAATTATTAAATAATTTGAAAAGATTATTCAAAAATATGACATCAAGGTCTTAATTGGTAGATTGGCTGGTGCTTTTTTGGAAATATTTGGTTGTCAGCATATTATATGGCTTTTTCATGTAGGACTGACTGGATGGGATTTTCAAGTTATAAATTCAGCAGTCTTATAAACATAATATCTATCCTTAGTGACATACAATTGTTATTACCTTAGTTTCTTTAAAGAATTGTCTCAAACGAAAGATACTATTTCAGTAGACAAACCAATGTCAGCTAATATGATAATATCCTTAAAATAAATTTTTTAACCCTTGGGTAATGGATCCCTAATTTGCCCCCCTGACATTTCTGAGCGTTTTTATTGGTTGGAACAAGCAAATGCATATTCTTCAGGTCCCATGTAACTGCACCCAATAAATTATTGTACTGGCATTGTCTCTATGGACCTCTTTAAGACTTGAAAGAGTCTAATGGGGTTTGTTCACTGAACAGCAAATTCTTGTCAGTTGAAAACTGAATTTTACATTTTAGGCAAAAAGTGTGGATAGATAGATAGATAGAGAAACATGTTTACTCTGTGCTCTAATGTCTAAAGAAAGTAGCACAATGGGGATAATAATTATCAAGACATAGAGCAATTCTTGTGCAAAGTGAATCGGATGTGTTGTTGCTTTCGCTGACATTACCAGTTAGTCCTCAGTTTTAGAATTGCTAAAGTTTTGCCTTAAATGTACATTCCAAGCTCTATAACCATTGTAGTGTGCTGTAGTGGTTGTGGTGCCTGAAGTGCCCTGGTGCCCACCTATTGTAGATGCAGGGCTTAACTCATTGGCTGAGAGCCAAAAGCTGGTGCTTTCTGCCAGTGAGCTAGCCTTACATTGCAGAGTGCTAGAGTGGTTGTGGCGCTTGTTGTGTTCCTCCTTCAATGCCCAAATAAAAAAGAAAACACTATTTAATAGATATATCCCGATGACAAGCATGCATGTATTTAATTGCAAAAGCTGTAGGTCTCTTGCCTGTTGCCTTTGCAAGCCCTATCCTTCTTCCCCAGCTCGGACTTTCTGTGGCTGATACAGACAAAATTAAGTTCTGCGCTCAAACTCTCATTATTCCTGGGCGGCAGCAATGACTATACTACACATTGGCCCCAATACATACAAGACCAAAGAAAAATGTTACTTGTGCACTATCCCAAATCCCTATGTCCATTTAAATAACAGGAGTTTAGTGTAGGACTCACCTAAGAGGTTTTGCCTTGATGTGGCAGGTGAGCTTACACTTCAATGACCATTGATGTATGCTAAAAACCTCCAGTTATTTAAATGCGCACAGGGATTTGGGATAGTTCGCAAGTAAAATTTTCTTTGACAAAGACATCCCATTGAAGCTCAAAAAGTTTAGGCAAGGCAGGTGCTCTGGGTAATTGCCTGTTTATTGAGTCTTACTTCACTAAACAACCAGGAAGTTATAGGACCTGTTAGTATAAATTTTGTATTTTGATAGATCTTAATAAAAGTTACGTTTTCGATATGGGTTGCTTTTCCATATCAAGAGCTTGTTTAAAGTTGATTTGCTTTTACAACTCTACTTCCCCTTCATTTTTTCGGTCTTAAGGTCTTTTTATAGGATCTGTTTGATTAACAGCCATGGGGTGACAGTTGCATATACATAGCATGATCTGCATTCACTGACACCTGGGATAATTATAATAGCTTGTCATTCATTGCCTCAACAGGTACATATCTGACTTTTGATTCTGTATCAATAATTTGTAAAACATAACAGAGACACGTTTATGATGAACGAATACTCAGATGCTTAAAAAATTTATAAACCAAACGCTCACTGATAAATAATATTTCTTCCAGATTTGACCGTTTTGGGCAACAGCTTGTTTGGAAAAAGACAAGAACATTCTTTACTACAGTTCTCTGTACAATCTGCACACCGCACATAGTGGGCCATGGAGGGGTTTCCTGCTGTGTTCTACAGTGAACCTGCCGTTCTGGGACTACTTGCAAATGCTGTCAGTGCTTTTCTTGTGTGCATGCAAAACTTTGCTCTATTTCACACATCTATTCTTCCTACTGGAGCAGAAAATATTCTAGCAGGTAAGGATCAAAGTATTGAATTAGTTTTAGGGGAACCATAATCACTGCAGCTTGCAATTGGGTTTATGGCTCTTGGAGTCTATTGGTGCAGTCCTGTGTTTTTGTTTTTTTTGTCAAATTACATTTTACACATGCTGTTAATCTTTCTGGTGGCTTTCCGTTGATACAAGCAGAACTTGATCTGCTGGTGCTGAAGGGATCGGGGTGATTCAGCTACTCTAAGAATAGCAAGGAGATTCCAAGTGGCATAATCCTCCTCCCTTCTTGAGCTCACAACCGCTCATTGCTCATTGTATGGCACAATGCTTGACCAGGATATTCAAATATGTGAATGGATTGTGAGGAAGTGAAATCATTAATGGGTTACTCCAGCCTCCTCCATGACGACTTCTGCTTTTTGATGTGATCATGGAGTAAGGAATTTGAATGTGCAACATTTCTGTTCGAAAAACTGCATTGTGCATTTTTGAGCCAGGAACTAGTTAAACCTCCAGTACTTATGACTTAGGGAGCTTCTACTCTTGCAGGCAGCTTATATGTTCCGTCCCCACCACCTACATTTTTAACATTTGGACCTTTGCCCACCGCCACTCCCTCCCTAACCAGCTGAGAGTGCACACATGGACTCTGAGCCTGGGAGAACAGTCCAATCAAGTGCTTCTCTGTCAGAAGCATTTGATTGGTCTTCAGAGTGACACGGCATGATGACAGACAGGGTGTGGAAACAAGCAAGGAAAACCTCACCCGGCACTAGATTCAATGTAAATTTTATATTATTTTAAATATTTGATCATAAAAAGGGGGTAGACAATGTTAATACTGACCTAAGAGGCATTATAAAGTTTAAAAAAAAAATCATATACTAAAGAAGGATTCAAGTAACCCCTTAAGTCATTCTCATCATGATGCGGAGGAAGTGGGATTTAGGGAATTTTCTGTTTGTTTTCGATTTTTCTAATGAAACTGCCTTAAAAATGTTTCACAAAAACTAAAAGGATGGCACCCACAGTTAGTCTCCACAGTCCATAACCACTACAAGCTTTAGTGAATATGGGACTTAAAGTGTCCCTTTAAATTCAAATATCACCTTTTTGTTTTTATTTTATGTACTAGCACAGTAATTCTCAAAATTGATGGGGCTTAGTGCAGTCCTTATCACAACCTTAAAATCAAGGCTTTTGAAGACTCAGAATGCGTTGTTGATTTATATATAAGGTTGACCTTCTGTGATTGCTTGGTTCTATATATACAGAACCAACATCAACCCTGTTCTTCTCTCTTGGTCTTGTAACATACCTTTAGTAAGCTTGTTTCATCCCTTTTCTCTTATATTTCAAGCTTTTATATGTCTTCTCCCTCAGTACTACTTCATCTTTTTTTCTCATGTCGGTATATTGATGTGATGGCAATTGACAGTTCCATGTACATTGCCTAAATAAATAATGTTTGCATTTTTGGCATCTCTAATAGTTGAATATGCTGTTTGCCTATGTGACAAATAACTAACATCCCGGTATCTGTACCTTGTTGCAGGTGTTCATCTAATACTTATTGGTGGAATTGCCCAACTCATTGCTGGATTCCTATCTTTCCGGAAATATGACCATCTCAGTGGTACTTCCTTCATAGCCTTCTCTGCTCTTTGGAGCAGCTATGGTGCTACCCGCATCCTGGTGGGATCAGAAGCAATCCCACAGAACAGTTCAATTGTGCCAACTCTCCCTCCTCTTCCTATCAATGAGAGTGCAGTGGCTGGGCTTGTCTCATATATTGTTATCGCTGTTATCCTGTCTTTCTGCTCAGCCACTGTCAATTATATCATGCCTTTTGTTTTTGGAGCTCTGACAATGACATTAATTTTTGAGGCTGTAGGATTATTTGGTCGTTGGGCCCTGGTAGTTTCAGGGGTACTGGAGTTAATTATAGTCGTGTGTGGACTTTATGGGGGAGCAGCTCTCCTTCTTAAAGGAATCACACAGAGATATGTGCTCCCTGGCTTCGGCAATTCTCTCTTTAATGTTCTCCTTCTAGGATCTGGAAACAGTGGCTCTTCCAAAACAGCAGGAGAAGAGAAAAAGAAAAACACTAAATATGCTGAACCCATGGCATTGGGTTACCTATGTGATACCATCTCACCATTCATCATGGCGTTTTATTGCTTTGGATATATAAAAATATTCTATGTTGCAGCAATATGGATCAGCATTAATGTGCTTTCTCAACTCTGCTCGAGCTACTATAGCTATCTCAGAGATGACATTTACTATGCCACAAAATTTGCTTTTCATGGGATTTTCTGGCTGGTCAAATCGTGGGAGGAATTTACTATAACAGTTGTTCTGGAGCCTAACAATGTAACCATTAGAAGAGAAGTGATGGTCGGTGACTGGTTCTTTCTTGTAGCTGCTTGTGTGCTCTGCTTTTTGTCACTTAATAAAGATATACTAGAACTTATACACAATATTTCATTTGCCCTGATAACTGTATCCACAATCCAACAAATCCCAAGTAAGCCAGCTTACATCTTCTTTGGCGTAACCTGTGGCATATTTACAGTTATCTCACTGTACTCAACATTTGCCAGTCTTGTGAACACCATCGCTGAAAAAGTTCTGATACCAATAGGCAACATAGTGGTGTCCAGCACAAAGCTTCAAGACGTACTGCTTTTTGGAAGACGCCACCTGAGAAAGTCAACAGAAGAATTAATTATTACGGAAAATGTTTCCTCTCGTTTTTCAGATCCCCTATTTTATGTATGCAATGGTCTAGCATCAATTGCTGCAATCCAGAGTTCATTAAACTATTCGGCTGAGGAGTATTTATCCATCCCATGGGTGCTTATACCGGGTACTATTATCCAACTCTACGTATCTAGAATTGACGTCCAAAGAGGCAGACGATTTGGTTCCGTGCTGCCGTTTTGCTACTCTGCTATATGGGCTACCTGGGTCTGGCTGCGCTTTGCAGGTAATATATTAATAGCTACTACCATATTTCTTAAGAAAATAAAAGATAATGGAGGGTGCACAATAATAAATCAATTCTAAATAATATACTTATACGTGAGGAACCTCTGGATCTGAAACATAACATAAAACAGATCATAGCATAATACTGTTACATATATATTCAAGATCTATTACAGAGGTATTGGGTCACTATATATTTACAAAAAGCTCAGCGGAAACACAGTTGCTTTAAAATGTGTATTTCTGAAAATTCACACTACACTGAATAACCGTATGTATGTGTTTAGATTTGCAAAAAGCAGCTAATTGTGATATATATTCAAGTTTAATAATGTTTGTGTTTTGGTGCTATTCTGGACAATATAGTTTTATAAAATTATATATATATATATATATGTTACTCTGTGTTCTTTAATTTGTATTGTTTATTTTTAGGTCCTACCCTAGGTCTCACGGCAAATACTGATGGAGGATTCACAGTTGGTGCCATTGCTTTCCTTATTATCAACATATTTTTGATAATCATAGGTACGTACATAGATACAAATATGCATCTGCTGTTTCTGAGCTTGTTTTTATGTTTAATTGCACCCAGAATAATGTAACTATTTCCCCAAAATTAAATAACATGCAATAATACGAACATGTGCCATCACAATGACATCTTTAAAAAGCCGAGTACTGCTCTAATTGCCCTCTTTATATAAGAACAGTTGCAGTGCAATTAGGATGTATGTTGCAGTATTCTAACAGACAATAATGTAAGACTAAAAAACAATATTTCCCTTGTGTACATACTCAAGTAGTGATTTTCTTAAAGATGAACTTCCACTTCTTCAGTTTTTTAACGTTATGTTTACTTGTCCGTGTATTGAACAAATACGTATTTATGAGATTCGAAAAATAAAAATAAATATAGAAATCAACAGCTCTTCTTCCTGTAGATGTGTACCTCCATCTTAACTCCATTTCAATCATTGTAATAAACTCTGTCCTTCACAGAGAAAGCATACTGAGAGGGGAACAAATTAAATAATGATTCAATTTGTATTATTTTGCAATGTTTGACCTGTCGTTACCCTGTCAGAACTGGATTATGATGTAATTTGTCATTTTTTGTATATATTTAATTTTAAAAGGAAATTTAGAAAAACTGTTTAAAAAAAAAAAAGTTTAAACAAGTTGTAAGTAATTGTTTCCAAGAAACATATAGCTCACAACACTTTTGTGTGACATTTATGCTAAATTCACCTTATTTCCCTTATTTTCAGCTATACAAGCCAATGTTATCCTATTCATCGTTACTCTACTAATGGAGGCCGTACTTGTTTCATTCCTTCTGTTCACACTTGGACGGCTGCCTCTCCCTCTTGAGAGTAAGTTTGTACAATGTATAAAGGGTTTCTGAGTTAAAACTTTATGAATCTTCTCTTTGCAACACTATAAAATAGTACTAATGAAACTATCTTACTCACACATTGGTTTCTTCCAAGTAACATAATGATATTAAAATCTGTCTGGGAGGAAACAAGAACAGCATGTAACTATATGATTAGCAGTGTGTTTAGCAGGTTTGTTCGCTGGGCATATGTTCTATGTAATACAATAAATATTATTACAAAAAGTAATGCATAGGAACATTTTAGTTGTTTTCTATTTTAAATGGCTCATTAACCTCAACCACTCGTGTATATCTGTTTCAGTTACTGTACTATCACTCTATGGCATTGTCTGCGCCTATGGATTTTTGGCTTCGCTGGCGAATTGCATTTTCAACAAAGAACTGATTCCAATGGGTAGAGCGATCTTTAAGGTAATTTAAAACATGAACAATTTATATACATACGGAGTATAATAACATTGTATATTTTCTATAAACACAAATTAATTTAGGTTAACAGTACGCACGTTACACTGCATACAAAAATGGAAGACTTATTAGAATTGTGGTCGAAGCCTTCCCTTAATATGTAGTTTGAGATCAATTATAGAATCAGTGGTAGAGTTGCCACCTGAGAAGCAGTAACATTTTTATGTAAACCAAAACAAAAAAAAGAGAAATGAGGGTTATGCCCCACCCACAAACACACACAAAATAGCTGCTGTACAAATGCTTATTTAAGAACATTGTTCCAAAATCAGTACAAGCTCTCCATAAGTGTATAATAGGTCTGTAAGGTTTCACTTGCTTAAGACTAACGATACAGTACATACATGATGAATGATTCATCAGTAACACCTGTTTGGACGTATTTACCAGGGAGACACAATTTCTCATTTTCTTAACTATTGTGCTTTTGATATTTCCGCTGACAGAAACAAGAGTCAAAAAAGAACGACGTTACTTCAGACTCCTCATGCATCTTACCACAATCTCGCCGGACAAGTGGTTTGAGAACAATTGCAAAGATATTGGAGAATGGAGGAGTATGTGGAATTCCTACTGACACAGTCTACGCTCTTGCTGCTTCATGCAAACACCCAGATGCCATTAACAGGATTTACACTATCAAGGTGAGAAGGCAGTTGCTAACTGTTTGCAAATTAGATGTAGGAATCCTAGAACATTGTTTCGACCTTCATTCGACCTTTGTCAATGAGGTGTAGCTGATACCCCCACTAGACCATTGTCCGTTAGGGTGTAGCTGATAACATTCTAGACCCCATGCTCACTGTGCCTAGAAGAGTATCAGCTACACCTCACGTATGGAAGCAGAGAGTAAATGCTTACTATTAACATTTTCTTCATGCCTTTACAGGAACGACCTACAGAAAAGCCAATCTGCATCTGTATATCTAACCTCGATCAGCTGAGAGTGATTAATCCTCCATTCAACCCCCTTCTCTGGAGGTTTATGGACCTAGTTTACCCTGGGGGAATCAGCTGCATTGTCCAGAAAGGGGAATGGCTGAAAAAATTGGGTAAGCAAAGTTTCACCATTTGGCCATAGGCATGGAGACACAGACAAGCTCACATTTTGTATCCATACACACCATTTTATTCAAGCAAACTAAAGAACAGAAATTACATATACACTGTTTAAAAAATTTCATCCTATTTTATTTACTCAACAAACCTGTGATTTTCAAACACTGTAGATATTATGGCCTAACTTAATAGCTGCCTAAGATTATTTGAAGTCTGAACATATATAGCACGTATGTGGTGGGATGACTATTCACTCCTTTTCCTTTATATATTTAAGGTGTGGGTCCTGCATATGACCAGGTTGGGACATCTAATTCCATTATGATAAGGGTTCCTGACCACTCAGTCACTGCTCACCTTACTGACATGACCGGACCATTGGCTATTACCTCAGCCAATCCAAGTGGAGAGAGTGACAGCACTCACCATGACATGGTGATAACGTAAGTCGCAAACAAGATTGTTATTATATTTCACATTAATTAACATAAATGTAGGGGGCAGATGCAAAACAAAAAAAGTGATATTCCAGTGTTATGTCAGATGTATTAGCTGGTTAGATCAGTGGTAACATCACTGTCTTAGAACTGAGAATTCCATGTTTGAATCCTGGTCTGACCACCTCCAGTAAGTGTCCCTGGGCAAAACACCTAATAATATATATCTGTGCACCTCAAAATCCTTGTTTAGGTAGTAAGCGTCTTTGAGCAGGGCCCCTTTATATCATTGTAAAGCACTAAGGAATATGTTAACACTAGATAAATGCTATTAATAATAATGTGAGAAATGTAATTGTCAGGTAACTGGCATGCTAATGACATAGGTACTGGAACATTGAGTATTCAAGTTAGTTGAACCTCAGAAAGGCATTAAAAACATATTGCTGGGAATTATTTAAGCCAGGAAAGTAGCATATACGTTTTGGAGATGGTTATGAAATACAGAAAAGAGGAAATGTGTAGTCAGGTAATTTGAAGCAATAGCTATGATGTGTGATAATGTAGGAACTTAGTTGTAAATTGTTAACGCCATTGTACACCAAAATTATACTTTATGTAGTAAGCTTATGAAATCCATTAAATTATCCTAAAGCAGGATCCAGTAGTTAGTAAAATTGCTTTTATGCTAAAGCCCTTAGTGATTCTATTTAACAAAATTTAAATTCTCTACCTCAGACGCCTCAGTGACAAACTTGATGCAATCCTGTGCGATGGTTATTCCAATGAGCTGGTGGGATCTACTGTTGTAAACTGTACGAAGATAGATGAAGGTGAGTCTTTTTAGTGAGAAGCATCTCAAATATCCCGGAGCACAGTATGTACTTATCTATTCACATATCGAGGAGATATGGATATGTGGCCTATTTTTAAAAAATTGAACATTTGCCAAACTATGTGTTGTGTTAGTGTTATTAAAGGAACACTTTCATGTTAGGAATACAGAACTGTCCATCCCAACATGTAAAGTAAAATGAAAATAAATCTATTGTGACTTTTTAAAAATAACATTTTGTTAGCTATTTTGTTGTTTGAAGTGTGAGGAAGTAATCATGAATAATATTTGTCACTGTGTGTTTACATTGTGGATTAGCAAGTTGTTTATAATTTTTTTAATTTAATTGCTCGTGGCTTCTTTTTAGGCACCATCACAATACTGAGGGAGGGATGTGTACCATCAGCTAAGATCATGCAGCTGTTTGAAAAAGCGAAGAACACACAGGAGGTTCTGTAGAGAGAGAGAAGTAACTTTTAAGAAGTACCGACATGGAGAACAGTCCTGCTGGCAGGGCATGGAAAACTCAAATAAAAATAGTATAAAATATGTATATTTATTTGCTGTACATGGCGGTAGAAGTCTGTACAATCGTGTATTTATTGTTGTAAATTAATGAATTATTGTGATTTCACTGTAAAAATTTTTTATTGGTTTACTGGCTGCATAGAACACTGTGATCAACCTCCAAACTAGACACTTGCAATTTATTCTATTTATTATTTTATAAAGATAAAACAATGCTAATGTGATAACATTAGAAACACACTATTGAAGGATGTAACTCCAGCATGTATGTCATAGATTTTTCAATGTGTTACAGTAATAGTAATATTATTTCCTTAAATTTCATTTTTTAAAATATTTTATAAATATGATGCTCATATGTTTACAAAATGTAACTTTAGTGCATTTGTTATGATTTGATTTTGTGCAAACTTCAAATCTATTTACATGTGTACTGAAAATAAAAGGTTTTCTTCAAAAGAAAGTCTCTAAATATTTGATAACTGAACATATCCATATAGCATGACTGTACCAATATGACATTTTATTTGGTTGTGAGCAGAGAAAGATTAAGATCCCACGGGGCCCTAAGCAGATTGCCAGTTTGGGGATGATTCATGGGGCCAAGCAAATTCATGGTTCATGGACCCTGTCTAACCCTTGGGTCCCTTATGGCTAATCCTGTCCTGCTTGTTGAAAAAACATTTTATCTACAATTAGATTGTTTTGTTTCTAAATAAGATTGATCAATAGTAATGTATCTCTCAATACGTGAGAGATAATATATAAGTTTATAACCAATGCTAAAATTGTAAGGTTCTTGCTTCCATATGAAATGAGCTAAGGGGAGATTTTGATGGTTTCCACAGACACATGTAAACTATATGATTTTTCTCACATGCAGAAAATGTGAAAAAACTTGATAAATAAAAATGGTTAAATACCATACGTATAGGTATTTTTAAGTACCCTTAAAGCATTACTAGCAGTACAGCTTACTAAATGGGAAATTAATGTCTGCATTTGAGCAGAATGCTCACAATCAGTATGTACAGCTATGATTTTTGAAGTGGAGTGCAGGCTGTTATTTTCAAGACATTTGTTGTTATTATTATTATTGACATTTATATAACGCTAACAAATTCTGTAGCGCTTTACAATATTATTGGAGGGGGAGATTTAACAATAAATGAGACAATTACAAAAACTTACAGACCAAAGGCGCTGGCACACTACACGGAGGGGCCTCGCACCTGGGGGCATGGACCGAGGAGCCGACACAGTTTGGTGAAGTTGCAAAATTGTAGTAATAGGTTTCCCACGAACCAGCTGAATCCCACCACTGATTCTATTTGTCACAGCAAAGTAATGTGATGTAATGCCCCTGCTGAGATAGGGACTCTGAATTAATATGTCTAGGATTTACATTTTTGGTAGTTCAAGATTATCCTTTACCAACCCACCCCCCACAAATCTTGTACCTACCCTACCCCTAACTCAGAGGAATTGCCTCTGCTAGAATCAGCAGTCGGATAGTTATGCTAAAACAGTAGATCTGGTCTGGGATCTCTAGCTACTGGCTTAATCGTATTAATAACTGACTGTCAGTGACGTCTGTGTGACTGTCAGTGTGTGTCTGTCAGTGAATGTGTGTGTCAGTGTGTGTGCTTAAAGGGACACTATAGGAGCCCAGACCACTTCAGCCTAGTTAAGTGGTCTGGGTGCAGTGTCCCAATCTCTTTAACCCTGCAAGTGTTAAAGAAACTGCAATAATTACCTTGAGGGGTTAACTCCACCTATGGTGACTGTCTACCAGACAGCCACCAGAGGGACTTCAGGGTGGTTAGGCGACCAAAAGTCACCTAACTGATGCTGGACATCCTCACGCTGTGCATTAGGACATCAGGCGTCTGCTAAATCCTCATAGAAAATAATTGATACAATGTTTTCCTATGGGGATGCCTAATGCAAGCGCAGAGGAGGAGCTTAACCCAGCGCCGAGGGACATCGGCACTGGATTCAGGTAAGTGACCGAGGGGGGCACTATTTGGAACTATAGTGCCAGGAAAACAGCTTTGTTTCCCTGGCACTATTGTTTCCCTTTAAAAGTAGTAGGAAAAGGTTTAGTTTAAAGAGGAAGAGGTGTGACCTTGACAGGAAGGGGTGGGGCAAATTTAGATTAGGGGGGTGCCCAGGTTTAGTCATGCCTAGGGCAGCACAAAACTAAAATACACCACTGTGTGCACGCCTATGGTGTCCGCATGTGAGTATGCTTACTGTATAATTAAATGTTTTACTCTGAAAGGACCAATATTTTATATTAGAAAAATTTCAAAATATATCAATCATCTGGGATGTCAAGGCATAGCCTTACATATTACATGCAATAATATATGGCGCAATGACTTATGGGGCTGGCGTAGATTTTTTTTTTCCAGGGCTGCTTTGTATCCCTAGTCCGGCCCTGATGAGAGGTAGATCTTCCTCTCATGCTTAAACTGCACTGTGAACACACAGTGCTGGGATGCTGGCAATCGGGGGAGCAGTGGGGGAGCATGCAAGAACATGCTTTCTGGGTCTTTTTAAGATTCTAGGGGTCTCACTCTGAGCACTACCCGCTAGAGCAGGCTTCCCCAAACGACCCTCCTGTTGTTGCTGAACTACAACGCCCATGATTCTATGAATGAACTAGGCTGAGAATCATGGGAGTTGTAGTCCAGCAGCATCTGGAGGGCCAGAGTTTGGGGAAGACTGCGCTAGAGAATCACTGAAGCCGAGCACAATTGTTCTGATGTAGTGATTTAAGGGGATTTGAAGGGCTGTATGCTGAGCTCACTTTGAGAGTTGCATACTGCTCATCTGTCTGGAGTCATTAAATTGTTTTTAACCTTGCTCACACCAAAATGTTAGGATGTTCCATACTGTCCTAATAACCTTAAAGCTCACTTTGTGGGGGACACATGGAACATCCCAACGTCAATAAACATCTTTTTGAGGTTTACTCCATGGCTAGGTTCATACAAATAATCTAAAATCCCAAAAGTAAAACTGTCTCCTTTTGTATATTTAACTAATATTAATAATTAATAAATCATTTAAATTAATGTTATCAGCGTAGCAAGCATACCGGAGAATGGGTTTAACCAGTAAAAAATGCAGGAAGTGGAAAATTTCCCCAGAACAAGGAAGAAAACAATTTCTTTATTGTATGATGTCAACTCTCTTGAATACATTTGTTTATAAATAGAAAAGCATCCTGTGTTAAACCATGAAGAGTTTAAGGAAGTAAAATGACAGTGAATTATGTATGTAATCGCATATATATTGCAAAGCAGTCATAAAGATAATGATACATGTGTATTTAGTATTTAAATAGAAACTATGACACAGCAATATTTAATGCAATAAATAAATAAAAATCCATAATAAACAAATTATTGGTTAAAGCGCACAGGACATGAAAGAAATATATAACCACTATATAGAATTTGAGTACAGTCTAGAATACACAAATAAAACAAACAGACTGTAGTGCCCTATGTTAAATATTCATATATAAAACCATCACACAAAAATAAATTCAGCGCAGAAGCAAAGTGATAATAGGCCAAAAGCAGCTTGAACACCAATACGGAGTCTCTCTTTTCCGATCAGAAAACTGGATAAAAACAGGGGGGTAGGTGCAGCGCTTCAGTAATCCTTGACAAGGTATATGTGAAGAGAACCAGAGAAGAAATAATAGTGTAGTATTTAAAACTGTAGTGGTGATAAGTAAAATAAAAGAAGTGCACTCACACTTTCCTGGAGCTTCAATAGAGCTCCAGTGTATGCGCCTGGGCAGAATAATCCCCGACTATAGATCAAGTGCAGAGGCAATTCTTTGAGTTATAGGTGTGGTAGGGGTTATCCTAAAAACAAACAAATAAAAATCATATATAGTATAAAGTATGTAGAGCTATGAAGCATGGGTAGGTAAAAACTATAAACTGTACACTCACGTGTAATGGAGCCGTAAAACCTGGCTCCTCTGATAGTGCTTGAAGTGGTATGATCCCCACTCAAGGATACAGGTGTAGATATAAATTCTTCCGTCCATGTATATGTGGAGATAAACAAACAGAACCACAATAGTGTACACTGTAAAAATCAGTGCAAGCAGAAATAAATAAGTTAAACCTACTCACATGCTTAAGAGCAAGTCTAGGTTTGCTCAATCCAAAGCGCTTGGGTGGTATGATCCCCACCAGGGATATAGCTCCAAACCAGGGCCGGCGCGTCGATAAGGCGGCACAGGCGGCCGCCTTAGGGCGCACCGGCTCTGGGGGTGCAAAATTCTAGTGACCGGCAAGAGGAAAGTGCTCCCTCCTGCCAGGTCACCTTCTGGATCCCCGGCGCAGCGTGCGACTGAATTGGATTCCGAGGTGGCGAGGGAGCTCTGATCTGCTTCCTCGCAGGCTGTTTACTGATGCCGCGGGAGCTGGAATATAATGTCATATTTCGGCTCCCGCGGCATCAGTAAACAGCCTGCGAGGGAGCAGATCAGAGAGATTAGAGCTCCCTCGCCACCTCGGAATCAAATTCAGCCGCACGCCTCCCAGCAGACCCACTGGACCACCAATGAGAGACCCACGCCAGCTCTCCAGGTAGGGAGGCAGGGTGGTAAATTTTAATTTAATTTAGATTATTAATTACTGTGAGTGTGTGTGTGTGTGCATGTGAGTGTGTGTGTGAGTATGTGTGTCTGTGAGTTTGTGTGTGTGTGCATGTGAGTATGTGTGTCTGTCAGTGTGTGAGTGAGTGTGTCTGTCAGTGTGTGTGTGTGTGTGTGCATGTGAGTCTGTCAGTGTGTGTGTGAGTATGTGAGTTTGTGTGTGCGTGTGGTTCTGTCAGTGTGTGTGTGTGAGTGTGTCTGTCAGTGTGTGTGTATGTGTGTCTGTCAGTGTGTGTGTGAGTGTGTGTGAGTGAGTGTGTCTGTCAGTATGTGTGTGTGCATGTGAGTACGTGTGTCTGTCAGTGTCTGTGAGTGTGTGTGTGTCAGTGTGTTTTTGTCAATGAGTCTGTCAGTGTTTGTGTGTCTGGCTGTCAGAGATGTCTGTGTGTTTGTCATTGAGTGTGTGTGACTGTCCGTGTTTATACACCCTTGACTGTAGCGTGGCCAAGCGCAGTGTACCGTGGTACAGGAACTTCTGTTTCCTGTACCTGGCAGGACTGACAGGAAAAACTCACTGTACCGGGATTCGCTCCGCTCAGCCAAGCTTCAAGAAAGGTAGGAGGCACACCAGGAAGGGGAGGGGACCACTATGGGGGTGGGTGGCGCACCAAGGGACAGGGAGAGGAGGGGAGAGATACCCTAAGGTCAGGGCCAGATTAAGAGCCCAGTGGGCCTGGTGCTGACAATTATGACGGGTCTAATTACAGAATCATATCGACCAAAAACAGTAAAACACTCCCAAGCATCATGTATCTGATGGACATGGTGCTGGAGAGATAGAAAACAGCAGCTATACGAAAACAAGTACCCTAGGCTAATCTCTCTCTAATTTATGTTTTCATCTTTCAAGTAAATCCATAACCCCTAACAGCAGTGTCCAGTCAAGCAGGAAGGTAAAAGGGTGTGCCATTGACACAAATCACGTAACTGCCCAAAGAATTAGAAGGCCAGCCTGGCATGAATGCATGTCAGGCTGCCTGCCAATCATGCAGCTGGCCAACTAAGGGCATACTATGCAGACAGCACCCTGAGCTTGGCATAAATGCATCTAATGATGCGCTCACTCAACGCATTCTAAGGACTGTCCCCTAGCACTTGCTAGTCCACTTGTCTCCTTACCTTCTTAGTAGCAGGCAGAAGCTCCTGGTATATGGTCTGGGACAGAGAAAAGCTGTATGTAGTGAGTGTAGAAGAAAGGGAACATACCACAGTGTTAGAGAGACCAAAGTCAGCATTACCTTAAAGGATCACTATAGGGTCAGGAACACAAACATGAATTCATGACCCTATAGTGTTAACACCACCATCTAGCCCCTCTGGGCCCCTCATGCCTCCATAAATATAGCAAAATCTTACTATATTCAAGCCTGAAGCTGTAACTCTGCATGCTGTTAGACTCATAAAAACAAGCAGTCTGCTGACATCATTAGAAGTGGTGGCCTGATCAATCACAATGCTTCCCTATAGGATTGGCTGAGACTGACAAGGAGGCAGATCAGGGTCAGAGCCAGCATGATTCAAACACAGCCCTGGCCAATCAATATCCCCTTACAGAGATGAACTGAATTAATGAATCTCTATGAGGAAAGTTCAGTGTCTGCATGCAGAGGGAGGAGACACTGAATATTTGGATGCATTTTAGGCAGCCATGACCTGGGAAGGATCTCTAACAGCCATCTAAGGAGTGGCCAGTAAAGTTATCACTAGGCTGTAATGTAAAGACTGCATTTTCTCTGAAAAGCAAAAAGCCTGACGGTAATAATTCTCCTCACCAGAACAAATTGAATAAGCTGTAGTTGTTCTGGTGACTATAGTGTCCCTTTAACTATATTCATTGCCAGCCAGTCCACACAAGTTTTGTTCCCATACATCCCTCTTAAGTTTCCATACTTAAGTAAAAGTATGTGAAATGTAGTTAGGGTTGCCACCTTTCTTGGAAAAACATACCGGCCTTACTAATTTGCATAATTAAATATGTATGGGTGACATCACATGATGTAAATCACAAGGAGTGACATAAGAGAAAATGCTGTAAAATCACCAAAAAACTATTTAGTTTGATTCTGCTGTATAGATGGATTCCTCCCAGTGCCCCCATGTCTCCCAGTGCCCTCATGACTCAGTGCCCCCATGTGTCGATTACTCCAGGTCTCAGTGTTCATATGTATCAGTGTCTCAGTGCCCCATGTCTCCCAGTGTCCCCTAGTGTCATGTCCCTGGGTCTCCCAGTGATCCTATGTATCACAGTGACTCAATGCCCCATGTCTCCCTGTGTCCCTATTTATCCCAGGGTCCCCATGTCACTAGGACACTTGGAAGACGTGGAGACCTAGTGACACGGAGACACCAGTGACACTGGGAGACTAGGGGACTCTGGCTGAGACACATGGGGACAATGGGAAAATAGGGGACACTTGAAGACATGGGGACACAGACACCAGGCACACAGACACTAGAGACACTGGCTGGGGGACATGGGGACATTGAGACATGGGGGGATGGAGGGACATGGGGACACTGAGACACCAGGGCCACAGACACTAGGGACACTAGCTTGGAAACATGGGGACATTGTGACACTTGAGGCACTGAGAGACATGGAGGCACTGAGAGACATGGGGACAGTGAGCCACTGGCAGACTGGGGGCACTGCCAGACTAGGGGGCACTGAGACACCAGGGACACTGGCTGGGAGACATGGGGACACTCTGTCCCCATGTGTCTGTGTCATAATGTCTCCCAATGTCCCTTAGTGTCTCAGTGTATGTCTCCTTGCAGCCTTTCCCCCCATCCCTTACTTCCCTGAGCTGTAGGCTGTCTCTGCAGGGTGGGAGTTGCTGTCTAGACTCTCTGTAGCTGCACCCCTGCAGATCAGTGAGTATAAATATGCAGGGAGGGATATGCTGGAACTTCCTATCCCTGCCTCTCTCCACATACAGCGACCCCTACTGGCCAGTGCTGGTATTGCATAGTAATCTCTTGTTTATACTGAGAAAATACCAGCATTTGTATTGGCAGTATCACTGCAATATTGGGACCAGCCAGGCAGCCTCAAATACTGGCTGTGCCAATAAAATAAAAGCCAGATGAAATCCCTAAGAGGAGTGTGTGAAAAAAAAAATATTAAAAAAAAAAATGTAAAAATCCCCAAAAAATCAATGGCCCCTATGTTAATCCGGCCATGCCTAAGGTACAGGAAAAGGAGGGAGGGGGGAGAGGAACACCAAGCGACAGGGAAAGGAGGGGGGAATAGAAAGGAACACTGAGGAACAGGGAAAGGAGGGGAGAGGAACAGTAAGGGTCAGAGAAAGGAGGGGACCATTAAGGGACGGGGAGAGGGGCTGGATGTGAAAGAAACACACAGCGGGGCTTGAGAAGGAAAGAGACACACACAAAGGAGCTGGGAAGAATAAAAGACACAAAAGGGCTGGGAGAAAAGGAGTCACACAAAGGGGCTTGGAGGAGTAAGACACAAAATGTGGGAGGATGTAAGAGTCATACAAAGAGGAGAGATAGGAGACACACAAAGGCAAAAATAGGAGATAAAATACACTAAAGGGAGTCAGATATTGAAAACACGGGATAAGAAACACAAAACTGAGGTTAAGAGGCACATGGGTGAAGATGTTTTGGGGGGGGGGGCGGAAAAATGCATCTTCGCCTATGTACCCAAAATTCTTTGCACCGGCCCTGCTCCAAACAATCCAACAGCAGCAAAGTTAGGTTCAATTAAAAGTACTTTAATGTTAAAAAAATAATAAAAGTAATACAATATATAATAAAATAAAATAGTGATTACAAAAAAAGTATTAAACAAAACACTTAAGGCGTTTCTCCTTGGATATGCTTTATCCACTTTTGATAAGTGTAGTGTATTGTTTAATACTGAAGCGCTGTACCTCCCCCTTATTTTTATATATAAAACCATGTAGTAATATAGTTATTCAACTCACATGTTGCTTAGCCAAACACAGTAGGCTCAGACTTTTAGAGATACTGTCAAATATATCTAGCAGTTTTCTGGATCTTACCCTTGTGGTGTAGACATAAAATTTCCTCAGCGCCTTTAGTGAATAAATTAGTATAAGGGAAATAAAAAAAAATGCAGTTTTATTGAGTAAAAAAAAATAAAATCCAGGCCAAATAAAGCAAAATAAAAAAGCACTAAAGGTTATATTGTTTCTTGAAGCAAAAAATGCAATTTAATGTAATACATATTGTTGCTTGAAAGGTCTTTAATCTTAATAACATATGAAATACTTTTTTTTAAAATAAACATTGATTTAAAATTTTAATAGTCATGTTTTATGTTTTTTCCTAATAAGAAAAAGAAAGAACTCAAAATATGTCACATTACATGGCACTGACCTATGTAAAATTCTATGGACCACTTGAAAGGTCAGTAGACTTCCTAACTTGGACAATGTGAACAGGGTGTTTTTGTTTTTTTTCTTTTCTCTACAATGTGAAGTAAAAACTGGAATCAGAGCAGATCCACTTGAACCAAATGTTTTCATTTATGTAAGAGGAAATATCTAATTGGGAAACTGGGGAACTCCCAAGAGACAATTAAAGCCTGAATGGTGCAGTCATGGAGCAAAGTCCAAATAGCATTAGATAATTCATATAACAATACGTCTTGGAATGAACACACAAAAAAGTCAGAGGAAATATAAAATAATTGATTGTAAAACACTTTTCTGTTGTTACCAACAAAGGTTTTATTATTTTTCATTTAACCCCTTAAGGCTCAAACAATACATTAAAGAGTGTAAAAAAAAAAAAAATGCCGGATCAAATAAAAATTGACAGGGCTCACAGGCTTTGTAGGCCCAAGCACCTGCCGCCTTCAACAGCGAGAGATGTCATCACAGATTCATTTTTTCCACGTTAAAGAGCGGATACTCAAAGCATGCAGGAATGGGGACCTCCCTGACTCTTACTTTCCCCTGAAGATTTTCACTGACCTATTTCAAGCTACTTCCATGTTTCGAAAATCTCTCACAAGCATCACCACGGCCCTGCAAGCACAAAATATCGGATACCGGTGAGGGTTCCCGGCAAAACTAATACTTCAAAGACTCGGAACTTCTCACCGGGTCTCAACAATACAAGAAGGAATGCAAAAACTACAAGATTGGGGTATTCCCCTCCCAGTGGACACGACCGGTGTTCTATCATTGTGCTATACCCCGTCAAATTGCTATACCCCCGTCACTTCTGGTGAGGGGAATCAGCTGGATCCTGTGCTGCACATGCGTGCTAGCACTCCTGCTACTCCTCCACAGCAAGGTCCTGGAAGGTTAGTAAAACTAGTTTTACACTTTCATTATAGTTAGTGCATTCACTAAGCTTAGGACATGGGACATTTATGGTTAATGTTAGGGTTCAAATTAGGGTTAGGATTAGGGACTTGCTCATATTTAGTGATATTTCACATTAGGGGAATAGTGATTTCTCACACTTTATTTTAACCAGGGCCGGATTAAGAGCACAGTGGGCCTGGTGCTGACAATTATGATGGGCCTAATTACGGAATCTTATCGACCAAAAACACTAAAACAATCATACCTCACAAGCGTCATGTATCTGATGGAGATGGTGCTGGAGGGAAACTCATAGGATGCAGCTATAAGAAAACACATACGCTATGCTAATTTCTCTCTAATTTATACTTTCATCTTTCAAGTAAATCCATAACCCCTAACAGCAGTGTCCAGTGAAGCAGGAAGTCAATGGGCGGGGTAAAAGGGTGTGCCACTGGTGCGAATCACGTGACAAGACCTGCCAAAAGGGGTGAACATGCCCATAAAGGGGGCATGTTTGTCCAAAGAATTGGAAGGTCAACCTGGCATGAATGCATGTCAGGCTGCCTGCCAATCCTGCAGGCTGTCCAACTAAGGGCATACTATGCAGGCAGCACCTTGAGCTTGACATAAATGTGTCTAATGATGCTCTCACTCCATTCTTTCTAAGGACTGTCCCCTAGCACACGCTGGTCCACTTGTCTCCTTACCTTCTTACTAGCAGGCAGAAGTTCCTGGTATATAGTCTGAGACAGAGAAAAGGTGTCTGTAGTGAGTGTAGAAGAAAAGGGACATGCCACAGTGTTAGAGAGACCAACGTCTGCATTACCTAAACTAACTTTAATGTCAGCCAGTGCATACAAGTTTTGTTCCCATACATCCCTCTTAAGCTTCCAAACTTAAAGGGACACTATAGTCACCAGAACAACTACAGCTTATTGTATTTGTTCTGGTAAGTAGAATCATTCCATTCAGGCCTTTTGCAGTAAACACTGTCTTTTCAGAGAACATAACTCCACTGGCCACTCCTTAGATGGCTGCTAGAGGTGCTTCCTGGGGCAGTACTGCCTAGTGTGCAGCACTGCCATTCAGTGTCTCTACCCTCTGCATGCAGACACTGAACTTTCCTCATAGAGATGCATTGATTCAATTTATCTTTATGAGGAGATGCTGATTGGCCAGGGCCATGTTGGACTTGTGCTGGCTCTACCCCTGATGTGCCTAGTTGACAGTCTCAGCCAATCCTATGGGGAAGTATTGTAATTTGCTCAGACCACCATTACTGAGCCAGCAGCTGCAGAATTGAATACGAGTAATATTTTACTATATTTAGGGAGGCAAGAAGGGGCTCCTTTAAGCAAGAGTATGTGAAGAGTAGTTAAAGGACCACTCTAGGCACCCAGACCACTTCAGCTTAATGAAGTGGTCTGGGTGCCAGGTCCAGCTAGGGTTAACCCATTTTTTCATAAACATAGCAGTTTCAGAGAAACTGCTATGTTTATGAAAAAATGGGTTAAGCCTTCCCCTATTTCCTCTAGTGACTGTCTCATTGACAGCCACTAGAGGCGTTTGCATGCTTCTCACTGTGATTTTCACAGTGAGAGCACGCAAGCATCCATAGGAAAGCATTATGAATGCTTTCCTATGCGACCGGCTGAATGCGCGCGCAGCTCTTGCCGCGCGTGAGCATTCAGCCGACGGGGAGGAACGGAGGAGGATCGGAGGAGGAGAGCTCCCCGCCCAGCGCTGGAAAAAGGTAAGTTTTTACCCCTTTCCCCCTTCCAGAGCCGGGCAGGAGGGGGACCCTGAGGGTGGGGGCACCCTCAGGGCACTATAGTGCCAGGAAAACGAGAATGTTTTCCTGGCACTGTAGTGGTCCTTTAAGGTTGCCACCTTCCTTGGAAAAAAATACCAGCCTTAATCATTTGTATAATTAATTAGTTATGCGTGACATCACATGATGTAAATCACAAGGAGTGACATCAGAGAAAATTCTGTAAAATCACCAACAAACTACTCACAGTTTGATTCTGCTGTATAGATGGATTGCTCCCAGTGTCTCCCTGTCTCCCAGTGTCTCAGTGTCCCTATGTATCACAGTATCAGTGTCCCCATGTTGCCCAGTCCCCTAGTCTCCCAGTGTCTGTGTCCCCATTTCTCCCAATGTCTCAGTGTGTCCCCATGTCACTAGGATACTGGGGACACTGAGAGACATGGGGACACTGAGAGACCCGGGGACACTGGGAGACATGGGGACACAGACATTTAGGGAAACTGAAACATTTGGGGACATTAAGACACTAGGGACACAGACACTGGGAGACTAGGGGATACTGGCTGGGAGACAGACACTTGGGGAGACATGGGGACAGTTGTGGACATAGACATGGGGACACTGGGACACATGGGGACACTAGGCACACTGAGAGACATGGGACACAGACACTGGGAGACTTGGGGACACTGGGACACTAGGGACACTGGCTGGGGGACATAGTGTCTCCGTGTCCCAATGTCTCCCAATGTCCCTATGTCTCACAGCGTCCCCATGTGTCTCAGCATCCCCATGTGTCTCAGCATCCCCATGTGTCTCAGTGTCCTCTAGTGTCTCAGTGTCCCCATGTTTTCCAGTGTCTCCAAGTGTCTGTGTCCCCAGATCTCCCAGTGTCTGTGTCCCCATGTGTCCTAGTGTCTCAGTGTCCCCTAGTGACAGTGTCCCCATGTGTCCCCTAGTGTATGTGTCACCAAATGTCCCCAAGTGTCTCTGTGTCCCCTAATGTCTCAGTGTCCCCATGTTTTCCAGTGTCCCCAAGTGTCTGTGTTCCCAGGTTTCCCAGTGTCTGTGTCCTAGTGTCTCAGTGTTCCCTAGTGTATGTGTCATCATGTGTCCCCTAGTGTCTGTGTCCCCTAGTGTCTGTGTCCCCATGTGTCCCCTAGTGTCTCAGTGTCCCCATGTGTCCCTGCTGCCTTTCCCTCCCATCCCTCACTTACCTGAGCTGTAGAGCTGCTGTCTGGACTCTCTGTGCTGTGTATCTGCTCCCCCACGGATCAGTGAGTTGTAGAGAGAGGCAGGGATATTCTGTAACTTCCTATACCTGCCTCTCTCCACACACAGTGACCCCCAACTGGCCGGTGCTGGTATTGCAGAGTAATTTCCATTTATTCTGAGAAAATTACCTGCATTTGTATTGCCGATATTACTGCAATACTGGCACGGCAGCCTCAAATACCAGCTGTGCCAGTAAAATACCAGTCAGGTGGCAAACCTAAGAGTGGTGTGTTTTTTTTAAATGGGCCTATTCCATGGGCCTGGGCCTGGGCCTGGAGCTGCAGCTCCATCAGCCCCTATGTTAATCCGGCCCTGATTTTAACCCTTACCCCAAGGGTTAGGGTAAGAATAGAATGTGAGAGAGGTTAAAATAACTTACCTAACCTTAATTTGAACCCTCACTTAACCCTAAATGTCCTGTGTGCCTAAGCTTAGTGAATGCACTAACTATAATGAAAGTGTAAAACTAGTTTTACTTACCTTCCAGGACCTTGCTGTGGAGGAGTAGCAGGAGTGCTAGCACGCATGTGCAGCACAGGATCCAGCTGATTCCCCTCACCAGAAGTGGCGGGGGTATAGCAATTTGACGGGGTATAGCACAATGATAGAACACCGGCAACCCACCAAAAATGCAGAGGCTGTCACCGGATTGGACCACCGCGTGAACTCTAAAGCAAGAAAACACTTGGTATCGTATGTTTCACATACCCTGACAAGTCCATAAACGTCCACACTGTTTTGAAGTCCCACAAATATGCAGGAGAAATACCTCCCATGTGTTTAGTTCTTAATACAATTACAGAGCCTTAGGCTAGATAACGACTCTGCCGAGAATATGTGTAGATGCTAACTATATGGAACCTTACAGAGGTCGCATGCCAAAAATAAATAAATACATACAACCAACCTTTAGAGAGCAGTTTTCATTCATGCTAGTTTTTTTATTGTGTTTAAAATGTTTGACTCTATTATGTGGTGTGGTTGCCCACCATTAGGCCCTCTACCCTCCGCCAGGAAGACCCCCCTTAGCCAAGGGATCTAAGCCACCACACCTCCCCCCTGAGATCCGTGCCACTCTGGTGGAGCAGGTGACAGCTCATGATGTGTGAGCTCTCATTTTTGCTATTCGCTACTAGACTCCTTTTTCCCCTCCCCATCCTCCTCCACCACTGGGTCACTAAATCCATGTTTGGTACACAACACTATACGCTTTAAGCCCGGATCTAGGGCTCATCAGAGCACTAGCAACACAAAGAAATCATTGTTCCTACCTAAGAGAGGATTCTATCCCCCCGAGGGGTCATTGATCCTATTATACTTGTCATGACGCGACCACTACTCCCGCCACATTATGAAAATAGTCACTTTTAATGTAAAAAGGCTTAACTCCCCTGGTAAACGGAAACCGTTGTACCAAGACCTCAAAAAACAGGGAGTGGATATTGCATGTGTTCAGGAGACACATTTAAAAAAAACTGCAAACCCCAATTCTGTACTCTAAGTGTTACCCCATACAGTTCCATTCACTGTCAGAGACTAAAACTAAAGGTGTCTCAATGCTCATCCATAAAGATGTGGCCTTCACACTACAACAAATTTTATTCAATCCCCTAACCTGGATTCTTCTGCGCAGCCTAAGAGTCATAGACTAAGGCAACTTAATTCCGTATGTAAAAATATAACCAAAGTGTCTTCTATATATAGCCTCTATGAGGCCTGGAGAACATCACACCAAAATAAAAGGGATTACACATTTTATTCCCGAGTACATAACACATACACGCGCGTAGACACATTCTATGTAGACAATGTAACCCTATCCCAAGTATCTACCTGTGAGGTGGGCTATTTCACCAGTCCTAGCCCTAGAGCCAATATTGGAAAACATTAGAATAAACACTGAGATACATAGGGTAAACCTATGTCAAACCCCCATAAAGATCAGCGCATTCGCTGATGACATCCTGCTGTACATCACTGACCCGGAGCAATCCCTACCAGCCATAATGAGGACCATTCCCACATTCAGGGAAGTATCTTACTACTCATTAAACACCTCCAAAACACAGGCCCTCTTGCTGGGAATGCCAGAAAGGGTACTTTCATGCCTACGCCGAACCTTTCAGTTTGAATGTCGAACAGATACAATTAATACCTAGGCATCATAGTCACGAAAAACCCTGCAGACCTTTGCGCTGCTAACTATATCAAAATCTGGAATGCTTGTCGGACACTATTACGGAAATGGAACACATTTTTTCTTTCCTGGTCGGACTCATGTACCTATTTCACACAATCCCCATTGCACTTCCCCTGGCCTAAGTCGAACCAAAGGGACACAACCAGATTTGTGTGGGCGGGAAAGAGACCAAGGGTGAATATAAAATTACTAAAAGCCCCTAAGCTTAGTGGGGGTTTAGTCCTTCTGGATCTCCAATCGTACTTCCATGCCACTGTCGTAGCAACGAATATACCACATCTATTGCCGGGGGTTCCTCCCCAATGGGTAAAGCTGGAGAGGCGCCTCCTTTCCCCTCATTCACTTTCTGCAATTATGTGGCTACCAAGACACATACGCCCCCAAATTTCAACAGGTCTGAGGGAGGTTGCATTGTTTCTCAATAAATGGGAAAAACATAGGGGTGGAGTGTGTGGGGAGAGGGGCATATCCTTTGCAACCCTGCTAGCGGCCCTCTCATACCTGATACCTACCTGTAATGCGAGTCCCTGGATAGAAAAAGGGGTCACCCACCTACAGCAGAAATTTTCCCCACATACCCTCCTGGAATTCTACATTTTGCTGTCTAAATATACCCTTGCAAAGTCCTTTTACTATTCATATGTACAGTTACGTTCCTTTTTAACATGAAACCATCCCAGAGCAGCTGGGGTTAGCCCTCCTAAGTCCGTGACTACAGAATGGGAAGATATGTGTATTAATCAGTTTAAACAGTTACAAGGTAAAACAATCTCTATGTGCTATAGACTGCTTTCATAACACACACACTTTGCTAATGCTAATTCAGCTGCGCAATGGGAGATAGATTTGCAATGCAAATACACCCAGAAGCAGTGGGAACACATCATTAACTTACCCAAAAAACTAACTAAATCTGCTGCACAAATAGAGCAACACTATAAAACCCTTTGCAGACAGGGACGTATCTTCAGTGAGGCAAACAAGGCACCTGCCTTGAGCTGCACTTTGCAGGGGGCGGCAAAAAAGCCACCCCCAAACACCCAGACAGATCCCTTGCTTGCCTTGCGTCCTGGGGGGCTCAAGAGCTTGTCAGCTGGCACATTTGAGCCCCCCGAGGATGGCAGCGGGCAGCGGGCAGCGGGCAGCGGAGGAGCATACTCACCTGAGCTCTTCAGCTCAGCTCCCTCCGCAACGCTTAATGAAGCCTACTCACCCTGTCTGCACCCCGCCTGCCCATGCAGAAGCCCCATTGGACTTCAGGTAACTAATCCACTCCAGCTCTCCCAGGGAGGCTGGGTGGATTTAAAATAAAAAGTTGTGTTGGGGGAAATGTCTGTGAGTTAATGTGTGTGTGTATGTATGTATGTGTGTGTGTATATAAGTGAATGTGTGTGTGTATCTGTAAGTGTGTGTCTGTGAGTGTGTCTGTGAGTGAATGTGTGTGTGTATGTATGTGTGTGTGTCTGTAAGTGAATGAGTATGTGTATCTGTGAGTGTGTGTCTGTGAGTGAATATGTGTGTGTCTGTGAGTGAATGAGTGTGTGTGTCTATGTGTGTGTGTGTGTCTGTAAGTGAATGAGTATGTGTATCTGTGAGTGTGTGTCTGTGAGTGAATGTGTGTGTGTCTGTGAGTGAATGAGTGTGTGTGTCTAAGTGAATGTGTGTGTGTCTGTGAGTGAATGAATGTGTGTGTATGTCTATGAGTGTGTGTATGTATATGTGTGTCTAAGTGAATGTGTGTGTGTGTCTGTAAGTGTATGTGTCTAAGTGAATGTGTGCCTGTGTCTGTGAGTGAATGTGTGTGTGTGTCGGTCAGTGAATGTGTATGTGTCGGTCAGTAAGTTCGTGTGTCTGTCAGTGTGTGAGTCTGTCAGTGAGAATGTGCGTCTGTCAATGTGTGTCCGAGTAATAGTGTGTGTCTATCAGTGTGTCAAATCAGTGAGTGTGTGTGTTTGTTATTGTTTGTCAGTGTATATGAGAGTGTGTGTCTGTCAATGAGTGTATGCATCTATCAGTGAGTGTGTGCGTCTGTCAAAGTGCGGCCTTGACAGGAAGGGGTGGGGAACATTTAAATGAAGGGGGGTGCCGAAGCACAGTCCTGCTTAGGGCAGCACAAATCCTAAATACACCACTGTTTGCAGGTGGTATATGGTGCCCAGCCACCTACACAAAATCTACCCCAGCACATCTCCAACATGCTAGAGATGCAAGACAGAGGTGGGATCCGTGCTGCATGTGTGGGTGCAGTGCCAAGTACCATCAACCTTTTGGACTTCCATACACAACACTATCACACAACTGACAGGGTGCACGTTGCCCTATTCACCCCACACATACCTTCTCCTAGATATACCCATTGAGATACCAAGACTCAATACCAAACTGATAGCACATATAGTACTACTAACCATGCACAAAGTAATAGCTAGAGCGTGGAAATCAAAGTACGCTTCCACTCTTACGGAGGTGCTTGTTGAGGTAGAGAGACATGATCCTTTGAGAGGCACATTAACCCCTTATTCACACCCACTAACACGTATCTGCACTCATGGCAGATGTGGGATACGTGGAGATTTAGTACTTGTAAATAGGAATTCGAACTACTTCAAACCGAGCAGGCAATCAGAATAGTGGCTGTAACAGATGACTCCTCCCCCCCACTTTTTTTTCTCTTCTGTAACCCCTCCCACCTTGGAAAACTTAATAAACTTTCAAGTTGAAAAAAAAAAATGGTTAAACATACACCTGTTAGTGGTCAATGTTATGACTAAATTCCTTGTTATCATTTTACTATTGAAATCTCTTTTTGTTTTACTATTGAAATCTCTTTTTGTTGTCGTTAATTAACCCCTTAAGGACAGAAGAAATTATACAAGTTTTGATCAAAACAAAACGTAAACAAAAACTGGAATTTGCGCTATATGTCTGTTCAACAGTAATTCACCTCTTTTATATTAAAGGACCACTCTAGGCACCCAGACCACTTCAGCTTAATGAAGTGGTCTGGGTGCCAGGTCCTTCTAGGGTTAACCCATTTTTTCATAATTATAGCAGTTTCAGAGAAACTGCTATAATTATGAATGGGTTAAGCCTTCCCCCTAATCCTCTAGTGGCTGTCTCATTGACAGCCACTAGAGGCGCTTGCGTGCTTCTCACTGTGAAAATCACAGTGAGAGCAAACGTGCCCATAGGAAAGCATTGTAAATGCTTTCCTATGCGACGGGCTGAATGCGCGCGCAGCTCTGCCGCGCGTGCACATTCAGCCGGCGGGGCGAACGGAGGCGGAGAGGAGGCAGAGAGCTCCCCGCCCAGAGCTGGAAAAAGGTAAGTTTTTAACCCTTTCCCCTTCCAGAGCTGGGCGGGAGGGGGTCCCTGAGGGTGGGGGCACCCTCAGGGCACTATAGTGCCAGGAAAACGAGTATGTTTTCCTGGCACTATAGTGGTCCTTTAAGTGTATCCACACTTATTATGTATCATTTTGTTCAGGAGAAACAGGGCTTTCATTTTGCATCACCTATTCATATATATAAAAAAAATTATGAATAAAATCTAAAAAAACTGTGAGAAATTGCGAAAATGTTTTAATTTTTTTAGTTTTGCATGGCATTTTAACTGTGAATGTCATAATACTGTTCGATTTTATTGCAAAAAAAATACACCTATTTGTATTCAGCGATGTCTCACAAGTACAACAGTACCCCCCATGAGAAGGTTTTATGGTGTTTTGTTAAGTTACAGGGTAAAATACAGCACATTTCATTTTTCAGTTTATATACATTGAAATTTGCCATATTAGTAATGTTGTCTTTCAGATCGTATCGTAGCCCAGGAATGAGAATTACCTCCATGATGGCATATCATTTGCTAAATTAGAGAACCCAGGGTATTCCTTATTTTATTTGTCTAGCTACTTAGTTAGTGTTAGTGTTCATATTTTGTGTGAAAACTGCAAACAACAAATATGAGAGCAAACTTTGGCCAGTGATTGTGACTAAGTGACTACTAAAAAAGACTGAACATACCCCACGTGCAATACCTTGGGTTGTCTACTTTTGCAAATGGTATGCCATCATGGGGGTAATTCTCATTCCTGGGTTACCATACGGTCTCAAAGGCAACCTAACCAATCTGGCAAATTTCAATGTGAAAAAACTGAAATTCAAGCCTTATATTTGACTCTCTAACTTTCCAAAACACCATACCTGTACATGGGGCTACTGTTATACTTGAGAGACTTCACTGAAGTGAAACATATTACATATTACAACAGTAAAACATATTACAACAATATCGTCAGTGAAAGTGCCGTTTGTGTGTGAAAAATGCAAAAAACATAATTTTCACTGACAATATCATTATAATACAATTTACCATTTTGAAACACTAATATTTGTGTTCAACGAAGCCTCCCAAGTAAAACAGTAACCCCCATGTACAGGTTTCATGGAGTAATGGAAAGTTACAGGGTTAAATATAGTGCTTGCAAATTAAATTCTCAGGACTTTTTGCCTGGGGTGTCAGGCATGTCCCTCAAATTTTAATTAATAAAATTACATAATTATGTTAAAAGATTACATAAATATACACGTAGAATTTTAATATATACTGTGACAGACCACCAGGCACCCCGACTGGGTACCTCCATCAATCGCTGCTTCCTAGTAATCCTGGAGTACCATAAGCACCGCAGTGGAACACCATACCCATCGTAAACCCCACAGACCGCCGCAGCTTGGCTGAGGTCTTGCTGTCCTCCACCCACCCTGGAACTAAGACCAGGATCCAGCTTCCAGTGGGTAGACCTCTCCTAGTCCAGAGAGCAAGTGTTGTATAGGAACAAGGGAGTATAGTGATTCTAGCAATCCCCAGAGTAAATATAGCTCTCCAATCCTCCTAGACTTCATGAAGGTTAAAACAAATTTCTTTAATGGCAGTCTTATATGCAGGTCCCCATGCCAGGGGCACTCCCCCCTGGACCTGAGAGTAGACTACAGTAAAAACATACACACGATTGGCTCTCAGGTCCAGGGCACTCCCATACAAAAAAGGTCAATCCCTCCCCTGTGCCTGGGAGATAATTGAGTCATCACTGTATTAAACTCAATTACCTCAAGGCACAGAAAACATAAATTTCTTAAACACCCCAAAAGTACCTTAAAAATACATAAAACTCCCAAAAGTTAAATCCCCTGATTAACATATCCAAAAATCACCCAGATCGGTTAAGGGGTTCAGGATTTTCCTGGAAGTCATAATTTGACCAACCGCCCGCATGCCCGACTGCATGGTTCCATGACCAAAACAGTTCCAGAGAATCAGGGCTTGCGGTCAGTCTAGTTCGGTAGTTTAAAAACAAACAAACTACCGAACATAATCCATAGACTTACCCTGGAGCTTGTTCCCCTTGTTTGTGGGAATGTTTCCACCGACCAGTGTCTTCCTAAGTGCTATAAAACCGAACACAGGCGATCATGGAAGTCCAGCGGGGTTCGGGAGTTTCAGTGTCCTAAAATAGTTGCATGAACTTGATGACCAAACACCGCTGCCTGTTTTCATGTGAACAAGATGGCCGCCACCTCGTGGTCATCCATAGGAATCGCGGCCGCCCATACGAACACTTAGAACACTGCGGTGGAAATTGCTACAAAGTAGCAATTAGGCTTGACAAGCTTCAAGGTGGTCTCCGGTTTGTGTGGATGTTCGGTGCACAAACCAAATATAAAATTCCACGAACCAAGTCTGGCCCATAGTCTTTTGGTAAGAGACTGGCCAGCAGGCCTCTCCAAGTACCCGTGACCCATGTAATTAGATACATATATCTAATTACATAAGTATACATATGAAATTTAAATACATATATGTATATATGACTAACTGAACATACATATATATATATATATATATATATATATGTGCAATCATTTTCATTTATTTATATATATATATATATAATATTTATATATATATATGTATATTTATATATGTATATATAACTTCGTTCTAAGTGTATTTTAATATTAATATACATATATATATTTATATTAATATTAAAATACACCAAGTATGAAGTTACAAATATATATATACATATATAATATATATATATATATATATATATATATATATATATATATATATAATGCATATATATAGATTATACTCATATTTATTTAAATGTGTGTAATAATACTTAGTTTTTACTTTTTTCACCATTAGGGGGACTGCCTGGGCAATGAGAGTGACCACATGGCCCCCAGGGGCCTGATTTGCCATGGGAGAACTGCCTGGGCTGTCAGGCAGTCCTCCCGAAGTGGAGCACCAGGATGGTAGTTATCCCAGCCGCTCCAGAGCTCAAAGCTGTTACGGCATTCTATGCCGCTGCAATGGCTTTGAAGCCCAACATATGCGGGATGGCATAGAACGCTGTAACAACATTAGCGGGTTAATGTGTTTTTTATTGCTAATTCCTAAGCTTAAAGCCATACATTTGTTATATAGACTTTAAGTCTGCCCTTGTGTTCTTTAACCCCTTAAGGATGGCGGGCGTTCTATGCCGCCCTTAGGGAACCGGCTCTAAACGCCGGAGGGTGGCATAGAATGCCCTAACTATCCTTTCTACTTACCCGGTCGTTAGTGATCCAACGCCGGCGATCGTGGTATGGGGACTTACCTGGGAGCCCAGGGAGTCTCCCTCCGTCCTCTTTGGCCCCCCTGGGCCATGTGATCTATTGCTCGTCGCAGCCTTGTTGGAACAGGGTGGCCGTCCACCAACCATCCACTACTCCATCCATCTGGATCATCCAGGGTTGCACGGCACTCATCAGTGAACAGGACTGTTTGAAAATTAGTCTTCATGTATTTTTCTGCCCAATGCAGCCCTTTCTGCTTGTGAGCTTTGGTTAGTGGTGGCCGAATAGAAGGTTTATGCACAGTTGCAAGACTCTGGAGGACTCTACACCTTGAAGTCCATGGGACTCCAGAGGCACCAGCAGCTTCAAATATCTGTTTGCTGCTATGTAATTGTATTTTAGCAGCTGCTCTCTTGATCCGATGCCTGGATCTGGCAGAAATCTTCCTCAATGTGCCTTTATCTGCACAAACCCGTCTGTGCTCTGAATCAGCCACAAATCTCTTAATAGTGCTATGATCACGCTTAGGTTTTTGGGAAATATCTAATGTTTTCATACCTCGTCCAAGGCATTGAACTATTTTACTCTTTTCGGTAGCAGAGAGATCCTTTTTCTTCCCCATATTGCATAAAAATGGTGCTCTGCTTAATAAAGTGGAACACCCTTCTTTAGTAATTTTTCCTTAAATTGGGCTCACCTGGCAATCTAATTATCACAGGTGTCCGAGATTGTTTTCAGTGATCAAAAGAGCCCTGAGACACAATGCAATCCATGAGTTAAACTGAAAAACAAAATATTTAATCTTTGTGACACTTAAATAGAATTTGCATAATAATTTGGAACAGGGTGTATATATAATAATTCTACATATATATTTATGTAATAATTTTACATAATTAGGTCATTTTATTAATTACAATTAGCGGGACCTGCCTGACAACCCAGGCCAAAAGTCATAGTTACATAGTTACTTAGCTGAAAAGAGACTTGCGTCCATCAAGTTCAGCCTTCCTCACATTTGTTTTTTTACTGTTGATCCAAAAGCAGGTAAAAAACCCAGTTTGAAGCACTTCCAATTTTGCAACAAGCTAGAAAAAAAATTCCTTCTTGACCCCAGAATGGCAGTCAGGTTTATCTTTGGATCAAGCAGTTATTACCCTACATTGAAAGATTATATCCTTGAATATTCTGTTTTTGCAGGTATGCATCTAGCAGCTGTTTGAACATCTGTATGGATTCTGATAAAACCACTTCTTCATGCAGAGAATTCCACATCCTTATTGTTTTTACAGTAAAAAAAACCTTTCCTTTGCCTTAGACAAAATCTTCTTTCTTCCAGTCTAAACGCATGACCTCGTGTCCTATGTAAAGTCCAGTTTGTGAATAGATTTCCACACAATGGTTTGTATTGGCCCCGAATATATTTGTATAATGTTATCATATCTCAAGCAACGTTTTTCTAAACTATATAGGTTTAAATTTGTTAACCTTTCTTCATAGCTGATATGTTTCATTCCTTGTATTAATTTTGTAGCCCGCCTCTGCACTTTTTCTAGTGCCATAATATCCTTCTTTAGAACAGGTGCCCAAAATTGCACAGCATATTCAATATGTGGTCTTACCAGTGATTTATAAAGAGGCAAAATTATATTCTCGTCCCGAGAACGAATGCCCTTTTTCGTGCATGACAATACCTTACTGGCCTTGGCCACTGCGGATTGACATTGCACATTGTTGCATAGTTTGTTGTCTATAACAATTCCCAAGTCCTTTTCATGTGTTGTTATCCCTAATTCGCTTCCATTAAACCCTTAAGGACCAAACTTCTGGAATAAAAGGGAATCATGACATGTCACACATGTCATGTGTCCTTAAGGGGTTAAGGGTATACGTTGCTTGCGAAGTGCATAACTTTGCATTTTTCAGCATTAAATTTTTATCTGCCATTTGAGTGCCCAGTCCCCCAGTCTATCTAAATTCCTTTGCAGCAAAGTAATATCTTGCTCACATTGTATTATTTTACAGAGTTTTGTGTCATTTCAAAACACTAAAACATGACTTTCAATGATGTCTTCAAGATCATTTATAAACATGTTAAATAGAAGGGGTCCCAGAACAGACACCTGAGGGACACCACTTGCCACCTCTGTCCAGCTTCAAAATTTACCATTAATGACAACTCTTTGTACTCCGTTTTTAAGCCACTGTTCTACCCAAGGGAATTTAATTTGCTATTATATTTAACCCTGTAACTTTCCAAGACACCATAAAACCTTTTAAATGGGGGTACTGTTTTACTCGGAAGACTTTGCTGAACACAAATATTAGTGTTTAAAAACAGTAAAATGTATTATAATGATACGTTTTGTGATACGTTTTACTGTTTTGAAACACTAATATCTGTGTTCAGCGAAGTCTCACGAGTATAACAGTACCCCTCATGTACAGGTTTTATGGTGTTTTCAAACGTTACAGAGTCAAATATAAGGCTTGCGTTTCAGTTTTTTCACATTTGAACCATAAAACCTGTACATGGGGGTACTGTTGTACACTTGAGACATCGCTGAATGTTTAAATCGGTATTTTAAGTAAAGTCAAACAGTATTATGACATTCACAGTTAGAATGTCACATAGAATTAAAAATCTTTAAAAAATTCTTATATTCTCCCATTTTTTAATATTTTATTCATATTAAATTATGTTTCATATCTAAATATTTGATGTTAAATTAAATTACTGTTTCCCCTGAATAAAATGATATATAATAAGTGTGGGTGCACATAATATGAAAGAGGCAATTACGCCTGAACAGACATTTATTGCAAATTCAAGTTTTTGTTTACGTTTTGTTTTGATCACAACGTGTATATTTGCCTCAGTCCTTAAGGGGTTAATAATGTGTTCTGCAAATTGTTTCCAAACTTCCTGCTGCTATATCATGTGCAGTGCCATGACAGGTCAGCTGACCATTAGCTTGTCTTTCAATCTCAATGTGTCTGGTGACATCGTAAATTTCAGAGATTTCGTGCATTGTGAAATATTTTAAAAGACTTGGTCACTGGATGTAATCTGTTTATCTGTCATACCGGCAAAAATAAAACACTACACGTCGGAATTTTTTAAAGAACATTTTAAGTGGCAATAGTTCTGTGCCTGTGTGTAACAGGTATGTGTTTTTGTTTATTTTACAGAGAAGCATTTAAGATTTTTAAAATGGAAAAAAAATGTTATAGTCTGCTTAAAGGAACACTTTAGTGTCAGGAATACAAACCGTATTCGCCTATATGTCTAAATGTACTGTTTAGGTGGCCAGCCGCCACATCAGCAAGGTAAATGGTTAATTTACTCACATTTATGCCAGCTCCGCACGGGTCTCCTCTCGGATGGCTCTGCCCCCTTGGCTGAGATAATTAAACTTGATGATCTCAGCCAATCCAATGCTTTCCCTTGGGAATGTTGAGGAATGTTCAGCGCCTTCATGCAGAGCATGGAGACACTGAACGTCAATGCTGCACATTGTGTAGCAGTGACCCATGAAGCACCTCTAGTGGGCATAGACACCAGAACAACTATGTTAAACTATATTGGTTCTGTTGACTATAGTGTCCCTTTAAGCAACCTGGCTTCTCTTTAAACATATATAAATATACAATAAAAAAAAACAACAAAAAAAACAGAAAAACCTCTTTCTTTACTTATAAAAGGGAACATGGAAAATTAATAATTATCTTGTACAGTGTTAACCAGCACATTCTTTACCATTTCCAGGGCAAAGATTAGAGAAATTTGTGAGTTCTATTCCTACTAATTCTTTTTTTTTTTTTTTTATCATTATTTATTTTCAAAACATGAAGAAAGGACAAAACTAAAAAGACATAATAAGCCAGTAATACTAAAATAAATATAATAACATAAAATATCTTAGTCCCTGATAATTTAAATAATTTATACCAGAAATAACAGCTCAAAGCTCAGGGAATACATAAGGAACCAAAGCAAATAACAAGATAAGAAAAATCACAAACCAGAAATATATTCAATTTAAATCCTAGTCAAATCCTAATTAAATGCTTGTGGAGCAGAACAGCAAGAAGGGTAGAGGGTTTTGGGATATGGTAGTCTTACAATTAGAATCACAACATAAAAATAAGTACAAAAATGTTTATATCGGTTTCCAATTTCTTAATGATTGGTTGGATGGTTGTATCTGGGTCCCCATTAATCAATTCTAGACAGCTTGCAATCAAATTCTTTAGCATTGTTTTTTTTAAGTAATTAATTATTTTAATTTTATATGTTTGCACAATCTTTCTCTAACTAAATTATCACGGAGATAGCCCTTTATTCTTATATATTTAAAAATCTCTCTGCTGTCCAGTTTGTAATCTGTGCACAGTGAGGAGAAGTCATTGATATTTGTTATTTTATTAAATTCTCAAGTTTGACAAGGCCCACTTTGGTTGAATTCTTTAGATTTAAATAAAGCATGTTAAGAGTTAAATGAGTTAAGGGGAGGCGTAATAATTTTGTCTTGTAGTGACAGATCTTTCTTACAATTAACTATCAGATTTAATCTTTATCGGTAGTTGCTATTAATTAACCAAAATAAAGGACTTCACTCCATGGTATCAGTTTGAGTCAGGAACTGTTCCAATTTATACCATATTTTACCTTTAATACAATCAGACTGGGTAATGATAGCATGCGCTAGGTTGCAAGCTTACCATATTTCTTCAACTGGGGTACGCCCAGACCAGCCTCTTTCACATTCAGACTCAGTCAATTTGAATGAATACCTAGGAATTTACCCAGCCAAATATATTTTTCGATAATAGACTGTGCTAGGGTCATCAAGCTGTCCGGGCAGGGTAAAGGTACATGTGGAAGAGATAAACCCACTTAGAGAGAATATAAAAATGTATAGTATTGATTCACCCCCACCATGAGACCCTGATATTTTTACATTTGTCCAGCTTAAAAAATTTATATTTTAGTAGTGGTAGAAAATGTAATTCCATTATTTTTGGTCTGATCATTAATAACCTCGACCCCCACATAGTCAAGACCAAATGTATCAGTCAGTTCTTTAATTGTTCTTTAAGTTAAATTAAAGTGCAGTAGATTTAGTAATATTTTATTTGTATCACTAGAACAGTGAGAATCTATAATAATCATCAGTTCATCCTGAGAATTCAACGGATCGCTAAGGGTAAAGACACCATCTTCAGCACACGTGTAATTTAAAAAGTGTAGGCCTCTAATTTGTTTATTAGTCCTAATTGCCACTGCTAGAAGTTTAATTGTCATCAAATAAAAAAGGGGGAGAGAGCGGGCAACCCTGCCTGGTCCCATTCTTTAAGTGGAACCAGTCTGAAGAGAGACTGCTCCCAACCACTCTGGCCATTGTAGATCCACCTACTAATCTTTACACTACCCTCAGACATCATTTAACACACACAGGTACATGCACATAGATATGTGCATGCATAGCACACATATAATACTAGCCCCCAACACCTTGGACAGGCTGCCTATCACTGGTTGAGTTACACACAATGTCAATGCTCTGGCAAACTGGCTCTAATGCAATTTGATTCTCTTACTCCCTGATAAAGAAAAAGCATACATTGGATCAGTTTGTTGATTGCAATTTAGGTGCAAAGAAAATAAACAAAAGACACTCTCTTGGAAATTGATGACGTTTCAAATGGAATAGTAAAAGGTTCTTGCGTGTGGTGTACTTCAACTCCTATCATGCTTAGTGAAATTCTTGTTAAGGTTGGTAGGAATGAAAATTTAAACCCAAAGTGATGAAATAGTGAGGCAGCCAGTTCTGCAGCTAATGAAACGTAAGTTATTAGGGCTTAGGAATTATTTGCGCAAATTTTTGTCAATTTATAGTGAATTTTCCATAAATTAAATGGATTTAAAAATGGGCATTTTTGGACACAGGATTTCCCTTTAATTATAAAAGAGTTGGCAAATGCAGGATATGCACAGAATAAGTGTCTCTTAACTAACTTTCAGTAAGCATACTTTCATAATTGTGGAAGTTCCTTAAATGTCATGAAATTGTCTTGTTACCAGACAAAAAGACCCACCATATGCTTTCTGAGTCTGTCACAAGTTTTTTGTATTTCCAAGTATTTCTTGCATTTGCTACATTTACACTTCCTTATAAGCATACTCCATTTTAAACTGTTGTATGCAACATTTCCAGGGTTATTCACTAAAGTGAGAATTCATAGTAAATTTCAAATGTAAGGTCAAAATAGCCAAACTGGCAAAATCCTTTGTCAGCTATTAGTCCAATTTGGCTACTTTGGCCTAAAATCTACTTGGTATTTTCACTTTATTGAATAACCCTGCAAGTGTGGACTTTTTTGGACATGCAGAACAGATGTCTCTTATGTGTGGTTATATCATTCAAACAGATGTTTCCCAGATAATTTCTGTTTGGATCAATTAACCAAATGACAATGGGCTCTTAACATGTATTGTGTCATAATAAGGGTAACATGCAAACATACTTCCTTTGCTGATATGGTAATAGGGCACTTTAAAAAATATAATTGTTTAAAGTTTCAGTAAATAATACACAAAACAATACACAATGGGCAGAAATAGACGCACTGGGGGGGCTGGAGGGAGAAAGGGACACACAAAAAACGATGTGAGAAAAAGAGACACACAAAGGGGCAGGGCGGACGAGAGGGGCCTGGAAAGGAGAGAAGAAAACACTCAAAAGGGGCTTGGGGAGAAAAAGACACACAGAGAGTCTGGAGTAAGTGAAAAATAGACACACAAGGGGGATTGGGAGAATGAAATACACGGAAAGGCTGGAGAAGTGGGAAACAGATGTGCAAAGTGAGGGAGAAAGAAACACACAAAAGGGCTTGGGAGAAAGAGACACAAAAATGGATTGGGAATGATAAACAGACACACAAATAAGCTGGGGAGAGAAAGAGACACACACAGGGGCCGAGGAAAAGGAAAAGGAAAAGGAAAAAGAGAGACACAGAAAGGCTCTGGGAGGTGTTTATGCATTTATGCTTGTTTATGTGTTTGGGCTGATGCGTACTATAGCCATTGCTGATTGAGCTGATATGGTTTGATTAAAAAGAGGGCAGTAAGTCAGAAAACTAATTCCAAGACAGGTGTAAGATGTGAAAGGAAAAGATAACTGACTGTGGCACTCTTTTGTGGAGTTCTGAATCTGAGGGGGGTTTAATCCCTGGTGATCCAGCAGGTGCAGGAAAGATCATGGGGGTGTGGGAAGGGTGCCCAGTAGTCCTGTAGAAACCCTGTTGGTGCTGGGTAGAGTCAGATTGTAACTCTCTGCTAGCCCAAGCCTTGTTTCACCTGTGTTGTCTCACCTTTCTCATATACAAATTAGACTTGGAGATCAATTGATCCAAGGATAAATCTGACTGCCATTCTGGGGTCAAGAAGGATTTTTTTTCCTAGCTTGTTGCAAAATTGTGCTTCAAACTGGGTTTTTTTTTGCCTTCTTTTGGATCAACAGCAAAAAACAAATGTGAGGAAGGCTGAACTTGATGGTCTCTTTTCAGCTATGTAACTATGTAATTGTGGGCCAAACTACAATTCACCCGAATTAAGGACAATCAGGTTATTAGCCAAATTTCTGATTTCCAAGTTCCCGCATGACAGAACCTCAGGGAAACCAACTTGCCCAAGCCAGAACATACTAATTTTTATTGTAGAGTAACATTCCTAGCACTGGAAAAACAAAGTAAGTCCACGTATAAAAGAAGAGTGCAACTCAAAAAGGTAGAGCTGTATCAGGCTCTGTATGAACAGCTCCAAATGTCCCTAAACAGGCTAACAATGTATATCCAGAACAGGGACACCGGATCTCAGGATGTTGCCAAGGAAATTTTACTTTTTTAATCCCAAAAAATGTAAAAACAATATAAACTAAAATAAAATAATATACATACAGGAACCAGAGGACTCAAATACAACAATAAAAGCAATGTACAAAAAAGTCACAGTCTTATGATAGAAAACCACTGTAAAGGCATTCTTCAGTAATCAGTTGCTTCTAATAGCAGCAATAATAGTAGATGTGTTTCGGCTCCCAGAAGACCAATTGTGTCATGGAAGTGATTAAGAGATGAGCCAAGGTTCTTCTCACTAGTGCTGGTATAAAGCAACATCAGCACAGATACCACAGGTCTGTATTCCGAGTCCCCCCACAAACACAAGTAAGGTGGGTGCAGTGTATATAGTGGATGCAAAAAGCGTCTGTGTACGTGGATAGTGGATGCAGTGTGTGTATATAGTGGATTGTTATGGGCAAATGCAAATATTACAAGTTTTAGAATGAAATGTTGTATTTCTTAAACTGTGTACTTTGTCTTTAAGATATATTGCAAATTGACAAGGTGTTAGAAATGGAACATATTGTTTTTCATAACTGTTTCTTTAAGCAATAACCTCAGTGCATAATATGTTTGCGCCATTTTGTCCCAGACGAATTACAATAACGCATAAACAAGCTTCAAGGCTATACTACGACTCTTTCAGTACACAATATACTGTGGTAACCTGAAGTAGATAAGGATGTTCAGACTTTAAGATGCCATCTTGAACTAAGTCAGGAAAATTTCCATGACGTATGCACCCTTTAGTTACGGCCTTGTATGTTTGCCAAATTAAGGGAGGTCCTAAAATGAATAAAGTAAAAGATGTGTTACTTTTTCATATTTGAACTACAGTAACCCCAAAATGGAGACACCTAAGGTATAAATAGGTGTACTTTTAAATGTTAAGACACAAAGGAGAGACTTGGAGACAGACGCTGCTTCATCTTAAAATGACAGAGAGGCTGACATGATGACATGCTCAGAAGGGTATGTTAACCTATTAATGATATTTGCAAGCATTTAGTTTAATCTGATAAACTCTGCTATAATGGATTTTATATGTCTATATTTATATTTTTATATAATAAATATCTAAAAAGACAAAACGTTATTGCTTCCAAGACAATCCTTATTTTATATTGTATTCTCAATTATTTATATATGTTAAATAGAGGATCTCTTACTAACTATTTAAAATTATGGCTAAGATATCTGTATGGTTAGCCCTACTAAGTTCTATGCTTTAAGTCATTATAGTGGTAAATAAGGGAACCAGCCGCGGTTACAGGATTGTCAGGGTTTCTCTGCTGTTTTAAACAGCAATCCTTCCTTACTCTGTGCCTCAGCTATTCAGCTGCTTTTAACGATCAGCTCCTTCATTATGTTGCCACGGTTACTCACCTGATTGTTAGTAGCTAGCCCTGTTGCTAATCAGTGCAGCCTATTTAAGGAGTAAGTCCCAGTACCTCCTTGCATGGTTTCCTGCTTTGTAGAAGACGTCCTGTTTCCTGTGTGTTCCTGGTTCCTGACTTCTGGCCTTGTTCCTGACTCTGCTGCTCTCCGTTCTCCTGTTCCCAGCTCGTCTGACTTCCCGCTTTGGTGCCTGACCGCTGCTTGCTTCTTGGACTTTGCTTTTTGGTTTATTTCATTATTTGCTATTTATAAAAGGTATTTTGCATCTACGTTCTGTTTCGGTCTGGTTCCTGGTTCCTAACATAGATGCAGAGTATGTGTAGTGGATGCAGTGTGTGTGTGTGTATAGCTGACTTAGAAAATGTTTTGAGTTCAGCTATTTTGATCTTAAATTTGTAATTCACTTTGAATTCTCCCTTTAGTGATGCAAGTTCAACATCATTTCACAATCACAAATCAATGAAGTTTTGGTGTTGCTCTGGTGCTCTCAGATGTTAGTGCTATATGCACCTGCTCAACTAGGAGACTTGTGCCCTGTTTAGGTCTCTAGTAGCATTAGAGTGCTTTTTTACTGTGTTTGCTTATTCGAAATTTTGACCTTGTTTTGTGGCTAATTTGATATCTGTGCTTCTTGACTCTTGGCTTGTCTTATCATCCTGTTGTCTCTCTGTCTCCCTTGACTTTAGCTTGTACTCTGACTATTCTTGTTGGAACTTAAGCCCAGCCACCTCTGACCTCCAATATGTTCTGTGTTTCTAGATTATCTAGGTTTGGGTGTTGAAACCTATACCCACCCTGCAAATCTAGAACAGTATCAGATAGAACAATTCACCCAGGCTCTCCAAATGATCATGGAAAGAACTGTCAGTCTTCAGCTTGAGGTTCAGGCAGGTATACAATTTGAAATGGCTCCCAGATCCTTCCCTCCTGACTAAAGTTGGGTTTATTATGAATATCTTGTCAAATAAAGCTCTAGCCTTGATAAATTCCCTGTCTTAAAACAATGATTCATTATCTAAAACTAGCAGAAGTTCCTTGCTGAATTCAAAGGGTTTTTGAATCTCCTGGTAGAGGTTGATCTACTGCTAAATTCTTTCTTAAAATCAGACATGACACTAAATCAGTGGTGCATTAATTTGCTGAATTTCACACCTTGGCATCTGTAGTTACGTCAAACAATAGTGCCTTAGTAGCCCTTACAGAATGAAGAGGCAACAAGAGAACTTCCTGATAACCCAGATGACCTAATTTCTTACATGTCCCAGATACTTAATCGTGTATGTGAGATACACTGTCTCGAGGATCAACTAAATGCCTATAGCTTCTTTAGCTCCTACGTTTCCCAACATTCCTGCCCTTTCGACTCCTAAAAATATGTAGCTAGGTATTATGAAATTAACCGAGGAAATGTTACACCGAAAAACAGAAAAGAGAGAGTTTATGCCTTTACTTTCACAAAAAGGAACATGTAAAGAGGAGAGCCCAATTAGGCCGGAATCTAAGTCAGCTCAGGTACCGCCTTGGGTGTGCAAAGTTTACCCACTAATAAGCTCACTTTATAGAACTATCTTTCCCCCAAAGGTATACCATTAAAACAGAAAGAGACACACCTGGCCATAGAGGCCATAGGTGGTTGACCCCTTTTTGCTCCTGGGATCCCACAGGCTATAGTGGACTTATGGAAAATCTTGCCCTACTCCTGGTAGGATCTCTCAGTTTCTAAAGGTCCAATCTTACCGTGGACATAAAGCCCTGCTATAGTCAGGGCCGTCTATAATATGATTAGGACCCTGGGCAATGCATTTTCTTGGGCCCCCTGGGCCCTGCCCCTCCCACCGCCTCACCCCCCAATTACGCCCAACCCGCAATCACACTGACAGACTTACTGGCACATACACACACACACACACAGACAGACATTAAAACATTCATAGATACATACTGACACACACAGTCACTAACACACAAACATATACTGGCAGACATACTGACACACACAGACATACATACACTAACAGATTGTCAGGAACCAGGAACCAGACAGAGACAGATCTAGATGCAAAAACACCTTTATTTAATAAACAACAAAGAAATCACCAAAAGCAAAGTCCAGGAGGCAAGCAGGGGTCAGTCACCAGAGCGGGTAGTCAGACGAGCCAGGATCAGGAGCACGGAGGTCAGCGGAGTCAGGAACAAGGCCAGAGTCAGGAACCAGGAGCAAACCGGAAACACAGGAACAAGGAGACTTCTGGGGGACAGGAAACCACGCAAGGGCAAGGAGGTTCTGGGATTTGCTGCTTAAATAGGCTGAACTGATTAGCAGCAGGGTTGATTATTATTCTCAGGTGAGTAACCTTGGCAACATGCTGAAGGAGCTGATAGTTAATTACAGCTGAAACCTCAGACACTGAAAAAGGAAGGGTGGCTGTTTAAAACAGCAAAGAAACCCTGACACAGATATACTGACACACACAAACACATACGCTGACAGATATGACACACACAGACACATACACTGACAGACGCATTGACACACACACACAGGCATACTGACATACACACTGACACACACACAGGCATACTGACATACACACAGACAGATGTACTGGCAGATACACACAGACAGACATTAAAACATTCACAGATACATACTGACACACACAAACACTGACATTCAAATATATCCTGGCAGACATACTGACACACACACAGACGTACATACACACAGACACATACACTGATAGACATACTGACACACACACATACTGACACACACACAGACCTACTGACATACATATAGCCACCCTCCAGCAGGGCCGGACTGGGGATTCCAAAGCAGCCCTGGAAAAAAAAATCTATGCCAGCCCCATAAGTCATTGCGCCATATATTGTCGCATGTTATATGTAAGTCTATGTCTTGCCACCCTAGATGATTGATAGATTATAAATATATATATATTGCTTTTTCCAATATAAAATATTGGTCCTTTCAGAGTAAAATTTTTAGTTATACAGTAAGCATACTCACATGCAATCACAGACAATCTCACTGACACAAGCTGATTGATACACAGCCTCATAGACAAACAATCTCACTGATATACATAAGGTCATTGACATAAACACAAGCTCACTCAGTAGCAGGCACACACACACACACAAGCAAGCCCACTCACTAGCATGTGCGCGCACACACACACAGCTTTTCAATGTAAACACTGACTTTTTAGAGAAAATGCAGTGTTTACATTGCTTCCTAGTGACAGACACTCAGACGGTCACGAGAGGTGCTTCCTTTGTCAGTGCGGATTGGCTGAGATCATCAAGCTTCATAATCTCAGCCGTAGAGGCAGGGCCAGTCGAGGGGAGACCAGCACAACGTGGGGGGAAGAAAAGGTGAGTAAAAACACACATACACACACACATACCATGATAGACACACACCATGACACAGACAGACCGTTACACAGACACACACACACACCGTGACACAGAAGAAAACACAGACACACCATGACAGAGACACACACACACCATGACACAGAGACACACACATACCATGACAGACACACCTTGACCCACACACACACACACCATATCACAGACAGACCGTGACACAGACACACACACACTGTGACACAGACACACATTACATGACACACACAGACACACACACACCACAACACAGAGAGACCGTGACACAGACACACACACACCGTGACACAGACACACACACACCGTGACACAGACACACACACACACCGTGACATAGACACACACACATTACATGACACAGACACACATTACATGACAGACACACACACACAATGACACAGACTGACACACACACCATGACAGACTGACGCACACACCATGACAGACTGACGCACACACCATGACAGACTGACGCAGACACCATGACAGACAGACACACCATGACACAGACGCAAACACCGTGACAGACTGACGCAGATACCGTGACAGACTGACGCAGACACCGTGACACAGATGCACACACCATGACAGACAGAGACAGACACACACACACACTAACAATGACACAGACAGACACACACAATGACACAGACACACACACACACTCACAATGACACAGACACACACAATGACACAGACAGACACACACAATGACACAGACACACAATGACACAGACACACCATGACAGACACACACACAAATGACACAGACACATACACTCACAGTTACATAATTTCTACCTGTGTGCTGGCAGGTGGAGTTCTGATGGCGGCCGCAGGGTTTGCTGGCTGTTCTGGCGGCCGCAGGGGGAGCTGGCTGTTCTGTCTCTGCTCCCCCTCCCCTGCGCGCCGCTTAATGAGACCGGGGCCGGAATATGACGTTATATTCCGGCCCCGGTCTCTTTGTAGTGCGCAGGGAAATTTCCCGGTATCCCGGTGGGCCAGTCCGGCCCTGCCCTCCAGGTTCTTACCTTTTCCTGGAGGGTGGTTTCCCTGGTCCAGTGGCAGGCTGAGGCAGATGGGAGTTCTCCTCTGGAACTCCCCTCCTCCCTGCCTTCCTCCTCCCGCGTGGCTATTATCTCTGGTGGTAGGAAGTGACGTCACTTCCTCCCAGCCGGCTGCAGAACAGGAAGGGGCCCGGTCGCGCTGTTTAAGCGCCACAGCGCCAAACCGGGCCCCTGCTGACACATGCTCCCCGGGTGGCCCTTAGTGCATGGGCCACCCGGGGAGCCTCCTCAGTGTGCGGGAGCCACACCGCCCGGTCCATAGGGGCTGCGCAAATTGCGGGGGCCCACAGAGCAGCTGCTCTGGGCCCCCCAGGAGCAACTGGGCCCGGGGCAGCTGCCCTGCGTTAAAGACGGCCCTGGCTATAGTACTCTTAGTACTCTAAAGTTTCTGGGATTTGCTGCTTAAATAGGCTGAACTGATTAGCAGCAGGGTTGATTATTATTCTCAGGTGAGTAACCTTGGCAACATGCTGAAGGAGCTGATAGTTAATTACAGCTGAAACCTCAGACACTGAAAAAGGAAGGGTGGCTGTTTAAAACAGCAAAGAAACCCTGACACAGATATACTGACACACACAAACACATACGCTGACAGATATGACACACACAGACACATACACTGACAGACGCATTGACACACACACACAGGCATACTGACATACACACTGACACACACACAGGCATACTGACATACACACAGACAGATGTACTGGCAGATACACACAGACAGACATTAAAACATTCACAGATACATACTGACACACACAAACACTGACATTCAAATATATCCTGGCAGACATACTGACACACACACAGACGTACATACACACAGACACATACACTGATAGACATACTGACACACACACATACTGACACACACACAGACCTACTGACATACATATAGCCACCCTCCAGCAGGGCCGGACTGGGGATTCCAAAGCAGCCCTGGAAAAAAAAATCTATGCCAGCCCCATAAGTCATTGCGCCATATATTGTCGCATGTTATATGTAAGTCTATGTCTTGCCACCCTAGATGATTGATAGATTATAAATATATATATATTGCTTTTTCCAATATAAAATATTGGTCCTTTCAGAGTAAAATTTTTAGTTATACAGTAAGCATACTCACATGCAATCACAGACAATCTCACTGACACAAGCTGATTGATACACAGCCTCATAGACAAACAATCTCACTGATATACATAAGGTCATTGACATAAACACAAGCTCACTCAGTAGCAGGCACACACACACACACAAGCAAGCCCACTCACTAGCATGTGCGCGCACACACACACAGCTTTTCAATGTAAACACTGACTTTTTAGAGAAAATGCAGTGTTTACATTGCTTCCTAGTGACAGACACTCAGACGGTCACGAGAGGTGCTTCCTTTGTCAGTGCGGATTGGCTGAGATCATCAAGCTTCATAATCTCAGCCGTAGAGGCAGGGCCAGTCGAGGGGAGACCAGCACAACGTGGGGGGAAGAAAAGGTGAGTAAAAACACACATACACACACACATACCATGATAGACACACACCATGACACAGACAGACCGTTACACAGACACACACACACACCGTGACACAGAAGAAAACACAGACACACCATGACAGAGACACACACACACCATGACACAGAGACACACACATACCATGACAGACACACCTTGACCCACACACACACACACCATATCACAGACAGACCGTGACACAGACACACACACACTGTGACACAGACACACATTACATGACACACACAGACACACACACACCACAACACAGAGAGACCGTGACACAGACACACACACACCGTGACACAGACACACACACACCGTGACACAGACACACACACACACCGTGACATAGACACACACACATTACATGACACAGACACACATTACATGACAGACACACACACACAATGACACAGACTGACGCACACACCATGACAGACTGACGCACACACCATGACAGACTGACGCAGACACCATGACAGACAGACACACCATGACACAGACGCAAACACCGTGACAGACTGACGCAGATACCGTGACAGACTGACGCAGACACCGTGACACAGATGCACACACCATGACAGACAGAGACAGACACACACACACACTAACAATGACACAGACAGACACACACAATGACACAGACACACACACACACTCACAATGACACAGACACACACAATGACACAGACAGACACACACAATGACACAGACACACAATGACACAGACAGACACACACAATGACACAGACACACAATGACACAGACACACCATGACAGACACACACACAAATGACACAGACACATACACTCACAGTTACATAATTTCTACCTGTGTGCTGGCAGGTGGAGTTCTGATGGCGGCCGCAGGGTTTGCTGGCTGTTCTGGCGGCCGCAGGGGGAGCTGGCTGTTCTGTCTCTGCTCCCCCTCCCCTGCGCGCCGCTTAATGAGACCGGGGCCGGAATATGACGTTATATTCCGGCCCCGGTCTCTTTGTAGTGCGCAGGGAAATTTCCCGGTATCCCGGTGGGCCAGTCCGGCCCTGCCCTCCAGGTTCTTACCTTTTCCTGGAGGGTGGTTTCCCTGGTCCAGTGGCAGGCTGAGGCAGATGGGAGTTCTCCTCTGGAACTCCCCTCCTCCCTGCCTTCCTCCTCCCGCGTGGCTATTATCTCTGGTGGTAGGAAGTGACGTCACTTCCTCCCAGCCGGCTGCAGAACAGGAAGGGGCCCGGTCGCGCTGTTTAAGCGCCACAGCGCCAAACCGGGCCCCTGCTGACACATGCTCCCCGGGTGGCCCTTAGTGCATGGGCCACCCGGGGAGCCTCCTCAGTGTGCGGGAGCCACACCGCCCGGTCCATAGGGGCTGCGCAAATTGCGGGGCCCACAGAGCAGCTGCTCTGGGCCCCCCAGGAGCAACTGGGCCCGGGGCAGCTGCCCTGCGTTAAAGACGGCCCTGGCTATAGTACTCTTAGTACTCTAAAGCCTGTGCCACCTTACAGTAGTCTTGTCCGTACATACTCACCTTATAGTAGTCTTGTCCGTACATACTCAAATTTTCACAGTGAGAGCACGCCAGCGTCCATAGGAAAGCATTGTAAACGCTTTCCTATGCGACCGGCTGAATGCGCGCGCAGGAGAGAAGTAGGAGAGCTCCCCGCCCAGCGCTGGAAAAAGGTAAGTTTTTACCCCTTTCCCCCTTCCAGAGCCGGGCAGGAGGGGGACCCTGAGGGTGGGGGCACCCTCAGGGCACTATAGTGCCTGGAAAACGAGTATGTTTTCCTGGCACTATAGTGGTCCTTTAAGTGACAGAGGCAAGTGATGATATAAATAGTGCGAAACCAGAGTGTCTTCTTACTGGTCGTGGATGGATGGGAAGGGACAAAGGGAAGCAGTGCCTTAAGGTATCCTCAGAATCCAAATCAGGAAAAGTCAATATGTAAAAACAAGAGGAAAAAATGCAAAATATGGTGTAGTATTTTGGAGTGATTGGTGGAATATATAAAGGAAATACACTTACATTTTTGGAGCTGATGTTTAACTCCAAATATATGCAGTCGGACGGTATAATCCCCGCCTGTGGATATTGTTTAGTATCTTGTTTTTGCGTGGGGGCACCAGATGATATGAAAAGAGAAACATAAAAAAAGTCAATATAGTGTAGTGTATCTAGCATACTAGATGGGAGTGACTTAAAATATTTGGTTGTGCACTAATAATCTTTACAGTTGATAGTAGCTTTTTCAAAACTGTTATAGTAGGAGATCCCTTTCTCAAGGTGCAGTATATGTAGTGCCAGTGCTTGGTGAATATATCCCTAATGGAACATTAAATGTAGTAAGAAAGCAGTATAAAGTAATAAAAATATTGGGCAATAAAAAAACTTAATGATCAATTCACCGGTCTTGTATAAAATATCAGATGTGCAAAAAGAGAGTAAAAATATAATTATATAAGAGTATAAACGATTATAATAAGATAGTCATTGTGGAGGATAGGCAAAGTTCATGTCCATATCTGTGTAAAAATCCGTGGTAAACAGGCTGTACCTTAAAAATAAGGAAACAAATAATAGTGTAACACAGTATGTGATACTTATCTCTAATGACCACGGGTTCAGCTTAGGTAAGTAATGACTCTTTGTCCAAGTGTATCTCACAGGGAGCCAATCCTCCAAAGGAGACAGGGTCTGCCTTGTGCACAGAAGCTGGCCATCCACGTACTAAGTCTGGAAGAATGCTTGAAGTATATCCCGCTGGATACTGGAGCTTGGTCTGTATACCCTGATGCTGAAAATTACGTCCTACACCTTCAACGTGTTTCACCCTTCTCATGAGGGCTTTCTCAAGATCTGCATACCCTGATGCTGAAAATTACGTCCTGCACCTTCAACGTGTTTCAAGATCCTTGAGAAAGCCCTCATGAGAAGGGCAAAATGCGTTGAAGGTGCAGGATGTAATTTTCAGCATCAGGGTATACAGACCAAGCTCCAGTATCAGCTCACAAGAAGAGCCATCAAGTCTGAGCGCATCTACAACGCCACTGGACCACAGAGGGATGAGCTGTCCTTCCCCCTGGCCATGAGTAAGAAACAGGGAGGAGGAATAAACATGCAAAAAAGAATAAAATACTAAAAAAATATATAATATTAAAAATTATTGGTATATGTTTAATAAGCAATCTGACAGAGGTATATTTTAATCGAAAAACTGACTGTGGCATGTTATGTGGGGCAAAATGACACAATTCTGTATATGCACTTATTACTCCTATTTTTTAAATATATTTTTACTTGTGGCATGCTGCAGAATTCTGGGAAGAGGTTTGGAGTGCCTTGGATTAGAAGCACTGCCCATTAGGAACGAAACAGGTTACTTTTACACCCTGTTCCAAATTATTATGCAAATGATATTTTTCTCATTTACCTAAATAATTGATGTAAATAACAATCAGCATCCATTGAACTTGTGAGTTTTTGGACAGTTTCTGCTTGAATTTGTTTGCAAGATGTCAGAATAGCCTCCCAGAGCTGCTGTTTGGATGTAAACTGCCTCCCACCCTCATAGATCTTTTGCTTGAGGATGCTCCAAAGGTTCTCACTAGGACTGAGGTCAGGGGAGGATGGAGACCACACCATGACTTTCTCTCCTTTTATCCCCATAGCAGCCATTGATGCAGAGGTATTCTTTGTCATGCATGAAGATGATTTTATTACGGAAAGCATAGTTCTTCCTTCTGTACCAGGGAAGAAAGTGGTCAGTCAGAAACTACACATACTTTGCAGAGGTCATCTTTACACCTTCGGGGACCAGCTCTCTTCCCATGATTCCGGCCCAAAACATGACTCCACCACCGCCTTGCTGACATCGCAGCCTTGTTGGAACAGGGTGGCCGTCCACCAACCATCCACTACTCCATCCATCTGGACCATCCAGGGTTGCACGGCACTCATCAGTGAACAGGACTGTTTGAAAATTAGTCTTCATGTATTTTTCTGCCCAATGCAGCCCTTTCTGCTTGTGAGCATTGGTTAGTGGTTGCTGAACAGAAGGTTTATGCACGGTTGCAAGACTCTGGAGGACTAAGATGTCCGTCGGACTCCAGAAGCACCAGCAGCTTTAAATATCTGTTTGCTGCTATGTAATGGTATTTTAGCAGCTGCTCCCTTGATCCGATACATGGATCTGGCAGAAATCTTCCTCAATGTGCCTTTATCTGCACAAACCCATCTGTGCTCTGAATAAGCCACAAATCTCTTAAAAGTGCGATGATCACGCTTAAGTTTTCGTGAAATATCTAATGTTTTCATACCTCGTCCAAGGCATTTAACTATTTCACTCTTTTCGGTAGCAGAGAGATCCTTTTTCTTCCCCATATTGCATGAAAATGGTGCTCTGCTTAATAATGTGGAACACCCTCCTTTAGTAGTTTTTCCTTAAATTGGGCTCACCTGGCAATCTAATTATCACAGGTGTCCGAGATTGTTTTCAGTGATCAAAAGAGCCCTGAGACACAATGCCATCCATGAGTTAAACTGAAAAACTAAATATTTCATGTTTGTGACACTTAAATAGAATTTGCATAATAATTTGGAACAGGGTGTAAAGAGGTTTAAAAAAATGAGAGTATGATATTTTTTGTTCAAATTCTTGTTCTAGATTAAGGACTGGTGTTTTACTGCTAGAGATGTGCACAGAGGAATAATTAAAGGGACACGCCGCTGTCCAAATCCAACCAAAATTAAAATCAGTATTTAGTAGATATACCCCTAATGGGCATTTGTATGTATTTATTTAATCATGCATGTTTTCATTGGAGTTTTATCTAAAAACAGCTTGCAGAAGCTTCAGATTTATTGCCTGAAGCTTTTGCAAGCTCTCCCCTTCTAACCCTGCCCAGACTTCTGTATCTGTCTAATAACAGACTTTCCTATGCAGGAAGGTACTCTGAGCAATTGCTGCCTCTCGAGTTTAACTCCACTGAGCTAAGCAGAAAGTCTTGTTTTTACCAGTTTGGTTTGTTTCCTCAATTCCAAGTCTCTCCCCGACCCTCTTCAGTCAGGCTTCCACCCCTCCACTCTACTGAGACCGATCTGATTAATCGGACATAAAATAACTTATATAGTATGCATGTTTCACAAATCCCTTAGTCACACTCTGCATCCCTCCGCTCTCAGAGGCAGAAGATACTTTCAGCTGAACCTTCCATTTGGATCTGGCTGATAAAAGCAATAGGGATGATGTTTGAAAATCTCAGAGAAATGAGAAGAAATGGGGACAGAATGGGAAATAAATTGGAGCGTTGACAAGAGTTTTGGAAAAGAGGGGAAAAGTGGGTATGGTAAGCTGAGGATAAGAGGGAAGAGAGCATGGAAAAAGGAGGGAAGACATGTTCCCTATAATCATTGCATTCCGTTAAAAATAAAAAATAAAAATCTTCAAAAATAAAATAAAAAGGAAATTTTATTCCTCCTTGAACCCATAACTACTGACTATTTAACAGACAAAGCCCTAAGAAAAATAGATAAGATGTGAACAAGAGGAATGAAAAAAACATGTAGCAAGAAAAATATGAGGAAAGTAAGGGCTAAGTATACATTGGCACACATTTGGTAAATAAACTTTTATAATTTTGTGGAAATTCCTGTGGGTAATGACGTGGTCACACTAATAGAATAAAACAATAAACTCTCACCTCAAATCTAAACCACTCCCAGCTTTTAAGGTTAGTCACCTGTGCTTCCTCGTGTTTTTTCTACATTGTCATTCTCTAATTGTTAAACTGTAGTCTGACTGTATTTGTTTAATACACTGCCATTAATTAAGTGATTTGTGTTTGATCAGATTTAACTGGTATTTTGATTATGATGTTTGGTTTTCTGTGAGATATCCAAGTACGTATTATTATTATTATTATTATATTTATATAGCGCCATCAAATTCTGTAGCGCTTTACAATGGGTGGACTAACAAACATGTAATTGCAACCAGACAAGTTTGATGCACAGAAACAGAGGGGGTGAGGGCCTTGCTCAATGAGCTTACATGCTAGAGGGAGTGGAGTAAAGTGACAGAAAAGGTATTAGGGAAGTAGATTGGTAGAATAGTATTCAATGAAGACTTAGTGAGGGGTTTTTTTGGAGCCATTAATAGTTTAATTGATATGATTTTGTGAAAAAGTGAGTTTTTTTATGATAGATAGGTGGGAGTAGCATTATGTAGAGATTTAAAAAGCAAGAACCAGAATTTTATATTGAGCGCTATATCTTACAGGAAGCCAGTGCAGGGACTGACAGAGGGGTGAGGGGTGGCAGGTGCGGGCGGACAGGAAGTTGAGCCTCGCCGCAGCTTTCATTATAGACTGCAGTGGGGCAAGTTGGAAACATGTAAGACCACTGAGAAGCGGATCGCAGTAGTCAAGGCGAGAGATGACAGTGGTATGGATCAGCACCTTTGCCGCATCTGGCGTTAAGTAGGGGTAGATGCACAATGTTTTTAAGATGGAAGTGGAAGGATTTGGCAATCGACTGGACATGCGTAACGAAGGAGAGGTCGGAGACAAAGAGTACACTTAGGCAGCAAGCCTGCATAGTGGATCTGACGGTAGCACCATTAACGTGGAGGGAGACATAAACAGGGGTATCAACACTTGAGGGAGGCAAGACCAGAAGTTCTGTTTTTGACAAGTTGAGTTTAAGGAAGGAAGCCAACCCATTAGAAATAGCAGAGACTTCGTCAGAGACACTAGTCAAGAGGGGCTGGGAAAGATCAAAGGAAGACAAATAGATTTGCGTGTCATCTGCATAGAAGTGATATTGGAAGCCAAAGGAGCTGATGAGTTTACCAAGGGAGGCAGTATAGATAGAGAACAGTAGGGGACCAAGGACTGAACCTTGGGGGACACCAGCAGAGAGAGGTTGGGAGGAAGAGGCAGAGCCAGAGAAAGTTTGGGGAAATAGAAAGGGAAAGTTACAGAGAATTAAAACCCTCATTAATAGAAGAAAAAAAAAAAATATATATATACATATATATATAAATAGTAAACATTTTCAGGGTTATTTGACACTTGAATACTAAACCCTCAAAAGAGGGGAACGATTTCCAAACAACAAGAAAACCAAAACCCAAAAATTTAAAAAGCTATTTTATTGTTGTACTAGTATTAAAAATGCATAAATCAACGTGTAACAAACAAAAATGTAAAGCACACATAAAAATGAAAAAATACCACCTCCAATAAAAAACAGTGTAATGATAGTGGATTTATCGATTGTACTTGTTAAAGCTCAACACTGCCATCTACTTGTCACCCTGACCATAGAACTAGCTAGAAAAATGATGTAAATTTAATTGGTACAGAGTATCCAATGTATCCCAAATACCAAATTAAAAAATAAATAAAATATATATATATATATATATATATATATATATAAAACAGGGGGGGTGTTGGCTGCACACACCTGAACATGTATAAATGGGGGTGCTGCTGGGGGCCAAATTATACAATATGTTTCATATATATATATATATATATATATATATTTGGGAGTCTAGCCAACTCCTTGGTTTTGCACCCCTCCCTGTCACAGGTGCCTCATCCCAGGGCCCTATTTAGCCTTGTACTGCAGAGAGCCCCAGATGGAATTTTTCCCCAAGTAAGTGGGTTAATCTCATAAGAGCAGACATTAGGCTGTTAGTGTAGGACCTACCAATGATGGGGTACATTGACGTTGTGGCAGGCTTATGCAATGTATGATCATATAATGTAACTAAACCCCCATTATTGTTGCCTAGATTAGGTGTTTAAAAAAAAAAAAAAATGTCAACATTAAAGTTGCTGTTTAAGGACCACTCTAGGCACCCAGACCACTTCAGCTTAATGAAGTGGTCTGGGTGCCAGGTCCAGCTAGGGTTAACCCATTTTTTAATAAACATAGCAGTTTCAGAGAAACTGCTATGTTTATGAATGGGTTAAGCCTTCCCCCTATTCTTCTAGTGGCTGTCTCATTGACAGTTACCGAGGCGCTTATGCTTCTCACTGTGATTTTCACAGTGAGAGCACGCTAGCGTCCATAGTGGAAAGCATTATGAATGCTTTCCATGAGACCGCTGAATGCGCGCAGCTCTTGCCGCTGGTGCGCATTCAGCCGGCGGGGCGTAACGGAGGAGGATCAGGGGAGGAGAGCTCTCCGCCCAGCGCTGGAAAAAGGTAAGTTTTTACCCCTTTCCCCTTTCCAGAGCCGGGCGGGAGGGGGACCCTGAGGGTGGGGGCACCCTCAGGGCACTATAGTGCCAGGAAAACGAGTATGTTTTCCTGGCACTATAGTGGTCCTTTAAGTGGATAGGTGAGTGCGCTGAATCTTGTGTATTGTATTATTTGGCCCCCAGCAGCACCCCCATTTATGCATGTTCAGGTGAGTGCAGCCAACCCCCCCTTGTTTTGGTTCATATATATATATATATATATATATATATATATATATTTGTGTTAGGTGCTTATGATAGTACAGTGTGAAATACCATAAATAAATGTAGGATAATAAAAAGAGCAAGTCGGTTGTGGTGTGCTGGAACCGACGATGAAGTAGGCCTGAGAAAGAAGAAGGCCTACCCAGGGAAAGAAAAATAGAACATAAATGTTGTGTGGTGGGAGGGTCATTCAACGCTGACCTCGAACAGTAAGGAGCAAGGTAAGGGGAGTGCCTTAAGTAGGCTAGGGGTAGCAAACCAGCACCTCCCACAAATCCAGGCAAAATTGCCTTAATACTTGTGTTAGGTGCTTATGATAGTACAGTGTGAAATACCATAAATAAATGTAGGATAATAAAAAGAGCAAGTCGGTTGTGGTGTGCCAGAACCGACGATGAGGTAGGCCTGAGAAAGAAGAGGGCAAAAATTAAGTAATCAAATTTATTACAGACAACCAATACATATACATTTTATCAACCAGACATGTTTTTGAAAGCATCCCTTAATTCTTGTACTGGGTTCGGTATGTACCGTGAGTAAGCGGATGACTTCCAGCGCCCCAGTGTTTTGATAACATGAGTTGGGATGTTGACACTGGAGGCTGTGGACGCGGCTCCTATACGAAAGGAGTGCCCTGAGTATTTGTCTGCGTTGAGGCCCAGTTGTGTGAGCAAGGACCTGACGTAGGTCATGAAGGTTGTAGTGGTGAGTACTGCACCTTGTAGCTGTAGTAGTGGTTGTGAGGGCAGTAAGTTATGATGCTGTATGTAGGCATCAAGAACCCTGACGGGACACCATCTGTTGTGCGTGGCATAGTACGGAATGTATACGGGTATGTGCTGACTGGTTTTGGAGTGAGGTAAAGTCAGGATGTAATGATCCATATGTTTTGTCAAATGGGAATAGAGGAGGAAAGGAGTACTTTGGGTCGTGGAGGTTGTAGTGAATTCTCTAGGTCTTAGAAATCCATAGAAAGCTATGTATATTGCTGTTTTGATGATAGAATTTGTATTGGTGTCAAACGGTTGTAAGTCAAGCAGGTTAGACAATGCTTTAAAGATATGGTTATCTATGGGTAGCCTCTGGGCTGTATGTGTGGGTTCTGATTTCTGAATACCTCTGAGTATGGTCTTAATTTGGTGAGAGGCCATGAAACTGTTGTTATTTGGGTGTAAGATTAGCATGTGGTGTTGAATGCCAGTGAGATAGAGTTTGATGGTGTTATATGACATTTTTTTTTTTTTTTATATTTATTTTATTTACAAATATTTTTCTTTTCTTTTATACATATCAAATATACAATTATTATACAAATTGTGAAAATTTCAATATTACAACCTTAATATTACTACAATAATATATATTCATTTAATAATCCATAGCATTATATATAGTTCACAGCAACAAAACAAACATACAAAAAAAAAAAAAACACTCATATATGAGACTCGGCAAGGGATGGGTCACAGACTAACAACTCGTTATTATATAGGGAATTTGGAAGTCCAGGGTAGCCAAAGCTCTTTCAGATCCTTAGTTAGAGATTCCATCTTATAGTGGAACCTTATTTGCTCCATTATTTCTTGCCAAAGTGGTGGATTAGGAGATTTCCATGCTCTGGCGATATTAATTTTTATTGCAAAGAATATGTGTCATAATATATTTTTGTTGTTTATCAAATGTTTTGTAGTCCATATTAAACAGAAACATTTCAGGACTAATTACATCAACCTCCTTAAAAATACTTTTCATTAAGCCTAACATTTGGGTTTTAATGTTATTCAGGCCCGTACAGGCCCACCATATATGGAGCATAGTGCCCTCTTCTCTTCTACATCTCCAACATTCTTTTGAATAGGATGGAGATATTTTATGGAGTCTAACCGGGACCATATACCACCTGTAGATGATCTTTAAGTGCGTTTCGAGTAAGGATATGTTATGTATACTTTGTTTTACTAACCTTGTAGCATTTGTCCAGTCTATAAGTGGGAGGGATTTCCCCATATCCCTCTCCCATTTACCAAATGGAGGCACATCGATAACATTATCTAGTGTATCAAGCAATTTATTAAATCTAGAGATTCCTCCCTTTTTTTGGCTACAAATAATATAAGGTTCAAGATAATGATCTTTAATCAGTATTTTAGTTAAAAGGAAATTCTTGATCCTTAAATATTGGAATATTTCCCTAGATAAAAATTTATATTTAGATTGTAGTTGTGTAAATGTCGCCAGTTTAGATCCCTCATATAGATTTCCAATTTTTTTTATGCCAAAATGTATCCAAGTTTTGATATTTATATCTGACATAGCATATTGAAGTATTTCTATGGGTGTATTAAATAATAATTTTCCTTTAAGTTTCAACTTAGTATTCAAATATTTTGCAAAATCCACCATATCTCCTATAATTTTATTAGAAAATTGTTCCATGTCCAAAGCCCCCAGATTCAGGAGTCCTAGCCACCCTAAGATGTATAACTTTTGCCCTGGTTCTGATTTCTGTTCAATTTTAATCCAAGATTTAGATATATTTTGATCCAAATTTAACCATGTCATAAGTTGAGAAGCCCTGTTTGCCTCATACATCTTAATCACATCGGGAAATGCTATACCCCCTTTCCGGTAACTTCTACATAGAATCTATGTCGCTATTCTGGGTGGTTTATCACGCCATATATAGCTAGAAAATAAATTTTGGAAGCGCTTCAAAGTGCCCCGTTCAATATTATATGGAATCATCCTAAAAAAATATAGGAGTTTTGGCATTAAATACGATTTGGTAATATTAACTCTTCCTATCCAAGATGGTTCTAATCTCTTCAATTTATGTATCTGGGATTGTAGATCTTTATATAAATTGTCAAAATTTATCCGAATTGTCTTTATAATATTAAATGTTATCTTTATACCTAAATAGTCAATTTTATCTTTTATACATTCTGTATGAAAATAAGAATACAAAATTTCTAGCTGTATCTTGGACAATAGGAATGGAAGCACTTGAGATTTATTAATATTAACCTTATAGTTAGAAAATTTACTATATATATAGATATCTTCTAGCAGCGGTGGAATTGATAATAAGGGGTCAACAAGAGTAAGTAGGACATCATCTGCAAACAAAGATATTTTAATATATTCCTCTTGAAAGTCTATTCCTTTTATCTTTTCATTCTGTCTTATCATCGTAGCCAACGGTTCGATTGTAAGAATATATAGGAGTGGAGCTAACGGGCAGCCCTGCCTAGTTCCATTCCTAATATCGAAGGGATCAGAGTCAAAATATGGGCTGCTAATTCTTGCCGAGGAATTTCTATATAAAGATAAAGTTTTATTTCTAAATGCTCCCTCCAGTCCGAAATGGCCCATGACAGAGTCCAGGAATCTCCAATTGACTCTGTCAAAGGCCTTCTAGGCATCTAAAGCAATAATAACAGCTTCCCTTTGTTGTCCGCTCACTCTATTTATTATGTTATATGACATTTTAAGTTTAAGATGGCAAAAGGAAGCAAACCCCAAAAAAGATGTCATAACAAATGGTTGCATGATGTTATGTTCCAGAAGGAATCTTTTGAATAGCGTGAAAGCCCTGTTGTATGTTTTGTGTGTATTGTATAAAAGTGCCAATTGGGACAGTGTCCTGCTTGCTGCATGATGGTTTCTAGTCCAGTATGAGTTGTTGAAATGTTGGAGTGATGGTGGCTGTGGGCGCAGCTGATGGGAGTGCTTGATGAAACGCCTGAAATTTAAAGTGAGACAAATTGTCAGCAGCTGTGTTACATACACCTGGAACATGGAAACAACATAGAAAAAAAATTATGACAAGCTGCCAACCAAGTGAGCTTCCTCAGAAATCTCATGATCGTAAGGGATTTGGAACGACCTTTGTTGATGATGTGACAGGTTGCCTGGTTGTCTGAGTAACAATGCACTGGCATATTAGCCCATAAATGACCCCATGCTACGGCAGCCACGATGGGATAGATCTCAAAAAGAGCTGAGGTAGTGGAGAAACCTTCCAAATCCTGAACTGCTGAAGGCCAGCTGCCCCAAAGCCATTCGTTCCCAAAAATTGCTGCAAAACCAGTGGAAGATGCTGAATCCGACCAAATGGTAGGAGATGAGTCAGTCAATTGAGGGAGGAACATACTTTTACCATTCCAAGTGGTTAAAAATCTCTTCCACATGTTTGGATCTGCCGTAGCTTGGGTATCTAAGGACAACCTGTCCGTGTCATGTAGGAAATGTGGGAAAAGATGCAATAGTCGTGATATAAAGGAGTGGCCTTGAGGTATGATGCGCATAGCAAAATTTAGTGACCCCAGCAGGGACTGTAGCTCTTTGCGGTTGCAAGTACCGAGCTGAAGGTAGCTGTTTATGTAAGTGAGAATATTCTCTGTCTTATCGTGTGGTAGGCTCGCTTGCATTGTGGCGGAGTCTAGTTGGATACCCAGAAAAGTGATAACCGTGTCTGGCCCCTCTGTTTTCTTTTGGGAGATAGGTACACCTAGTTGCTCAAATAGCTTAGTGGTAGCTTTGAGACTAGTAGGAGGTGAAGTATTCTCCTCGATCAGTAGGAAATCGTCCAGGTAATGTAATACCGTACGGCATCTGGCCAGCATACTGCTTCGGCAAATGTGTCGAAAATAGCTGGGATACTTTTGGACCCAAAAGTTAATCACGAGAAAGAATAGTAGTTCCCGGATCACTTGATGCCATGCAGGTGCCACAGTGTGGGGTGGATTGGTAGTAATTTAAAGGCATTAGTAATGTCGGTCTTACTGAGCCAGGCTCCAACCCCTGCTTGTATGATAGCGGTAATGGCGTGATCTATGGTGGTGTATTGCAGAGAGAATTCCTCAGAGGGTTTGAGGGAATTAAGACTGGGGTTGGCCGATGAGTGGGGTGCCGATAAGTCAATGATGAGTCTCTGTTTTTGGGAAGATTTCCCTGTGACAATACCAATGGGGTTGGTGCGCCATTCTATGAATGGAGGAGTTTTGAAAGGCCCCAATATGAAACCCTCATCTACTTCTTGGGCTATGAAGGTGTCAACCGCTGTGGGGTTGTGTTGGGCGGATTGTAGATTAGGGCATTCCAGAGTTCCGGCTGGTATGTGTAGGATACCTGTATGGAAGCCTTCTGTTAAACCAGAGATGAGAAAGTCTACTAGGTGTCTAGATGGGTGCTGAGACATAAATGCCGTGAATACTGGCATATTAATGGATGTTAGGTAAGGCTTGGAATACATTTTATTTGGACACATGGTCTTTGCATGTGCCCTAAAACATTTTGAACAGACATGCAATAGTCTACATCCACTGTAATTACAAGACCCAACATTGAAATTATTACATATCTGGGACTTGCCCAGAAACTTGATTGGGCGTCCCAGTTTGTCTCTTGACAACTTCTCTGGAACCCCAGAGGAACTAGCTCCTTGCGTGGAGGCATGTTCGTCCACCGTGTTGGGACAAAAATTTGTAGTATGGGCTGTGGAGGAGCAGTATGCACAAGCTGGTGTTCTTAGACCTGCAAAGTGTCTGCAAAAAATGACAGTATCAATCCTTCCCCAGTTGGATCGTGTTCCGTACTGGGAGAAGGCTCCAGACACTTTTGCAGAAAAAGACCTATGGTAGTCATAGAAGGCTGAACCACCATATTTGTTGCCCAGGTCTACCAGTTTGTGCATATAGAGATCAAACTCCTCTCTTCTGTTGGGATAGACCGCACAGATGACATCCCTGCAAATACCAAAAGCTAGTACAAATTCAGGGATAGTCAGTTTCCTGTTCAGGTGGGCATCCCTAGATCTGACAACAACAGATACATCATCATAAGCATACGTCTTATTCTCAACAATATCCTGGGAGGTAATCAACAGGGAAGCCAGGTTGACGTATTTACCTTCCAAGATATCCCTTTTTATGTGCTCAGGTATCATATGAGCCGGGCTAACTTCCTGGTCATCCAGGGTGATGGCTAGAGCAACTAATGGCAAGTCAGCTGGTGCTTGTGAAGCAGCAGCGGGTGGCCCTGCTAGAGTAAGGGCAATGGTGACCGACTCAAGTTTCTCCAGCCTGGAGTTGACCTTGCTCATGGACGCCATGAATGATGATAACATGGCATGTATGTCTCCTGGGTTGGACTGGCTAGGTCCTTCCCCGGCATCTATGTTATTTGTAGATGTGCATAGCAGTTTGAAAAGTTCTGCTTTCCTTGCTGTAGCGGGGTAGGGGATTTGTCGTCTCCTCAATTCTGTGGTTATACACGGGATCGTCCAGGATCTGATCGATGCTGGACTAGCTAGCTCTCCTCCTTGTGTGGGAGTGACAGTCTAGCCGGGGTGCTAGGCAGGGAGAAATCCTCTACCCCTCCCTGAAACATACTATAAATAAAACAATTAATTAGTATATGAAACCACCAAATTGTACTGGCAGGCTAGCTAGGCCAGATGGCGAAACATTATACTTGTTTGGTGACAGATGAGGCCCTGCTAATTGCCAAGTGGCTTGAGAGGCTCTATCTATGCGTTGGCACAAGGGGTTATTGAGGCCACTCGTCGTAGTGGCAGGAGTTTTAGGCCTCTCGTGACTGTAAGACAGAAAACAGGGGAAGGGAGTGACAGGTGAGGCCCTCTCTATGCAACATGCAAGGCGGCTAGCTAACGTGTGGCCCGATGGGTGTTTGTCTCTGAAACGTTTGAGGCGGGGTGTTGGCCTTGCGGGACCACTAACTGATGGCGACTGCCAAGACGGGTTAAATATTGGGAAGCCTGTGACCATATTGCCAGTACTCTAACCTAGGGGGACGTAATGAAATGTATGGTAGAATACCATATGAGCAGGTGTACGTACCTGGTAGTATAACAAATTCACAGGAAAACCGTGTGGAGCAAATATATATATATATATATATATCATATAAGAGAGTAGTATGATGAGTGTGGATTGTTGGAAAGAAAACAGACTTATAGCCTGTAGCAGCAATGTTTTTATGGTTTGCTGGCGTATGATTGAAAATAAAATGTTGATACCATGGGAATAGATATGAGTTACTCAGAAATGTTGTCATGGCTTAAATAAGACATCTGAGGGGGGGCGTGGCCTATGTACCAACAACATATGTGTATATATAATAATGGTGTGTAAGGGAAACATAAAATGTAGGTTATATATATATGTATTACAGTGCAGGAAACGTATGATTGGTTGGATCAGTACGTGTGATTCAACCCGAGTATGCATGAAAAGGAATTAATGCCTTATGTGTCATGGTAATCACAAAGAAATGAGGCCTGTAACGTAGGCTGAGTTAATTGAAATGAAATGGATAATTTATGAAAAACTCCTGTAAGGGTGGGAGTCCAATGATCCATACAGAAATGTTAGTTGGTTTCATGCCCTTGATGTAATAAGTGATACCTTAAAATAGCAATGAAAATGGTCTGTCTATTTAAACAAGCAACTATTTAACCGAATGTATATACATGAAATGATGAAATGTAACTCATGAAACAGGCATGAATAGCTTAAACGTATGCACTTTAATGCGAATAGCAATCTTGCATGAATATAACATGAATAAGTGCCGAACGGAAAACACAACCGAAATGATAATCGTTTAAATGAAACAAGGGAAAACAGTTGTGCGAGCTGATTGCTTCTCTAATACGCATGAATTTAACCGAACAATTTGTACGAAATTAAGCCGCGCGAAAGGCTATGTAATGTGACTGTGCAGAAAAAACGTAAAACGAGGACCCGTGCTGTACCGTGCGCCGTGGGAACCGGTCCTGGCGTGACAGGTAGGTCTGACTTACTGTTTAGGAGTCCCTGGGATGCGATCTACGATGATGACCGGAATAAGAAGAAGCTGGACGGACGGAAAAGGCCTGAACAGGATTCCTGGACACAGCTTACCGCGGTAAAATCTCGTGGATACTGAAAAACCAAGATGGCGTCTGATAGAACCCGGAAGTGGATCCTCATTCAACGCTGACCTTGAACAGTAAGGAGCCTTAAGTAGGCTAGGGGTAGCAAACCAGCACCTCCCACAAATCCAGGCAAAATTGCCTTATAGTATTACATTAGTACATATAGTATTACAGTAGTACATATAGTGATGTCCCGAACAGTTCGCCGAACGGTTCGCCACGAACGGTTCGCCACGGACTCATCATTGAGTAAACTTTGACCCTGTGCCTCACAGTCAGCAGACACATTCCAGCCAATCAGCAGCAGACCCTCCCTCCCAGACCCTCCCACCTCCTGGACAGCATCCATTTTACATTCATTGTGAAGCTGCATTCTTAGTGAGCTGTCCAGGAGGTGGGAGGGTCTGCTGCTGATTGGCTGGAATGTGTCTGCTGACTGTGAGGTACAGGGTCAAAGTTTACTCAATGATGAGTCCACGGCGAACCATTCGTGACGAACCGTTCGCGAACCATTCGTGACGAACCGTTCGCGACATCACTATATATATATAAAGAACAGCCTTGCACTCCTACTTAGTTATTTGACCCGGTGCTTGATTGCACTAAACGTATAAAAGACAAAAATCGGCACTCCCAGGTAGTTTTCTCAGGAACTTCTTTACTTATAAAAGTGTAGCAGTCAACGTTTCAGTTCCATTCAGGAACTTTCATCAGGACAAAGTACTTTTTATTTACTTTATAACTCTTATTAACTTTTAAAAACTTTTTTACAGGCTTTAGGGGGACAGCCTGAGAGCTCCAGGGTATCTCATATGGTGCATATTGTGCCTTAACATACCCCCATTTTTTCACCAATATATATCAAAGTTTCTAGTAAATAATAATTTTTGGCATTTTTTACATACATATTACATCCCAGGGCCCTATTTAGCCTTGTACTGCAGAAAGCCCCAGATAGAATTTTTTCCCCAAGTAGGAGGGTTAATCTAGTAAGAGCAGACATTAGACCTGCCAAAGATGGGGTACATTGATGTTGTGGTAGGCTTATGCAATGTATTATTATTATTATTATTGCCATTTATATAGCGCCAACAGATTCCATAGCGCTTTACAATTTTATGAGAGGGGGGATTTAACTATAAATAGGACAATTACAAAAAAACTTACAGGAACTATAGGTTGAAGAGGACCCTGCTCAAACAAGCTTACAGTCTATAGGAGGTGGGGTATAAGACACGTTAGGACAGGAAATATCAAATAGGGTGGGAGTGAAGCAGAGCTGGAGGAGGGGGTAGTGTGCTGCCCTATAGGAGAGAGCAAGAGACAGGTATGTAAGGTAGAGGTTACTCTGGGAGGCCATAAGCTTTCCTGAAGAGATGGGTTTTAAGGCTCTTCTTAAATGATTGAAGATTAGGGGAGAGTCAGAAAGCGCGAGGACATCCAGTCAGAGATGGAAGAAAGGCAAGCAGTGACACGTTGCAGGATGGCAGGGGAGAGGTCCGGGGAGGAGACGTATATCTGAGTGTCATCAGCATGCAGGTGGTAGTTGAATCCAAAAGAGGCAATAAGCTTGCCAAGAGAGGCAGTATAAAGAGAAAATAGAAGGGGACCAAGGACAGAGCCTTGGGGAACTCCAACCGAGACAGGACAAGGGGAGGAGGTATGCTTGGGAAAGGAGACACTGAATGAGCGTTGGGAGAGATATTAGGAAAACCAAGAGAGGACAGAGTCACAGAGACCGAGCGATTGAAGAGTTTGAAGGAGGAGAGCATGATCAACAGTGTCAAAGGCAGCAGAGAGGTGAAGGAGAATTAATATGGAGTAGTGACCTTTGGATTTAGCTGCGATTAGGTCATTAGTGACTTTGATGAGAGCAGTCTCAGTAGAGTAGAGAGAACGGAAGCCAGACTGAAGAGAGTTGAAATTGAGGTAGCGAGACACATGGGTAAAGACAAGTCTTTCCAAAAGCTTTGATGAGAAAGGGAGCAGGGATATTGGACGATAGTTAGAGGGGAAGGATGGGTCAAGAGATGTTTTTTTCAGGATAGGTACTACAGTGGCATGTTTAAGGTCAGCAGGAACAGTGCCAGAAGAGAGAGAGCAGTTAAAGATGTGTGTTAGGGTAGGCACAAGACAAGGGGAGAGAGATCTGATGAGGTGGGATGGGACAGGATCGAGCAGGAAAGTGGTGGGGCGAGAGAAATGGAGAAGAGCAGCCACCTCTTGTTCAGTAGCCGGGGAGAAAGTCTGAAGGGTAGGGAAGGCATGATTTATGTGTGGTTGAGAAAGAGAATGGCAAGGAGGGGAGAATTGTTTCCTTAGCTGTTCAATCTTGTTGGTAAAGTAGCATGCAAAGCTATCAGCTGTAAGGTTAGTTTGAGGGGTGGCCACAGCAGGGCGCAGAAGTGAGTTAAAGGTGTCAAAGAGACGTCTGGGATTGCGGGAGCATGAACTAATGAGAGAGGAAAAGTATGACTGTTTGGCAAGGGCTGCGCTGTATGAATGCAACATGAATCTATAATGGAGAAAGTCTGCCTGGGTGCGGGACTTCCTCCAGGAGCGTTCAGCACAATGGGAGCAACTCTGCAGATAGCGTGTTGATTTAGTATGCCAAGGTTGAGGTTGTGTCCTCCTCGAGGTGTATGTTTGGAGTGGGGCTGCAGCGTTCAAGCAGAGATGAGGGTAGTGTTTTATGTGAGGGACAGGAGAGGGATGGGATGGAAAGCAGTTGTGAATCAATGTCAGCTGACAGCTGCTAGAGGTCAATAGATTTAAGGTTCCTCCTGAGTTGAGGGAGGTTAGGCTGAGGTTGTTGGGTAAGGGGGTAATTGAGAGCAAATGATAAGAGGTGGTGATCAGAGAGAGGAAATGGAGTGTTGCAGATATTAGATACTGTACATGAATAAGAGAAAATAAGGTCGAGGGTATTGCCAGCTGCATGGGTGGGAGAGTTAGCCCACTGCAATAGTCCGAGGGAGGAAGTAATTGAAAGTAGTTTAGAGGCTGCTGGGGTCAAAGGTGGGTTAATGGGAATATTGAAGTATCCAAGAATTAGGGATGGAATGTTAGAAGAGAGGAAGTAAGGTGGCCAGGCAGCAAAGTGGTCAAGGAAGAGGAGAGGGGAGCCAGGGGGACGATAGATAACGGCAATGTTAACAGAGAAGGGTTTAAAAACGCGAATTGTAAGAATTTCAAATGATGGGAAAGAGAGGGAAGGGGGGGTGGACAGGGTTTTAAAGGAGCAGTGGGATGAGAGGAGAAAACCTACACCACCACCTTTAATCTCTGCTTGTCTTGGATTATGGGTAAAGTGAAAACCACCAAAGGACAGTGAGGCAGGGGTAGCAGTATCAGAGGGAGAGAGCCATGTTTCCGTTCGTGCAAGTAGGTTTAGGAAGTGTGAGATAAATAGGTCATGGATGGAAGTAGATTTAAAGATGCTGCACACAGAGCGTGCATTCCAGAGTGCAGCTTTAAATGAGGAATTATAGTGAGAATTACATGGAATGGGTATTAGGTTGTTGTCAGGGCCGGATTAACATAGGGGCTGATGGAGCTGCAGCTCCAGGCCCATGGAATAGGCCCATTGATTTAAAAAAATATACATATATATTTTTTTTTTATTTTTTTTTTTACTTTTTGTTTTTTTTTCACACACTACTCTTAGGGATTCCACATGGCTTTTATTTTATTGGCACAGCCAGTATTTGAGGCTGCCTGGCTGGTGCCAATATTGCAGTGATACTGGCAAAATAAATGCTGGTATTTTTCTCAGTATAAATGGAGATTACTCTGCAATACCAGCACTGGCCAGTAGGGGTCGCTGTATGTGGAGACAGGCAGGGATAGGAAGTTCCAGCATATCCCTCCCTGCCTATCTATACTCACTGATCTGCAGGGGAGCAGCTACAGAGAGTCCAGACAGCAACTCCCACCCTGCAGAGACAGCCTACAGCTCAGGGAAGTAAGGGATGGGGGAAAAGGCTGCAAGGAGACATACACTGAGACACTAAGGGGCACTGGGAGACATTATGGCAGACACTGAGACACTAAGGGACACTGGGAGACATTATGGCAGACACTGAGACACTAAGGGGCACTGGGAGACATTATGGCAGACACTGAGACACTAAGGGACATTGGGGGACATTATGGCAGACACTGAGACACTAAGGGACATTGGGAGATATTATGGCAGACACTGAGACACTAAGGGACATTGGGAGACATTATGGCACAGACACATGGGGACATAGTGTCCCCATGTCTCCCAGCCAGTGTCCCTGGTGTCTCAGTGCCCCCTAGTCTCCCAGTGACCCCTAGTCTCCCAGTGCCCACAGTCTGCCAGTGTCTCACTATCCCCATGTCTCCTATTGCCTCAATGTCTCTCAGTGCCTCAAGTGTCACAATGTCCCCAAGCTAGTGTTCCTAGTGTCTGTGGCCCTGGTGTCTGTGTCCCCATGTCTCCCAGTGCCCCCATGTCTCAATGTCCCCATGTCCCCCAGTCAGTGTCTCTAGTATCTTTGTCCCTGGTGTCTGTGTACCCATGTCTTCAAGTGTCCCCTATTTTCCCATTGTCCCCATGTGTCCCCCTAGTCTCCCAGTGTCACTGGTGTCTCCTTGTCCCTAGGTCTCCCCGTGTCCCCAGGTCTCCCCGTCTTCCTAGTGTCCTAGTGACATGGGGACACAGGGAGACATGGGGCATTGAGACACTGATACATAGGATCACTGGGAGACCTGGGGACATAACATTAGGGGACACTGGGAGACATGGGGCACTGAGACACTGATACATAGGAACACTGAGACCTGGAGTAATCGACACATGGGGGCACTGGGAGGAATCCATCTATACAGCAGATTTAAACTAAGTAGTTTTTTTGTGATTTTACAGCATTTTCTCTTATGTCACTCCTTGTGATTTACATCATGTGATGTCACCCACACATATTTAATTATGCAAATTAGTAAGGCCGGTATGTTTTTCCAAGAAAGGTGGCAACCCTAACTACTTTTCACATACTCTTACTTAAGTATGGAAACTTGAGAGGGATGTATGGGAACAACATTTGTGTGGACTGGCTGACAATGAATATAGGTAAAGAAACACTATAGTCACCAGAACAACTACAGCTTATTGAATTTGTTCTGGTGAGTAGAATCATTACCATCAGGCTTTTTGCTGTAAGCATGGTCTTTTCAGAGAAAATGCTGTGTTTACATTACATACTAGTGATAACTTCACTGGCTACATGACTGTTAGAGATCCTCCCTGGGTCATGGCTGCCTAAAATGCATCCAAACATTCAGTATCTCCTCCCTCTGCATGCAGACACTGAACTTTCCTCATAGAGATTCATTAATTAAATTCATCTATATAAGGAGATGCTGATTAGTCAGGGCTGTGTTTGAATCATGCTGGCTCTGACCCTGATCTGCCTCTTTGTCAGTCTCAGCCAATCCTATGGGAAAGCACTGTGATTGGATCAGGCCACCACTTCTAATGATGTCAGCAGACTGCTTGTTTTTATGAGCCTAACAGAATGCAGAGTTACAGCTTCAGGCTTGAATATAGTAGGATTTTGCTATATTTATGGAGGCATGTGGGGCCCAGGGGGCTAGATGGTGGTGTTATGGTCATGAATTCATGTTTGTGTTCCTGACCCTATAGTGATCCTTTAAGGTAATGCTGACTTTGGTCTCTCTAACACTGTGGCATGTTTCCTTTCTTCTACACTCACTACATACAGCTTTTCTCTGTCCCAGACCATATACCAGGAGCTTCTGCCTGCTAGTAAGAAGGTTAGGAGACAAGTGGACCAGCGAGTGCTAGGGCACAGTCCTTAGAAAGCGTTGAGCGAGCGCATCATTAGATGCATTTATGCCAAGCTCAGGGTGCTGTCTGCATAGTATGCCCTTTGTTGGCCAGCTGCATGATTGGCAGGCAGCCTGACATGCATTCATGCCAGGCTGGCCTTCTAATTCTTTGAGCAGACATTATTATTATTATTATTATTATTGCCATTTATATAGCGCCAACGGATTCCGTAGCGCTTTACAATATTTTGAGAGGGGGGGTGTAACAATAAATAGGACAATTACAAGAAAACTTACAGGAACAATAGGTTGAAGAGGACCCTGCTCAAACGAGCTTACAGACTATTGGAGGTGGGGTGTTTGAAACATTAGGACAATAAATATCAAGTAGGAGTGAAGCAGAGCTGGAGGAGAGAGCAAAGCACTGTCCCATAGGAGAGAGCAGGAGGCAGGTATGTAAGGTAGAGATTACTCTGGGAGGCCATAAGCTTTCCTGAAGAGATGGGTTTTAAGGCCCTTCTTAAATGATTGAAGACTAGGGGAGAGTCTGATGGCAGTAGGCAAGCTATTCCATAGGAGAGGAGCCGCCCGCGAGAGGTCCTGCAAGCGCGAGTTGGCCGTACGGGTGCGAGCAGCGGTCAGGAGGTGGTCACGGGCAGAGCGGAGGGTACGTGGAGGGGCATATTTATGGATCAGTGAAGAGATATAAGCGGGGCTAGAACTGTTCAGTGCTTTAAATGTATGGGTTAGCACTTTGAATTGACTCCTATAGCATACAGGGAGCCAATGTAAGGACCGGCAGAGGGGTGAGGTGTGAGAGGACCGACTAGAGAGGAAAATCAGTCTAGCTGCAGCATTCATTACAGACTGTAGCGGGGCAATACGGCTTTTGGGAAGACCAATCAGGAGAGGGTTACAGTAATCCATGCGGGAAATTACTAGAGCATGGACAAGCTCCTTGGTAGCATCTTGCGTAAGAAAGGGGCGAATGCGGGCTATGTTTTTGAGTTGGAACCTACAGGACTTGGCAACAAACTGGATGTGAGACTCGAAGGTGAGACCAGAGTCAAGTATGACGCCAAGACAGCGCGCTTGCAGGGATGGACTTATGTGGATATCACTGACTTGAAGGGAGAGCGAGAGAGGAGGATCAGTATTAGGAGGAGGAAAGACAAGGAGTTCAGTTTTAGAGAGGTTAAGTTTCAGAAAGCGTGAAGACATCCAGTCAGAGATGGAAGAAAGGCAAGCAGTGACACGTTGCAGGACAGCAGGGGAGAGGTCCGGGGAGGAGAGGTATATCTGAGTGTCATCAGCGTACAGGTGGTAGTGGAATCCAAAAGAGGCAATCAGTTTACCAAGAGAGGCGGTATAAAGAGAAAATAGAAGGGGACCAAGGACAGACCCTTGGGGAACTCCAACCGAGACAGACCTCTTTTTGGGCATGTTCGCCCCTTTTGGCAGGTTACGTGATTTGTGTCAGTGGCACACCCTTTTACCATGCCCATTGACTTCCTGCTTGACTGGGCACTGCTGTTAGGGGTTATGGATTACTTGAAAGATGAAAACATAAATTAGAGAGAGATTAGCCTAGGGTATGTGTTTTCTTATAGCTGCTGTTTTCTTTCTCTCCAGCACCATCTCTATCCACATCAGATACATGATGCTTCGGAGTGTTTTACTGTTTTTGGTCGATATGATTCTGTAATTAGGCCCGTCATAATTGTCAGCACCAGGCCCACTGGGCTCTTAATCTGGCCCTGGTTGTTGTGGTTTCTGGTGTTTGTACCAGGTGGCTGAGTAGTGGAGGGACCAGGGTTTGGAGAGATATCACCAGCTGCTAGGAGTAGTAGGATGGAAGAGAAGGTTGGAGTATGATTTAAATGTTGGGGATGAGAGCTTGTATTTAGATTATTTAGGATATAATGTAACTAAACCCCCATTATTTTTGCCTAGATTAGGTGTTTTTAAAAAAACAAATAAAATCTTTTAACATTGAAGTTGCTGTTTCGTGGATAGGTGAGTGCCCTGGATCCTGTGTACTGTATAATTTGGCCCCCAGCAGCACCCCCATTTATGCATGTTCAGATTAGTGCAGCCAAACCCCCTTGTTTCATATATACACCCTGTTCCAAATTATTATGCAAATTTTATTTAAGTGTCACAAAGATTAAATATTTTGTTTTTCAGTTTAACTCATAGATGGCATTGTGTCTCAGGGCTCTTTTGATCACTGAAAACAATCTCGGACACCTGTGATAATTAGATTGCCAGGTGAGCCCAATTTAAGGAAAAACTACTAAAGGATGGTGTTCCACATTATTAAGCAGAGCACCATTTTCATGCAATATGGGGAAGAAAAAGGATCTCTCTGCTACCGAAAAGAGTGAAATAGTTAAATGCCTTGGACGAGGTATGAAAACATTAGATATTTCACGAAAACTTAAGCGTGATCATCGCACTTTTAAGAGATTTGTGGCTTATTCAGAGCACAGATGGGTTTGTGCAGATAAAGGCACATTGAGGAAGATTTCTGCCAGATCCATGCATCGGATCTAGGGAGCAGCTGCTAAAATACCATTACATAGCAGCAAACAGATATTTAAAGCTGCTGGTGCTTCTGGAGTCCGACGGACATCAAGGTGTAGAGTCCTCCAGAGTCTTGCAACCGTGCATTAACCTTCCGTTCAGCCACCACTAACCAATGCTCACAAGCAGAAAGGGCTGCATTGGGCAGAAAAATACATGAAGACTAATTTTCAAACAGTCCTGTTCACTGATGAGTGCCGTGCAACCCTGGATGGTCCAGATGGATGGAGTAGTCGATGGTTGGTGGATGGCCACCCTGTTCCAACAAGGCTACGATGTCAGCAAGGCGGTGGTGGAGTCATGTTTTGGGCCGGAATCATGGGAAGAGAGCTGGTCGTCCCCTTTAGGGTCACCAAAGGTGTAAAGATGACCTCTGCAAAGTATGTGTAGTTTCTGACTGACCACTTTCTTCCCTGGTACAGAAGGAAGAACTATGCTTTCCGTAATAAAATCATCTTCATGCATGACAATGCACCATCTCATGCTGCAAAGAATACCTCTGCATCAATGGCTGCTATGGGGAAAAAAGGAGAGAAAGGTGGCCTCCATCCTCCCCTGACCTCAATCCTATTGAGAACCTTTGGAGCATCCTCAAGCAAAAGATCTATGAGGGTGGGAGGCAGTTTACATCCAAACAGCAGCTCTGGGAGGCTATTATGACATCTTGCAAACAAATTCAAGCAGAAACTGTCCAAAAACTCACAAGTTCAATGGATGCAAGACTTGTGAAGCTGCTATCAAATAAGGGGTCCTATGTTAAAATGTAACGTGACCTGTTAAAATGTTTAAAAATTGTAAAATGTTGTTATAAGTTTTATTGAAATAGCTTTTGATTTCAGTAAATATGCTGCTAACACAACAAATGACAATTTTCAGTTCTTTACAACCTATAAAGTGTTTTGAAACTTACTGTGCATAATAATTTGGAACAGTGCATTGAATGTTTTTTATTTAAAAAAAATAATGTTATCAATTGGAGGTTTGTTCAATAAAATTTGAATTGTACTCTTAATAGTTGATAACATGAGAATTATGCTGACTGTTATTTACATCAATTATTTAGGTAAATGAGAAAAATATAATTTGCATAATAATTTGGAACAGGGTGTATATATTTGGGAGTCTGGCCAACTCCTTGGTTTTGCATCCCTCCCTGTCACAGGTGCCTCATCCCAGGGCCCTATTTAGCCTTGTACTGTAGAGAGCCCCAGATGGAATTTTTTCCCCAAGTAAGTGGGTTAATCTCATAAGAGCAGACATTAGGCTGTTAGTGTAGGACCTGCCAAAGATGGGGTACATTGACGTTGTGGCAGGCTTATGCAATGTATGATCATATAATGTAACTAAACCCCCATTATTTTTGCCTAGATTGGGTGTTTTAAAAAAAAAAACAAATAAAATATTTCAACATTGAAGTTGCTGTTTAGTGGATAGGAGAGTGCGCTGGATCTTGTGTATTGTATTATTTGGCCCCCAGCAGCACCCCCATTTATGCATGTTCAGGTGAGTGCAGCCAACCCCCCTTGTTTCATATATATATATATATATATATATATATATATATATATATTTGGGAGTCTGGCCAACTCCTTGGTTTTGCACCCCTCCCTGTCACAGGTGCCTCATCCCAGGGCCCTATTTAGCCTTCTACTGCAGAGAGCCCCAGATGTAATTTTTTTCCCTAAGTAAGTGGGTTAATCTCCTAAGAGCAGACATTAGGCTGTTAGTGCAGGACCTGCCAAAGATGGGGTACATTGACATTGTGGCAGGCTTATGCAATGTATGATCATATAATGTAACTAAACCCCCATTATTTTTGCCTTGATTAGGTGTTTAAAAACAAACAAAAAAAAAACGAATAAAATCTTTCAACATTAAAGTTGCTGTTTAGTGGATAGGTGAGTGCGCTGGATCTTGTGTATTGTATTATTTGGCCCCCAGCAGCACCCCCATTTATGCATGTTCAGGTGAGTGCAGCCAACCCCCCCTTGTTTTTTTTCATATATATATATATATATATATATATATATATATATATATATATATATATATAAAGAACAGCCTTGCACTCCTACTTAGTTATTTGACCCGGTGCTTGATTGCACTAAACGTATAAAAGACAAAAATCGTCACTCCCAGGTAGTTTTCTCAGGAACTTCTTTACTTATAAAAGTGTAGCAGTCAACGTTTCAGTTCCATTTAGGAACTTTCATCAGGACAAAGTACTTTTTATTTACTTTAAAAACTGTTTGATAACTCTTATTAACTTTTAAAAACTTTTTTACAGGCATTAGGGGGACAGCCTGAGAGCTCCAGGGTATCTCATCTGGTGCATATTGTGCCTTAATATACCCCCATTTTTTCACCAATATATATCAAACTTTCTAGTAAATAATATTTTTTGGCATTTTTTACATACGTATTACATTTTTGCTGGGCATTTTGTATATTTGATATGTGCCACCATGATCAAAGCCCCAAAATTATGCTCCGCTAAGTCTTCAGAGTAAAACGATACCCTCAATGAATGTCACTATTTTGTGAAGCTACAGTGCCATATAGGAGACCTGTCCATTTCGGTATTTACAGTAGAATTTTCAGAAAGACGCATTTAATGGGCCCATGTTTCAATTTAGGGCTTTATAGAAGTCTGACTGTTAAAAAACCATTTGTAAAAGTAGACACCCCAGGGCATTTCAAAAGGCATATTTTAAACCTTAGCGTGGGATCATCATGTCATCTTAGTACAACAATCCCCCCATTTGTACCTTTTTCAGGAAAATGTGGATGTTGAGGGGGCACATTGGAGACCAAGCCATATCAGTTTTTTTCCAAATTTAGAATTTTGACACTGGGTCCATGTAAAATTTTCCAAGCATCTTAGCAGGTTTTTAATTCATACTACTTTACAAAGGCCTACCATTTCTTAAAGTAGATACCCCAGGGTATTTCAGAAGGCATATTTTAAACCTTAGCGTGGGATTATTTTTTTTGCTAGTTTGTACCAAGTATAGTAGCAATTAGCATTTTTTCTGCCTTTTTGACACACACACTTGGAGATGTTACTGTATATTTTGCAATCCTTATGTGTGCTACGTTAGTATAACACCTAATGTGTTTCTCAGCTATGTCGTCTTAGTACAACAATACCCACATGTGTACCTTTTTCAGAGATATGTAGATGTTGAAGGGGCACATTTGAGACACATCAATTTAATATTTTCAAAAACGGATGCTGGGCCTAAGTCTCATTTTAGCAGCTCATGATTGCAAATTACCTCTCAAAGGCCGCATCTATTTTTAAATATAAGCAGCTCATCAATTGAAATTATGAACAAGTGCATCCTATTTGCTTTGAAAGGGGAATATTTGGCATAAACTTATCAGGGGGTAGTACCCAGTCATCTGCATCACGGGCATCGCTGTCACGGATTACGGAACCAAAACATACAGACAGACCACAAAGAAAGATAAACTTGTAATACCGGTCCTTAGAATGGCCGGGCTATACAAGCAGAGAATAGTCAAGCTACAAGCCGAGGTCAAAGGAGTAAAGAGAAACGGAACAATGATAGGACAAGCCGAGGTCAAGGATCAGAGAAGACAGGATAAACGGAAGACACAGCCAAGATTCAGTAACCAGACAGATGACTAAAGTCACACCCCAAAACCGGTCTACTTATTCGGCTTAGGTGTTGAAAATGTTAAAACAGTGGCCAATACATAGCCCGGGCTGAGAGGGGCAATCAGGGCAGTAATAACTGGTCTTGGCTCTTACGTCCCTCTTGTATCACACCTTTCTGGGTTTTTTCTTTTTTGGGGTTGATGGAATCCTGAAGCAGAAGTGATTCTTCTGCTAGGCTCCACTGATGGTCCCCCTCTGTGGCACTCAAGCAGCCCAGAAATGAGCTGAAACTGAAATAAAAGGAACGTGCATTTCAGCTCAGCATTTGCCTTTTTAAAAATTACAAAGGAATTGTGGATTCCCTCCTGCATTATATTTGCCTACTTTTTTGTACCATGCCCTGGTCTTTCGCACGATCAAATACGGCTGCATCAGTTGATCGAACAGGTCAACTTCCCCCATATGCCGATTGTAATGTTTTATGCAGACTGGCACCTGTTTAATTTACCCTCTGCCACGAACTGTGACCTTGCGAGTGTGTTCACCATGGATGGTGGTTAGGATGAACACCTCCTTTTTATTGCGTTACTTTAGTGCCAGCAGTTCATTCTGGCAGAGAGCTGCTGTTTCCCCTCTTTTTACTTTTTTTTTCTGCTAGAGCCTTTGGGAAACCTGTGTGACTCTTCCGAATAGTGCCACAGGCCACGGTCTCAAAGCAGTACAGCATTTTTAGAAGTGGGATTCTGTTGTAAAAACTATTGTTACTAAAAAAGTGATATCCCTTGTTTAGTAACAGCATGATTAGGTCCCAGTTAAGTTTTCCACTTGTCCCTACTATATCTGTGCAACCTGGGGGTTCAAAGTGGCTATCCCTTCCTTCGTATACATGGAAGGTGTACACATAGCCCATTCCACTTTCACACAATTTATAAAAATTGATCCCATATCAGGCTCTTTTGGATGGGATGTACCCCAGTCTTCCCTTAAACTTCATGAGGGATTCATCAATGTAAACATGTTTTTGAGGGGTATAAATAATTGCAAATTTTTCTTTAAAGTGGGCAATTAGAGGGCGTATTTTATATAGAAGATCATACTATGGATGGGAAACACTTCGTATTGTCACTAAAGTGCATAAATCACAGTATGTCTTCATATCTGTCCCTACTCATTGTCTGGGAAAAAATGTGGGTATTGCAAATGGGGTTTTTAGACCAATACATTCTAATGGTGTGCTTTTTAATTATCCCCATGTGCATTGTCAGTGCACAGAATTGTTTCAATTCTGGCACAGTGGTGGGGTACCATCTCTCTTTCCTGATGATGATAGACTCTTGAATGTGTGCCAGATACTGCGCAGTGTACAGATTAGTCTGGGTGACTATCTCCCCCAAAATATCATCCCCCAAGAACATCTGCATACAATCCAGTGCATTCTAGCCAGACAGGTCAACCTGTATGCCAGGATTGGCAGTGAACTCTGGGATGTCTGGTGAAAAATTATTAGGGGGTACCCAGTCATCTGCGCCATGTTCAGCATCAGGGGAATCAGCGATTTCTCCTAATGGTCCTGCAGTATCTGGCACATAGTCCCTGTCCCCATGCGTCACTCCCAGAGGCAGTGTCTGTCTCCTCTGAGTCGGCCGCTAACAGGGCATAAGCCTCCTTTGCGCTATACTTCCTAAACATTGTGTACTATGGTAATAAACTTTAATTTTTTTAACTTTTATTTTTTTTTACTTTTCATCCCTAACTAGCTTATCACTAAATTCCCCAATTCCCACTAAATTCCACCAACCCCTACTAACTAAATCACAAATTGATCAAATCAAATATTAAAATTTAACCACTTAGGGTTATTAAATAAATTCAAATTTAAAGTAAGGTACTGTGATCTGTATTTTGATCACTGCTGGCAGTGATCAATCAGCAGGGAAAGGGTTCATTTTTTTTTTTTTTTTTTTTAAAGCACAGGGTAAAGGGGATTTGAAACATTTTCTGACACAATTTATTCTCTTCAGGGACACAAAGTAACAATTATCCTGTCTTTCTCTCTCCACTTCACAAAATCAACAGAGGTGGAGTGAGGCGGATCTGATAGCCCAGCAGCATAGTGACCACTGTGACTGGCTGTCACAGCGATCACGTGGGCTGGGACATCGCACATTTGATGTTGCTGGTCTGCCACTGACTCGTAGGTACCCAGCAACATCATTAACCCTGCGATCGCCAGCACCATGGTGATCTGGGGTTAATTTTAGCGCATGATGGACCGGGTCCGTCATCCGACGTTAAGTGCTTCCCCAGCAGTTGGGGGCCCCAATATTTGAAATAAAGGGAGAGACCTACTGTCTCTTCTCCAGCCCCAACCTATGGATGGAGGCCCTAGTTAATAATAAAATAGGGGGGTGGACAAGCCGTTGTTCACCTACCACCAAAATAAAAGTAACCCCTTGGGTGCCAACACCCTAATATAAAGTCCCTACTTATCCCTTTAACCCTAATATTATTGAGGAGGGGGCCAAAAGATCAAAGTCAGGGGCAGACTAGGGAGCTCAGAAGATATCCCTGGCTGGCCAGCAGCCACCAACTATTTGAAGAAGCAGGGATAGGACCTTGCATCATCCTATCATCTCCCACTCCACACACACAGCCACAGGCTCACAGGAACTTGATGTGCATCTTAATAGACAACCTGTTGCATCTGATCATCACAAAATCTGGAAAGTATAAGCCAGGCAAGCATGAAAATTATAGGAGGACATCAAATGTATTTATATTTTTTGCATAGCCTGACTATATTGTCATAGTGACAATGCTAAGATCCATCTAATTCGTACAGGAAAGGAAACACCCTAATTGTACACCATGGAGGAGTTCCATTCATCTCAAATTATGATGTATGGCTTGTGATATAATTTTTCCTTTTTCTACTCCTTTACAAGCTTGATATAAGATTTATATATTTTTCTAACGATAAGCATCAGTTTACCAATGTTCTCAAAAGTTAGTTATATATAGTCAAAGAATACTGCCATCTTGTGTTTATGTTTATAATGGCATATATAAACAATATCCTCACCTTGCATTTTTCATCTTTGGAGTAATGCAAATATTGTAAAAAGGATATATGGGATGATATAACATTGCCAGATCATATGAGTAGAACACTGTGATCATAATATGGGGAAGGCAGCAAGTTATTTTATGCCTATGGCAGCAAACATTCTGGTACCAGCCCTGAACAGAGGTGATACTCAAACTGTTAAATTATTATTATTTCTTAATAAGTAAATTATGACACCTCTTCAGATTCATTCAATATATGATATATGTGTTAATTGTAACTTTTACAACTTTGAATTAGGTTTAGGGATAAATGGATTTGTCACAAGTCAGAATGAATCCCACAAAGAAAAATACGCAGAGTAACCCCCCACAATAAATGGTACTGGACTGAATTCAGCCTGTGTAGTTACATGTACTCCATATTGGTGTCTTTTATGCTTACAATGTTTAGATGGAATGCTTAGAGAAACCATTATGTAGTTCTCTGTTTGACAGAATATTAATAAGGTACTAATAAGGATTTGATGGTTTAAAAAGCTTTCTTTGGTATTTTGACTATTTAAATTTTTCTTTTCTGCTTTTTATATACAGTGTGTATGTATATGTATATATATATATATATATATATATATATATAGAAGGCTTGGCCTGGAATTGTGGGAGGTACATTTTCCCCCTATATAAACTACAAACAAACCCAGCTTACCTGTCATCGACGTTCCCGGAAGTGCTTTGTTCTACTTCCGGTTCACGTGATCCAGACGCATCAGCGGACGAGAGACCAGTCTATCCGCTCCACGAGGCTGTCAACCCGCTACAAGTCTAACCGCTCCACGAGCTGTCCCCCCGGTGGAAACAGTGAGTGATCTCACGGGCGCTTCCAACGCCACGTGTAACGTTAGTTAGGGAACCCCTTCGCCCCACGGGCTCCCCGGCATACGAGCGGTATACTAAGACCCCCCACGTACTCACTGGTGCACGGCACATAAAGCGTCCCCTCTCATACTTGCAGCATACCGGCTTCTAAAAATCTGTTCCCATTCACACACATTTATACTTACGTGCGCTCTGTTTCACGAAACTATTCAGGGCTGCAGTCGGCTGTTCATTTCAAAACGCTGCTTTTCCACGCAGGCAGGCTGGTTAACTATTGGTATGCCATTCAGTCAGTATGGGTGGCTAAATATCGCCACCTTGTGGCTGCATTTATTATGGCTTGGTTTCATTCATTAAATATATGGCTTACTATGTATTTGTGCATTTATAACCTTAAAGCTATATTAAGTATACTAAAAAGGTGTTTTTAAACTGTCTATTATGTAAAGTCTGCTACTCTTTCATCATTACAAATTCTTGTTGAGTTCATTGTATTTTAGAGGTTATAGTATGCTGTACTATTTTGTCAGCACATTACTTGCCCACCGGCCGACAGTCAGTTTTCTACCTTAATTCCATAATTTTACATATGCTGTCATAAATTGCGCTATCAACTATTTGGATTATTCAATCACCTACTCACGAGATTCAAGTCTCCATGCACTTAAAATCCATGTTTAACCCCTGCACTACCTTCATGCACTTCACAACAGTTTTGTGTTCAATTAATTAGGCTTATAATTAGGCTTATAATGTGGCTACATATATAGGTTCATTACTATGTACTATCAATAGAGACATAAAGTGTCTCTAGCCTACTACGGAAAGGTTTTACGGTCTTGTGCATTTCCTCTTACTAACTTCACCTTACAATATGGTTTAAATATCATTTGCTTCATATATCCTTTCTCCTCTCTATTAAGAAACACTATATACGACACTACGTACAATTGGACTTTTGATTAAAAGCATCTTTTACAGTGTTAAAGGTTCAGGCGATCACCCGCCAAATCTTCATAAATCATTTCAACGCATGCGGTTAGTATTCAATCTTTTCGCTTAAAGGATAATCAATTGTAACAGCTGCTTCCAGGATTAGGTGATAATTAAATTTTATAAAATGTTTTAGGTTCTTATAAGGATTGTTCTCAGCTTCAGTATACATCAGACAAGTCTTTTATCAGGTATGTATACCGGTCAAACCCATGCGAGGCTACCAGTAGCGTTATAAAAAAAAAAAAAAAACTCTCGTCAAGTTAGGTAACATCCCATAGGCTTATTCGCCTAGCAGTCAAGTGGTCCCGCGAGGCATACTATCAACCGTTACATTCGGAGGTCCGCGCCAATCGTCCCAGTTCATATGTAGAGCCTTGCACCAACTCTTAGTTAGGGCCTCACCAGTCACGGCCAATCGTTATTACACTCTGTTAAGCATCACCGAGAGGCCAACACCCCGCCACCCACCTCAGTGGCACAAAGGCCCCACGAGCCAAATCATAGATAGAGCCTCTTATAGCCACTTGGCAAGTAGTCAGGGCTTCACCTGTCACCAACCTAAGCTAGTTAATACAATTTCGCCAGTAGGCACTAGCATAGTAAGCTGAGTCACTACCATTCCATATGGTAACATACTAACCTTACCCATCTAACTCACTTCCGTAGCATGTCTAACGAATCTACACAAGGAGATGATCTGTCGGTGGCCAGCACCCCACTAAGATCAGGCTCACAAAGAAGAACCAGTCCACCAAGTCCGGCTTCCAGCTATCATTCCTGGACTATCCCTAAGATCACCTCTGAACTTAAAAAGAGGAATATTCCTTTCCCAGCGACAGCAAGGAAAGCCGAACTGTTTAGGTTGTTAAATGTTACTGAGGACAACGAAAGGCCAGGCCCCAGTTCTGCTTTCAAGGTGCAAAATAGCCTTGCAGAATTACACAACATGATGGCCTCCCTCGTTTCCTCAGTAGCAACTATTAATAATAGATTGGATAATCTGGAGTCAAACAGTATCACTACCATTCCAGAGATTCCAGTAACAGTTACTCAGCCTACCACTAACTCAGGAGGTAAAGATAACCCTCCACCAACTAGAACTACTAATATCATTAACCCCATCCATCTTATTCCTCAGGCTCTAAGACAGGACATTACTGAGGGGAAAGACATAAATTTAGCATCACTACTGATTGCATCTCAAGACGTGGTAGAAAACAGAGCCTATACCTTCAAGGATCTGTCAGTAGTGATGAAGTGTAGAGACCCTAGACTAAATAGAAAGCTCAATATTCCCGAATTTGTCATTGCATTCGGACTGTACAGAGATGTGATTTGTACAACTTTCCCACTCCGTAGAGAGGAACTTGACTTATATCTGCATAAGGTGGTTGAGTTAGCGTACAAGTACGGCAGCTATGCATTTTATGACTATCATAAGTCTTTTTCTTCCAGATCCGCTGCATCTCTCTCCCAGTATAATACGGTTACCGATTGGGCACAGCTAGATACAGAATTATTTCTAATGCATTTTGCAGGCCTTAAAACCCCTTCCTGTGCTATATGCTCTTCTGCAGCTCATTCGATAAACTTCTGTCCTGAAAACCTAGCGTCCTCTTTTACCAGTAGCGCCAATACCGGGTACCAATCAAATACATCACAGAGGGAAGTGAGAGACAAACTTGGTAGGCCTATTGTTTTTCTAGGTAAAGCACAAGTCTGCAACAATTTTAATACGGAAGGTTGCTGCTATAGTACTTGTAGGCTGTTGCACGTATGCTCTATGTGTTTTAGAGCACATGCCAAAACAATGTGCCCCAACAGACTGTACCCTAACAAATCCTCCACTACAATAAACGTACCTAAGTTGCAACGCTACCTGTCTAATCATCCTTCTGTTCATTTGGTTGAATTTCTCACAAATGGTTTCACTAATGGGTTCCACACAGGGTTTGTGTCACTCCCCACAGGCGTCTTAGAATGCCCCAACTTACAGTCGGCAGTCACAGACCCAGACAGCATACGCGAACTATTACAGAAGGAAGTCACAAATGGTTTTATGATAGGCCCTTTCACCACTCCTCCTTTCACTTCCTGGAGGACAAACCCACTAGGGATCGCCACAGGTAAATATAACAATAAAAAGCGACTGATTATCGACTTCTCTGCACCACACTCATCCCCTACACCCAGCCTAAATGCTCTGATCCCGTCAGGTGACTTTTCCCTACAATACGCCAGAATTGACAATGCCATCCAAGCAATCCTTAATACCGGGAAGGCCGCTTGGTTAAGCAAGTCCGATATCACAAACGCATTTAAACTACTTCCCATCCACCAGTCACTCTGGCATCTGCATGGAGTTAAGTGGGAAGGAAGCTACTATTTTGCTACAAGACTCACCTTCGGATCCAAAAGTAGCCCTAAATTGTTCGATATATTTGCTGAAACTTTAACCTGGCTCCTACTCAACTCCTGCAGATGTCCAGTAGTCATTCACTACCTAGACGACTTCCTCACTATCGAACCCCATCAGCACACACCCCACAGCCTTAAGCACATGCTCACTCTTTTCAAAGACTTAGGAGTCCCCGTGGCACAAGACAAAACTGAAGGTCCCAACACGGTGATTACATTCCTGGGTATTACACTTAATTCAGTTTCTATGCAAGCCAGCCTGCCTCAAGAGAAAGTAGACCGCATACTGTCGTACATAAACACTTGCACATCACAAGGCACTTGCACAAGGAAACAACTACAGTCACTACTTGGTTCACTAAATTTTGCTATGAGAATAATTCCTCAGGGAAGGTCGTTCATATCCAGAATCCTCTCACTATTACACGGCCTCCCCGACGACGACTCCACTACTTCCAAGAACGAGTCAGCTAGAGCTGATCTACAAATGTGGCAGCTGTTCCTATCCTCTTGGAATGGCAGGTCGCTATTTGTTCCACCCATTTCTGACGATTCCCCTGTAATCTGGACCAATGCTTCAGGGGCATTAGGGTATGCAGCAATTTTTGGGAATGAGTGGCTATATGACTCCTGGCCAGTTGAGACCATCTCACTCAACAGTTTCAATACCACCTCGGCTCTATTCGAGATTTATCCCATAGTGGCAGCTGCACACGTCTGGGGTAAAGAATGGAGTGGACAGTCAGTTAGATGCTTTTCGGATAACATAGCTACCTGTGATATAGTTAACAAAGGTCGCTCTCAGTCCCTAACTATTATGAAATTAATAAGGAGACTGACCTGGCTAGCGGCTAACCTGCAATTCAGCATTACATGTTTTCACGTTCCGGGTGTTCAAAATAACGCTGCTGATGCTCTCTCACGCTTGAATTTGCAGGCGTTTTTCAAGTTTCATCCATCAGCAAACCCTCAACCCAGGGGATCTCCAAGCTTCACAGAACTAATCAGGCCTTAAGTTCTCTGTTACAGCAAAGTAGATCTCTCACACAAGCAGGCTTGTCCGCTAACACAAGGAAAGCCTACTCTAGAGCTTACAAGTTGTTTAAGGATTTTGTTCGTGATTATCACATAATAAATGCTTTTTCTGTTGAAACTATTGTTGCGTTTACAACTTTTTGCCATATTTCTCTTAAATTAGCTTACAACACTATCAAACTATACTTAACAGGCATTCAACACTACATGTTAACCAGCCATCCCAACAAATCTCCATTCCTATCCTCCTACCCAGTTAAAAGTGTCTTAAGAGGCGTTTACAGATTATCTACACATATTCCCATCAAGAGACTTCCCATAGACAGTAAACTATTTAAAAGTATTTCCGATATCCTCGATACGTCCCCTTTTGAACAAGTCACAAACCTAATTATAAAATCAGCAGCTTACTTAGCTTTCTATGGGTTTTTGAGACCCAAAGAATTTTCAGTGGAAAAAACAACCGATTCTAAGCTTTGCCTCCAAAAGAGACACCTAATCAAAAAACAAGACCACTACATCTTATCTATTACCCATACCAAGACAAGCCAAACAGGCCCTCCGGTAGAAATTAAATACTATCTTAACTCTACCAAATGGTGTCCTATCCTAGTTTTAGATAAACTACTGATATCCCAAATTTCTTCTCATCCGTGTTGTCCACTGTTAGCTATTCAAGGTAAACCCCTAACCACCAAACAATTTATGTATTACATCCGTACATTATTGGTTCGGCTAGGACATAACCCAAACGCTTTCACAGGTCATTCCTTTCGCATTGGTGCCGCTTCAGCTGCCTCAGGTAACCAAGTACCTACACACATCATAAAAAACATGGGAAGATGGAAATCGTCTGCATACAATAGATACATTCCTAAACCTGAAAAAGAAATACGAGTGGCTTTCCGTGATATGTCTAAATAATGTTTGTATTTAAATAAATAAGTTTATATGTATTTTGAGTATCGCTTCTAATCTTTATTTTGCCCTCTTTTACAGGCCTAAACCTCACGTCAGTTTCCGCACACCTCAACTGACTTGCTACTTCTCATACTGCTTCTTTTACTATCATTGCCTTATGTCCTCGTAATGTGCCGTACACAAATAGAAGGCTTGGCCTGGAATTGTGGGAGGTACATTTTCCCCCTATATAAACTACAAACAAACCCAGCTTACCTGTCATCGACGTTCCCGGAAGTGCCCCTCCCACCGCACCCTCAATTCATTTACATTTATACTAGGTGGGCCCTCTTTTACAGGCCTAAACCTCACGTCAGTTTCCGCACACCTCAACTGACTTGCTACTTCTCATACTGCTTCTGTTACTATCATTGCCTTACGTCCTCGTAATGTGCCGTACACAAATATATATATATATATATAAATATATAATATTATGAGAATAATCTGGTTGAAATCTGCAACGGACCGTGCACTCCGACTGAGTACCTCCGCCAATCGATGCTCCTAGTGCTCGCTGAGGACTCCAAGCACTCCAACCGACACCATCAGCACTGCAGACCCCACTTACAGTGATGCAGCTACGCCGGGGTCTCGCTGTCTCCACCCACCCTGGACCCAAGGCCAGGATCCAGCTTCCAGTGGGTGAACCTCTCTTTCCCCAGATAGCTTAGATCTGAGCGCACATTATTACGAAATGGCGCTCAAATCACATACATAAAGTTCAATCGCCATGGAGCCAAAGTCTTTTCCATAGTCTTTTGTTACACAAATAGGCTCCATGGCATAGCTATCTGGGATAGCACTACTACTATACTGAAAGTCAAGAACACCCCGGCAGAAATACACAAATAAACCTTTCTGCGGGGGAAAATACAGCTATCAGCACATGGGCCATAGTCGGAAGGCAGGAGGCTAGCCAGTAGTCCCTTCCAGGCACAAGTGGCGAAGGGCACTTCATCACACATCTTCCCTTTAGGGGGAAGACTAAACAGGTACCTGACCTTCTGCTGGTCAGTACCTAGGTTAGTCGGGCAGCCCACCCACAAAGAAAAATACGCAGAGTAACCCCCCCACAATAATTGGTACTGGCCTGTAGGTTCAAGTTTGTAGTGGGACAGCGCAGCACTCTCGGTCTCTCTGGTGCAGCTAGGCAAACTGCTGGTGTTGCTTGGGGGGCAACTGGGGTAACCCGTGGTAAGTCAGGCTCTGATACAGGGGAAAAGGGGGGGCAGAGGCTAGCGGTGCTCTGCCCTGATGCCAGCTCTTCCACTGGGATAGCCTGCTGGGTCTCAGGCTCTGAACAAGGGACAAGGGTAGGGCAGAGGCCAGCGGCGCTCTGCTGGGAGGCGGTCAGTGGGTATCGCAGGTTCATCCACTGCCCCCAGGACCCGGTCGGGATGTATCTGGGGAGGGGGAGGCTTGCTTACCTCCTCCTCCTGGTATCCCTGTGGGGAAGGCTGGGGATCTGGACCGCCCGTCCAGCATCACTGTAGGACTGGCACAGAGACCGCGGTCCCATCTGGCCAGTGGGGTTAGGGTTGTTCTCCCCCTCTCCTGGTATCTCCGGTTGCTGTTGGAGTGGAAGGCCAATTGCCTCCCCTCCCCAGGACGCTGGTTGCTGTACGGAGGAGGGATCTACCATCACCTCCTCCTGGAACTCAGGCTGCCGCTTGGGAGAGAGACCGGTTGTCTCCTCTCCATTGACAACACACTGCCGCTGGGGAGTCAGAGCGACTGTCTCAACTCCCAGTGTTGATGGTTGCTGCAGGGACGAGGGACCGACAATCTCCTCTCCCTGGGATGCTGTCTGCCGCTGGGAAGAAAGACCAATTGGCCACAGCCCCAATCTCCGCAATCGACACTCACATTCCCATGCCGCTCGATTCTCCGCAGCCAATTTGCGCATGGTTGCCAGAATCGTCTCTGTCAAAGGATTCGGGCCATATCTGGTTAACCGCCTCTTCATCTCCTCCCTATAAGCGTCGCCCTCAAAGCGATAGGTCATGTTTGCTGTGAACAAGGGCGCTGTACGAATACTAGCGTTGCCCTCAAATTGTAATTCCAAACGTTACCGGTGCCTCTGCGCTGCTTCTCCTCGCACTAGGATGCCATCCCACCGCTGCCACCAAATGTGACGGACCGCTAGCACTCCGAATGAGTACCTCCGCCAATCGCTGCTCCTAGTGCTCGCTGAGGACTCCAAGCACTCCAACCGACACCATCAGCACTGCAGACCCCACTTCCAGCGATGCAGCTGCACCGGGGTCTCGCTGTCTCCACCCACCCTGGACCCAAGGCCAGGATCCAGCTTCCAGTGGGTGAACCTCTCTTTCCCCAGATAGCTTACATCTGAGCGCACATTATTACGAAATGGCGCTCAGATCACGTACATACAGTTCAATCGCCATGGAGCCAAAGTCTTTTCCATAGTCTTTTGTTACACAAATAGGCTCCATGGCATAGCTATCTGGGATAGCACTACTACCATACTGAAAGTCCAGAACGCCCCGGCAGAAATACACAAATAAACCTTTCTGCATGGGAGAATACAGCTATCAGCACATGGGCCATAGTCGGAAGGCAGGAGGCTAGCCAGTAGTCCCCTCCAGGCACAAGTGGCGAAGAGCACTTTGTCACAAAATCTATCTAAAAAAAAATCAATAAAAAAACTGCAGTAAAGAGTTATACATTTTTTGAGACATCCTTTGACAGCAAGGTCTAACTCCAAAAGGGTATCATTGCCAATGCTGAGAATATGAGGGTGGAAAACAAAAAAGGACTAATCCTAAAACATGCTACAATTGATGGTATTAAAATTTACTGCAACCAAAAAACATGAAAACAAATCTATAATGATCAACAATAGGATAACTATCTGTCTCTAGATGGAAAATAATTCTATATTTACTGAGATTCTATGAAAAGGGTAATTGTTCCCGTTTGTCCGATAGGCAAGATTGAAACTTGACGTGATATATAGTAAACATAGGTTTTATTTAAAATTCACATTAAAAATAATACGGTGACGCAGGGGACTTTAGGTCTCCCTACTCTATCTTAGAAACTAGCCATTATGCCAGCTTTAATTATTGACAATATGTAAAGATCAGGTGAGAGAGTTATTAGCACGTTCTAGAAAGTTCTACTGCCCATTTCATTGTTCTAACATTTGACGTGAATTGCTATGTGTCTTCCGTTTAGGGGTTTGCTGCTCTCTCATTCTGTCCAGGGCTGTAGGCATTACAGCACTGAATATTATTACAATATATTGTAATAATTATCTTCTTCAATGAATAATAGTAATCTATACTGTTACACCTCCTGGACTATCTAGAATCATTTCTTTAAAGTAAATTAGATAAAAACAAAAAGATAGATAAAGCGTAAATAAAACCAGATAACCTTAAATTGCAACGACACAATAAAAAGAATATACATCCGGGGGTGGAGCCTGACAGCAACAGAGAGCAGTCGCATGTCGGCAGGGCTCCGGGCCAAAATCAGCAAAACTCGAGAATTATCCCCAAAAATCAGCAGTGCCCTACCAACTAATCGACAACCCACCTGTCCCACATGATGGGAAAACGAACAAAGAAACTAAAGGCCCACTCAGACGAGGGCACAAGAAGAATAGGGGACATATTCCTGGGGCGGCCTAAAATCAAAATGGCGGCGACGCCTGAATCCCTAGGCTACTCCTCGGAAGAGGATCCACTGGATTCCCCGGACACCATCCCTGAAGCAGATGACCCATTCTCGGCCATACAAGTAGGTGACCTCGGGGCCCCAGCAACTAAAGGAGACATCCTGGGCCTCCTGAAAAACCTGCGCACCTGGTTCCGTACGGATATAGCACTGCTTCGCGAGGAGGTCACGGCCGTAACAGACAGGGTGAAGGCCACAGAGGAGGATATCTCCTCCATAGCACAGCGATAAATGGGTGCAACAGAGCAAATACGACAACTGCAAGGCTCACACCAGGCATTACAGGCCAGGGTGGACGCAATGGACATTGCCAGGAGGCATGCCAGCATCAAAGTCAGAGGCATTAGAGAAACGGTTAATGACAGAGAGCTACCCCATTTTATCCGGCACATTCTGTCGGAGATTATGCAACCCAAGCAGGCAAAGACCCTACAAGTGGACGGAATACACAGACTCCCCAAGTCTCCCAGGGCACCAACGGACGCACCCCGTGATGTCGTTCTCCATTTCCAGTCCACCCGAGATAAACAGGCCATAATGGATGCTGTCAAAAACAAGTGCCCGCTTCCATTTGAAGACTCCCAACTCACCTTCCTACAGGACCTCTGCAGAGCAACGTTGGAGTGGAGGCGATCAGTCAACCAGGTCACCAAGATCATCCGAGAGGCAAGCATTCAGTACAGATGGGGCCCATCTCACACACTGGTAGCCACCCAGGGCGAGACCATCCGGCGACTCACATCAGCGGCTGACGCCGACTCCTTCCTACGCAGTCTGGGACTAACAGGCCTCAAGAAGAAAGCCCGTACCCCTGGACATTCCTGGGACATGCCTAACATAATCCCCTTTGTACCTCGCTGCGAGGCAGACACAGGCTGAGACACAACAAGAGGGCCGGGACTTACCTTCACTCTCTCACAGGGTAGTAAGCCGATGGACTGGCAATCAATAGTAATGCGGTTAACACTTACAATTTACAGTTTTCTCACAGCATGATTAGCCAACGAAAGTATTTAGAAGATTGGGCAGACTAGATGGGCCAAATGGTTCTTATCTGCCGTCACATTCTATGTTTCTATGTCTATCCAACATTACTCCACAAGGACAGACAGGTCGACAACATACACCCCCCTCCCACACACTCAAGGGTTACTGAGCACCCCATTCCCATCACCTCCCCACACAGAAACGAAAAGCCACCGACCGGCCACCAGGAACGTGTCCCTCCCCAGTGCTGCTACCCGCATTAAATCTCAACAGAGAATACCTCATACCCCAGGGAACAGCAGACACATACACGTTCCAACGGGCACCTCACTCTAGACCTCCCAGGAGAGGGCATCTGTTCCCCACGAGTATGCCCAAAGAACCACTAGCTCACCTTATACCTACCATTAGTCTCAGTATAGCAAAATCCAGAGACACAAGCTGACATTTAGGGTAGTTATAAGCCTATAAGACTCACCAAGTTCTTATCCTTATATTATTTATATATTTTTGAAGGAGTGGAGACTGGGTGAAAGTCTAACAGAGAGGGGAAGGGCATTCGATAGGAATGGTGCAGCCCAGCTTAAGAAATCTCTAAGGTAAGCATCAGATGTAGGAGTACGAACAGAGGTTAGACGTAGGTCTCCGGGAGAGCGTAGGGGCCTAGACGGGACATATTTGTGTGTTAGTGATGATTAAGTAGGTCGGAACAGCATTGTGTAGAGATTTTGAGGGAAGTATCAGGAACGTAAATTGAGTCCTATATCTTCTGGGAAGCCAATGTAGAGACTCACAGAGGGGGAGGCATGGAAGGTGCGGGTGGACAGGAAGATGAGCCTTGCCGCCGCATCCATTATAAACTGTTACGGGGCAAGTTGGGAACACGTAAGACTACTGAGAAGTGGATTACAGTAGTCAAGATGAGAGAGGACAGCGGCATGGACAAGCACCTTAGCCGTATCAGGCTTTATATAGGGTTGGTTACGCACAATGTTTTTGAGATGGAAGCGGCAGGATTTGGTGATTGATTGGACATTAGGGGTGAAGGAAAGTCAGAGTCAAAGAAAACACTTAATCAGCGAGCCTGCGAGGTAGAGCAGATGGTAGCCTTTTGACTTGGAGGGAAACAGACAAGGGAGTAGCAACACTTGAGGGAGAGAAGATCAGAAGTTCTGTTTTGGGCAGCTTAAGTTTAAGGAAATGAGCAGCCATCCAATTGGAAATAACAGAGAGGCAATCAGAGACACGAGTCAAGAAAGGTGGTAAGAAATCAGAGAGGGACGATAAATTTGCGTGTTAGACTTAATGTTGCTTCTGTGTGATATCAGATTTCTCAAAAAGAAAGAAAAAGCAACAGTTGTAGTGTAATATGTCTTTAGAAGAGTATAGAATATTTAAAAGTAGCAAAGGCACACTCACTTTTTTGAGCTACTGAGAGCTCTGCTGTATTCAGCGTGGACGGTGCCATCCCCATCTTAGGATATAAATCTCACAGTAGTTATGGTGTTTCTCCAAGAAATAGGATATGTGGAAACAAAAGTGGAAATATCCAATGGCACAGTATAAAGACCAATAATCAAGTAGAATACAAAGTAGGTATCCTATTTACATGGTATAGAGCATGGACCTACTCTGGTGGTATAAAGTGCTGCTACTCCTGTGTCTGTCTCCATCCAAGTCAACGGCGCTACTATCACCTCTACCTCCCAGGCTCGCTGCCTAGGGGTTCTTTTTGATTCTGATCTCTCTTTTACTCCCCATGTTCAATCGATAGCCAAATCCTGTCGCTTCCAACTCAAGAACATAGCGCGCATCCGCCCATATCTAACGCCGGACGCGGCTAAGGTACTGGTTCATGCTGTTGTTCTCTCTCGCCTTGACTATTGCAATCCCCTTCTCACCGGTCTTACATGTTCCCAGCTTGCACTGCTGCAATCTATAATGAATACGGCTGCGAGGCTTATTTTCCTGTCCGGTCGCACCTCCCACGCCTCCACGCTCTGTCAGTCCCTGCATTGGCTTCCAGTTAGATATAGGGCCCAATTCAAAATTCTGGCGCTTGCTTACAAATCCCTACATATTGCTGCTCCAACATACCTATCCTCCCTCATACACAAGTATGTCCCGTCGAGACCCCTGCACTCAGCCCAAGACCTACGCCTATCCTCTGCCCGGATCCCCACCTCTGATGCTCACCTTCAAGATTTCTCCAGGGCTGCACCTATTCTGTGGAACTCCCTTCCCTCCTCAATCAGACTTTCACCCAGCCTCCATTCCTTCAAAAACTCTTTGAAAACTCACTTCTTCATTAAAGCGTATCAATTAAACTGTCAGCAGGTCTCTCATCCCCCACCCCATGACTCCGTTCCTGCACCTGTCAAAAATGACCTACCAAGCACTCAATAAACCCTTCTGTAACAAACTATTTAATTCCCCTACTTTAACCCTTTGTGTCACTATACCCCACTCCCTCTAGCATGTAAGCTCATCGAGCAGGGCCCTCAACCCCCTCTGTTCCTGTTCGTCAGTGGTCTGATCTCAGTTATGTGTCTGTTAGTCCACCCATTGTACAGCGCTACGGAATTTGTTGGCGCTATATAAATAATAATAATAATAATAATAATAATATAAAGTGTTGGTGGCACAATCCTTACCTGGGTTATGTGGAGCCAGGACGCCAAATATGTAACAGAGTAATATCCTAAATAAATTCAAAATAAATGAAATCTAAGTAGGATTAACTTTATTACAACATAAAAAACAACAATGGTTAAAAAAGAATCAAAATAAATAATAAAATCCACACAGTGCGTTTCACCTTGGGGGTTCATCAGAAGTGTCACTGTGTTTTGCTTTTTCTTTCTTTTTGAAATATCTGATTTCAACCAGAAGCAACATTAAGTCCAATATATGTGTGTATATGCTTTTTATCTATCTTTTGTTTTTATCTTTGCATTGTCACAAGGTTGGGAAATCCTTGTAATATTTACTGCAGCCCTTTTAGAGCAAATAGAGAGCACCTAAATTTGTATCTATTTCTTACAGCCACATTAGAGTAGTATCTGTAGCGGATTCATCCGCACATAGAAATGTTTATGATGGTATTTACCGTCCTGACAGGAATAGTTGTGCCCACCTGCAACCATGCACCAGGATACATGATAACCCAGCATGTCTTGAAAAGCCGGCCGCTGCGGATCTATGTCACTTTATAGCCCCATGGCCACCCACATTGATGACGATGTTTTTGGGGTCAAAGGTCGGTTACAACTAATCGGATAAACAGGAGGGTTATTTAAACTAATTTTTAAATTCTCTCATTGCCTTGTTGTGGTTTCTGTCTGATGGTAATCCGAGAGTGCGTTCCTGATCTTGATATTTTGATATTTGACTTTGGCTTCATTCTGATTCCCTGATTTCTGTTATCCTTGACTTTTGGCTTACCCTTATCGTTGTGTGCCATTCTGTGTCCCTGACCTCGGAAAGTATCCTGACTATTCTTTGGTACGTTAAGTCTGGCCATTCTAAGGCCCGGTAACACGTTACCTTTTAGTCCTAGGTGTGATACAATTCTGCGTGCTGGATCACTTAGTAATCCTGACAGTATCATTGAGATTCATGTTCATTCAATACTCTTTTAAAGCTATATTTAGTTGTATTTCTATGGGGGAACACTATCTTTAGGTTTCAGTAAGAGAGATGTTAGGATTGTTTTGTAAGCTAGAGGGAAATTGTATTTAATCTAAATTATGGTAGAGATTTTTTTCTGAAAGAATCTCAAACAAAATCTATATTGCGTGTTTTAAACAAAATTTACGTTTTATTTTGCTGCACACCACTTTTTAAACACTTTTATTAATTTATTCATAGCAAGGGGTAATATAGTTATAAATGTATTTGTATTCACTTTTTGTATCACACAGCTGGATAGCAATGCTGCCGCCCATCCCATGTGTTCCCTATTAAGGGTTAACAAGTATATAGGGGTGTATATAAAAAATACCCCTTTCTGTCTCATTAGAGATATTTTTGCCAGAAGCTCAAGGAAACAATGTGAAAGGTCAGTGTAGGACCCAACTCGGGGGGTCTGCCTTGACGTTGGCAGGCGGGCATTCCCTCCAGTGGCCACTGGAGTAACTAAATGACCTCCATTTGTTTAAATATGCATAGGGATTAAGGAGAGAGCACAGGTAACTTTTTTTCCTTTGGTTTTTACTATATGTATTAGCTGATGTGTACTGTAGTCGTTGCTGCCGCCCAGGAATGATGGGAGTGAGCACAGGACTTTTCTTTTCTAGTAATGAATATATGCCTTCCTTTAACCCCTTAAGGACACATGACATGTGTGATATGTCATGATTCCCTTTTATTCCAGAAGTTTGGTCCTTAAGGGGTTAAAGAGGGACAGATGCACCCAAAACAACCAACTCAAATAGGTAGTTAACTCCACCACACTAAAACCCTAAAATTCTTTCAATAGAAATGAAGTTCAATAAATCCAGTCCAGCAAGTTGTCTTTCTTCACAAAAAGTGTAAAATGTAAAATTTCTCTGTAACTTCAGTCTCAATAGGACATCTTTCATGCCCCAGTATAAAACAAACAAATAAATAGCCTTTACAAAAAAAAAAAAGCGCGATGCAATACTCTTATAGTGCAGTATTTATTAGAACAGTTAAAATGAATGACCCAACTCCAGTCTGAAGGAACAATATTCAAAAAATATAATGCCTCCACACTGAAGATTGGTGATTAGACAGAAATAAACTGTAAAAAATATTGTAGCCCACAGGATAATTGAGTAAAATAAGAATATTTATCCATTTTATTTAAGGGCTCCATGACAAAAGGACACAAAAAAGTGGGGTAACCCATAAGCTTGCAAACTTTGAGTTGTACTCAAAAGTTTGCATACCCTTGGAGAATTGGTGATAAATGTACCATTTTTAAAGAAAACACAAGTGAGCAGGCAAAACACATTTCTTTTATTTCTTATGGGATTCATATTCAACTGTAGGTTATAACAGAATGGCCCAATCATAAAACAAAACATGACAACAAATAAAAAAATTAAATGACCCCTGTTGGAATATCTGCATAACCTTAGTTCTTAATACTGTGTATTGCCCCCTTTAGCATCAATGACAGAGTGCAGTCTTTTGTAATAGTTGTCTAGGAGGCCCCTAATTCTTGCAGGTGGAGTAGCTGCCCATTCGTCTTGGCAAAATGCCTCCAGGTCATGTAAAGTCTTTAGTCATCTTGCAACCACACATTTGAGATCTCCCCAGAGTGGTCCGATGATATTAAGGTCAGGAGACTGTGATGCTCACTCCAAAACCTTCACCTTTTTATGCTGTAACCACTGGAAGGTCAATGTGGCCTTGTGCTTAGGGTAATTTTCATGCTGGAAAATCCAAAAGCGTCTGGTGCAAAGCTTTCGTGCAGAAAAATGCAAATTATCTGCCAGTATTTTCTGATAACTTGCTGCATTCATCTTTGCCAGCAATTTTCACAGATTCCCCATGCCTTTTTAGCTCACCCTCCTCCCTGAAAACATCAGTGAACCACCATCACGCTTCATAGTGGGGATGGTATTCTTTTCACTATAAGCCTTGTTGATCCCACTCCAGACCCAGCATTTGTGGTTGTGACCATAAAGCTCTATTTTGGTCTTGTCACTACAAATTACAGTGTGCCAGAAACTGTGAGGCATGTCAAGGTGTTGTGGAGCATATTGTAAACAGACTTTTTTGTGGCATTGGCGCAGTAAAGGCTTCTCTCTGGCAACTCGACCATGCAGCTTATTTTTGTTCAAGTATCGTCATATTGCGCCCCGTGAAACAACCACGCCGTCTTTTTCCAGAGCAGCCTGTATTTCTCCTGAGGTTACCTGTGGGTTTTTCTTTGTATCCTGAAAAATTCTTCTGGCCATTGTGGCTGAAATCTTTCTTCATAAACCTGATCTTATCTTGGTATCCCCAAATTTTCAACTTCTTAATAAATGATTGAACTGTACTGACTGACATTTTCATAGCTTTGGATATATCCTTTTCTATCTTTATAAAGTTCCATCACCTTGTTACGCATTTTTATCTGCTCCCCATGGATCAGTATCTAGCCTGATCAGCGCATCCACATGAGAGCTAACAAACTCATTGGCTATTTATACACATATACTAATTGCAATTTAAAAAGCCACAGCTGTGGGAAATTAACCTTTAATTGCCATTTAACCTGTGTGTCACCTTGTATGTCTGTAACAAGGCCAAACATTCAAGGGTATGTAAACTTTTGATCAGGGCCATTTGGGTGATTTCTGTTATCATTATGATTTAAAAAGGAGTCAAACAACTATGTCATAATAAATGGATTCATATGATTACTATCCTTCAATAAAATACTTTTTTTTTTTTGCATGATCAGTCATATTTTCAAAATCAATGCCAAAATGTTAAAATTTCTGCCAGGGTATGCAAACTTTTGAGCACAACTGTATAACACACCATAACTGCTGTTTGTTTGTGTACTTTTATAGGTAGGGGATACCCCACATGTTTGGTGTCAGTTTACCATCTAGCTCATTTTTTGGTATTAAACTTGATAAACAAAATATCTATATAGACTATGGCTTTTATTTAATATTGTTGGATATGTTTTCCAAAGTACTTAATATTTTTGGGTAAACTTTAAAATTATTTAATATCATAAAAAATATGTTTTGTTTTTATATTTTGTTATTTGTTTAATACGTTGCTATATTATTTTTATATATGATATATGTTTTAATATGTTTAAAACATCATTAGAAATGTTTATCCAAAAATATTAAGTCATTTGAAAAACATATCCAACAATATTAAATTGAGGTCCATGTTCTTCATAAAGAGCAGTAGAGAAAAAAAAAAAACATGATATCTGATATAGCCACTAGATGTCAGTATACCCCTTAGGATTCAGAGATGGTCCCTATAGGAAATGAAAGAGAGACAGATTTAAATATTTTATAAATTAGGGGTTCCCAACCCAATCCTCACGTACCCCCTACCAGACCAGGATTAAGGGATTACCCTGCTATGTCTAAAGTGTTTTTTTTGTTTGTTTGTTTTTTCTTTTCTAAAACCACTTTAGACATTACTGGGTAATGTCTAAATCCTGGACTGTTAGGGGATACTTGAGGACTGGATTGGAAACCACATTTATCCTTTCTCTATTACCATTTACATTCCTGAGATTTCCATCACATATTGTTTAGAATCTAATCCTGAGATGGAGCAAGATGATTATGCCTGATGTTGAGGATTAATGGAAATAGAAAAGTATGTTTGCAGTAAACGTCTGTAACTGGTCCGCAAAAAAAATATTCTTATTGATCACAGTCAAGAATTGAGAATTTACCTAAAAAAAGAAAATCCCCGATCTGCTCTACTTGTGGATCATTTAGTCAGTTTAACACAATAAGCTAAATTTTAAGAATCTAACTTACCTCTAAAATGGAAGCAGACAGGGCCGTCTTAACAGCATTACAGGCAACCGGGCAATGCAGTGCACTGGGGCCCTACTTACACAACCCCTCACAGGAATGAAAATGTAAATTATAGATCAAATTAGGCTTGTATTTATTTGTACCTCCAGCAAAATCGTTTTTTAAACATTAAAAAAACGTAATGCATAGCAGAGATGAATTCACCCAAACGTTTAGTAGGTAGCAGCTGAAGGAAACTAACGTGGACTATTAATTAGAATAGCTTTATTATAGCTTTACTACTTAAAAAATATGTGTTGATTTTGTCTTGCTTATGTACAATTAGTATGCGTGTGTTGTTTTCATCGAGTTTAAGATATGCATTTGCAATAGCAAGATCACATGTACAGATAACTGATGATACTGAGGTGTTTAGTCTACCTGAATGTTTTAATAAAGAGGGTTTGAAGGTTCTGAAAAAAAATCTCCCATAATAATTTACTGAAAAGTTTGCAAGTTTATGGGGCCCCTATGTTCGTGGGGCCACCAGGCAACTACCCAGCGTGCCTAGCGTGCCCATGCGTTAAGACAGCCCTGGAAGCAGAGGCTACTTGAAGCTCACAAATTATGAAAAGGGGTATTTTGCACTGAATACATAGTAACAAATTCAGCTCCATTCCAATAGAGGTCATTATTAACAGACCAATCAGAAGGTTGGGATATGGGAAACATCCTGAAAAAAACAGAAATATTGGTACAGGAGTCTAGAAACAAATATGGCTGGTTTCACAATGGTGGTAATAAAAAAATATTAAAGAAAATAAAAGAGTTGCAATGTGTGAATGTGCATACACTACATAGCTTTGAATAAACTAGCCCTTTCTTAACAAACATACATTGCACAGAAAAAAAAAAAAAAAATACAGCAAGTTACTACCATGTCCATAAAGTGGAACTTCTAGCATGCAAATGTGCAAACATGGGTAAACTAAACAACTACCTATATGGTGCTGAATTTAAAATGAGAATAACCACCAATTCCCTTGCCATTTCGATTAACCCAAGCTAAAATAGATGCAATATTGTTGGCTTGCAGCTTTGGCACACTATAACCTCTCATTGAAGTCTAGGCCAGTCTGCCTGCAGTGACATATGAAGAAAATCTTGGTTTTGGTGAAAAGTACTAAAGGTTCTTCATTATCAACATAATGATATAGTGGCTGACAACACCTTTGAACCAGTGCAAGACCATTTCTACTGGCCATGTATGAGAGAGTCAGTGGAGAAGCACTGTCACAGTTGCTAGAACTATAGTCAGAGGAAGACTCTGACCCTATAGATCTGGTCTGTATGGATTCCTTGTGTATCGTGATTGATTTGGCAGGAGTAGAAAATGGACTGGTAGTAACTATTTCAACAAAAATGCCTCTGTCTATGTTATGAATGTCAAGGAAACTACCACTTTGATTCTGGAGAAGACACCAGTGGGGTATCATTGCGAAAACACACCAGTATTGGTAGGTGCAGACTATGGACAGAATGTCTGCAAGTACATAGAGTGTAACCATAAACAGGCCATGGTCAAAAACATAAATATCAGGGACAAGTCGCGGTCAAAATTAATGTCATGAGTACTCAGTCAGAAGCCAAATAAACCTATAGCACTAGAAACACACTGTCTGGTATATAGGAACCAAGTCAATGCAAGGAATCAGTGTTAACCAGGAAGTTATTTCCCCTATGGTGAGATGCCATGTATATGATGCTAGAACGTGCATGGCCAATGATGCCAGAATGACACAGGGTTCCTTGTCTAAATAAATTATGTAAGCCACAGGAAGAGACCATCTTATACACACCATTATTTCTCTTGCCAATCACTGCTATAAAATCACATTCTTTAGCATTGCTGTGCCTTTACTCACTTCATGTCTTAAGAGACCTCTTCTTTATTTTGGCTTTTAATCTTCCATGTTCAACAGACACTTGCTTAATTATTATTGAGAACTATATAAAAATAACACAAGTGTGTTTTTCATCAAGTTAAGGTTTTCAGAAGCCAGATTGTACCAACCTATTTTATTATTTACATTGAAAATAGTAAATTAGTAGGAACACAATTTATAAATTCTATACAAAATAACAGAAATATCGAAGTAACAGGACATATATATACAAGGTTCTTCATTAATCTGAAAATTGTGGATAATCGAAAATGAGAATGTCCTTGTTTAGGCTAAGCTAAAAAATAAAATATGTAGCTGAAGATTCTTTTTCAATGTGGATAACTGACAAAATATCAACATTGGAGAACTGAAAATGTTTGAATCCCTTTTAATTTTTTTAAAAATAAATCATTTTTGTACTCTATAACCTTAAAAGAAATCCTCTTCACCGTAGGAATAGGTCTGTCCATTATCACCCACCCTCCACCCCCTCCAAAAAAAAAACAAAAAAACAAACTTTTCATTAAATCTCCAGGATATAAAAAAATATACCATTTAGAAATCGCTTCGCAACAAAAACTTTTTTTCTTCTTTCTTCATGTTCAATCTATTTCATGTATCCCAAAAATGACTTTATAAATGCAAAAGTCACTCTGTTCCATAATCCAGAGCAGGTCACCTTGTTTTTGCAATATTAAGGTTTATCTTGAGGCAAGACTGTCAGACAGTGGTCAACAGCACCATACTCAGTATGAAAGTAGAAGAAATTAGCACAATAACTGCAGCAAAGTGCAGTTACAATTCTCAGAAAAATATTACGAAACTGGATCAGTTATAAAAAAAAAAATTATAAAACGATGAGGTTAAACAGTGGTGAGACAAAGCACAGTTCAAAATTATTCACCATTTTCTAAAATATTTGCCAATTTGTTTTAGATCTTCAGATCCTTCTGAGGAATGTATAGTTCCAGTTGTCCTACATCGTCACCTGATTTGGACTAAGTGGTCATATGAAGTGTGAGCAAAAGGCTTGCAGTCCGCTTCTTTAGGTCAGTAGTTCAGACTTTCTAGCCTCATAAGTAGCACAGTCCCTAATTCTGAAACACAGAGAGACATAATGTGTTTAAGAGTGTGGAAAAGGTAGAAAAAAAATAAATAAAAAATAAAATAAAATGAAGACAGGAAAAAACAAAAAGCCAATGAAAAGTTAGCTGGAGATTACCTTGGTTTATTTATTTTATTGTGGGTCATACTGCTTTGCTTGCCATGAAATGGTACAATTGTTATATAAGCATTTAATTAATGGAACACCATAATAGTATATATTAATTGTTCAGTTCATGAGACTCTATGTTTCATGAACAGTTAGTTCATGTTTACTCAGATAAGGATACAGATATAACCTATTTACTACACAAAGAAAATTTATAAAGCTCTTAATTCTTATGAGTGAGTCAGGTAAACATAATTGGAGCAATTTAGCCCAATTCAAGTGACAAAAAATGGTAAATTACAATCAACCTTCCATTTTTGATTGTAACAACACCAAAGGCAGGAATCATAGGTAAGATGAGTTTTATGTATGGGGGAAAAGTAGGTTACCAGAATAGTTTTCAATGAAGGGTTAGTTTTTTGGATGACACAGCTGCAGGAGGGGAAGCAGGGTGGGTTATCAAGGTGTGGGGAGGGCAAGCTATTAACAGTTTAATTTATATGCTTTCCTGAAGAAGTGAGTTTTTAATTATCTTTTGAAGGAACTGAGACTGGGTGAAAGTCTTAACGGAGCAGGGAAGGTGTACGGCACAGCCCTAGAGAAGTTTTAAAGGTGGGCGTCAGAGATGCAAGTACAACCAGAGGATAGATGCAGATCTTTGGCAGAGCATAGGGGCCTGGACAGGAAATACTTGTACTAGTGAGGATAAGTAGGTAGGAGCAGCGTTATGAAGAGATTTGTAAGCAAGCACCAGAATTTTAAAATGAGCCCTATATCATACAGTAAGCCAGTGTAAGGACTGATAGAGGGGCGAGGCATGGTAGGAGCACGCAGACAGAAAGATGAGCCTCAATGCTGCATTCATTATAGACAGTAAGAGGGATGGTGAAAGATCAGGAGAGGACACATAGATCTCTCCTGCATAGAAGTGATATTAGAAGCCAAAAGAGCTCATGAGATTACCAAGGGAGGCAGCATCGATGAATACAAAACCTTGAGGAGCACCAACAGAGAGGAGTTGCAAAGAAAAAACACAGACTCCTCATTGGTCATGCAATCTCAACATCAGTTCTTTGACTTTGAGAGATTAACAAAAATAAAACAGATTTTGGGATGATCTGACCTGCCTGTTTGATCTCTATTACTGGTGATGTCAGGGTTTCTTTGGAATACTCTGGCTTTTATGAGTTCTCTTTAGTCTGGTGGAGTATCTCACACTGCCTCTAACTTGCTGTGTTGCTGTCGTAGGGTGCTGCACTGAGACTGAAGAGATCTAACTCGGCCCCAGCTGGCCTTACTATGTTAATTATCTCCCTATATAATCTAGCCTTAACCCCTCATTTGCCAAATCATTGTTTGAGTCAAGCTTGTTTATTTCGATTTTGTTGTTTATTTTAATGTCTTGTGTTTTCTCCTATATGTATATTCTTAAGGTCAGAGTCCAAGAGACCTGCTCCCATATCCTGAAGGCCAGAGTCCAGAGGCCTGCTCCCTGTATATTGAAGGCCAGAATCCAGAGGCCTGTTTCCTGTATCCTGAAGATCAGATCAGAATATATAGATTAAAATATATATATTTCATTTATTTTTTTTCAATTTGGGAGATTCTCCCTTTCTTTTGGAGCAAGATGACACATAGAATTCAAAGTTGTGGTTAAAATTCAGGTTAAAAAAATCTAGCCACATGACTATAGGGTATGTTGCTGAAGGAATTTTAGATAACACTGTCCACATATGGAGACATCCATCCAGGAGCAAGATCATATTAATAGAAAGAAATGCGTATTTTCATTATTAACAAACACTGACTTACAATAAACACTTAAAATACATTTAAATGAGGCATCAATAACATACATTGATCAATATAATCTAATTAAATCAATAGAGGGTGAAAGTAGCAGAACAAATGGAGGAAATCTTCTAGATTGAAATAAGTAGACAGCAGATGACAAATATTTGCATTAGAGAGAGCGCGTATATGGAAGTATGAGGAAGAGAAGTTAATACGGTATACGTATTTGTATATTATCTTATTAAAAGTGAAAATGATATTGTGACAACATTACCTTTTGACTCTTTCTTTTGCATACATTTTCTGCAAGACAATATATAATTGTACATAATCAGCAAAATTGTAGCTTGTTCTGCTGTAGTACTTAACATTTGAACCACTTTTAGCCCCCTATAATGAGCAGACACTAAATACATTCATCCATCCATCCACTGGTCCTGCAATATCAAAATCAATGTCTTGTTCAAGGTTCCGTTGGCCATGTCTTGGAAGGATCCCTGGTTTGATTTGACTGAGTCGGTGCACGTGCATGGAAAGTAGCTACATGAGAAGAGATATCTGTACCAAATGTAGGCCACCAAATATACTCCAGTGTTTTTTGCTTCATTCTTATTTAAGGAGGGTCTCTTTGCAGCTGGAGCTCCGGGCACAGACAATGACCTATGCTGCCTAATGAGTAATCCAACTCTGCCGTTTAGAGTAACAACTGTCATAATTGCCTTAATATATCTTTATTGGGGTTTTTTATGGCTAGATGACCTTTTTGTGTGGTATACTGTTCTATTTCCTTTCCCATTCTTTCAGTTCTACTAGGTTGTTCAGTACCTTCTACATGAGTCTCATGATCTGCCGAGTAGGGGATATACTTTTGATTTTTCTTCGGAATGTTAACTCTGGACACCATGCTATTGTTATAGCCAGGTTTTTGACAAATTGTGAGTAATTATGACAGTATTTCATTAGCTAATTCATTCAGTATGAAATATTGATTCTTTATAGATCTAGTTATCTGGATCATATTTCCTACATGGTACCATATTTAGCAACAATGTTCCCTACAATAAATTATAACAGCTTCAAGAGTATACTTATTTGTCTGAGAAGATAGATTGGGGATGTCCCAATGACTACTCGGTTGGCTTTATGCCCATTAGTTCAGTAATGTTTTTTGTATCTAATGCAAACTCTCTCCCACTATATACACTGCTTGGGTATTAATTAATGGTTAATGCTACCATGGTTTGCGCAGGAATAAAAAAGAAAAATAGGTTTACCATAATTTTCTTTTCATGAATAATCCCCATGGCAGCATTAAGCTGCCATTCTCCTTCTGTGAGGGCCGTGGAGCCAGTAACAAAGACTGATTAGGGAGGGAGGTTATATTTTAATAATTTCAAAGTTCTGTTTCCTGTTGTTTCTTCTGTGGGGGAGGAGCTAACTCGTTAGTCAATGCTGACATGGTGATTGATCATCAAATAAAAAAAATATGGAAAGTGGAATCAATTTTCCTCACTTTTCCTCAGGTTTGGCTCCCACATCCAGAATGAGTACTAATATTGTAAGCAGCCAATATAATGACAGATAATATTACTACGAGGCATGTGTAAGCATATTCTGATACTGTGTTGCTTTGAACATCAAATTTAATTTTCTCAAGTTAATGTCAGGTCATCAAATTTTCACCCAAATTAAGTCTTACACAGGGATATTCAAATTGCCTTACTAAAAATCGAGAAATGACCAAAATGTGACACTTTACACTTACTGCAGGATCTCTCACAAAGTACCTAAACATTGAGGTTTATTGCTCTGTTGAATATATTTGCAAAAGAAGTGATATTAAAAAAAAAAAAAAAAATTAATGTCAATGGCAATCCCAACTCAATTGCAATTTGGAAGAGATTAATTAGAATTTAGTGAGGAATTCACTGTAATCAATAGTACATGGGTTTGTTCAATAAAATAGAAATTGTGATAAACTGTCAAACCTGCCCTAAAAAAAAAGTGAAAACTGATCATCCTGTTCACACATATATATATCACTCCAGAGTAGTTCATTATTTTCAAACAAGAAAGCAAGTGTTTGGAAATTAGTTAACTCAACTGACCTCTGAATGATAAATGCCCAAATTATATGGAGAAAAGATACACAGTCTGCAACAATCCATGTTATCAAGTAGTAGTTTGGATCCTGAAAGACAGTAGAAACATTTCAATTTAATGGCACATAGCACCAAATGATACACCTTGGTTAGTTGATGAGCAATGTACAGTACAAGGCAATAAGAAAGATTCCAGGCACTCCAAATGTGAAAGCCGTATGCAGATTTATTGCAACAAAATTAACAGCAACGTTTCGACCCACCAAGAGGTCTTTTTCAAGCTTGGTGGGTTGTCCCACATATGCAGCAAGTTACACAAAACAAAATGCAGTCCGCACTCATTCTTTGATCCATAGAAAAAAAAAAATGCAGGAATAATGGAAAAGTGCACATTTATGGATATAAAAATTGCAGCGATGTATGGCAGAAAATAGTCTCATGGCAGCATCCCAAAAATCAAGTTGCTAAGAAAGCACCAGGGTACTCACTCTTACCTTTTTGTGGGTGGCGGTGTAGGTTGTCTTCCTCACGTCTGGCAGCAGCAGGTATTACAACTACTGAATATTTCATTCCTTAAAGTGTTCCTATTTTGTGCAAGTGTGTTGTCCTTGCCTGGATATCTATATATTCATCTTGTGACTATTATATGCTGTTTGCATTACTCAATATTACTGCTCTTATATTCAGCTTTTTGGAGTGCTGCCATGACTATTTTCTGCCATACATCGCTGCAATTTTTATATCAATGAATGTGCACCTTTTCATTATTTCTGTGGATATTTCGGTTGTTCATGAGTGTTTACTCCTTAGTGCAGACTGCATTTTGTTTTGTGTTACTTGCTTTACCCTGGAGCCATGTAGGATGTTTTTGGTCCCACCAATGCCGAAATTCAGAGAACCAGCTGCTCCACCTCCATTGGTCCCCACTGCCACCCATATAATCTTATGTAGCGAAGATGAGCAGATAGCACTCAGTGCTGCATTTTCACTTCCTCACTAGCCTCAGAACCCATAGATTTTACATCATGTTCCTGCAGTCTCCTCTCATAGCATGGCAACCAGCCAAACAAAGTTGAAGCTTTGAGGGGGGAAAAAAACATCACTGAGCGCTAACAGCTTGACCACTCTGCAGGAATTTACCTGGGTGTTGAAGAGTGTGACGAGTGGAGGGGAGTGTGTGGCAAATTGCATCTTTGCCTGTGTAGCCAAAAAATTCCTTGCCCTGACTTTGATCAGAAATTAATCGGATTGGAAAAGTAATGAGTGAAGGAAAAGTCCAAACAGTGAAGTTGCGTTATATGTGAAGGAAAAAGGATGCAGATCTTGATGAAGAATAAAATAAAAGTCAAAACAATAAGCACACTATTGCACCTGTTTATCAAGAAACAAGATTATGCATGCACCTTGTTTGCACATTTATCTGTTCAATATTCATATATACATGTACACATCTACTGTGAAAATCCTCTTGAGTGTATTTCTAATACTCCTATAAGTAGCCAGCCAGGAATGTGGTCCAGGTTGAAGATGAGCCATTCATTTGCTCCATGGTAAGCAGGCTTCTTGGTGAGCCATGTTTGAATGTAATGTACGAGTTCTCCAGGATCACCCCTGGCAAGTGGACATGAATGGACAATATGGAGACCAGGTTTACATATGGAAAATGGTTTACAGCTTTTTAATAAAAAAGGTTTCTATAGCCATCTTCATTCAATGGGAGATGTTTGTTAGTCTAGTAAGTGGTTCATGAATGATGGGTTGAAGGGCAAAAGATGCATGAAGGCACAGTCAAAGGAAAAATCATACACAATCACATTAGTGTCCTATACAGGAGTGAATGGTGTAAGAGTACTCATTGTACTCAGAGTTGAGAAAGATTGTCCAGTATATTACTCACCAAGACCCAACAAGGACGTTGCATAGCCTGCAGAAGTTGACATGCATTGGTGGTGACAGAGGTGACTCCAGCACACCATGCATGGGAAAAGAGCCAGGGTTTATTAACCACATAGAAATTGACTGATATGTTATCATTCCGATATGAGCTAAGGAGAGAGGAAATATGGGTAAAATGAGTAGCTAGAGGAGGAAGGAAACATGTCAAATAGATGATAAATTAGAGGCGCAGAGCTGCTAAATTCCCCATTTGTCACGTCAAATTGTTCATGAGCAGTAAATGAAAACTGATGCAATGTATTGTGTAGAAAGGAAATTAACAAGAAGGAACTGCCATAATATTTTGTGATTAAGCAATACTACATACTACAGAACAGAACTTTTTTCGTGGTTCCTAACATTACGTTACATGTGACAATCAAATATGGCAGATCCTGCAACTCTAGAAAGTGATACAATATATGTATACATATACACACCATTGAAAAGTACTGAGCAATCTGAGCAATTGTAGAAAGACAGATTAAAGGAGAAAATATCACGTTCTCACCGGACTTCAGACACAGTCAGGTTTTTATAGGACAAATTGACAAAATCCAATGTTTCATTTTCCTCCTTTTTTCTCCCATATATCTGTCGGAAACCAGGAGCTTCAACTATAACCAAGTTTCGTTCCTCATCTGGGAGCCAAAGAACCTGGTGAGAGTAAGAAAATACTCTACTAAAAAGTGTCTAGTAATGCTGTAAGGACAACAGAGTCCGTATTTTTTCTGCAGAGAAATTAGTATTGTGCAAGGAATGAAGTGACAGACAGCTTAATACTCACTAGTTCTGGACGAATCTTTGAGTTTAATATGGTTGTTAAGGTGACATTGACATAAGTCTCATTGAATGGATGTCCATCAGGGGGTTGACGGAGATCAAATAGGACTGAGATGTTGTGCTTCTCCGCTGCATTCAGAAGATTTTCCAAAGAGGGAATTTTCTGTTTTTTCACCTCCTGAATGTCAGGCTCACTCAGTGACCCCAGCGTATGAAATGGATTCTTCTGTAATTGGATACCAAATCAACAGTCAACAATGAGTGATATGGGGAAGGTTTTGGCTTTTTGAAGAACTCATGGGTTGAAAAGTATACATGCAAAGAGAGACAAGTGTTTAAGCTATAGAAGGTGGAACCGATGTCCAATATATAGAAAAATACATAAGTATTTTCAATGAGGACAGGATGTTAAAGGTGATTACCTGCAAAAACCATTCCCCAGCATTGAGCTGTTGAAGATCACTCCAGGTGAAGTTTGAGCTGTTTTCTTTCTCTTGGTTTGGAAACACATTTTTCACATTTGTAGTGCGCTGTAAGGTACTATCGTGCATCAGAAAAGGAATTCCATCCAAACTAAGGAGACATGTGAGGCATTGTGAAGGACAATTGTTGTTTGTGCAAGAGGGTTTAGATATTTTGTTCATTTCCATTCTTACCTCACCATGACATCAGTCTCGAACACATCAGCCCCAACTGCCACCAGCTTATCAAATGACATCATTGTATTTTCTGGAGCCAACTGAAAGAAAACATTACACCTGTCAATCACAAACATCCATCTTTCACCTAAACCCTTCCACCCTCTCTCACATCAGCAGGAAATGATATCCTTCCCTTTCATTCCCCTACCATAGGAGCACCACGATGTCCATAAATCTTCGGCTTAGAGGGGAGTTTTGATGACTCCAAGATACAGGGGGATGATATAAATAAAGGTGAAATATACAGGGCAACCAGGAGAATAGCGAACACTGTCAAAATGATCCACTTAAACACTGTAGTAGGGGAAAAAGTAAAGGTTATGGGAGATATACTTTTCAGAAATGAAAATGCAACAACTATAGCAGTGGAAATTGTGATAAAACCCATTTTTCAGATGCATTTTACATTAAAATATTTTTAAGCACTATTCAGTGTTTCATGAAAATGGTGCAATACCACCTACCCCCCCTTATTGTAAAGTTGGGCTCAATGAATGGGCTGGTGTAGTACCGATACACACATTTAATTAATCATTCTGGACTCAGAACTGAACCCAGAGGGCATCACACACCTACCAAAGGGGCAGACAGTAAACACATAGTAAATATAAGTAATAAAATAACTTGAATTGGATTTTTGATTATGCAAGAAACATTTGTAGTCTACTATTTCATTAATATTTCTAGATTCCTTATTTTCTTTTCCCATTTCAAACTGGATTTTATACTGGCTGACAGATTGTACCTTTGCTGCTAGTGCCCCAGTAATATCCAGCTACGACCCAAGCAAATGCCGAGACTCCAACCACAGCTCCAATGTGCAGAAAGGGACTGGTCATCTGAAAAGGAGAAAGGCACAAAAGAGAAATAAGTACTGAAATAAGCAGGAGGTAACAGTTGGGACACTGTACCATTTTAAGGCCATTGGAATGGCTATAGAGTGGTGGTTCCCAAACCAGTCCTCATGGCCCACCAACAATCCAGGATCTATGCATTACCCTGTTTTATACCAATGGAGGTACTGACAAAACCTTGACTGTTGGTGGGTCTTGAGGACCCATTTGAGAAACACTGCTATAGAGTATTAAGAGTAGGTGGGGGAATTGGGACTTCAAACCAGGTGACAGTGCAACAATATATAAAGGTACAAAAGTTGGATCACAGCTCTAGACTAGCTTACTATCCAAGATCCCAGCCATGGCAGCTCAGCTGCTACAAAATATTTACCGATATAAGAATTTGGTATAGAACACTATGATCTCTTCAGGGGGGTGACTTACCAGAAAAATATACATTTATTTTGAATTGTTTATTCTAATCTAGTTACAGTGGATTATAAATAATCTGAGTTATTCTATTATTCTGTGATATGAATATCTGCAATTCTTGCATTCACAAAAATGACTGCAAGATACTACAGGTTTATTATATGTTACCAAGGCAATACTTAGAGATACACATCAGTAAAATGAACTGTCATAATAATAACGGTTTCCAGGTTATATACAATCCAACAAGTCCTTTAGGTAGAGGTAATGGTAAACCTTCTGTATTCTTTGCATTTGGGGCTCCGTATATTCTCAGAACAAATTTGGTTTAAACAAGAGGTTTTCTTTTATGTTATAAAGGCAATTAAGTCAATCAAAATTACTTTTCATATATTAAACGTTTTGCTTTTTAGGAGAAGTCAGATATACTCAAGCAAGTTCAGAAAAGGATATTTAGAAATACAGAAAAGGGTCTTTGGGAAAATGAATGAATTCATTCTCTACCCGTCATTCAAGCATGAATGAAGCCATTCATGGCCCCTTAAAAAAATACATGGTTTCACTTAGTTGAAGAGGCACAGTAGACAAAGTAGAATCTATAAACTAAACCAACATAGTGGGAATTTCTCAGCTCTACAATTTCCCCTTTACAATTCTAGCCTAATGTTTGCAACTTCCCTTTTAAAAATTTCCCATGATTCCTAGTTAATTATTAAGCAAAAGAGTCACCACTTCTCATAAATACTAAATGTGATTAATATTAGGAAGATCACTTGAACCAAATGAAGATATTCTGTAAATTACCTTGCCTTAGATTTTTTTGCTTTCGATAAAGGTGTCTGCCTCTAGAAATAACATCAGAACAAGAATATTTCTGTAACTTTTTGACCCCCCCACCCTCATGTAAAATGTCAAGTTTAAAGGACCACTATAGTGCCAGGAAAACACCCTCAGGGCTCTGGGGAGAGGAAGGGGTTAAAATCTTACCTTTCTTCAGCGCCGGGCAGGGAGCTCTCCTCCTCCTCTTCGGCTGAATGCGCATGCGCGGCAGGAGCTGCGCGCGCATTCAGCCAGTCTCATAGGAAAGCATTCATAATGATAGTGATTTTCACAGTGAGAAGCACGCAAGCGCCTCTAGCGGCTCTCAAGAGACAGCCACTGGAGGCTGGATTAACCTATTTATAAACATAGCAGTTTCTCTGAAACTGCTATGTTTATAAAAAAAAAAATGGGTTAACCCTAGCTGGACCTGGCACCCAGACCACTTCATTAAGCTGAAGTGGTCTGGGTGCCTAGAGTGGTCCTTTAAGCTGTAGGGGATCAAGGCATGTTGCTGGGATTTCTGCAGTGGCGGAAAGACCACTTAGGCATGCTCTGGCTGGGGAGATCTTTGAGACAGCCTCCTTGCGCATGTACACACACACACACACACACACCATTAGATAGCACCCATGTAAAAGTATTCTAACAACACATTGACATGCAGGAACACGACATCACAAGCAGCATCCCACATATGCAACCTTACAACTATCCTCAAAACAAGTGTTGGGGGGTTATGGGTGTGATGTCACCGGCAAATGCAGTGGAAGCATTTCCACGATGTAATTTAGCTTTTTTTTTAATGGGGGCATTCCAGCAAGGGTTACTCCATTCAAAAACAATGTTTTGGGTTGGATTACCCTTCAGAATAGAACAGAACAAGTCAGCTTCCAACGTATTGGAACAATTTTAGGAAGGCCCTTTCCTCTTTCAGATTGACAATATCTCTTGGCACAAATCTAGGTCTATATAGAAAAACTCCAAGTTGAGATCAATATGAAGAATCTGAAGGCCTTTGCAGACAAATAACCCCCAAACCACTAAGTATTTTGCAGAGGGATTACATATGCCAAATAAAGCCAAAAAAGAATCACTGAACACCTTTCACAATGGAATTGATTATGTAAAAAAAAAAAAAAAAAAAACCTAGTCCACAGTGATTTAAAGGACGACTGTCAACTCAACATTAGTTTTTTTTAATACAATAATTCTTCCATCGTGTTTTGAGAGGAAATAGATTTTTTTTTTTTTAAATGACACATGTAAAAATAAATAAGTAAAATGAGAAAAATTAATCAATACCCAAATGAAGCATAGTATATGACGGGATCATTCCACCATAAACATGCACCTTTGGTCAGACAGTGTTTGAAAACCGACAGTTAGTCTCTATGGTCTTGCCTACTTCACTCCCTGCACAGAAGCAGGGAAGACCATAGAGACTAACCATTGGTTTTTCAAACACTGTAATAGAAATATTAATTATGAGGTGACAGTTGCCTTTAAATGGTTGTAAGGGCTCCTGCCCAGTTGCCTCAAAGTCCTTAACCACTGATGTGTGACACACTAAGTTAGTAAATATCAAACCACAAAAATTTAAGAAATTGTAGACCAAAGAAAAAATATCTGGGCACACATAAGCTCTATCCCAAATTGCAGACGGTATTGAAGATGAATAGGCAACGTTTCGTCTCACACAAGAGCCTTGCTCAAGCCACTCATGTAGAAACTGTGTAAAAAATATCACCCCATAAACAGGTTCTGCTATAAATAAAGGATGGTGCAGCTGATAAAACAATGCAAATACAAAACTCTAATAGAGACCATCTAAAGGAGTTTAAGCATGCGTGGGATAGGCATAAGGCTATCCTAACTATAAGATAAGGCCAGGGACTAATGAAAGTATTTAGAAAATTGGGCAGACTAGATGGGCCGAATGGTTCTTATCTGCCGTCACATTCTATGTAAGAGCAATACTACCTTAAAACTGCATAAAAAGGGCTGATCGTTAATACCTTCAATGCAATGCGTAATATAAGTAGTATCACAATATCTAATGAATGATTATTATATATTAATAATGTATTTTCCAAATCTTCCAAAAATATGTCTTATGTTAAGATTTAGTGTAAATATTACTCCTCCTGTAATAATTAAGATTTTAATGTATAGGGGAAGAATACTAAACAATTGCATAGGGATTATTTTACACAATCATGGACTACCGTGAGCATGCAATGAAAGGAAAAGAGGCACAAGAATATATATATAACATGATGGGCATTTAATTAAGCACACACACATATTTTATATATATATATATATACATATATATATATATATATATGCACATATATATACATATATACACATACACACATATATACATACACACACATTACATAAATTTTTATTTCTCAATATGGCAAAGGTCTGAAGAGCCGGAAAACCGTGTTACAATCCATCTTAAAGAAAATCATCATAATAAATAATCAAGTCTGCTCAAAAAGGCAGCAGTTAGTTACACTCTTATTAATGTACTGGACCTCCAACAATATCAAGTAGGCCAAAAATGAATGTTTAAATTAATGTGAGACTAAGTGATACTTTAATATCAAAAAAATACCATTAAGATTCAATAACATATTTAAACCTTTTGGTGATCTGTTTTTTTTTGTTTTGTTTTTTGTTTTTAGCATTAAAATCTAAATTGCTTACTTGCATCTTAACTCCAAATTTACAGTTCACTAGGCCCTGAACCATGGATTTTGTAAGATCCTTTCCTGCATAGGATCTAACATGTTCAGATAAGCGTTTGTTTAGCCTTCATTGATTCAATGCCACCAATGTTTTAAAATCCGAGATTTCCATTTTCTTCTACTCTGTCTCGTGTATTGGGCTTAACATACATCGCATGTAATTGTACAGATTACCCCTTTAGTGGTGCAGCTGATATAAACTTTTATATCATATTTTTTTTCTGTTATTGTTGATGAACAATTGTGCCCACTGCTAACATAATGGCAAGGGTTACGCCTTCTGCTTCAACCTTTAAAAGTACGCAAACCGGTAAGCCAGGTGGAAATATTTTGTAATCTACTGTCAGTTGTAAGATTGCTAGGGCACAAAAATGACCCCAATGTTTTTGCTCATTGTGTACAACATCTTAAACTAGATTTGCATATATTACAGCGTACATGGTCTTCCCTTACAACTGGTAGATTTTGGCTGTAAATTTGCACAATAGGATTCCTGTTTCTTGGTACTTGAACTGCAACTAAGCAAAAGCTTTGAGTTTTCAGTTTCACTTTTAAATGGATGTGTTTCATGAGATTAAGCGAATAATGTTTCTTTAAAAAGCTTGGCTTTTCTTTCAAACATCAGTGAAAGAAGAACAATACCTTCTCAGTCTAGTGAATTCTCCTGTTAGTATTGCTTTACACATAGAGAGGGGTGACATTATTAGCCGGCAACAATGGATTGCTTGCTGTAGAGTTTTGGTAACTCCGTATAACTACTGTCCTAACCTGGGCACACATTTAACAGCAACCACACATCAGTGGCTTTCTCCCCTGGTTTCTTCCAACACTGGGGAAAAGTCTTATGAAAATATTTACATAGTTAATTTCAATATATATTACACTGGAAAAATGAGTCACGGAGATCATATTATAATTGGAAAATAAGTGGCCAAGCTAATTTCTTTATCATAATTTGGGTACCAGTCTACGTTTATATTTTTATAAAATAAATAAAAAGTTTTTGGTACTATTGCTCCACAGTGCCAGATGTCAACAGACTACTCAGAAACAATTACCGCAGCAATGATATGCAAACAGGGATGCTTTTTAATATTCTGTAGCATTAAGTAGTATTCAGTAGTATTAAACAGCAGCCATAAATTCAGTAGCAGTATAATTCAATAGCATTTATTTGCAGTAGCATTCAGTAGCAGAAACATTCAATAGCAGCTGTACAAGGGACACTATAGTCACCAAAACAACTTTAGCTTAATGAAGTAGTTTTGGTGTATAGGTCTAGCATCTGCAGTTTCACAGCTCAATTCTCTGCCATTTAGGAGTTAAATCACTTTGTTTATGCAGCTCTAGTAACACCTCCCTGCATGTAATATGCACAGCCTTCCTATACACTGCCTGTATAGTGAGATCTAATGTTTACACTTCCTTTATTGCACAGTCCTTTTAATTCAGAATTTAATTTCAGAGTTTCCAGCACCTTTAATAGCTTGATTGAACAAGCAGGAGCTCCCTGTGTGTGATTAAAGTTCAATTTACAGAGGAGGAGATAAAAATGTCTAAAGTAGGTTAAAATCTCATTGAAAATTAAACCTATTTTTTCTTCAAGCAGGCTGTGTGAGGTGTGGCTAAATCTGCATAAATAGAAACCAAAGTTATTTCTCTCCTAAATGGCAGAAAATTGAGCAGTGAGACTTCAGAGGCATGATCTATACACCAAAACTGCTTCATTAAGTTAAAGTTGTAGTGGTGACTATATATTCATGTACCAGTAGCATTTTGTAGCACAGTGGTTGTCAAACCTTATGGGTGTAGAGTGGTACTTTAAGCATGAATTAAGACTCCAACAGTTGTTTGCTGCCTCATACAAATATACTTGAACTTCCTATCAACAACAAAGTCTTTTTCAGAAAAAAATTTCTGGTAATCACAATAATATATCATTGACATGTCTCTATTTGCAATGCACAGATTGATTATTTTATGTTTAGAAATACCTAGAGGTCTGTTTGGCATTGAGTCAAATTGGAAATATTCACAAAGTAGCAGTTGGCATGTCACTGGGCCAACTCTTGTCTTGCATTAAAGGAAAAATAAGGGAGAGGGGTAATTACCTGCAGTGATATGGACACTGCATCCCATTCTTCCTTCCACTTCAAATCCAAGAAAACTATTCCCAGGGTGACCAGCACAAAACATAAAGTCAGAAGGACCTGATAAGGATGTAAAACAGCTGGTTTAAGGAGCAATAAGAAAAATGGTCATAAAAGAAAAAATGAATAATGACACAGTGAAACAAAATGCTTACGGACCGTGTGATAGACCAAGGATTTATATATATATATATATATATGTATATGTATCTTACCTTGTGGATGATGTGTAGTATGACAGGTTGACCACAAAGAGTGAGGCACAAAGAGGTCAGCTACAATAGTCCAATGCAGCCAGGCACAGGAAGAAATGAACAAAAAAAAAAATCAAATTATTACGGATGACATAACCTTTTCTGTCCAGCAGGTGTCGATATTATTTGTGTAGTGCCATTATCCCCCGACTCATAATCAGATCTTCATTTTAGTTCATTGGATTCAACTAGTTGGAACAAGCTCACATCAACTGCCTAAAACCAATTGTTAACTGAAGCATCACTGCCTCCCCCGGAATTTTTCCCAATACTGAGAAAAAAAGTCTTGTGAAAATATTGACATAATTAATTTTAGTAAATATTACACTGCAAAACTGAGCCACTGAGATCATATTATAATTGGTGAACAAGTGGCAAAGCTAATACCTTTAATATAATGTGCTTATCTGTTAAAAAAAAAAAAAAAACTTTAAAAAAAACAAACAATTACTGCAGCACTGATATGGAAATAGGGATGCTTTAAAAAAAATAAATCCAGAATTGTCAACCTAGATATGCAAGATATCCAATATATCAGACATCAGAAGATTAAAAATAGTCCTGGACTGGGAGAGTGTTGTGTGGAGGTTGCTTGTGAAGTGTTTTTGTTTGAGGGGGGGGGAGGGGCTTCTTGCATATTATTATTATTATTTATATAGCGCCATCAGATTCCATAGCGCTGTACAAAGGGTTGACTAACAGACATTTAATTGTAACCAGATAACTCAAGGTACAGGAACAGAGAGGTGGAGGGCCCTGCTCAATGAGCTTACATTCTAGAGTGTGTAAACATTTTAACCCTTTCACCACAGTATGCTTCATGTGTGACATGTCATGATTCCCTTTTATTCCAGAAGTTTGGTCCTTAAGGGGTTAAAGACTGAGCAAATGGCATTACAAAACATTTCTGTCCAGGCACAGCCAAGGCACACAATGCAAATGAGGAAAAGAGACAAAAGCATTTTATTTTTGTTCTTCCCTCTAGGCTAACTGCCAGCTGCAAATGACAGTGTTTATAACAATGATTGTCTATCAGCTAATATAGAGGTGTGGATTTCATTTATCTTTATTCTTCACATCTAACAAATATAGGGGGATAAATCCACACAATATTATGGCTGCTGGCAAGTGACTGTTCCACTTTAAAGATTAGATTTTTGTCCACTGTATGGGCATATCAGTTATCTCATACCCAAATATTTGACTTTCTTTTTACCACAATTCCCTATCCAAGTCATACCAGTAGGAAGGAGCAATATGTCAGTAGTACAGCCGTCACTATGACCAACACAAGAGACCAGTCAACCCACAAACCGGCGGATCTGAAAATATACCTGTAGGAAACAAATGTTACAACACTTAGAAACATGAGACAAACACACCTGAGCATAAAAAAACAAAACAGAGCAAAATATACATGACGGGAATGCAAACCCACAGAAAGAGGAATGTGTAGTCATACTCACTCGTTAAAATTGTGTATGTCATTTCCCAGAATAAGAGTTACATACAGCCATATGAAGGTAAACGCAAAAATAGCAAATATCACTAGGACCCGGATACACTCGTGCTGTAATACAGGAAGAAAAAGATTCAATAATTGGCAAAATTAATAAAAGTAAAGTACATTAATAAAAGTTAAACAGTACGACCCTATCTGGTGAGTCCCCACAGCTGCCAGGGGTACAGCTATTGGATCATGCAACTAGCATTATCTGGACTGATCGACAGTCATAGTCCCATGTTGTGGGATAGGGACAGATACAATGACTGTGCAGGTTCCATGCCTCAGACTGCAGACTGTATTTTTTTTTTTATTAGAAGTGGGATGCCAGAGTAAAGTCCATATAAGTCATCAATGAATACATTGGGGTTAAGTGAAACTGACAACGCTTTCCTGCCCTTATGAGGGAACTTTATTATATTCTAAACCCTAATTGGTTTGGTCAGTATAGCTGCCCGAGAATGCCCATCTCGCCCTCCCCCTATGAATTGCTAAAATGACACCTATTGTCATGTCCCCTACCGGTCTCCTTTGCAAGTCTCACAATTTCAGGGCATGTGCAGTACCATAATTGCCCCAATCAAGTTAATCTGCTCAATGGTTCTTCAGTATGTGTAGTGGTTGACAAATTAAGGGACAACTGTCATCAAATTGTTATTTGTTGTTTTTTTTTCCAAGTTTACTAACTACTACATATTGATATATTTCTTAAATTATGTATATTGAATTTTTTGGAGAAAATTTAATTTTTATTCTTATCTGGCTCAGCAACCTTGCTATCCTAACCCTAATGTTATCAGACCAACTGCTGCGCAATCTAACTGCTTGCGGCAAGCATTTCCCAACCCAATCTCTGCAAAATTTCAACATTATGCATTAATAAAGTTACTTTAATAAAAGGATTTAGCAGTAGTGTGATGGGATTCCAGCATGGTCAAAATTTAGTAGGCCGAAATCTCCACATGGCATATGCTAATTAGTATCTGATTACAAACAGTTGGATGAGTCATCAGTGTACTGAGCATGTGCGGAAGTGGAAAGCACATTCCTTTGTCTCAGATGAACCATGTGGTCTGCCCATATAAGGTGATCCTGAATATCCTGTTTGCTGATTGGTCTGAGGAATATAGGAGGGGTTATACTGTATGGGAGGAGATATGCTGCTAACAAAAAGCTTCTGCAATCTGTGCTCTGGCTCTCAGATATTTTTGGAACAGGAGTTCATCTGAGACCCGATCGGTATGAATAAAGAACCTTTTTACTTCCTGAAGACCTGCCTCCATCTCTCTGTGTTTGGCTTCTGCAATTGATTACGGAAACAGTAGCACCACACGAATGTGGTCAAGCATTTCAAGAAGACGACTAAGGAAGGCTGATTCAAAAAAGATGATGATGATGAACCAGAGCCAACGGCATCCACCGCTACGGCCTCTTCAGCTGCAGTCAACAGTGTGTCAGCAGACTCAGCAGTGACAACCTTGGAAATAAATGTATGGCCTAATACCCATTATTTATATTCTAAACTTCAAAGGCAAGGCAAAACTAAAGTGTCAGTGCATTCTATTAGTAAACAGTTGAAGAAGAATTTTGGTCCTACAACTTATGACAGACCCTTGAGATAGTATACAGGCATTTTGCATCGTGAGCATATCCTTTGCTAGTGTGATTAGGTATGTTACACTGCATTCCAATCTTTTGCCGCCTGTAATCATCAGTTGACAAAAACAGTATTGAAGTGTGTGCTGAAACCTATATAAAATATAACTACTGCTCCTTTCCAATAAATTCTTTTTACTACTCCATCCCAAAAAAAATCAGTTGAATTTGTTTCACACAGTCTTTTACCAAGTGACGCATTCATTTTAACCTAGTTTTATTAAGTTACTAACAGGGTTATCCATTAAAGTGAGAATTGTTGGAAATTCAAAGTGAGGACTAGTGATGTCCCGAACGGTTCGCTGGCGAATAGTTCCTGGCGAACATAGCGTGTTCGCGTTCGCCACGGACGGCGAACATATGAGATGTTCGGTCTGCTCCCTATTAATTTACTAATACTAAGTAAAAATTACTTAGTATTAGTAAATTGTGCCCCTACTCGCAATACCGCCTGTGGCTGCTCACTGTTAAAAAAATAAAAAATAAAAAAAAAGCGGTGGGTGGGGGCCCTAAAAATAACAATAAGGGGGGGGACCTACTGTCCCCCCTGGCCCCCACCCCTGAGCGGTGGGTGGGGGCCCTAAATACAAAGGGGGGGACCCTAGTCACCCCTCCTTCCCCCCCCCCCCAAAAAAACTGTTTGGTTTTTTTCCCAGAGGAGAACCACACTTGTTCAGTAGATCCTGGATTGAAGCTTTAGGCATGCAAGAGTAACCACAACAGTTAATAATCACAGCAACAGTTCAAATTCTACTTGGATTGAAACATTAAACAAAAAATATAAGACTGTATTTGATGGAACATTAGGTTTGGTCAAAGGCAAGCAAACTCGGCTTTAAATTAAGGTATATTTTGTAAACCTTTTGCACTGAAACCTAAAATTGAACTGGAATGGTTACAACATCAATGTATTACTACGGTTTCCAGCAGTGAACAGGCTTCCCCATTAGTTCCTGTCAAAAAACAAAATGGAGACATTCACATTTGCAGAGATTTCACACTAGCACTTAACCCTACAATTAGTTGTTGATCAATATTCTTTACCACGGATTGAAGAATTTTTTAGTTCCCTTGCGGGCGGAGAAAAATTTACTAAAATTGACTTACATCAAGCGTACCTACAGTTGGAGATACACCCCAGACATTTGTTAACTGTCAACACTCACAGAGGGCCTTTTCAGTATACATGGATGGTGTTTGAAATTGCCCCAGTGCCTACAGTTTGGCAACGGATAATGGGTGAGATACTGGCAGGTATTCCGCATACGCAGTGCATGTTAGATAAAATGCCTATAGGTCGTGAAAAGCAGTTTTACAACACCTACAGAAATTCAGATTGAATGTAAGTATACATTAGTGTGAGTTCTTACGTGACAGTTAGGAGTCCACATGACTAGTTCATGCTCTCACTCCTGTCCATGTATCCCAGCTATGTTCTTATTTTGGTAAGCTCAATTACCATAGTTTCTTACCAAATTTGGCTCACTAAATATATATCCATTAAACTGTATTTTAGATAGTGATAAACAGTGAGCCTGGACTGAGTTGTTTTCAAAGGCATTTTAACGCTCTAAACAACTTCTGGATTCAAGACTCCTTAAGAACCATTTTGTACTAGCCTGTAATGCTTTTCTATATGGTTTGGGCACAGTGTTTATACACATTATGCCTGCTGTTTTGGAACACCTTGTGTCTCTTGCATCCAGATCTTTAACCCTGGCTGAGAAAAAACGATGCCTACATTTATCAGGAAGCTTTAGCAATAATTTGGGCTGTGAATTAAGTCCACATTCATATTTACGGCAGACCTTCTACTCTGATCACAAACCACAAACCATTATTGTCTATTTTACATGACATGTGCACAGTCGTTATTCGGCATGTGCTAAAACCTTAATAAAATAACTCTGTGACACCATTTCTGTTGGAGTATAAAGTCCACAGCTTTATTAAAAATTTTAATTCAACAATTTAACAATTTAGGGTCATTGTCACAAGTATTAATTATGTCCGACCTTCTTGCCCAATACCCCCGACAATGACCCTACCAAATAACATAATAAAACATTCCAATAATACATAACGTTTAACCCATGGCCTACCAAAGAGGCCCCATAACCATATGTTTAACTGTAGGGGTGTACCCAGACACCCCTACACCCCCAGATTCGTAGCCACCAACGAGCTAGAACCTACAAACCATTTTCCACTCCGGCATAGTCCAGCCTAGACCTTGGCCTGCCCACTTCCTATTCCACCTAAATCCTCTTTAACCCAGGCCCTATTCCCGCCGCTGTGACCAAACGGGAAACTACCTACCAAACAAGACAACCGAACACAAAGGGAGGGTGGGAGGGACAAGTATCAAGTAAGTGTAATTTTGATTAAAAAGGCCAGCTCACCAAATTGGCTGTTATTTAAACCCTTATTCTCCTCCCCCCCCTGTCCAGACATTACTTTTCCACACCCCTTGACCTTAACTTCACCTGCCAACTCTCTGGCCCTGTCAAGGCCCACTCCCCTCCTGTGTTGCTCCATGGGCTTCACCTTTAGAAGGTTATGTCTAACTAAGAGCACGGGAGTATATTTGGTGGCCTGTATTGGGTACAAATATCTCTTCTCATGTAGCTACTTACATGTGCACAGACTCAGTAGAATCCGACGAGGGATCCCTCCAAGACTTGGCCATGGCCAACTGAACATTGGACAAGACATATTGATTTTGCAGGATCAGTGGATGGATTTAATAGCTGTAGAAGCTCATTTTAAGTGACCAGAAGTGGTGTAAATGTCAAGTACTATGGTAGCTAAAAAACAAACAAGCAATAAAAGGCGCTAAAAGTGCTTAATATTAAATGAATGTAAAGATAATAAAAGTGTAGCAGCACCTAAAAGTGTACAAGCTCATAAAACACCATACATAAAATCCAAAACAAAATAGGTGCGCTGTACCTTTAAATATTAGAACGTGCAAAAAGTGCAATAATTTGTGCAAAAACACAGTGTGTATACAAAATATTCACATTCAGTGTAACATAAGTGCAAAATTGCAAGTGTAATAGTGGAAAATCCGAATAATAACTTACAAGGAAAGTGTATATCTCCTTTGATTCTCCAAATCACATAAGAACATATGTAAAGAGAGATATAAAATGGAGAGACATAGTGTAATATTGTTTATACATAGGTATAAGAACCAACAATGTAAAAATAGGAGTATCACTCGTAAAAATAGGAGTATCACTCACAAAAAAAGAGCAGTAAAAGCCTGCTCTAACTGATCCAGCTTTTAATCCACAGACCAGGACTTCAATGTTGGTACAAGTAGGCAGAACACTAGCTCTCAAAGTAAACAGCCTTTATTAAAAAAGTAAATAAAATCCACACTCCCCGTTTCCATATAGAAGTCTGATAACCTTTTGCCAGTGCTGTATTGCAAATATCTACCAGTCCTTGGTGATTTTCGGCACTGCAGGTTTCACTTCCTAGAACTCGGAGTTACGTCTGGTCACGTGATGGCGTAAGTGTGGATTAAAAGCTGGATCAGTTAGAGCAGGCTTTTACTGCTCTTTTTTTGTGAGTGATACTCCTATTTTTACATTGTTGGTTCTTATACCTATGTATAAACAATATTACACTATGTCTCTCCATTTTATATCTCTCTTTACATATGTTCTTATGTGATTTGGAGAATCAAAAGGAGATATACACTTTCCTTGTAAGTTATTATTCGGATTTTCCACTATTACACTTGCAATTTTGCACCTATGTTACACTGAATGTGACTATATTGTATACACACTGTGTTTTTGCACAAATTATTGCACTATTTGCACTAATATTTAAAGGTACAGTGCACCTATTTTGTTTTGCATTTTAAGTACTATGGTAGAACAAATTATTGTCATACTTTACAGCTTGTTTGTAAAATTTGAACTGCCTAAAACATTGGTTTTGAGACAATGGTCCAATTTGCATCACAGGAATTTGAGACTTTTCTGGCTTTAAATAATATCCAGCACTGTAAAGCTGGATATTTTAAATATTTTCCAGCATCTAATGCACAATGATTTTTTATTTACTACCAGAATACACCACATGCTACATAGCTGGTCTGCTAGATACTCATGCTAGAGTTTGGGTTAGAAACTATCACAGGCAAGATAAATTAATTTCAGTTATCATAATACAAGGTATGGGCAGGGCCGGCGTGTCCATAAGTCGGCAAAGGCGGGTGCCTTAGGGCGCACCAGCCCGGGGGTGCAAATGTCTGGGTGGCCTACAGGAGGGAAGCGCATAGCGCCTCTCTCCTGCCGGTCACTGCTTGTAGCGTGGCCGAGCACCAACCTGCAGTGCCGCGGACTGTGGGGAGGGGGTGGGGATATGAACATTTCATATCTCTGCTGCCTCTGTAGCACACCGCGCGGCTGGTGCCCAGTAGGGGCGGAGCTACTGCCGGCCCCCTTCTCATCAGCATGGGAGGACTTCCGCCCAAGAAGACTAGAGCAGCGAGAGCAGGAGAAGGCAGAGAGGAGGGGGGCTGGCCAGGACCTCCTCCAACTCCCAACTACCTCAGGCAGCACTGTGGATCCCTGGTAAGCCACCCTCCTGAACCCACAAAGTAGGAAACAGGCGAGTGGCTAGAAAAGTGTATATTTTGACCAGCATGTGTGTGTATCTGTGTGTGTGTGTGAGTGCATGTTTGTCAGTGTGTCTGTGTGTATGTCTGTCAGTGTGTTTGTGTGTATCTATGTCTGTCAGTGTGTGTGTGTGTGTGCATGTCTGTCTGTCAGTGTGTCTGTGTGTGTATCTGTATGTCTATCAGTGTGTATGTGTGTCTGTCAGTGTGTATCTGTGTGTCTGTCTATCTGAATCTGTATCAGTTTGTGTATATTTGTATCTGTGTATCTGCATGTGTATCTTCGTGTATGTGTATCACAGTGTGTGTGTGTGGCAGTGTATGTGTATATGTGCGTACATCTCAGCATTCAAAAGCCACTACACACAAATAAACACCTGCATGCAAACGTCAACACTACATACAAACACACCCCTGCATTCAAATGTCAACACTACATACAAACACCTCTGTATCAGACACCAAATTTATATATAAATACACCCCTGCATTAAAAAAACAACACTACACATAAATGCATGCTTGCATTCAAACGCAAACACTACATACAAACACACCCCTACATTCACACAAGCATACTCCATGCAAACACACATATTCTGCTCCGTGCTAAATACAATCCTGTAAGCATGGGGAATTGGTAGAGCCCCAGCTTTCAAAGCATTGTTGAAGTTGCATGACAGATTGGGATCTATCTTTTAGCCACCCTGTGTACATACTCAGACATACATACACAGACAGTCATACAGAGACATAGAGTCTGTATGTCTCTGTATGACTGTCTGTGTATGTATTCAAAAGGAATAAATGCAGGCAACACTCCAATAGTAAGCACGGTATATTTATTGATAGGTGAACCACCCCCATAGAAAGTGTGACGTTTCGGCTCAGCAGAGCCTTATTGCACGATTAAGGCTCTGCTGAGCCGAAACGTCTCAATTTCAATGGGGTGGTTCACCCATCAATAAATATACCATCCTTACTATTGGAGTGTTGCCTGCATTAATTCCTTTTGAAGACTTTACTGGTGGATCCAGCAATGTCCGCCTGACACGGAGCATCCACCACTGTGGATGGTTGGAGCATTTACACTGTATCAGTGTGCAGGGTTCTTTGTTTGTCTGTGTATGTATGTCTTTGTATGCCTTGTCTGTATGTCTCTTTATGACTGCCTGCATATGTATGTCTCTGTATCACTGTGTATGTATGTCTCTATATGACTCTCTACATTTCTTTGTCTGTGTCTGTATGAATGTATGTCTGTGTTTGTATGACAGTGTATCTGTATGTGTAGATTGTATGACTGTGTTTGTTTGATTGTGTGCCTTTTATGACTGTGTGTCTGTATATCTTTGTGACTGTGTGCCTCAATAACTAGGTCTGTGTGCTTGTATGGTATTGTGTCTGTACGTTTGTGTTTTTGTGCATATATGTATATTTGCCTCTATCTATGTCTATATGGGAGAAAAAGAGAGATAGATAGGGACTGAGGGGAAGAAAGAGACAGAAAGGGGCTGGTGGGGAAGTAAGAAATACATAAGAGGTGTTGTAGGAGACACACTAAAGGGGGGGTGTAAAAAGAAAGAAGGAAACCGCGCCTTACATTAACTGTATATACATACACTAGATGTTTCTTAATTATTGTAGATAATGTTTCCTCAAAAAGAGAACACAAAGAGAAAATATATACAATAGTGTAGTATGTTTAACAATTTTTAAACAATGATAATATAGAAAACGGAGGTATTTTAAACTCACATTTGGTAGAGCTATTATGGAAGCTCTACCGTAATTCGCACGGACGGTACAATCCCCGTCTCAGGATTAGAGGTCCAGCGTCTTTAACACTCCAATGGTATAGTGATACGGATCGAATAAAAGAAAAAAGGGAAACTCCAATGGTATAGTAGTTCCAAATCCAAATATAAAAGAATAAAATTAAAGTAATTATACTCACATTTGCTAGAGCAGACAACTTGCTCTAGTATATAGGGCTTGTAGTGGTATAATCCCCACTATAGGATATATAGGTCAGGAGGTAATGAGGAAAAAATAAATAGTATAATAAAGTAGAATATCACTTTAAAAAATATTTAATAGTAACATAAGTAAAACAAAATGCTATGTAACATAACACTTAACGCGTTTCGCCAGTTGGCTTCATCAGAAGTGTAAAAAAGCATACCTCAAAACCTTCATAAATATATAACTTACATAATTACAGATGTCTTCCTGGTGTGTCACGGCCGTGGAACGCACGCGGCGAAACCGGAAGCGGCGCGGCGTTCACGTGTGTGTTAATATCCACCGTGGAACGCACGCGTTGCGCCGGAAGTGACGCGGCGCTTCCGCGGACATATTAAAAACCGTGCGTTCCAACGTGAAACGCACAATAGCCGCAGCTATTGTATTACAAGATTAAAAAAAAAAAATCGAACAAATGGATCAGTAACAAAGAGTCTTCTTTTCCATAATGAGAGCATGGGGATATATAAAGTCCATATAGTCCTTTTTTTGGGGGCAGTCTTGAGAGTCCAAAACTATATGGAAGTGCTTCATCCTTGATTGATCTCTTGTAGATTCAGCCATATTTAAAGGAGGCAAAAGTATGGGCAAAATCATAATAAAAATATAAGAAACATATCCCAATATAAAATACACAAATATAAAAGGGATGATAAAACACTATAAACAAATATGTATAAAAAAGACCAAAGAAAAAAATAATAACTATACAGTTATATATAAAATAGTAAGACATATGAACATGTCTCTAAAACAAGTATTAAATAAGTGTATTAATGGTAAAAAATACCAATAATTAGTATTTGCACATAGTAAAATAGGTATTAATAAAATTAATAAAAAGAATAAAACAATTAAAAGAAGAGGACCCAGAGAGGAAAAAAACAACAAATATTAAATGGGTATATTAATGTTTTTTCTTTTATTTCGCCCATTTTTTGGGATTATAAAAAATTAAACAAATCAAATTCTATGTTTAAACCATCTGGGTGTAGGGTATTCATATTATAAACCCATTCCATCTCTGTACGTCCTATTTTTTTAATATGATCACCTCCTCTCCAGTGGGATTTAACAGTGGCGATACAGATAAAAATGAGGTTTTTAGGGTCATTATTATGGATGCAAAAGTGGGACGAGACAGAATGATTTTTAAAACCCTTTTCTATGTTTCTGCAATGCTCGGCAATTCGTGTTTTTAAAGGTCTGATGGTCCGTCCTATATATTGGAGGCCACAAGGGCATTCCAATAAATATATAACATTTTTACTATTGCATGTAATTATTTCTTTTATATTATAAGGTTTGCCATTGTTATTTGATTTAAAATTGGATCTTAACTTAGGCGTAACTTTAGTTTTTTTGGATGCAATACACGTATTGCATTTGTAAAAACCTTTTGTCGCATTTAAAAAACTAGCCCCTATACTCTTTTTCTCAGGTTTAGTATAATTTTTTGTAAGGTGCATCTTTAAATTAGGCGCTCCCCTAAAAACTATTTTTGGTCTCTCTGGTATCAGGTGTTTAAGAATAACATCTTCTTTCAATAAGTGCCAGTGTTTATTAATAATCTTTTTAAGTTCTCTATTTTTATTATTATAATCTAATATAACAGGAAGTGCTATACTTTGTTTTTGAGTTCTCTTCTTAGATAGTAAATCTTTCTGGTTGATCGACAGTGCTTGATTAAAAGTAGATTGAATAGTGGTTTTATTATATCCTTTTTTAAAAAACTTTCTTTAACTGTTTCTGCTTGTTGTTTAAAAACAGAAGTTTCTGTACAATTTCTTCTTAGTCTAAGCATTTGACTCTTTGGAATACTATCTAGCCATACTTTGTTATGGCAACTTTTAGTGTCGATGTAGTTATTGACATGAACCTCTTTAAAATGAGTCTTGGTATGGATTATATTGTTCTTAATATAAATGTTTAAGTCCAAATATGTAATACAAGTGTCACTTATTACTGAAGTTAAAATTATTCCTTCTTGGTTAGTATTTAAGAAGGAAATAAATTATTTAGCTTCAGTTGAAGTTCCTTTCCATATGAAGAGGAGGTCATCTATGTACCTTGAGTAGGACACCAGGTTTTTTGCCCAACCATGCTTACTCCAAGAGAAGAGAGCAAAAAAGGAAGATTCTAAAAACAGAAAATGACACTTCCCCCACGGGTTTATTTAATCTCTCTAATAAAAACTTAGATAATACACAAATTAATATACTAAAAAAAGGCTTAAAATTTGCTCCCACCAGAACATATAATTCTTTCCTTACTTATATAGATGTCAATAAATTTGTCAGAAATGCAACCCTCAAAAGATTTTTTATTTCTAAAATGCAGGACACACAGACTATACAACCAACTGCACACATTACTACAAATACAAATTTAAATAATGATTATATAAGAAGTAATTTAAAGAAAAAAAAAATCTACTTTTTATCCAGCCCATTTAAAATCTAGCGCACTAGATATATTTGAACGGAAAGTATGTAAAGACTTAAAAACGTTAGAATTAAACAACAGATATACCGATAGACCTAATTTAAATAAGCACGAGAGGGAAATACTAAAGGACCTTTACAACGACGAATCTATCGTCATCAAACCTGCTGACAAGGGAGGAGGTTTGGTTATATTATCAAGAGAACAATATGAAAGTGAAGCTTATAAACAATTAAATGATGATAATACATATATAAGACTTGGTAATAACCCTACTTCAGAGATGAAATCTAAGCTTCAATTATTTCTTGAGGAAGGAAAGAGATCCGGTATTCTTAATAAAAATGAATTTGTATATATTAATATACAACATCCTCGAATCCTGGTTATCTATTTGGGAGACCGATAGTGTCCGGTATTGGATCTCTGTTTTCCAATCTGTCTGAATATATAGACATTTTATTACAACCATATGTTGTTAGAACAAAATCATACCTCAAGGACTCTATCAACCTATTAAATAAGTTAAAGAGTATTCAATGGGAGAATGATTTTCTACTCATTACTTGTGACGTTCAGTCCCTGTACACTATTATTAAGCACCATCAAGGATGTAAAGCAGTAAGAACCATTTTAGAAAAAGAAAAAAGTATGCCACAAGACCAAATAGAGTTTTTAATCGAAGGGATAGATTTAATTCTTAACAATAACTATTTTTGGTTCAAAGATGGTTTTTACTTACAAAAAACAGGTACAGCTATGGGCACCAGGTTTGCGCCCAGCTATGCCAACCTCTATATGGCGGAATGGGAAGATAGATACATTTGGAGTAAGCATGGTTGGGCAAAAAAAACTGGTGTCCTACTCAAGGTACATAGATGACCTCCTCTTCATATGGAAAGGAACTTCAACTGAAGCTAAAGAATTTATTTCCTTCTTAAATACTAACCAAGAAGGAATAATTTTAACTTCAGTAATAAGTGACACTTGTATTACATATTTGGACTTAAACATTTATATTAAGAACAATATAATCCATACCAAGACTCATTTTAAAGAGGTTCATGTCAATAACTACATCGACACTAAAAGTTGCCATAACAAAGTATGGCTAGATAGTATTCCAAAGAGTCAAATGCTTAGACTAAGAAGAAATTGTACAGAAACTTCTGTTTTTAAACAACAAGCAGAAACAGTTAAAGAAAGTTTTTAAAAAAAAAAAGGATATAATAAAACCACTATTCAATCTACTTTTAATCAAGCACTGTCGATCAACCAGAAAGATTTACTATCTAAGAAGAGAACTCAAAAACAAAGTATAGCACTTCCTGTTATATTAGATTATAATAATAAAAATAGAGAACTTAAAAAGATTATTAATAAACACTGGCACTTATTGAAAGAAGATGTTATTCTTAAACACCTGATACCAGAGAGACCAAAAATAGTTTTTAGGGGAGCGCCTAATTTAAAGATGCACCTTACAAAAAATTATACTAAACCTGAGAAAAAGGGTATAGGGGCTAGTTTTTTTAAATGCGACAAACGGTTTTTACAAATGCAATACGTGTATTGCATGCAAAAAAACTAAAGTTACACCTAAGTTAAGATCCAATTTTAAATCAAATAACAATGGCAAACCTTATAATATAAAAGAAATAATTACATGCAATAGTAAAAATGTTATATATTTATTGGAATGCCCTTGTGGCCTCCAATATATAGGACGGACCATCAGACCTTTAAAAACACGAATTGCCGAGCATTGCAGAAACATAGAAAAGGGTTTTAAAAATCATTCTGTCTCGTCCCACTTTTGCATCCATAATAATGACCCTAAAAACCTCATTTTTATCGGTATCGCCACTGTTAAATCCCACTGGAGAGGAGGTGATCATATTAAAAAAATAGGACGTACAGAGATGGAATGGGTTTATAATATGAATACCCTACACCCAGATGGTTTAAACATAGAATTTGATTTGTTTAATTTTTTATAATCCCAAAAAATGGGCGAAATAAAAGAAAAAACATTAATATACCCATTTAATATTTGTTGTTTTTTTCCTCTCTGGGTCCTCTTCTTTTAATTGTTTTATTCTTTTTATTAATTTTATTAATACCTATTTTACTATGTGCAAATACTAATTATTGGTATTTTTTACCATTAATACACTTATTTAATACTTGTTTTAGAGACATGTTCATATGTCTTACTATTTTATATATAACTGTATAGTTATTATTTTTTTCTTTGGTCTTTTTTATACATATATTTGTTTATAGTGTTTTATCATCCCTTTTATATTTGTGTATTTTATATTGGGATATGTTTCTTATATTTTTATTATGATTTTGCCCATACTTTTGCCTCCTTTAAATATGGCTGAATCTACAAGAGATCAATCAAGGATGAAGCACTTCCATATAGTTTTGGACTCTCAAGACTGCCCCCAAAAAAAGGACTATATGGACTTTATATATCCCCATGCTCTCATTATGGAAAAGAAGACTCTTTGTTACTGATCCATTTGTTCGATTTTTTTTTTTTAATCTTGTAATACAATAGCTGCGGCTATTGTGCGTTTCACGTTGGAACGCACGGTTTTTAATATGTCCGCGGAAGCGCCGCGTCACTTCCGGCGCAACGCGTGCGTTCCACGGTGGATATCAACGCACACGTGAACGCCGCGCCGCTTCCGGTTTTGCCGCGTGCGTTCCACGGCCGTGACACACCAGGAAGACATCTGTAATTATGTAAGTTATATATTTATGAAGGTTTTGAGGTATGCTTTTTTACACTTCTGATGAAGCCAACTGGCGAAACGCGTTAAGTGTTATGTTACATAGCATTTTGTTTTACTTATGTTACTATTAAATATTTTTTAAAGTGATATTCTACTTTATTATACTATTTATTTTTTCCTCATTACCTCCTGACCTATATATCCTATAGTGGGGATTATACCACTACAAGCCCTATATACTAGAGCAAGTTGTCTGCTCTAGCAAATGTGAGTATAATTACTTTCATTTTATTCTTTTATATTTGGATTTGGAACTACTATACCATTGGAGTTTCCCTTTTTTCTTTTATTCGATCCGTATCACTATACCATTGGAGTGTTAAAGACGCTGGACCTCTAATCCTGAGACGGGGATTGTACCGTCCGTGCGAATTACGGTAGAGCTTCCACAATAGCTCTACCAAATGTGAGTTTAAAATACCTCCGTTTTCTAGATTATCATTGTTTAAAAATTGTTAAACATACTACACTATTGTATATATTTTCTCTTTGTGTTCTCTTTTTGAGGAAACATTATCTACAATAATTAAGAAACATCTAGTGTATGTATATACAGTTAATGTAAGGCGCGGTCTCCTTCTCTTTCTTTTTACACTGTCTTTATACAAGGTTGGGAATCCTTGCATTGGTTACTGCTGCCTATTGACCTTCTGTTTTGGAGTGAACCCCCTACACACCTTTCTATCTTTCTACTAAAGGGGGGGTGTAAGGTACAAAGGGGCCAAAGGGGTAAGACATACAAGAGAGTGGATATGAAACACCAATGAGGGTAAGAAATATAAAAGAGGGACTACGAGACACAGAGGTGAAGATGCATTTTTTTTGGAGGGGGACGGGGTTGTAAAAATGCATCTTCGCCTGTGTAGTCAAAAATCCTTGCACCGGCCCTGGGTATGGACAAAGAGAATGTTCAACGTTCTATTACCAGCGGGTGATACATATTGCTGTCCACAGATGAGATATTGATCTCTAGCAGGTGAAATACAATCCCTGAATTCAGCTGCTAAGGATATCTGGCATGGACTGTGGTGTCCACCTCAGTACCTTGAGGACTGAAAATACTATTCCTGGAAATTATACAAAACATCAGAATGTTCCTAGTCAGATAACTGGTAATCTACAGCCATTGGTTACTCCTCCAGAGACCCGTTTCCCTCAACCAACAACTCTACAACCATATAGGCATGTGAATCTGGACCATGCCCTGGAGCTTATGAGCATTAGCTGTACAGATGAACTGTTCTAGTCCAGGTTTATGGTTTACTGTTTTATGTATTTTTCTGTTGAATGTTGTTATCAAAAGCCTTTTAGAGTTCTTTTATTTATTTATTTTTGAAAAAAGAAGTGTGTTGAGATGAGCTCAAACAGGTTTAAGGACAGCATGGCACACCCCCTAGAATGTCTAGATCTCTGTGTAACAGTTGGAACTATTTTGAGTTGTCACTGAAGACTGAGCTACTGAAGCGGAAATGTGCTTGAGGTTGAATAAAAAGATTGTCTGAAATCCATGTTCCAGAGTTTCAGTGATATTTGGAGACAATTAGTGACACAAAGTAATAACACAGCCTTGAATGTTTTAATTGTAAACACACCGGAACAAAACAATGCCCCTCTTGGACAGGTCACGCGTAGAACAATGCTGAAGAACTGCTGGCATAGGGAAAATGCCCTGTGTTTAGTACAGCACATGCAAGTTTAATGACACACCACTTTTTCTGCGCTTGCCAATGGCTTGTCTCTGGTGTCCCTATAAGTGGAATATCAAAGGACAAAAGAGGGATGGCATTAGGATTGGGAGAGGCTGTTGTGCATGTATAGAGAGGCTGCCTGTGATCTTTTACTTTGAGGTTGGTTGTGTCTGAGGCAAGGCTGTTTGTGGTGTTGTGTGTTGGGTAGATGTGTTGGGTAGATGGATAGAAATTGATAGATCGAAATAGACAGAGTTAAGTTGTGATACAGGGGTTAAAGCGACTTATCTGCACTCATGTTGCTTTAACCCCTGTATCACAACTCAACTTTGAATTCTATGTATCGTCTTGATAGAGAAATGCTTTAGACTTGAGAAAGGGAGGTCCTCCCGAAAGCTTGTCATTAAAAAGTTTTGTTAGTCCAATAAAAAAAGTTATTAGAGGATACAAATTGTATCTGTTTATTTATATATATATATATACACATATAGTTATGAAATGCTAAAATATAAATATATTATCTTTAAGGGTCTAAACATGATATTCACCACATCTCAAGCATTAACAGATTCACAAGCTGAGGGCTAAGGGAAGGAAGTAGTCCCACTGGGAAGGCAAACAATTGTTCTTTCTCAGTAGACTTAAAAGGAACTTTCTTGTCCTAGATTTCAGCACAACCTACTAAGTTAGCATTAAGTTGTGCTAAAATTATTTTTAAATTCTCTATATAGTTTTTTTGTTTTCAATTTGATTTACATGCTTTGCCAAGTAAAGTACATAAATAACACAGTGACTGCAGGAAAAATTGCATATAGCTCATAACACAGTGATGGAGTTTAACACCTTAAGGACACATGACATGTCCTAACTATAAGATAAGGCCAGGGACTAATAAAAGTATTTAGAAAATTGGGGAGACTAGATGGGACGAATGGTTCTAATCTGCCGTCACATTCTATGTTTCTCTGTTATATGCCCAAGAGCGTGCTCGAGGCTGCGGCATAATATGAGAGATCTAATTGCTACAACACAGAAGTGCGATGGAGGTGGGGGTTTTCTGTTGTTGTTTTTTGTTTGTTTTTAACATACCTCTGATGGAATAGCAATTACTGGGGTGAAAGGTCGCTGAATCATCACTTTTCTAGAAAATTTGATATTTTTATTAGCCATAGGTTCATCATTGCACAAACATTCAGATTCAGAATGTCAGCCATACCACCATATTATTCAGTAATTATTAGCAACCCACCAAATACTTGCTTTATATCTTCCACCCACCTGACAATTTTACCTAAACCCAGCTGCAACACTCATTTACAACATTTTAAGGAAAGAGCGTTGTTTTTCAGATCAGAAGTCATTCAAACAGGACATCTCATTTTAAAATATCTTGGAAACTACCAGTGTGATTAAACATAGTTTTTCAAGCATATATTTTATCACTAAAACTTATTTCAATGCCCTTCGTGTTACATTTTTTTATGTTACTATTATTTTTATGATTATTGTCCCCTTATGAACTCATCATGCTGCATTAATTCATTGCTTTTAGTATATCCCATGTGTGATATTAGTGCCTTATTAACATTCAGCTGTTTTGGAGCACCTTTGGGGGTAGCAGGCTGATTTTGTCTATGAGTGCTGTGTCATTGCCAACCATGAGGAGATGTCATGTTTCATTCAGCCTTCTCTAATGTAGTGGAGGTTGGAGTTGTAAAATGCAATTGCAAGGTTTTGAAAGTAGCTGTGTGAGATAGAAGAGGAGGAGTTGAAGGTAATAATAAGTCTATTGCCTATTAAATGAACAATATAGGATCAGGAACACAAACATGTATTCCTGAACCTAGTGTTAAACTAACTATTTAGCCTTCCTGTTCCCCTTTCCCCCTAAATAAGTAAAATCTTACTTTTATTCCAGTCTGCTGGGATGACTCTGCCCCTGATCTGCCTTCTTGGCCGACATAATCAGAAGTGTTAATCTAGGCCAATAACAATGCTTTCCCATAAGAAAGCATTGGATGGGCTGATACTGTCAGGGAGGCTGTTCAGGGGTAGAGCAAGCACAAGCCAAACACGACCCTGCACAATCAGCATCTCCTCAGAGTTGAATTGAATCAATGCATCTCTATAAGGAATGTTCAGTGTTTGCATGCAGAGGGTGGAGACACTGAATACCAGTGAATGCCCCAGGCAGCAACACAGAATATATATATATAAGTGGAGCAGTTTCTTAGAAAACTAAAATGTGCTAGGCTGAGTGATCAAACATGGAATAAAATGTTGATAAGGGATGTACTATGGCAAAAGCACAAAGAAATACATTATAAAAGATTAGATCTGCTAGAGAAGTGCATTGTGGTAAATGAAGAATTAAGCATGGCAAATAAAAGATGCAATATAGCAAAGAGGATACGTAGAGTACTAAATTAATTATGAAAGGGAGCTTAATACACTTGTGATAAAATATGGGATATAGTCATAGAACCACCAAGACAACCAATATCAGAATGTTTAACGTTGATTAGTTAGAATTCTATGAAGAATGGTGTGTTACTATGTATGTGCATACTGTTTCATTTTGAGATTATACAACAAAAAGCCTAAGTGAGTGTCTCTTCAAATGTAATGGACAAGCTCCTTTTCTAGCAGACAATTCTTAAGTAAAGCCTTTAATAAAAGGCTAATTTGTTGTTTGAATATATTTAAATGATTAAAAGTGTCTTTGCTACCACTATAAACACTGAGGAAAGGGGGAATGGAACTGACATGGTTGAAAGACAGACAATTAGCTAAAATAAGCTAGAAAACGTACATAAACAGATTACCAATCGGCATACTCCTAGGAGACCAGGTGCTACATTTGCCATTAAAGATTTGTATGTTGGTGTTTTCCCACTGCCAGGCAAGTCTGCCATAACCCCCAATAGTTCCAAGCATAAACCTATCATTTGTAGCGTAATCCAAGCATATACCTACAATAATATTAAACTGTAATTTGCCATTTTTGCCTCATAATCTCTACAAATACACAGTCACAAACTTAAGACAAAGTGGTATGATCAAAAACGAAAACAGAATCATAAGTGAAACCGACGGGCAACAATAACCACAGCAACAGGTATAACCTCAGCAAACATTGTTAGGGAAAATGCATTACAAAAAAAAAAAAAAAAATCAAATAATCTAAATACTACATGAAGCAGGCAGGCATCCGTAATTGGCATCCATTATTATAATTGACATTGATACAGTGCCAACATACTAAGCAGTTCAGTGTAAATATAAATTTTTTTTAAAACAACGCAAGTATAAGTAGCCAAATAAAAAAGACTCACCTAATATTGACTCTAGTGCCAAATCGCTCAATAAAACTAACACTATATTTAATGAAAAATGTTGAGTGCTAAATGTATTTAACTTCCGTAGACTACCAGCAAAAGCTAATAAATGCAGCTCCAATGTAAATCCAACTCACCGTTGTTTTGGGCTCCTTATCTTTGGGTCTTTCACACTTACAGCTATGAAACCACCAGAGACCACCAAGACAGCATGATTTCCAAACTCTGTGCCGCGACACCATCCTACAGAGGGGCGAAGGGCTGCGTGGTTTAGGAAAAGGAAGGGTTCAAAGACAAGTCGCCTTTCATATGAAAAAGGGAAAAAAAAAAAAAAAGATTTTCAAATGGAGTGTAAAGCAGGTCACATAGTAGTCAGAGAAGAATCTCACTCTTCCTTCTAACAAATACCTTTCAGGCAGTGTGACAAGTTTCCTTTCTTTATCTGATATTTTAGAACAAGTCAAACCTGACTGGGAGGGACCATACTTACAATGTGGCACACACTGAGGAAGACCCTACGATCAGTGTGACACTATCAGAAGATTTTTCAGTCCACCCAAGCGAGTATGTTCAACTAGAAAAGTCATCGCTTCAGTATTTAATACATTAAAGATGTAGGGAAACTATGACAACGATTCAATGTAGCACTGTATGAATGCTATCCTTTCCTTATTTAATACATTATTCCCTCAATTTTCTCACATTCTACTATCTAGCTATTCTATGAAAAAGTAAGAAAAAGCAATACATATACATACCTATACACACACACATATACCTTATGTTACATACTTTGTTTAACTTTTTGCTGCCTAGGTATATGCATTATATGTTGCTTGTTTTGTTGAAAATTATTACATGATTAGAGATTGATTTTATACACAAAAAGCAAGTTACCACTGATCACCACATTTTTTTTTATTTATTTTTTTTGCACAAAAAACAAAGACAAGATGCACATTGATTATTTATTAAAAACCCACCATGATGACCAAATTAACCGTAACATTTTATGAGTTACATTAAACCGGAACTGTCACTTCTCTGGGATTTACACAACTGAATAAAACATAAAATGTACCTATAACTTGCGGTAGCCTATTTTTCATGAGATGATAGATTTAAAAAAAATTAAAACATATATAGTAATGATTTAGCAAATTACATCACAAACAACGAAGGAAAGGTCAGGAAAAAGATTGCAAATACAATCTAATTTCTCTTTTCTTCTAATTTCTTTTCTTCGTGTATGCTTCCTCTATGCTGATTGACAAGTGTAAAATACATTGTTAATTATCCCGGTGTATTTGTGAAATAAGAAAACTTAAATTAAATATAGAAATTCCCACCTCTTTATCCTGCAGCCAGTTTCCTCATCTAAGCACCTGGCACCTGTCTTTAGATGTAGGAGCCTAGTTGCAGGATAAAAAGAGGTGTGAACTTCTACATTTAATTTAAGTTTTCCTATCTCACAAATACATAAGGATAATTAAACATACCGTTAAAAATCATAGGAAGCAGCAGTTTATCTAAAAGTAGATATCATGAGGGAGAAGTCCTGCCCATTTAATTAAATGGAACCAAGTCCACTACAGCCTCTAATAAGGTTGCATACCTATTATAAGCATGAACAGAACAGAGCTTTGGGCTGCAAATGTCACGTGTGCTGAGGTGCAACTAGCTCCGAGCACACAATTATAAATATCTCTGTAAGTGCAGTGTTTCAAGCTGAAACACTGCACAAATCACCAAAGTGGTCATGGTGGCTATAGTAACGTTTTAAGCTTAAAGTTTCACTATAGACACCAGAATCACTGCAGCCTAATGTAGTTGTTCTGGTGTCTAGAGTTTGTTTCTGCAAGCTACGCAGTGTAAATGCTGCTTTTTCTGAGAAAAGGCGGTGATTACACTGCTCCCTAAGCACATCTCTAGTAGTTGTAACTCTGACAGCCACTAAAGGGACTTCCTGGGTTCAGTCCTGCAAAGATAAGCACAGTAAGGAAACGCTTAATACTTACTATATAGATGCACTGACTTAATGCATCCCTATGGGGGGATGCTAATTGGAATAATGCTGTGATTTTCGATATAGCTTACGTTCTTCCCAATGCTTCTAATAGAGAAGCATTGGAGTCAGAATTGATTATCTCAGCCAGAGAGGAGGAAGGACTGCAGTAAGGTTGGAACACCAAGGGGAAGAAAGGTACTGTAAGTAAATAGCTTTTTTCAATACACACAGGGGAGCCCCGCACATGTAAATAGGTAGTAGACCACTATAGTGTTAGGAATACAAGTTTGTATTCCTAATGCTATTTTGTTCCTTTAATTAAGGACACATGACATGTGTGACATGTCATGATTCCCTTTTATTCCAGAAGTTTGGTCCTTAAGGGGTTAAATGTGGTGGCATTAGATTGACATCAACATTACTTTTATGAAATAACCTTGAGCATATATTTACCTATATAGCACTCAAAAGGTTAAAGACTATTCTTTGTTGACAAGCAACATAACTAAGTGGCAATTGCTTCATTATTCAAATATCACTCCTTCTTTCAGATCATTTAAAAAACACCTGCCGAAATTTGGAACACAGGGTGGAGCAGCCCAACAATGGCAATCTCAGGTGTGGTTTGAGAGTGATATCTCAAAATCCAATTTTTTTTTTTAGAATACATGCGTCATTTATTGCTGACTGTACAGTACTAATTCAGTTTTGTCTTTATGTAATTTGTGTTTACTATTTCTGCAGTGGCAGAGTGACGATACCAATATCACAGTTAGAGTTGCCAGATCGATCATATTTTTCAGGATACACCAGGCCAGCATGCTATTAGAAAGTCTGGCAGTATATTGCACATCTCCCAAGTGTTCCTTTTTAGGATTTTGCCAGCAAATCCCTCTGTCCTCCTTTTCCCTTCTAATGTCCATTTTTCTAGAAGTTCCATATTATTGGTGTGTCTGAGAGTATAACAGAGCTCCACAGCAATAATACTCACAGTTTTGTGTCTTTAAACTATAAGCATTTAGAAATCAGTCTATGTAAATAAGATAAGACAAAACAAGACAAGAAAAGGTTGTGCCAAAACAGACTATAGTAAATATGATAGTAAACAAAAAAAACAAAAAAAAAAAGTACAAAGTACAATGGTAAATCCGAAGATAAACCATAAAAAAAGAGATACCAAAACAGAGTCCTGAATTATGCCGGATGGACAGCCGACTGCTGAAATTACATACAGGAGGCTCCTGCAGGGACTAGAAAGCTATTAACAGAGCAGGAGATAAGAAATTCTAAATTAAACAGAATTTGCAATAAAGGAAGTGTAAACATTAGCTGTCTCAAGATGACGTGATCATGCATGCATACTCCGAGAGGGGAGGAGTCTTATGACAAGGCATATGTACAGGAAGCTTGCGGATTAAGGCTGTGAGACACCAAGAAAAGGGCAGCAACACGAGGTCTTAGGTGCTCTGTGAATTTTGAGGCCCACAACAGAGACACACACATACTATAGAACCAAAATCCCTATGGGAGAACAGGCTGATCGGGTTGAGCAGGGCCTAATCTAGCAACAAGAATTGCTGTAAACCGTCATCGCCATAGACTGATCACAGTCACTATACATCAAAGTGAAGACAATCAGAGCAGCAGAGAATCTGCAAAACCATTCTTGAGGTCCCTTTTGACATTGCAGCTAAGATATATAAAGTAATGCAGAGAGTCAAGTTTATTCTTTTTTCTTCTTCTTTTATTGCTGCACTAATTCTCTAATAGGAGAATAAAATATAAAAAAAATGGGAGAAAATAAGAATTTTTAAAAAACAATTTAGTTCTACGTGACATTCTAACTGTGAATGTCATAATACTGTTTGCTTTTACTGCAATAAAATACACCTATTTGTATTCAACGATGTCTCAGGTGTAAAACAGTACCCCCTGTGTACAGAATTTATGGTATTTTGGAAAGTTACAGGGTCAAATATAACATGTTAAATTTTTCATTTTTTTCACATTGAAATTCGCCAGATTGGTTACGTTGCCTGTGAGACCGTATGGCATACCATTTGCAAAAGTAGACAACCCAAGGTATTGCAAATGGGGTATGTCCAGTCTTTTTTAGTAGCCACTTAGTCACAAACACTGGCCAAAGTTAGTGTTAATATTTGTTTGTGTGTGAAAAATGCAAAAAACTAATTTGATAGACAATTTTGGCCAGTGTTTGTGACTAAGTGGCTAAAAAAAAAAAAAAAAAGACTGGACATGCCCCATTTGCAATACCTTGGGTTTCTACTATTGCAAATGGTATGCCATCATTGGGGTAATTTTCATTCCTGGGCTACCATACGGTAACATAACCAATCTGGCGAATTTCAATGTGAAAAAACTGACACGCAAGCCTTATATTTGACTCTGTAACTTTTGAAAACACCATAAAACCTGTACATGAGGGGTACTGTTATACGCAGGAGAGAACACAAATATTAGTGTTTCAAAACACTAAAGTGTATCACAACAATTATATCGTCCGTGTAAGTGCCATTTTTGTGTGAAAAATGCAAAGAATGTCACTTTCA
>OW240920.1:85543436-85629819 GCA_933207985.1 Pelobates cultripes
ATTATTGACTTAGAACACCGACCAGCCCTGGTTGTTAACCACAATTAAAGGATTAACTTGAGTGCTTTCCCTGGGTGGCTGCTTTGTCTCCCGAAGACAGTCAGTGGTATTTGGTCGTCGAGTGCGTGGAAAGTTATTTTGGCTACACGTTCTTGCGAACCCAGGTCAGGATGGTACTGCTGCCTGTATACTTTCCCGACCGACAAGACGAACCACGCTCAGGAGATAGGATCTACTGACTGGGAGGGGGGGGGGGCATTTGCTACCTAACAGCTAGGTGGAGAATTAGTCGGTGTTCACGCAGGAACTCTCAAACAAAGACCGGCCACTGACCTGGATTCTCTGGAACTCTTTTGGAGCATCACCTCATGGCCGATCCCGTTCCACCAAACCAATCTGAGCGCTTTTCGGATATGTTGTGCACTCAGATACAGGCTATTCAGGGATATAAGATTTGTGGGGTATCTGTAATGTTTTATTATGTTTTTGGAGTGCTTTATAATATTTTATGTATTTCCTGTAACTAAGATAATTGAGTTATCTAAATTCCCAGCTCAATTATCTCTCAGACTCTTAGGAAAATCCCCTGTAAACTTGCTTTAGAGACCCCATACTATGGGGCTGTGCATAAAAGCCGTGTGTGGGCTAATAAAAATCAGTTGACTCCCTGAACTGTATGTCGTCCAGTTACTGGGGGAATGGGCTATATCCACCAGCCAGCGCTTTCCTTCCAGCTCCAGAGGATTCTCAGCATTGCAGCTCCGCTACAAATTGGCTTAAACATAATAACGTCATTTAATAAAACTCAAATTAAGAATGTTGTCTTCTTAATGATATTCTAAATTAATGGAAAGTAAATAGTACAGGAGAAGGAAGAAGCTACATAAGAATAGGCTGAGGAGAGTAAGGGATAAAAAAAAAATAAAGAAGAGCTGTGTTTAGTTATGCTGCAATGCTGAATTTGTGAAAAATCTTTAGGATACAAGGTAGAAGAATTAACCACCTAGATCTGCTTTTTTTTGGCCTCATACTCAATCTCCTCCCTGTGTGTACAATTTTTGTACATCAATATTAGGTTTATTGGGTCACACCTAATAGTCATTGATAGTTGTGGGATAGCTATCCTTGACAATATTTGTCTTTTGTATTAAATTGTATTATGATTTTAATAACATTTTTGTTTTTATATACCGGTATGTTGTTTTGGTTTTTATACGCCATCGTGACTATGGATACCTACTATTGCTTTGGTGTAGTAATGCCTCGTTTCCACTGAGCGGTACAGTTCGGTCGGTTTGGTCTGGTACGCTATTTTGAGTGTTTCCATTATAAAAGTGGCCCATATAACCGAACCAAACCGCATAATTCCTGGGCCCCCTTCAGATGTAGGGCCATAGGAAATGGTACGGTACGGTTAGGGCGGACACTATACAATCCATTGATTGGCGGACAGGAAAACGTCAATGCTCACGACAAATGACACGCTAGGCATTTGGTCTAAACCCTGCATGCCCCCTGGCGGTTTGACTTGCAGCGGAAACGCTCACCTGAATAAGCTGGACCATTCTAACCCTTCATAACCATACCGACCCGAACCATACCGCTCAGTGGAAACGAGGCATTAGATGATTAATCAGTTATCAATAAACGTTCAGAGACTAAACTCCCCACAAAAGAGAGGTTTTCTATATGTATATTTCTATATAACACACTCCTAGAGATCAGAAGAGATCAAAAAATTTCCATATATTTATACCTTAAAAATCAAAATGAAATGTGGTGTTACTATAATAATATCTAGTACAGTTAAATATGAATACATATATCATAGAAGCGACCCAGAAGGAAGGTATATTATGCTAGTCTGTCAAATTAATGGACACTATTTCACACTGGTAGTTCCTGTTAGGAAATGTTTTCTGTTATTAGCTGATGACTTTAACTGTGTAGCCGACCCCATGCAGGACAAATTATTATTTGTAGATCAGAAGTTAGACAAAAGTGTAGTAAAACAATCTATTTCCCTTAATAAATTATGTAGAAAGTTTGACTTGCATGACAGTTGAGACTTTTCCATCCGTAGAAACAAGATTTTATACATAGATCAAAAGTGCATGGTTCCTCACCAAGACTTGATATGTGTTTGGGAGATACCTGTCTAATCAAACTTATTAAAAATATTGAAATCAAAGACAATACTTGGTCAGATCATGATTTGTTAAAGGGACACTATAGGCACCCAAACCACTTCACCTCATTGAAGTGGTCTGGGTACAGTGTCCCTATTGCCCTTAGTGCTGCAATGTTAAACAATTGCAGTCACAGAGGAGTGCATCATCGTTTGAAACAGACCTTTGGTCCAGTATCTGACACTGGACATCCTCATTTTTCTCCATAGGAAAGCATTTGATTAAGTTTTTAACAGTTTTAGAGATACAAAAGTTTGGGGGGTTTGGGGAGAGGGGAGTCGAAGACCCTACTGAGAGTGACTGCAAAACCAGATCATATCTTCATCCCTAAGAAAATAGGAAATTGTTCCTAATATCTCGATCACTAATAGTGAGTGGTGCCAATTCTTCTCTTGAAATAAAAAAAAAAAAAAAAAAGACAATCCACTCCTTAGGCATTTTAGAAACACAAGGTGGTATTTAGTGTCTGCACAATTAGCCAAGATGTCATCAGTACATGCAGCACTTTGTGAGAGATACTGAAAAGGAAGGACCTGTCTTATACATTTGGTGGAGTTATCCTCACATCAGGTATTTTTTGGAGAAGATTTATGATCTGATTCGGGCCATGACTAATATTTCATTAGCAATGAAATCTGAGTTTGTCCTATTGCACGTTGGCTGGAATAAAATGAACCAAAGGAATACTATATCAATCACACATTGTTTAATGGTAGACAGACAATGGAAAAAGTTAGTTTCCCTTGTGAGTGTCAACTTAAATTTTTTTTATTTCAGATGGAAAATGAAATATATTAGTCTCTACATTAACAATAACTTTTTAATCTCTCAGTTGTACAATGACTTGATTAAAGGGGCAAAAAAAAAAAAAACACTTGTTCCTCTACTGCACAACCAAATTAATTTTTGAATTACAATAAAAATTATTGTAAGGTTCATTATAACCCATGATGGTTGTTAATGCTTTGTATGTTGTGTACTTAGTCATAATGTCTTTGTTACATTGTTTTGTCAATTAAGTGTACATAAAAAAAAATAAAAAAATTCTATCAATAAAAAAAATAAACTTATTTAAAAAAAAAAACTTGAAAAACATGGATAATTTCCAATCATAGGTGGACATTTCATTGTATCGGGTTTAGATCTAACCCTTGACTACAGTGAGAAACTGTACTGATAGTAGTCCAGCCTGAGAAATAAAAAATACAAAAAGAAATAAGACTATAAATTTGATTGGCCAACATAGGTCCACAAAGGTGTAACACAAACAGTTAAAATTTATGAAAAGCAGCATAGAACAAACAAACAAACGGTTTGTAAACCTTCTGATTAAACTTTACTTCAAAGGATAGTAATGCTTGCTTAAAAGGAATACTATAGGGCCATGAGCACAAACAATACAATAGGGTCAGGAACACAAACATGTATTCCTGACCCACTAGTGTTAAAACCACCATCTAGCCCCCTGGTTCCCCCTTAACCTCCTATATATAGTAAAATCTTACTTTTGTTCAAGTCTGCAGCTGCTTGCTCTGCCCCTGATCTGCCTACTTGGCTGACATCATCAGAAGTGTTAAACTCAGCCAATCAAAATGCTTTCCCATAAGATTGGTTTAGACTGCCAAGAAGGCAAATCAGGGGGCAGTGCCAGCACAAGCCAAACACATCCCTGACCAATCAGTATCTCCTCATGCAGAGGGTGGAGACAATGAATGGCAGTGCTGCTCACTGTGCAGCACTGCCCCTAGAAGCACCTCTAGTAGCCATCTGAGGAGTTGCCAGTGGAGTTATCACTAGGCTGTAATGTAAACACTGCATTTTCTCTGGAAAGACAGTGTTTACTGCGAAAAGCCTGAAGGGAATGATTCTACTCACCAGAACAAATACAATAAGCTGTAGTTATTCTAGTGACTATAGTGTCCCTTTAAATTAACATAAAGTTAATCAATCAGAAGCTAGTTAAGATGGAGACATTGGAGGGTTTCACTGTAGTCCGAATACCTCTAGTCTGGATTAGCAAAAATAATTTGTTTTTACATTTTTTTTTTTTAGTGCATAAAGAAAGTGCCAGCATTGTGTAGACATGTCAACAGGGGTATATAAGATGATAAACATGACAAAGTGTTCCATGAAATGTCGCACTGACTGCACCGTTAAAATAGAAAAAGAAGAATGTTGTGCAAAACTGAAATACACATAATCAGGGACGGACTGGCCCATTGGGATACCGGGAAATTTGGCTGGCTGTGCTGGCGGCCGCAGGGGGAGCTTTCAGCTTTGCTGGTGGCTGCAGGGGGAGCTGTGCTGTCTCTGCTCCCCCAACCTCGCACGCTACTTAATGAGACCGGGGCCGGAATATGACGTCAATAAGCTTATGTATATCAGTGAGATTGTCTATGAGGCTGTGTATCAATGGGTTTGTGTGTGTCAGTGAGATTGTCTGTGTCTGCATGTGAGTATGCTTACTGTATAATTAAACGTTTTACTCTGAAAGGACCAATATTTTAGATTAGAAAAAGCAATATATATTTGATATATTTTGATGGCAAGACATAGCCTTACATATTACATGCAACAATATGTGGTGCAATGACTTATGGGGCTGGCATAGATTTTTTTTCCAGGGCTGCTTTGTATCCCCAGTCCGGCCCTGATAACTATACCTAGTTATGTGTATTTACATTTTGCACAATATTCATCAGGCTAGTGAGACATGTCTATATGCTCATCAGGCTAAAGATTGAGTAAGCAAGAGCAGGAGGAAAAGACATGTAGAGTTAGTCTTTCTATCGTATGCAATACTCTGGGTAAAACAAAATAAACTGAAATGCCACTTGATTAACGTAATAAAAAGAATGAAGAGTGTCTGCCTCCAGTCACGCTACGCTGCATGTAAGCCACAATATTGTGTATCTCTATGTCGGATACTGCTTCGCCACTTGTTGCTATCCACACTGTCAGGATAGCCAAACTCCAGAAATATGCCAAGATAGGTCAGTCTATTCTTACAGTTCTCCTCACCACTGCAATCCAAGGCTGAAGTAGGAACCATTTCCTTATGTTATGCAAGATTGAAAGCCAGCAGGTTCTCATAGACAGGGGGAGACTCCCAGGTGAGTGAATGGCAGAGTGGGTGCTTCTCCACATGGGGCCCCCAAACCGGAGGAGGGATAATGTGCTGGAGCTGTTTCATACAGCAGCTGTGGGACAAGCTAGTTGAGGCAGCAAAAATGAAGGCATATACAGTGCCAGAACTCCTGACACAGCCCATCAAACTTAGCCTGAATGCATTCTGAGTGGTCTCAGAGCTTGCAGGTGACTTATCCACTCCTGCAGAGAGCTTTCACAGTGTGGACCCAAATATCCCCCACTGGCCCAAAGTGGTGGGGGGATATGGGGCTATGATAAAGTAGCTGTGAGCTACCTTGCACCAGCCCTGCTAGGTAGACACTGATAAAGAAGAGGGGGAATGGAAGATAGAATTGAAAAAAGGGTGCCCCTTGGTTGGGAGTTCAGCAAAAGAAGAGAGGCAATGGAAGTGAGAATTAAGATAAGGGTGACACTTTAGGGGGCATTGAAAAAGAAGAGTAGCTCCCCATCAATTACATTTTGAAAAAGATGTCCTCTTCATCAATTACGTTTATTATTCACCTAAGTTCCTATATGTAAATATATAACATAATTTAAAACGTTCTCCCAGAACCATCAGTTAATAAAATACTGTAAATATTGACAAAATTAAATCACAAATTCTTTATTTGCACAACTTTGTTTTTGTTTTTCATTAATATTCACTCTGAAAAAAATATGTGTATACTTCCTACTGCAAACAGGACAGCTGTATTAATTCACAAATTGTGGTCAGCAGTAAATGAGAGTTCATTATATACAAAGCCTCTTTCTTACTCCATTTAAAAGTTTGGATTCAGCAGTACAAACCCCACATGCAATCCAACCAAATTCACACAAACTGTCAAATCAACCACTCATTCACCATATATACACACAATACAAATAATGTCTGCTGAAAATGGTTGTCCAAACAGAGAAATTTGGCTTTGGGTGCACATAAAACTACGGCTGTTTGTCAACCTGCTTCAAAACCTTTTGACCAAAATCAGAGATTGCCTCAAGGATATCCCTTCATCATAACATTACAATAGGTTACATAGCAGGAAAGAGACATGCATCCATCAAGTTCAGCCCTTCTCACATTTATTTTTACTGTTGATCCAAAAGAAGGCAAAAAAACTAGTCTGAAGCACATCTAATATAGCAACTAGTTAATCATTCTTAACCCCAAAATAGCAGAAGATATCTGCTTAGATTAAGAAGCTATTACCCTACTAATTAAAAATGATATCGCTGTATATTATGTTTTTGCATGTATTTATCCAATTGCTGATTAAACATCTGTATAGACTTTGATAGAACCACCTCTTCAGGCAGAGAATTCCATATCCTTATAGTTCTTCCTATATAAAAAGTAAAAATCTTCCTTTGCCTTACACTAAATCTCTTTTCTTCTAGTCTAAATGCACGACCTTGTGTTCTATGTATAGTCCTGTTTAGGAATAGATTTCCAGACAATGGTTTGTATTGGCCCTGAATATATTTGTATAACGCTATCATATCAACCCTGAGGCCCTGTTAATCCAAACTAAAAAGATTAAATTTGGTAACATTTCTTCATTAACCTTGTTAATTTTGTAGCCATCCTCTGCACTTTTTCTAGTTGTTAGTGGGTTTATTACACGGAGTGTCCCTTTCTATTTAAAGGAGACCTAATGAATAATGCCCAACAGGGCAGCCAATGAGTGACTCGCCATTCACAAAACTGGCTATGGAAAAGGTCTGTTTCTTTCCAAGCGAGTTTTGTGAATTAGGAGTCACTGATTGACTCCCAGCGAATCAGCAGTGCCCCTGTCCAGCCGCACTCTGAGCTTCCTGAATCTGAAATTTCAGAAGCCGGATGCAGCCAGGGGAGGAGCTGAGATTACTTGCTGGAGGCAACTTTGGGGTTAAACCGTTTAACCCCTAAAGGTAAAAATTTACTCTGGGACTCCTGGCACCATAACAACTTCACTTAGAAGAGGCTGTTTTGATGCATGCAGTGTTTCTTTAATATACGATGAGAGACAAGGAGTTAGATTAACTAACACATATATGATACATTTTATGTCTGTTTGCAAATTAAATATCAGTCACAGATACAGTGTCTGTGAATAAAACTAACTTTTCTTATGGAGCATTTTTTTTTTTAGACAAACTGCCGTTTTAAAGAAGTCTGTGCAGGGTTCCATATCAATGAAAGTCTCTGTACAGGATTCATTGTTTAGAAGCGTTAAAGGGACCATATTTTTGGCACCTCTCATTGCTATATAGTTAGGGATGCCAAACCCACCATATATCCTTGGACACACCATGTCATTATGATGGTAGACAACACATGCTGCATTTGAATTCTACATTCTGCAGGGAGCACTCCCCACGTTCCCCATCAGTTTGTATAAGTTCTATACATAGCCATCATTTAAAATGTTAAAAAACAAACATTAAGCTCTCCTGAACAGTGTTACTAATTGTGAACAGCAGCACATTACAGGATGTGTTTGTGGCTAGAGGTACAATTTACAGTAACCCAGCGCTCCATCCAGCCTCCAAAAGCTAAAGTAAGTTTTAATATCTTAGCATGTTCCTGTGCCAGCCAGGACTGCATGCAGTGTGTTAGGTTCCACCTCATGTATTTGGGAGCTAATCCCCATACCTGTTAAGGATCCTCTCTGTTCATGGCAGCTGCTCACAATCCTTGCCTCCTGCGTTTCATGTTTTACAGGTTTTGTATCTTTAGCTCTACGTGTCTTTTCATCACAAGTCCCAAACTTTCTGCTCCAACTTCATGGCTTTTCACTCTTATGTGTGAATTTTCCTTTACAATCCTGGTCCTGGAGCAGACCGTGCGTTTTGGATGAACATGGTAAAGAGACCCCTAGTGGTGTATTGGTCATACTACAAGTTAAACAACCTAAATAAAGCAGCTAACAAGATTTTACTTTGCTCTCAAATTCTCCTCACCGATATAATTTCGTTTATAGTATTCAATGATGAAGTTTATACCCAGGCGCAGTGAACATCACAAACCGGTGGCTTCCTTTTTTTTTTTTTTTTTTAAATATATATAATATATATATATATATATATATATATATATATATATATATATATATATACATATATATACATATATATACACACACACATACACATACATACATATACACACACATATATACACATACATACATACATACATACACACACACACATCCACAAATCCACCAATCCACCATAGTTTTTTGAACACATTGCTGCACTTTAATTGTCACTTTAAATCACTATCCCTCTAAAATGTCATTGTCATAATCATAGACATTGCTAGTGACGAGGCTGTGAGACCTTGGATCTTTACAGTCGGTGGAGGGAGCAGGAGGAAATAAGTGTTTTATTATTATTTATTTCACATCAATCAGCTGCTTCCTCAAGCGGCCACCTTTTATAAAAAGTTATGTCAGTATTCTAGTGCTCTGTCATGCTACTTAGGGCGAGGTGGTGTTGTACCCCCAGGTAACAGTCAGGAAGGGGTACTGGAAAACAGAAGTTTGCTGCACACCCATGACAGAATTGCATGTAAAACCTGGGTGTGCAGTATGTGCTTGTTTCTGGCTGAGATTTCATTGACATCTTGGGGATTAGCCACAGTACACTTTTCATGGGTATAAAACAACAGGGACATAGCACAGAAAGGCAGGAATCAGTCATGTAGGGGGTCATCAAATTTTCCTTTTGGGCCCAAACCCCAGGTGTTTCTGTAATCTAGCAACACTCTTGTCATGATAGCAGTTCTTTGATGGACTGCATTCATGGAATCTCAAGTGATGTAGAACCATTAATAAGAGTTCACCTGATGATATGTAGTGGTGTAACTGTCTTCTTAAAGACATTTAGAGGGTTATGTACAAAAACTGTTGTAGTGTGTTTTCAGTGTGCACCTTTATCGTAGTAAGGTTGGAGGATTAGGAGAGATACATAAAGTTATAGAGGGGATCAGGTGATACACACATGACATTTAGCACCACACACCAAAAATGTTGCCCCAGGTGCCAAGTAACCTAATAACAATTAGGTCTGCAAAAAATTAATATGAAAGTTATGTAGCCTCAACTTCATTCCCCCACCTCTCCCTACCCCTTTTTTTGGTGTCCACGTTATGGACATTCACTTCATAAATATTTTTTGTTGTCACCTAATTGAATTGTTTTTTTTTTTTTCTATGTGGGAGTATTGAGGTCTGCACGATCTCCTTTTAATTTTCCACTTTCATCTCCTTCTATAAATACACAAGCTTCCCAGCTTCATCTGCCCTTCAGTGGGCACTTGTTGCCCACTTCACAGTGCACATCATACAGAATTAGAGAAATATGTATCACTTGTTCAGAGTAAGGAGGTGATGCAAGTTTTTATTACAGGAAATACCAAGGCGAGAATTATAGGAAAAAGACGTAGTTACAGAAAGAGAACATGACCTAAGCTCTGCCCTTTGGCAATTGTTGCCAAAGTACAAAAGAACACAACCTACAAAATACCAGCTTCGAAGAATTGAAGGTGTATTGAGCAAGCCACTTTAAATGTAGAACTACATATTGCTGTTTTACCTCTATCCTAGAACTGAATGCCACCATCTTGGTTTCCTGTCAATCATTGTTGTAAAAACTCCAGCCCATCAGCATAGAGAGAACATAAAACAGGAGGAGAAACAGAAGCAACGTGTTGCAATCTAAAATTGGTACATAGTATTAAAAGTTGGGTATTCACCGTGGAAACAAGCAGGCACATTCACTTAAAATAAACACAGCTTTACATAAAAATGATTAAGACAAGTTAAAGGTGATTTCTAATGTTTTATTAAATGTTGTCATTTCTAATGAATTTCCCATAGTGTCCCTGTAACAATATCTATTCCTGGGCAGAAAAAAAGTTAAAAACAGGAGAAAGCTGTAAAGAGCAATTCATTGTTCTGGATATATAATCACTGCAACAGCTTCTGGTAAAACACATACTGAGACAGGTATCTGCCCGAGAAAAGACACTTGCATGTGTTAGCCCATCTTTAATGGTCTCCATCCCTCACTCTCCCTGAAATCTGAATGACACATCTCAGGAATCCAGAAAGTTCTAGAGAACAGTTCAAATATAATTCTTACAAAATGGCGTCGGCACAATTCATAACAGGATGACTTTCTAAAAAAGAGAAATTTTCCCCTCACAGAATAATTCTTTCAAACTTTTCACTGCCTGTGCATTTTCCAATGTAAATGACCCAAAAGGTCAGGTCTATCCTGAGTATTATATTTTAATTTGCATCAAAATCGTATTAAAATCGTGAAAATAAAAAGTGTTGTGTGACATAAAATGTACATCATGTGACAAGATATGTGATAAATACATAAAAATAAAAAACAATGGGAATTGCATCTATTTGCATATAGAAGTAAAAAAAAAAAAACAAGTACCTAACAAAAAGAGAGAGCATATTACATTTCCAGTAAAATGTCCTAAAAATAATCCCTTTCGCATATCACGTGCAAGCATAAATTTAAAGTAAATTACATTTTGGATGACATTTTTTTTTTCGGTTTTCAAAGAATCGTTATAGAATCGTTATATATTGATCTATTGCTTTTAGATTGACCTGATACAGGCCCCCATCTTGCAGTGTAAGTCTTCCCACAATTATTTGTACTTGAAAATTTACTTAGCATCATGAAAAAAAAAAAAAGTGCATATTTCAAATCACCACGGAAGTATCAGGGTAGTGATCACCCGCAAATACAGTGAATGTATTTATATTAAACCTAGAAGCACAACTCTCTATTTTTCTGGCTAAGCTCCCTAATTACCCATAAGTACATACCACCTGACCTTGAAGACTTCTTTAATGCAACTTTAATTTCATACATACTTATAGAGTTGATGTCAGATCTGTTCTACCTCAATCCAGAAAAGAAAATGAGGTATGTAATGCCATAAAAAGATTTTTAGATACAAATGCTTCTTTCAAAGAAACTTATTTTAGAGGCCACCCAACGTTATTGAAATTGCCTTATGTGCCTTCCTATGATACATTTAATAGTTCATTTAATCTAGAAGCACATCTCATTCCAGTAAAATCACCATTGCAGACCCATAAGTTTAACTTCTGAAGTGGTTCAATGATTTAAAGGTTTATTAAGGAACAATATTCAGACATTCAATTTGGTCAATAATGCAATTATCCTTTTTGAAGGACCGAACATGTCAAACTAGCTCAATTGTGTTCTGCAAAGAAATAAAAAGTATAAATCCGTATTTTGCTGTTTACTACAGCTCCACACTGATTGTAATTATACAAGTGGTTTTTTTTATACAAATGGACAGCAATAGGTTTAGATAAAAATATTGGCACTTGGATAAAAAATAAAAAAAAATATCACAGTCTTTAACCCCTTAAGGACCAAACTTCTGGAATAAAAGGGAATCATGACATGTCACACATATAATGTGTTCTTAAGGGGTTAAAAGTCTTAAAGATAGCCTTTTAGTATACAGGAATAAATTAAAATGTTAACTTTTTCAATTGTACACAATTTTGAATTATCATACATAGGTTCAATTAGATTAGATATAATAGTATAACACTTACCATGCAATAATTCTGAAATATTAGCCTACAATAATAAATACAATTTTTGATCCGCACAGTGCCAAATGTAAATGTAAAAAAGTCTAAGAACCTGCTTATATGTAAGAGGATTTTTAAAATTGCAGCTTTCTAAATTGCCACAAGACTATAATAATAAGAATGTCAGGGTGTGGATCTAATGACCAGTAATTACGATACTACTCTGGGCATTTTAAGGCTGCAATGACTTCTTAGTATATTCCAGACAGTTGCTTAAAGCTAGGTTTTACATATGTTTAAATAACTTGTTTTGCTGTTCTTAGAGCAAATAACCTATAAAGTTACCAATGTTCTTATAATTTTTTATAAAAGTTACATAGATTCCAAGACTCCACACCATTATTTCTGCTTTCAAATACCTATTTGTCTCTCTAAAATGTGTCCCCTCTGCTCAGGCTTACCCTCACTTTTTTTTTTCTAACCCATGCCATCCTTATTTTTGTGGGATAGTCCCAAATGTGGGTCCTGTCCTGACTTTGGTCCATGATCTCCCACTTTTGGAGACACCATGGAACTGTCCCCAAAAAGTCTAGCGAGAGTGCATCATTAGATGCAGAGTTGAAACAGTGTCTTAAATGGGCTGGCCTGCTTGATTAACAGGAAGCCTGGCATGCATTTATGCCAGGATTAAGAATACTTTGGATGGACCTGTCCTCTTTTCCTCTTTGCAACAGGCCTCTTTGTTACCTCCCCACCCCCTCTCCCACCAACATTACACTTCTCTGTATGCCAGTGTTTGGGGGTATGCTTAACATTTTCATCCCAATCAACCTTTGAGAATGAATTATTTCTGAACGTTGCTATATGATTGCCTGCCTGAGGTGTTTGGTTTTAGGGTTCAGTCCCAACTTTGTCCCCAAAAAGCATAGCACTAGTGCTGCATTAGATGTGGTTGCACTATGCTCAGGGAACTAAGAAACTGTAATAGAGCTCCCTGCATGGTCCCCCCTTGGTGGTTAATTAGCAGGCAGCCTGGTGAGACTTAGAATAACCGTTTAATATATCAATTCCTGCATGATACTGTGTGTATAATTTATCATGGAAATGCTACCAGTTGACTCTGGACTCTGGTGGCGGTCCGGTGCCCGGGACCCAGACACTGTCCGGGCAGCGGTGCGAGGACCAGGACCCATTATGCCTGATGTTCAGAGTAGGAGTCACAGTGTGGAGGTGGATTAGCAGGGTCTGGTGCAGGATAACCGCACACCCCCTGGTGTTGAGCACCAGCGTTTGTACAGCCACATACCAGAACCCTGATTCAGCTTATGCGGATCCCAGAAACTAGGAGCAAGTAATTAAGCAGACCTCCCAGGAGCTGAATAGGGAGGCTCTGCAGCAGGATTGTATCCAGTACTGAAACAAGGCAGAACTAGGAGAGCAAGGCACCATACAAGAAAACAAGACCAAACTAGGAGAACAAGGAAAGACTAGAGATAGGCACCATGCATTAAAACAAGACAAAACTAGGAGAGCAAGGCAAGACTAGAAATAGACACCATGCATGAGAACAAGACAAAACTAGGAGAACCCAGAACCAGAGCAGGACAGAAAGCATAACCTAAAACATGTACACAAGACATGAGGAAAACAAGAACATAACATGGGCATGACTGGACAGGACTGTGATTACAAGACAAAGTAAAACAAGACAAGAGATACAAGGTAAAACAAGAGGAAACATAGCTAAGCACTAATTATGAAAAGTATGGGGATTTAGTTACATTATATGATCATACATTGCACAAGCCTGCCAACAACGCCAATGTACCCCATATCTGGCAGGTCCTACACTGCCTAATGTATACTAAAATAACCACACTAAACCACAATAGCACTTACCTGCAAGAAAGGGCAGAGAGATGAAACACTGCTGCAGGTCCAGACTGAAACAAAAGGAAAATGGAAACAAGCAAGTGTGGCAACATAAAACAAACATTTAAAGGAAACCTGGAGACTGGGAATCCCAGGCATGGATTACAGAAATGAACCCAGAAATCCCAGCAACAAAGAAAACCAGACATAGACTAGAAAACCAGAAAAACCAAGCAAGGATAGCAAAAAGAGTACTGGATATCAGAAGCCAATGCCAGAAAGATCCGCAGCGAGGAACAGAACGTGACACTTTGTGGTGTTTATTCCATCTACATGTCCCTGAGGGAAGTTGACCAAACCTCCAAACTGGGGATCACTCACCGGGGATGGGGGTCTGTACTTGAACTTACCCATTTAATTCCCCCACTAGATTTTTTTCGGAAGGAGGTGGGGATTGCTTTTCCCCCTCCCTCAGCTTCCTATACCCATGACTGTGTTAGATCCATCGTGAGATGCTTTCCATACATAATTTTTTTTTGATCCTTCAAGACACAATGCAGAAATGCTATGTGAGCTAGTTGAGAAGATAAAATATCTCCGCTAATTAGACAGCATTCAGCTCACGCTCCCAACCAGTGAATTCTGTCTCGAGCTGAATTGATGTCACTAATGCAAACTGTTGGAAGTTCTTGATATCAGAAGAGGAAGCTGGAGTGGAGGCACCTACGGGACCCTATGAGCAGGGCCGGACTGGGGATACAAAGCAGCCCTGGCAGGGCCGGACTGGGGATACAAAGCAGCTCGCAAGATCTCTACTCCATAGTCTGCAGCTCTGCGTCCAGCGGAGCTGCAGACAGGGAGGCTTTGAGAGACTACATATCTAGCCCACTGGACCACCAGGGAGCAGGAGTAGAGCACTGGGCCACCAGGGAGCAAGAGGAGACCACTGGACCACCAGGGACTGGTGGTTACTAAGTAAACAACAACAGCCTCCCCACAACCTTCCTCACACACTTCCCCCACACACACCCCCCCACCTTCACCACACACTACATGCCCCGTACTTTCTCCTTCACCACACACTACATTCCCCGTACTTTCTCCTTCCCCATACCCTACCTACCCCTCCCAATGTCACCTTCCCCACATACTACCTCACTCCCACGGTCACCTTCCCCACACACTACCTCCTCCCCACTGTCACCTTCCCCACACATTACCTCCCTCTTATTGTCACCTTCACCACACACTACCTCCCCCGACTGTCACCTTCCCCACACATCACATCCCCTACCACTGTCACCTTTCTCACACACTACCTCCTTACTGTCACATTCCCCACACACTACCTGCCCCCCCACTGTCACCTTCCCCACACACTATGTCCTCCCACTGTCACCTTCCCCACACTACCTCCCCCCACCTCCCACCTTCCCACACACTACCCCCTTACTGTCACACACTACATCTCCACTGTCACCTTCCCCACACACTACCTCCCCCACTGTCACCTTCCCCCACTACCTGCCCCCTGTTGCCTTCCCACAGACTACCCCCTTGCAGTCATGTTCCCCTCCTCCCACTGTCACCTTCCCCACACTACCTCCCCCCACTGTCACCTTCCCCACACACTACCTGCCCCCCAACTGTTACCTTCCCCACAGACTACCCCCTTACCGTCATGTTCCCCACACACTACGTCCTCCCACTGTCACCTTCCCCACACTACCTCCTCCCACTGTCACCTTCCCCACACACTACCTCCCCCCCACTGTCACCTTCCCCACAAATTACCCTCTCACTGTCACCTTACCCATACATTAACTCCCTCTCCCCCACTGTCACCTTCCCCAGATCATTGGATAGCCCTTCCCCTCTTCCCCCCACCAAATATCTACTAGGGAAATAATATGTTGTAATTTATTTGTAGATATATCAACTGTATTCACCTTGTATTCTATATTGAGTCTGTTTTATAAGGGGACACTTGCTGGGATATCCCTTGGGGAAAGCTTTATATAACAGAATTGCAAGATAAGTGCATTTATTCCACAATTAACTGTGTATCGGGCTCAGAAGTAGAGTATATACACAAACAGTGGGTTTGTTTGTGTATATATTCTACTTCTGAGCCTGATACACTCATGCTGTGGCTAGGTGAAAAGTTGTGCGGCTTCAAACTGCAGGACTGGGGCTGTGACTCGGAGGACTGGTCTGAATCTGATTTTAATATGTTTTAATCTGTAATGATTGTTGTTTTGTTAACCATGTCAGAAACTTCCTGACTCCATGTTACCACTGCAGATTAATCACATTGCCAACTGCAAACGTATTACAAAGTCTATCACTATCCTGCTACTTTAATATTGTGTACACTGTGCTGAGAGCTAATGGAGTGTGCACATGGTTAAAGCATCAAGATACTGATAGGACTTCAACCATGTTAGCTACTCCTGACTCACTATTAACTTTCAGCACACAGTGTACATACGGTTAAAGCAGCAGGATAGTGATATGAGAAACAAATAATTTCAAAATGATTTAAGTGGAGGAATTGTGTAAGCAGTGATAAGGTGTGGTAAAGTTGGCATGGCATATTAAAAATAAAATCATAAATTGCGTAAGTAAAACAAGCAGTAGCATATTCATGGTCTCTGGTAAACTGAATTATGATACTATCAGTTTTTATCTAGACAATAAGCAATACCCATTAAATGGTTATGAGCGTTTGACTAAAGACTAAATTCTGGTCCATAAATTAGGGAGAATTCAGAAGCACTTCAAGCTACAGTTTTTAGATGTAGCCAAGAGAAAGTCTTTGTGGAGGTTATAGGAAAATGTAGAGCAAATAGCTATGATGACTAACGTTGCACTTGTATGTAAAAAAAAAAACTATTGATACTCGTAATAAAATATGTGTCCTGTTATGGGTGAGTTGCCAACAAAGTTCTCATGGTAGAAAAAATGTAATCCATGCATTGCAGCCACCTGCCACCCAGTTTGTATGGCCACTACAGTAAGCCACGTGTTTTTCGTTTAATCCAACTTGGAAAATTATTTACATCAGTGTAGATTTAAAAAAACCTTTTGTTGTAATGGTGACCTACAGTTTAGCAGGGTAAACAACTGAAAGAGGACTAATCATTTTGCATTGTGAAGAAACCTAGTTCTAAATAATCCTCAAAGATGGAGCCTTTTTTAAGTTTGGGAATTTTAATTGCATGTTTTTTTCATCAGCCAGGGCCGGACTGGGAATTAAAACCAGCCCTAGAAAAAAAATATTTACCAGCCCCATTATGCGTCGCGCCAGCATAGTGTGCAGATAGAGTTAGAACAGATAACTTAACATTTAAAATTACTCCAAAGTAAAAAGTGCACGCATAGGCTTCAAAATAAACAAAAGTGCAGATTTATTTTAAGCAGATGTGCCTTTGCATGTAACCAATGTTTCAGTCCAACTACCTTGACGTATTAAGGAAAGCTTGTTAATGGGACTGAAATGGTGAATGTATGTAGGGCACAACTGTAAAAAAAATTTATTTTGAAGTCCTGTGGGTGCGCTCTTCACTTTAACCCTTTAAGGACCAAACTTCTGGAATAAAAGGGAATCATGACATGTCAGACATGTCATGTGTCCTTAAGGGGTTAAATATGTTATTGTGCTGGAGTATGCACCTAGCAACAAGACTGGGCCAATATCTGCTCATTACATATGGTACATATTAATGACACTTCTCTGTGTATTATGCATATATGAATGTACATTAATATATGTGTAATTATGATAGGCATAATTCTATATATATATATATATCTAATACACACATTAATATACATGTCATATACCAGTGGCGATCTAGAGCCTGATCCCGGGAGGGGCACTTGTAGATTATTTAAAGAAATATTCCATGCACAATAACCACTACTCCTCTGTGTAGTGGTTATGGTGCCAGGAGTGCCGGGACCCCTTCCCAGAGTAGGTAGTCAAACCGTTTAAGAACAGTTTGACAACTTACCTGGAGTGAAAGGTTCAGTGTGTGGGTGTGGGGGGTGTAGTGTATTCCCCTCTCTGTTTTCACCCCCTTTCCCCCCATTTACCTAGAGAAGTCAGCCTCGCCGTTCCGGCGGCACTGCTGTCACTAATGATGCTGAGGGCTGAAGGAGGAGGAGCATGTCTACCATGCTCCCTCGCGGTTCCCACAATCCCCAGCAATCCCCCTCTGAGTGTGCCACCGGACCGGCCACCCGGTGGCACCTATATGTGCAGCGCAGCCCCCAGGTGCCGCGGCCCACCGGGAAATTTCCCGGTATCCTGGTGGACCATTCCGGCCCTGATTACAGCCTAATTGTAATGCATACGTTTGATTATGGCTAGTCTAAATGTAGTGGCATTGGTGGCACAATACACCCTTAATCTGAGTGCCCCTAGAATTTATGGATAATCACAAGATTGTTTTACACTTTAAAGTAGCCATGTGTGTACGGTATCACGTATGACTATGTTTGATTCTGATTTGCAAAGGAATTTTAAATCATTTTACTTGCTCCTATTTTCTACATCTTCACATTGGTCTTGTAGTGTCAAAAAGATGGGTTGTTGACTTACATTGATTTTCTGTATCTTACCTTTTGACCACAATCTTCTATGTTACTATGTTAGTGATTCCTATTTTTTTTCACAGGGATTCATCCATCAATTGTTAAAAATCTCTTTGACCCAGTATTGAATTGTAATATTATATGTACTAAACACAAAGGCCTCAATTTAATTATTTCGGCAGAAACCAGTTGATAATTATCAACTGCTTTCAGTAATTTTTTTTTTTATAATCGAATTTCGGCTGGCCAAACTAATGCCAAACGAAATTCAAGTAGCCGAATGCAATAAACAGGTCAATAGCTTGGAAAAAAAACTGTGAATAAATGTGCATCAGAGAAACATTTGCAATCTTGTAAGTCATTAAATACAAGTTTAAGATGGCCTGTGGGGGTCAATATGACTTCCATGTTAGTAGACATGCCCCCATTAACCCTGCTGTAGGAGTGGGCTTGTCCTCTAAACAGTGAGCAACTGGTGGCAGTGGAGGACCAAAGGAGGAGTTTAAACCTCAAGGTCAGGGGGATCCCTGAGGAAACACCGAATGCAGAGCTACCTCACCTGGTGTGCAGGCTGCTCCTAGCACTTCTACCACCCAAGCAAGCAAAAGCGGTGGATAGAAGGGATGTTCCGCTTACCTAAACTGGCTAAGACCCCAATACGCGACACCACGAGACCTGCTCATCCGGTTCCAGAGGGGCAAGGACAAAACAGCGGTCCTAAATGCAGTACGCAGTCACTCACCATACTCTTTCGAGAGAATGGCACTCTCCTTCTACACGGACCTGTTGGGAAACACTCGTTGGGAAACACTTGCGCGGCGCCGTTCTCTCTAGCCCTTCACATCCCTTTTACGAGTGAACAACATCAAATATCGATGGAGAACACCCTGCACCCTGTAAATACAACATGGACACCTCGTACCCTGTCCGAGATCTACAGGGTGCAAAGGGACTGTTCCCTACGCTAGGGCTCCCAAGGGAATCTATGGCTAACAATGGGTCGACTAATACCACCCACATCTGGAATCCAGCTACTGCAACTCTATTTGTTCCCCAGGGCCCTAGGAAGGAACCCCATGTAGCAGTCACCACCTGAAGCACCTCGGACAGCCTGCAGAGACAGGCCGTTGTCCCCCATTAATACCGGTCCGGTACCACCACCATTGACTATTTTGTTTTGTTTTTCTCTCACTCTTTGGTTACACGATTGCCTGATTGTTTAGTTCTTTTTTATTAGCACTGTTTCATATCTTGTATTTTGTATGGGCCATCTCAGCCTCCCACAAGCTGCATATCCTAAAGCACTACCGCAGGGCAGGGCAACAAGACCCATAATCCATAATCCTCCCAGGGTAGGGATCAGACACCCAGGCTTGAAAAGGGCCACAAGCCCTCAGCGCACATCTGGCCCTACACCCTCTGCCAAATTCAAACTAGGCCGTTCACTCGTTAACATACTCCCCGACCCTCGGCGAGGGGTAATCTTTGGAACCCCCCTACAATCACACACATTACACCACAATATACGTCAACAGAATATAAAGCAACATTTATCATTTTTTAGTTTTATTAATTTCTTCGGGCCACAGCTAGTTCAGTTTAGCAAGCCCAATCAGCTGTTTATAGTTTTTTTTTCTTTTCTTATTTCCTTGTTTGTTACTTTTATTACCTGTCCTAGCCATGTCTACCACTTCCCTCAATAAGGGAACAGCACTATAGTAATGACTTCAGCAAAGTCTCTGTAAATAACTTAATTGCATAACGCAAGCTAACCAGGAGTTTCACTATTGACATATGTACATTTCCTACTATGCATGTCTGAAAATTGCCAAACATCACCTAGCATCCACATCTAGATACACTACTCTAGCATATTGTCTTATGATTTCCTTTAAAAAATGTGCAGTTCCCCAAGAGTTGCCATAGGGCTTGGACAGGTCGCTTTAGCATGAGTACCACTATGAAAAAAGAAATGTGCGAAGATAACAAATGCCACATAACATAGTGATAATGCATGTATAATTTGTGTAATTATGTGTCAATATCTCATCCTGTATTGCAGTTGTAGCTTTGCAGATTGCATCTGTATTATCAAGCACGACAAAAAAAAAAGAATTTGATTTTTTTTTTTTAAAATGAAATTAGTTGGTTTAAATGAAAAATAGTGTTCATGGATAGAACACTGGCTTAATGATAGAGTGCAGAGAGTAGTTGTGAATGGAAAATTTTTATATCAAAAAAGTGGTAAGTGAAGTGCCTCAAGGTACGCTCCTGGGTCCACTTCTCTCGAATCTGTATATAAATGATGTTAAAGTGGTGTTGGGGTTTTTGACAGGTGGCGCCCAGGAGGCAGTAGTAAGCCAAGTGCAAGGTATCAAGTAGGGATGTGACAATTTTTTAGCCAGAAAAAGCAGATGTCAGGGGCAGGCAGCGTCGGTTCAGGATCGGTATAGCAGGCAGGTAGGTCAAGGATCAGATGATAACAGGATTCGCAGAAGTGTACACACCGAAGAGCACAGTATAAATAAGCACAGAGGTAAGGTAAACTGAGATTATGTAGAGGTGAGGCATCCACCTCTCACATACTATTGGCTAAAAGGGATTAGTCTCTTTAAAATATTTCAAGTGTTCTGCCCCTTTAAGAGGCCATCTTTCGGGTGCGTGCACGCCTAGTGTCTTGTGGAGTTCCCATGTGGGTTCGACAGGAGCTTCCTGTGGGCCGTGGCATGGTGGGGAGAGCCGCAGCACCGTGTTCATGTGCCGCATAGACTTTGGCTGCTTGTCCCTGGTGCTGAGCCTGCCTGAGTTCTACTAGGTGCTGAGGGGGAGTTGTGACAGCCGTGGACAGATACGCGGCGAGGGACCTCTGGGTAAGTGTAATCGTGACAAGTGGACATTGAAAGTAATTTGTCGTGGTTTGCAGATGACACAAAACTAGTTAAAATAATACACGTTGTACATGACATAACTTCTCTACAGAGGGATTTGGATAAATTGAGGAACTGGGCAGGCAATAAAGGGGAATAGAAAACATTAGTTATGAAGAAAGGCCAGAAAACTGGCTTTGTTTTCTTTAAAAAAAAAGATGCCTCAGATGGGATATACCGCACACAGATGAAAGGGTTCTTTACAGTAAGAACAAATACATATTTAGAATTCTCTATTTAAAGAAGTTGTCCTTTTTATATAGTCCTGGATGCTTTTTTCCCAAAAACAAAATATTAGTATATAATTGATATGCATCTGAGCAGCCTGTTTATCTAAAAATAAATCTGAGTGTCATTATAGAGTCAAGAAGGTTTTTTTTCTGCCTTCTTTTGGATCAACAGCATAAATACAGAAAATGTTATCATACTTACAGTAATTTTCTTTTCCTGGCTATTATTCATGGCAGCATCACTCATGGGTTAGCTCCACCCCAATCAGGTACAGGAAAAATCAATTAATCTGGACCCGACTGGGGTATAAAAGGTCCCTCCTCCTTCCATCCCACAGTCGAGTTCCAAAGCTTCATAAAATCTTAAGGGAGGGTTGCTGATGCTGCCATGAATAATAGCCAGGAGAAGAAAATTACGGTAAGTATGATAACATTTTCTGTATTCCTGGCTAATCATGGCAGCATCACTTATGAGTAATACCTAAGCTTCACCATAGGGTGGGAAACCTAAAAAAATTACTCTAAACCAGATAATGCTGAAACAAGTTTAATTAGATAGACTCAACAGAGGATAGAACACCTCTACCAAAGGCCGTAGAGGATGATACCAAATCCAGTATGTAGTGCTTGATGAACGTAAGAGGTGAAGACCATGTAGCTGCCTTACAGATGTCGTCAGCTGGAACTTCTGCCCAATTTGCCCATGATGTTGCTAAAGCCCTTGTAGAGTAAGACTTGATCTTACTAGGAGGAGTAAGATCTTTTAATTGATAAGCCTTGATTATAGTATTGGAGATCCAGCATCTCACGGTGGAGGCAGAGGCTGCTTCCCCTCTCCTGGGACCTATCGGAAGAACGAACAGCTGTTGAGACTTTCGAAATTGATTTGAAACTTCGACGTATTTGAGTAGACACTGTCTGACGTCCAACTGATGAGGTTTCACTTCTGCTGGAGAAGAAGGAGATGGATAAAAGGAAGGAATAATAACTTCCTGTAGAATGTGGAAATTCGATACTACTTTAGGCAGAAACTCTTGTTTAGGTCTTAAAACCACCCTGTAGTGGAATACCTGAAAATGGTTTTCATCACATGAGAATGCATGGATTTCTGACATGCGTTTTGCTGTAGTTATAGCCACCAGAAACAAGGTCTTATATGTAAGTAAGACAATACCCAGCTCATCTAAAGGAGCACAGGGGTTTTCAGACAAAACCTCCAATACCATCAGTAAATTCCAAGGAGGAGAATAATTCCTTTACGGAGGTCTTATACGAATGGTTGCTTTAAAGAATCTGGCAATAATAGGATCAGATGCCCATAACTTGTTGTAGAGAGCAGATAAAGCTGATGATTGGACTTTCAGAGTACTAAGACTCGGCCCTTTCTCCAGTCCTGTATGAAGAAAATTTAGAATGTTGATGTTAGAGGGCTGCAGAAAATTAACATTGTTAGCTTGAGACCAGGAACGAAACACCTCTCATATCTTATGGTAGCAAGAAGAAGTCGACCCTTTTCTGGATTTAAGGAGGGTATTAACCACAGACTCAGAGATACCTTGAGCTAGAAGTCTCTCCTTTTCAAGAGCCATGCCCCCAATTTCAGCTGGCTGGGGTTCAGATGAACAGCCGGTCCCTGAGTCAAGATGTCTGGTCTGTGAGGAAGAGGCCAAGGAGGTTCCAGGCTCAACTTGTTCAGGAGAGGAAACCAAGGTCTGCGAGGCCAAATTGGGATGATGGCAATTACCTTGAAACCTTCTTTCCATATCTTTCTTAGTAGTCTGTAAATCATAGGTAGGGGAGGGAACACGTACCCCAGGTCGAATTTCCATGTAAGGGACAGAGCATTCTATCCTGCTGCTCGATGATCCGCATGTAGAGAGTAAAACCCTGGAAGGTAAACTGCTTTCAATCCTTGTAAATGGAGTTGCACAAACTTCATTATAGGAGATAGTTCCATCAGAAGAGAATAGCTTCGGGTGCCTCCCTGGTGATTTATATAAGATGCAACCGCTCTGTTGTCTGTATGTATTCTCAACCAAGCATCCCTCAAGAGATGACGGAACCCCTTTAGTGACCTGAGAACCGCTCTCATTTCTCTTAAATTCTAATGAAGTTTTGACTCCTTCCATGACCATGTTCCTTGAATCCATGAGTTGTTCAAGTGTGCTCCCCATCCCAGGAGGCTGGCATCTGTTGTTATGGTTATCCAAACCAGTTCTTCCAGGGGAAACCCTTGACATCCTCGGGAGGAAACAAATCTTCTGATCCCAATTCCCTGTTTTTGTATTGAACTGTATGAGAAAATGCCTCTGAATAGGTCGCATCTTCCATTGGGTCCATTTCACTAGGCCTATCGTGGAAGTAAGAGACCCTAATAGGCTCATAAATTCTCTTGCTGAGATGCAGGATTTCTGACGCAGTCCTCTGATTTTCTTCACGATTCACTCCTTTCTTTCTGTAGATAGAGATACCAGGCCTTTCACTGAATCTATATTTGCTCCCAGGAATATCATCCTCTGTGAAGGAACCAAAGAAATCTTTTTGGGATTTATCAACCAACCATGCTCTTGAAGGTATGTAATGGTAATTCTTGTGTGGAGATTCACAATTTGTCTGGATGGACCTATGATTAAAAAATCGTCCAGATAATGATAAAGCTCGATGTTCTTTGTCCTTATAAAGGCCACAAGGGAAATAAGGATCTTTGAGAACGTTCTGGGGGCCAAACTTAATCCGAAAGGAAGTCCCTTGAACTGGTAGTGATTCCCCGAAATCCAGAACCTCAGGAACCGGCGATGACTGTCGTGAATAGGTATTTGTTAATAGGCATCTTTGAGATCGATAGATGTCCTCCAGTTCCCCGGCTTTATATTGGGCAGGATAGTGGTAATAGACTCCATCTTGAATGTTCTTGTCATCAATTTTGTATTCAGACCTCTTAGATCCAGAATTAGACACCATTTTCCCTGGGGTTTTGGGGCCAGAAATATAGTGGAATAATGGCAGCTGAAACGCTCTCTGTAAGGAACTTTTTCTATAACCTGGTTCTGCAGCAGCTGGGAAATAATGTTATTCAGAGCGATTTCTTTTCTTCCTTTTGAAACTTTTGAACGAATGAAAGTGGTTTGATAAGGGAATTCCTTGAATTCTATCTTGTATCCTTTCATTAGAATAGAAAGAACCCAAGAATCTTGAATATTCTTGGCCCAAACCGGATAAAAGAAGCGAAGTCTGCCTCCTATAACATCTGGCTGGGCCAGCAAACGTTCAGAAGTTTTTACTGGGTGGTCGAGATCCTCTTCCTCTAACAGGTTTTGATGTAGAAGTCTGATAGCTTCTCCAGTTAGAATTTCAGTATTCTTTCCCGGGTCTATATGCTCTGCTATCTCGAAAGGATCGGTCTCTGAATTTTTTATCTTTCCAGTAAGATGCACTAAATCTTCTTTTCCCTTGTGGAAGAAAGGCTTTTCTCCCATCAGCTGCTTTATGAATTGCATCTTCTAAGACTTTACCAAAAAGCAGGTCACCTTGAAAGGGGAGCGCACATAGAGAAGCCTTAGAAGCGTAATCTGCACCCCAGGAGTGAAGCCATAATGCTCTCCTGGATGCTACCGACAGTGCCATACTTTTTGCTACCATCTTGGTAACATCCAGTGAAGCTTCAGAACAAAATTATGTGGCTAGTTTTAAATCCTTATGGCCCTCCATCAGGTGTTCTCTATGGACTCCTCTATTAATATCCTCTTCTAGATTATCTATCCAAATTTTGAGTGCCCTGGACAAGGTGGTTAGGGCAATAGCAGGATGTAATGCTGATCCCAGAGCCAGGTATGTTTTGATAAGGTTAGCGTCCAATCGCTTTTCCATTGGCTCCAGTATGCCATGGAGCCTATGGGAAGAGTCGTTCTTTTTGCCATATGGATGACTGCCGCATCAATTTTTGGAACAGAAATCCACGATTTGCAGTCCTCTTTAGCATACGGATATAATCTGGGAGTTTTACTATTTAAAGTAACCTTTCTCTCTGGTCTATTCCATTCTTCCTGGATGACCTCCTTAATAGCAGTGTGGACCGGAAAGGAGGGCCTGTTGGACTTCAGATCTTCGAAATATCTGTCAGATTCCTTCTTTTCCTTATTCTCTTCAGGGATTCTTAAGGTTTCTCTGATAAGATAAACCAATTTATCCACAGCCCTGGAATCCAGGGATCTTGAGAAACTATCTTCATCTTCTTCCTCTGAAAATTCTTCCATTAAGTCAGAATCTTCTTCCGATTCTACATAACTCTCCACTCTAGGACACTTAGAGATAATAATTTTATTTGAAGATTTGAAGCCTTCTGCAATAGCTTCTGATATCCATTTTTTTAAATCAGCCTGTGGGGAACTTTTCTTTTCCCATTCCCAGGAGGAGCCTCTTGGTTACAGTTCGCACATCTATTAGACTTTTCTCTATATTTTCTGGGAGAATTCTCTTGAGATCTTTCTGGGCTGAAATAGAGGCCAATATATAATATATTATAGGCCTATTTTGGCACTCTTTTCCCCCCTTAAAAAAGGAATTTATTGAGGCTCACCTATGTTTTCTAGAGTGAGATCTGAGGCAGAGGGAGAAGCCATCTATAATGAATAATTAATACTTAAAACTGTACTTAAGAAATAAATAAAAAATTTAAGTTGGGGAAAAAAAAATTCATAAAACAAGATATTTAGCTTTAAGACCGAATCTGGATGTAAGAGGCAGCTTTCCTTGTTACCAGGTGATCAGGGAGGTTGTTAACAGCAAAACCGCTCAAATTTAAAACTTTTTATTTTTTGGTGCGATATCCCTTTAAGCGCGAAATTAATGCACGCATACGCAGAGTGCCCGCCGGACGCCGCCGGTACTGCGCTTGCTCTGGAAACCGAGCACAGAAGAGCCCAGGATCGGAAGAAGAAACTTCTGCACTCTGTGACTCACACCAATGATTATACAGCTCAGGTATGAATATACAAGAGATCCTAAAGCATAATATGATTAAAAATTAAAACTTACCCTGGCTTCTCCAAAATACTCTGCCTTCCGATCAGGGGGGTTTTGATGTTTTAGAAGGGGAATTTTTAAAGCTACAGCTGACCCCACATCAAATATATATATATATATATATATAATTTCTCCCACACTATGGTACAGATAATAATCTGTACCTAACTCAGTTAGTCCTGCCTGTACGGGCTGCTTACTGAGTTCTTCAGATGAAGAGAGGCTGAACTTCATCTGGAGGCCCATGGTACACATGGGAAGGTGGCCCAAAAATTTTTTTTATCCTGTTTGTCCTGAAAGGACAGGAAAAAGGAATTTAACTGTTTAATTGTTTGTGTAGAAATGTGGTTTCTGATCATTTATTTATGTGTGTGATTGAACACACACTAGTACGTAACCTTTTTTCCTGGATTGAGGGGATGTGACTGAGGAGACAGGCTTATGATGCTCCATTCAGTAAAAACTTTTAATTTGAGAATGCAATAAGTTATATCATTAAGGTCAAAACCATTACAAAACAGAGGGACCATGTATGTATATATATATATATATGTATATATATATATATATATATATATATATATATATCCATAAAATGCTAAGTGAAAGCAAGGGACAGAAATGTAATAAAATGCAATTGAATTGATTTTTAGAACAGGTAGTTGGATGGAAGCATAGATAAATAGAAAATAATTGTTGAGTAGTGGAAATGAGAGAGTTTAAGATTAAAGAGGTGATGGGGTGGAGGAGAGTGTGAGTGGGGGAAGGAGAGTTTTGAAAACTCTTGTCTGGTTGCAGCAATCTTCTCTGTAAATTAAGCTGCAAAGTTTAGAGCAGTGAACTCATATCCATGGTTCTTAAAGTTTGCCTTTAAGGCAAACAGCAAGATTCAATGTATATTCAAGGGTCAGTATGTCTCATATACTTATCTCCCCTTTAGAGAATTAAATTCATCCGCTCCCGTTACTGGAAATAAATCCGTTTATTCTGTTTTTTGCTAGCATTAGTATATTGCCTCAATTTTTAAGAAGTGTTTTCAAAAGCACTCTTTCACACGTCACATAGCAATCATAGGCAAATGCTTTATTTTCATGATTTGGCTAACATATCAGATCATATGCGTGAATGGAAATGGACAATGGGAGGATGGATATTTTAAGGCTGAAGTTTATGGGGTGCAATTTATCGTCTTCAAATACCACTAGAATATTATGTTATCGGTTTACATGCACTTTGCTCTTACACCATATATTTATGGTGTACTGTGTCCTGCAAGGGTTACATTCATCTTCAGTGATGCTTGAGTGGTGAGAAAATTTCAATAGAAGAATTCTTGTTCCCTGTCTATTCAGATGGTGGGATTAGAGGGGGTAGACATTCTTTATGCTGTGTTACAGGCATTTGTATCACTCAGTGGGACGCCTTATTTAAAGCACAGTTGAAAAAACAAGTCCATAAAGCGTTTCAACATTTCCATAGCAACCTCAGAATCCTAGGTCAGGAATACTCATTCTCAACCCCAAATACAATGAGATTTAGCAAGCACAATGTCCTTAGTGTGTTTAGAAGACTGTTTTACGGCTGAAAAATGTTTCTTTTTTCCCTCTGGTCTCGCATAATTGTGTTTACTTCTAGGAAGCTCAGGGAAAATCACTCAAGATTTTGATGTGTGAGACTGCTTATGCACCGAACAGTTAACATAACTTAACCTGGTGTCCCCATTTAAAGAGAATTATCAGGATTCTGAGGATTTGTAACCCCTTAAGGACACATGGCCGAAATATTCCGCTGTGATTCCCTTTTATTCCAGAAGTTGTGTCCTTAAGGGGTTAATATTAACTTTACTCATCCAATTTATTTATGAGCCTAAGGTACACCTGTACAATAGTCATGCTGTCTAATCAGAATCTTGATATGAGGGGGATGGATTATCTCGGCAAAGAAGAAGTGCTCACTAACACAGATTTAGACAGATTTGTGAACAATATTTGAGAGAAATAGGCCTTTTGTGTACTTAGAATAAGTCTTACTCCGGGAGCCTAACCTCGGAGGAAGATGGACGCCTGATCTCACAGCTCCCTCTCCCCCAAGCACAGAATCAGCCATCATCCGCATCACACACGGCCCAAACACCCTCCAAACAGCCTCCAGGTGACCAACCAACACCAGGCTCCACAATATGGGCGGCGGAAAGAAAAAAAAAGAGGAGCTCACTCCGTCGGTAGCCTCCATGTTCCGCATGCCGGGGGACTCCCAGAGGCCTACCTACTCCTATCATGGGGACGACCAAGGTACCGATCCAGAGGGGACCGACCCCACATCTGACCCCTCGACCCCCCTCACCATCGGGAGCCTCAGGGACATGCTGAAGGAAGCCACAGCGGACATAAAATCCCACGTGGCAGAGGAGATCAGCAGAAACCTAGCAGGCCTCAGAGCAGAAGGACAGACACTTAATTCCCGCACGGACCAGACAGAGGTACGTCTCACAACACTAACAGCTACCTCCACCTCGCAGTCCCAAGAAATCTCCTACCTCCATGACCGCCTCACGGCCATGAAGGACAACCTGGAGGACCTTAACAACAGGTCACGGAGGAATAACATCCGAATCCGTGGCCTACCCGAAGCAGTCCAGCCAGAGACCCTAAGCACCATCCTGAAAGACATCTTTTCTGCAATGGCACTGAACTACCGCTGCCACTCCTGGAAATGGACCGGGCTCACAGAGCACTACGACCCCCTAATCTGAACCTCTCTACCCCAAGAGAAGTAATAATCCGCCTCCACTACTTCCAAACTAAAGAAAAATTAATGCAACTAGCCAGAAACCGTCCTCCCAAGTATAAAGACGTCCGCCTAACCTTCTTCCAGGACTTGGCCCCAACCACCTTAAAGAAGAGAAGAGATTTAAAACCCCTCACCTTGGCCCTCCAAGAACAGGGGCTAAAATACACTTGGGGCCACCCCTTTAAACTGCTGGTCAAAAAAGGCGACCAAACCCATATCCTCACCACAGCCGCAGAAATGGGTCCAATGGCGGACTCTCTGGGAATTCAGCTCCTGAACCCCACACCTCTAACGGGATACAGGGGAAGAGACCGCTCCAGAGACAGAGCTACATCCCCGCATCCGGCCAAACAGAAAAGACCCCCCCACGCCATAGAAGACGCTGCTAGGCGTCAAGGGGGACAATCCCCGCCGCACCGTTCAGGCCGCTAGAAGAACATCACAGACGACAAATAAGAGGAACTTTACCACAAAGAACCGGCCCTATGGACCTAGAACCAAAAGAAATGAGAACCCCAAGCCCATGGCAACCTCCCCCGGGACACTGCTCAAGATAAAGCCAATACCTCCCCCAAGAGGACCCCTCCGGAACTCTCAAACATCCCCCATAAAAGAGCTGACCCACACCGCATTACCAGACTTGTACCCCTATGAAACCACTATGGCCACAGCTTAATCCTCATGACAACACCAGAAGAGAAAACGCCAACACACATCAACGAGCCCTGACCCCCGTCCACCCAACTGATCCTGTGAAAGACATCCCCACTCCAAAACCACCTCAGATCTGAAGAGAGAACCAAACAAGAAATACAAGAACTATAGAGACATTACTCTTGCAATCTTTTAAACTGTATACCGTGATTACCACAAGGGTAATGGGAAAATGCAGAGAGGGAGAGACAAGACTGGCCACATAGGGACTGGAATTATCAAGGGAAGGGGAAGGAGGGTGAATCACACTCCAGACCAGACGGACCACTAGACACAATAACACTCATTACACTCACTCGGACTAAGGACAACACGCACAAATGACACTGACCATACATCCCACTATCATACAGAGGATAGGACAACAGAAGGATAGGGGAAGAAAAGGAGGGACGACGACGAAACCATTAGAACAACAGAGACAGAAATACAGAAGGGGGGGGAAGAACTAAGTGAAAACCCACATAGGGCACATCCAGGCACTTAACCAAGATAATTAACTTCCTTGAAAGTCAACAAACAGGTTAAACTGAGGCAAAAACCACAGTTATTACATAATGTTAATGTTTTCCTTGTATATATGTTAAAATGTTTTTTTTCCTCTTCCAAGCGAACCTCACAAGTGACGACACAAACTTACATACAACACAAAAGAAAGAAAGACGGAAAATGGAGCATCTTACCACGCACCAACAAACCACCATAAGAATAGGCACAACGAACCGACTAAGAATCCACCGACCAACCGTGAATGATACACTGGCAAGTGTGCAGGGGGAGAGAGGGTGACGGGAACGTGAAAGACCTTCCTCCTCTCTCCCTCACCACAACCCACAGTACCCCCCACAAGGGGACCACACCACACTTACCCCAACACTAAAGGCACCACATACAACCCCCCAACACCACCTGGCGATCCTATAGTAAGACCAGGGCACACCGACACCCCTTTCTCCACCCCTTTTTAGACACTAAAACCCCACAACCCTTACCTCTACCCTACCCTCCACAAACCCCCCTCCTCAAACCACTCACCCTATAGGGCGAGAAATCCCGGGTCCTCCACACTCAAAAATAACTAAACAGACCCACACCCACAACTAATATGAAAACAATGAAATGCATCTCACTCAACTGCAAAGGCCTAAACAACCCGGCTAAACGCCACCAGCTGATGCGATGGGCCAATAGAACGGGAGCGGACATAATACTCCTCCAAGAAACACACTTTGAGACTTCGAGACCATTCCCACTTAAAAACAGACACTACAAAGAATGTCACTTAGCAAACTCCCCAACCAGAAAACATAACGGAGTAGCGATACTCATCCGGAACACATGCCCCATCAGCTTCACAAACACCACAGCTGATCCTCAGGGCAGATTCCTCACTATAACAGGACAGCAAGGCACTCACAAATACGCGATCACTACAATATATGCCCCCAACAACCCAGACCCATCCTTCTGGACAGCCATCCAAGCCCACCTCAAACTGTTCCCCTCCCACCACGTGATCACAGGGGGAGACTTTAACGCGGTCATCGACCCCCAAACAGACCGACAACGACAATCCACACGTACTGGCAAAACAACCCCAGTGGCCAAAATAGACAAACTACTCTCGAACTTTGTACTCCACTCAGGTCTCCAAGAAATCTGGAGAATGCAAAACCCCACAACTCTTGACTTCACTTTTTATTCCCACCCTCATCTCTCATACTCTAGGATTGATATGTTCCTGATATCCCCTTCCCTCCTAACCCAAGACATTACAACATCTATAGGCACGATCACGTGGTCCGACCACGCAGAGATAACCCTAACACTCTCAATCCCACAAACAGCTAGAACATGGTCATGGCGATTAAACCCAACACTCCTACATATCCCTGAAATAAGGGCGTCCACTCAAACGACACTCACAGAGTACTTCCAACTAAACAAGGACTCAGTAGAATCCACAGGCATATTATGGGCAGGACACAAAGCGACCATAAGAGGCAAATTGATAGCGGAGGCCACAAAACACAAAAAGCAAAAACTAAAGGAACTGAAGGACCACCTCGTCTCGCTGAGGGCCCTAGAGATTCAACACAAACAACACCCAACCCCACCAATTTTAATACAGATCAAAACTCACCAACAAGCCATTAAATCCTACATGACCAAAGATTCACAAAGAGCCCTCCAATGGAGCAAACAGCTCTTTTACGAAAAATCAAACAAGGCAGACACCCTCTTAGCCCGTAAACTACGCCAAAAAACACACAATAAACGCATTACCAAAATAAACTCCCCGGGAGGAAGCACACACGAAAGCCCGGATCGTATAGCGAGGATTTTCTCCCAATACTTCACGACACTTTATAATCACAATCCTGATCCATCGCCAACCCTAACACACGACATCGAGACATACCTCCGGAACACTCCTCTCCCATCACTAACGAAAACGGAGATAGAAAGATTGTCTGCCCCTATCACAACAGAGGAAATAGCAAACACACTAAAAACTATTAAACCCAACAAAAGCCCAGGACCAGATGGATTCACAGGCCTCTATTATAAGACATACGCAAACACACTAATACCATATCTCACAGCTTTAGGGAACTCACTCCTTCAAGGAAACCCACTCCCAAAGGAAATGCTCAGAACAAACATCTGCCTCATTCCAAAACCGGACAAAATACACCTCGACTCAGGCCACTTTAGACCCATCTCTCTACTCAACGTAGACACTAAAATAATCACCAAAACCCTAGCCAACCGGATCCAACTACTCCTACCGAAATTAATCCACCCTGACCAGGTGGGCTTCATCCCCACAAGACAGGCAGCAGACAACACGAGACGAGCGCTTGACCTGATCTGGGTGGCACACAGAAGACAGGCCCCTACCCTCCTCTTATCAATGGATGCCGAAAAAGCATTTGACCGATTACTCTGGCCATTGTTTTACTCTGTTTGCCACCCTCCAGAAATTCAAATTCCCGACCCCCATTCTAGACGCCCTGAAAGCCCTCTATGACCAACCCACGGCCACACTTCTTATCCCCAACACCAAACACCCAGAATTTGTAATAAAAAACGGGACGAGACAAGGCTGCCCACTCTCCCCACTCTTATTCGCCCTTTCGCTTGAACCTCTCCTCCAAAACATACGAAATGATCAGACAATACAGGGCATTAAGATAAGATCAGAAGAATACAAAATAGCGGCATATGCTGACGACATCCTCCTCACACTCTCGGACCCCACCCATTCTTTACCACCCTACTAACACTCCTATACAATACACAACCCTCTCGGGGTATAAACTCAACCTGGAGAAAACAGAGGCCCTTCCAATAGCAATACCACAACACACTCTGGAACAACTACAACTAGCCCACCCATTTAAATACAACCTAAGCAATATACGCTACCTAGGAACATATCTCCCGGCAGACCTGAACACAATATATGCCCTGAACTACACACCACTACTCCACCAAGCACAACTGGACCTGCAAAAATGGGGACCTATGTCCATATCATGGATAGGACGCATAGCCTCAATAAAAATGAATCTCCTCCCCCGATTCCTCTATCTCTTCCAAACACTACCAATACCTATTTCCAAACACGACTTTAAAACGCTCCAAATACACATAGACAGATTTATTTGGTCAAACAGGAGACCGCGCATAAAAAGATCCAAAATGTACAAAACCACAAAAACAGGAGGCCTGGGTCTCCCGAACTTCTACCACTACTACCAAGCGGCCCAACTGGCCCAAATACAACAGCTACATGCACCACCGGGATTCAAGATCTGGGTAGACTTGGAGCACGACCTCCTGGGACGAGACCACCCATCACTACTTTTTTGGCTACCCAAGAAAGATAGGCCACCCACCCCACAAACTACTCCTACACTAACCACATCTTTTCTCATATGGGACGATATCACATCAAAACATCCCATAATCAACACCCCATCGCCCCTCACACCTATTCTAAGAAACAAGCAATTTCCCCGGATTTGAGGACAACGGACTGTTACGATTCCTCCACTTTTTCCAAAGCCAACAACTCTGCCCCTTCCAGGACCTCCCCAAACAAACACCCCTGACCACATTCGATCACTTCCGCTACATACAGATCCGCAGCTTTCTCAACGAACCACAAAATAGGGCAGCCGCCACTACCAAACCAACGCAATTCGAAAAAACATGCCTCCACGCACCCATACAGAAAGGACAAATCACAAAAATATACTCATTCTTAAACTCAAACTCCCCAGAGGATGCTCTCTCCTACACCAAGGCTTGGGAAAGAGATATAGGCCCCCCTGCAGACCCCACAGACTGGGCAGACATATGGGAAGCCATGGCTTCGCTTACCATTTGCGTTAACCATAAAGAGCAAACCTATAAAACCCTACTCAGATGGTACCTCACGCCACTCAGACTGAAACAAATGGGCCTCGCCACCACAGACACATGCTGGAAAGGCTGCCCACAGAAGGGCACATATATCCACCTCTGGTGGGAATGTCCCCAAGTCCTACAAAATATGGGAAAGAGTGATCAAGCTCGCGTCAGACATATTAGAAACAGACATACCAAGAGACCCCTGGATATGGCTGCTTTCTAAACCTCACCCCCCCCCCTCACCAAAGCGCAGAATAAACTGGTGGCCAGACTAGCGTTGGCCACCAGAAGGACGATAGCAGAACAATGGGGCAATCAGAATACACCCTAAATAACCACTATGATCAACAAAACACAAGAAACAATGGAAATGGACAAACTATCAGCCCTACTACACGACACAACACGAAACTTCCACAAGATATGGGACCCATGGACCCAACACCACCTACAGGCACCATAAGCGGAGGACCCGGGAACAAGCCGCGATTCCTCCCCCCCTCCCCCAAAAAACAGACCCCCTACTGATAGCACACTAGGACCCCACATAGGTCCCCCCAACCTCCCAAACCCTACACAGATCCCCCCCCCCACACCAACCTCACAAATAAAAGCATAAACACAAGACTAGGGAACTCACCCAACATAAAACAAAATACCACACCTCATACAACATGATCGCCAGCAGCAGATACAAATATAAGAGAACAACCTCAGGCACTAGGCGTAGACTCGGATCTCACCACACTGGTAACCCTCCACATCTACAGCCAAAACGAGACGACCACCCATGGGTCGAGACCACCAAACTCCCGCACTGACCGCACCCGCATACAAAACAGACGCACCAATCCAAACCCCAGACCCAAATAAAACCGAAAGAGACACAAACCTGACGAACACAACACATGAAGAGCCACACACGCTCTCAGAGGCAAAGACGGCAGGACCCAAAACCAAGTGACAACCTTCACCTGAGACATACAAAAACTGAACCACTCAACCCAGGAGACTGATATGAGGTTTCGCAATAAATCGTACTAATACCATTGAAATGAAACGAAACTGAAAATTTATTGAATAACACTGCTACCCTACCCCTACCTCTATTCTGTACCCTTTACCTCATCTAAACTTGAAAAATAAAGAATTTATAAAAAAAAAAGAATAAGTCTTAGATATTTGAGTTCCGTTCATGAAAAATGGGGGCAAAAACAAAAGTGTTCCGTTTATGATTTTGTTCAGTGTATGTTTGTGAGGTGTGAAAAAAAATTAAATATTGAAATCAACATCTCTTTATCCTACAACTGGTTGCCTCCATCTTAGTTCCCTGTCAATCATTGTTAAAAAACCAAACAAACCTCTATCCATTGCACCTGGCAGTCAACAAAAATCAAGAATAGAGGAGAAATGAAACAATGTTTCTATATGTCTTCTTCATTTGCAATCGCTTGCTATGCCTGGACAAACTAGATTATGATATCTAAGTAATCTTTTCTTCTACATTTCAAAAGAAAACTAAACATTTAATGAAAAGTTATAGGTTAATTTAAATGTTTTATTCAGTGTGTAAGTAATGGTTCCCCTTCAAGATTAATGTAAATTCCACGTGATTTTGGGATTCACTTTAAACAGGTGGCAATCAGGATATAATATGAAATAAAGATACATTGATCATGTGCCTTTTATATTTAAATAATATTTATTCAAATTTTTTCATCATATAAAGATAGTGCAAAACATGAAAGAAACGACATTTAACAAACAAAATAATTAACAATATTTCATACATAGTACATTCTACCTGAGAGGAAAAGTGACTGAGCTAGGATAAAGAGATACTTATATATTCTTTATTTACCTTGTATTAAAAATTCTAAAGTGCAGATTTTACTCAGACTTTACATAAATGCAAATACAGTATCCAAATATTTTTCTCTTAACATTTTATTACTAACGGAAGTGTTATTTCTCCAGCATATACCCAGTATTATTAATTTGAGCGTCAGTTGTTTTACCCATTGAGTATAGCTGATTTCTATAGGTAGTTCCAATTTCTTGCCAAGAGAATCTTCACGGCCAGAAAGCTATGAGTGGCCAAGTCATATTGGGATGTTACAAATCCGGCCAACCCAAGTGTAATAATGCTGTTGTTGGAGTTTTATCAATTTTAATATTATCGAAATCATATAAAATTTTATTGACCTGATCCCATCATTTTCAAAATTTGTGGTCAACTCCACCATGTGTGTAGATAGCTTCCAACCGCCTTCATGCATCTCCAACACAAATTTGAAGTACTAGGGTCTATTTTATTTAGTCTTGTTGGCACTAAGTGCCACCTATTACATACTTTTTAAAATGTTTCAATCAATATTATATTGTGAACATATTTATTTGTTCTGACTAATATTTCACCCCATACACAGACATCAATATTAATATTACACTCAGTTTTCCAATTTTTAAAACTGTTTTGGCAGAATAGCTTAAGACATTGATCAGGTTAGCGTATAGCATTTTGATAAAAGTTTTGGGGTTTTCCGCATTTCAAAAATTTGGTTCATATAGATGGCATTTTGACTTTTCCCCTCATCAAAAGTTCTTGAGACGAGTGATTTAACTCTTAGATAGTTAAATATTTCAGATTCTGGTCAATTATATTCTAAAACTAATGATGCAAACATTTTCATTTTTCCCTCCTTCATTATATAATTTACATCTTTGATTTTCTTTTCTCTCCACAGTTTTAAATCATCATCACTCCAGTATCTCCAACTTCATAAAGCCATAGATTTTTCCAGTATTTTTCATATTTTTTCATTATTTAAACCATACTGGAAAAATGTAGGATAGGATTTTATTTTTTATTTTTTTCAATACCAGATATCCTTTACTCTGCCAGACGAGTTTATTTAAATCTGTACCTGGAAACATGGCCGTCTTTAACGCGGGGCAAACAGTTACTCCTTGTGCACCCAAAACAGCTGCCCCATGGGCCCTGCCGTCGGCATTAAAAAAAAATAAAAAATGATTTCCCTAATGGGCCTGCGGTGCTTGTATTACGGCTGAACCGGGGCCCGCACACTAAGTATGTCTGTGTGTGTGTGTGTCAGTTTGTATGCCTGTGTGTTAGTATGTGTCTGTATGTATGTCTGTGTGTCAGTCAGTATGTCTGTGTATGTGTCAGTATGTATGTCTGTGTGTCTGTCAGTATGTATATCTGTCTGTGTGTCAGTATGTATGTCTGTCACAGTTTGTGTCAGTATATCTGTTTGTGTGTGTCAGTTTGTGTGTGTGTGTGTGTGTCAGTGTGTGTATCTGTATGTTGTATGTATGTATCTGTGTGCGTGCCAGTGTGTATATCTGTGCATGTATCTGTATGTAGCCAATGTGTGTATCTGCATGTGTGTCAGTGTTTGTATCTGCATTTGTCAGGTTATGTATCTGTGTGTCTGTATGTTGTCATTGTGTGTGTCTGTGTATCTGTATGTTGTCAGTGTATCTGCATGTGTGTCAGTGTGTGCATCTGTGTGTCTGCATGTGTTTAATGTATGTGTGTGTGTCAGTGTGTGTAAATGTGTCTGTATAGCTGCATCTGTATGATTGTGTATATCTGTGTATCTGCAAGTGTTTCTGTGTGTGTGTGCACCTGTGTGTGTGTGTGTGTTTGTGGCAGTGCATGTGTATATGTGCATACATCTTAGCATTCAAACGCCAACACTACACGCAAATACACACCTGCATTCAAACTTCAACACTACATATAAACACACATCTTTTTTTAAACAACACAATTATATATAAACACAGCAGTGCATTCATAAACCAACACTACACATAAATGCATGCTTGCATTCAAATGCCATCTCCACAAACACAACCCGAAATTCACACAAACATACTCCATACAAAAACAGTATGAAAAAGGAGAACGACTGTGTGTATCGATCTCACACAATGTGGGAATCGAACGTACAGAGGTCAGTATGGTGGTTCCAGATCCACCATGAGGGGTTTATACCCCAAATAATATAAAGAAAAAGATAATAATAAATTAGAGTCTCAAAGGAAAGAGGCTCAAATCTGGTTTTAAAACAAAGTCAAGGACAATAATGATTACAAATATATACTATAAGCAAATTGGTAAATCAGTACGGAGTAGTAGTAATGGAGGTGACCTAACCTAATTGATCACATATAACCGTTCCAAAGAGGTGCCAAAATTAATAGATGCTTTATTATGTAGAAAATTATAAATCCATGAGAAAGGGACGATCCCACCTTTACCACCAATTGTGATGGTCCAACCCTCTCTGACCGTCTTGGGTTCCCTTTCTCCCAGTAGTTGGCGAATAATCCTTCCAGGCAGAGTGTAGACACAAGCATAGCACAACCCTCCACACATGAGCCGAGGCTTAATGCTGGGTAGAGATCTGTTTAATGGCACACAAAGCAACAGTATTCATGCAGTAAATCAACTCCTCTGAGGAAAAAAAAATGACAGTTAAAAGGTCAGACAGTGTTTGAATAGGAGTTATTGGGTCAGACAGTGTTTGAATGTAACAAGGTATTAAGGGTTTAACTGGTGTTCTAGGAGGGGGGAGGGGAATAAAACAGTCGAACCAAGTCCATAAAACAGGGGTTTTCTTCACAATTTAAAGCTGCAGGATGCTCCAATATAATTTAAAGGGGCAGACAGAATACAATAAAATCCAATATGCCCAAATAAAGTTTTTAAAGGGCAAAATCTTCCAGGGGCCATAGTCGCAGGTCAGGAGGCTGGCAATTAGTCCTCTTCAGGCACAAGTGGCGAAGGGCATTTCGTCACACAAGCATGTCTGTTAAACTATGCACTACAAAAAAAATTATACATATAATTTTTTTTATTTTGGCAAATTTTACAGTTTTTGGCTGAAACGGCATAGGCCCATTTTTGGCCGACAATTTTGGTGCATCCCTAGTTTATGGAGGTGTTTCTGGGCGATGATGTATTGGGGAACATTGTCGCCCAAACAATTTAATATGCCCATCAGTTCCGTGCTGCAAAGCCTGACTCTTTTTTTGGCAAAGCAGCAATGGGCCCCTAAGAAGGTGCAACTTCACGCACCGAAACGCGCGTCGGGTCCTTTGTTTTGTGTTCTTTTTCACTGATGGTAGCACTAGGTGTTTATCACTTTTATATATTTTTTTCTTTCAGGCCGGAGTTTATTTAGTTTTTGGGGGATGTTTAGAGAGAAGTTTCTCCATTTATTAGGGACAGTATAGAACACCCTCGAAGGTGTTTGTCTCAGGAGCCGACAGGGCTGTTTAGCTTCGTTTTATTTGTTTTGGGAGCCTGTTCTAGTATACAAGATCTTTATACAATCAGTATATAAGATTTCTCAAGCTGTCCGATTCAAGAGCAGACACATGGGCGTCCGCAGGGGGGGGCAAGGGGGGGCACTTGCCCCCCCCTGGATTTTTCAGCTTGTTCTGCTATTTTGTGTGAGATTTAAAATGCAATACCGGCGCCGGCCGTGTATGGAGAGAGACAGGGATAGGAAGCTGCATCTATCCCTGCTTCTCTCTGCTGACTGAAACCGCAGGGGAACAACACATGCAGCCAGCAAAGAGAGTCTACAGATCAGGTAAGTGAGGGATGGGGGGGGAGGGTTTGAGAGGGGGGGCAGCAGCATATAGATTTGGGGGGGGCAGCAGATAGATTGGGGCAGCAGCCCATTTGGGGAGGGGGCAGCCCATAGATTTGGGGAGGGGGGCAGCAGCCTTTAGATTTGAGGCAGCAGCAGCCTTAGATTTGGGGCAGCAGCCCATAGATTTGGGAGGGGCAGCAGCCTTTAGATTTGGGGAGTGGGGGTGCAGCCTTAGAACTTTAGACGGGGGCAGCAGCCCATAGATTTAGCAGCAGCCCATAGGATTTTGGGGGAGGCAGCAGCCTTTAGATTTGGGGGAGGCAGTGTTCATAGGATTGGGGAGGCATAGATTTGGGAGGGCAGCAGCAGCTTTAGATTTGGGGCAGCAGCCCAGGATTTTGGGGGGGGCAGCAGCCTTAGATTTGGGGCAGCCCATGATTTGGGGTGTATAAGCAGCCCATAGATTTGGGGGCAGCAGCCCATAGATTTGGGCTGGGCAGCAGCCCATAGATTTGGGGCAGCAGCCCTCATAGATTTGGGGGCAGAAGCCCATAGATTTGGGGGGGGACAGCAGCCCATAGATTTGGGAAGGGGGGCAGCAGCCCATAGATTTGGGGAGGGGGGCAGCAGCCCATAGATTTGGGGATATATAGAAATGAACAGGAAGGGTCAGCAAGGAGCTGGAAGGTAAAGCAGCACAAAGGTAAAGTAGAAGGAGCAGAAAGAGTCAGAAATGAGCTGGAAGGGGCAGAAGGAGCACAAACATAAAGTAGGAGAATGAGCAGGAAGGGCCTGCAAGGAGCAGGAAGGAGCACAAAGGTAAAGGAGCAGAAAGAATCAGAAGGAGCACAAAGGTAAAGTGCCTGGCAGGGAAACGCTGGACCTTCTCATCTCCAAAGGTAAAAAAATATTGGTGTTAATGTGTTCACTTTTATTTACTGAGTGTCAGGAAGCACAGAGTGCCGTTGGGTAGGGGTGTTGCTGATTGGCTAGAGCGGTCAGCTGGCACTCTTAAGCCAATCAGTAGCTCCCAATTCATAAAAAAGTAAAAATATTTTATGAACCGGGAACTAGCGATTGGCTTAGAGCGTCAACTGACCACTCTAGCCAATCAGCAGCACCCATGCCTGACGTCAATCTGCACTTCCTGACACTCTGTTTCAGAAGCCAAATACCACTGAGCGACCTGGAGCTGGAGGAAGCCTTTGGGGTTAAACCATTTGAGAGCGATTTAACCCCTTAAAGGAAAGCGAGCACCCAGGGGCTTCCTGGCATCATAGCATTTTCATTTAGGTGAAGTTGTTATGGTGACCAGAAATGGTCCTTTAATTTGCTTAAAGGAACACTATAGTGTCAGGAATACAAACATATATTCCTGACACCATAGTTGTGAAAACGCTATTCACCCTGGCTTTATGTGATAATGGCTATGCCCCTTCCCTTTCATGACACTGTCAAAAATGTACCAAGCATGGATGTCATTACAATTATGCCCCCCCCTGGAAAAATTCCTGTGGACGCCCATGAGCAGACAGCCTACTTCTTTCATTTTGCCAAGTAGGTTTTGAAGCCTCATTAGGACAGTATAATACACCCTTTAAGGTGTTTTATTTAGGATTTAACAGGGATTGTAGCACTGCAGTATTTGTCTGAAGCCTCCCTTTACCATTTAACCTTTACAGTGTCCTTCAACTATATGGGTCCATTACCTCTTTCATAGACTTGGATATGTGTACTATCACCATTTAGCAGACTTTCTCTCACCGGCCAATTTCTCTATTGGTGTGGATAACTTTTACTTTATGTTTACTGCCCTATGGTCTATACTTGATCCCTCTATATAGACACTATCATTGTCCTTTTTTGCTTCACTGAATATGTTCCATCTATAGTGCCTCTTTTCAATATTAAAGATGGCCCTGCCTGGAGATAATTGAGTTTAGTACAGTTCCTGACTCAATTATCTCTCAGGCACTTTGGAGGGATTACCCTGTTTTGTGTGGGAGTGTCCTGGACCTGAGAGCCAATATCATTAAAGTATGTGCCTTGTTATAGTCCCCTCTCAGGTCCAGTGGGGAATGCCCCTGGAATATGCTATGGAAAGCCCCTTGCATGGGGACCTGCATATAAGGCCAGTTGTGGCTGCCATTAAACAGTTCCTCTTCACCCTCAACATAGAACCTCGTCTCATGTGTGGAGGGAACATCTATATTCACTCTGGGGATTCCTATACTCATTATACTCCATTGTATTATAATCACCAACTCTTGTAAGAGCTACAATACTTTACTCTCTGGATTGGGTGGGGTCTACCCACTGGAAGCTGAATCCTGGTCTTGGGTCCAGGGTGGGTGGAGGACAGAGAGACCCTAACCAAGCTGTAACGCTGGCTGCGGGGTTTACGGTGGTTATGGTGTCTGGTGGAGTGACTGCAGAGATAGAGGTGTTAGATTGTGCAGTGGGGGGGGTCTTAAGTCACCATTCTCATCTACAACTGATTCTAGTAGTGGTAGCCAAGAAATCCATCCTACAAAAATGGATCCTTACATTCATAATTTACAAGCCAAATTGGGTCATGCTTTTTCTATTGACATTGGCTCTAATTGTTTTCATGTGGAGAACCTCAGTTCTTTATAGTTTCTATTTATGCATGGAGAATGAGAAATACACTTATATTGTTTCATTGTGCATTTGTATTTTTTGTTTGTCTCTCTTTAGCATATTTGAGTCTAGAAGCTTTAGTTGTTTGTGCGTTTCACACTCTTTTACCTCACAAGACATGCTTCACAATTGGTTGCTCTAATTCTGGTAAAGCATTTTTTAGACTTAGGAGTCCTTATACACAGGCATGCTAGTAAAGTAAAGCTCATTTCCAAGGGTTCTGTAGGGGTAGTTTTTTCATTATCATATTTTTCAAATACCTTATTATGCATTAATGAGAAAAGGCAGTGTTTACATTACTGCCTAGGAACACCTCTAGTGGCCATCACTCGGATGGCCACTAGAGGTGCTTCCTGGGTCAGCGCTGCACAATGTGCAGCACTGATATTCAGAGTCTCAACGCTCTACATGGAGGCTCTGAACAATCCTCATAAAGATGCATTGATTCTCATTACCAGAGCCCGAACGCTTGGGAGCGCACCAGTTGTGAAGGGAAGCTAAACAGACCCTGAACAGCATGTCATCACCGATAATTGTAAACAAAGATAGATGAGTGAAGTGTGCTGATGGTGTCCACATATTGCTAGCACAAATGGTAGAATACATACACAAAACATATACTGGTATCTTAAATTGACAGACAGGCATAAAAGTAGTTGTGGTATAGTTTATTCTGTGTCTCCCTGCTGCTATCTTCCACTCTACAGGCTGCATGCTCATGCTCTGTCTCAGTTCAGTTCCGTCTAATTACAAAGTCTGAACCCTGTTTATACACTGCTAAGTGTGGTTTGTTTAGTTTTTTGTTGTTTAACAAACAACATGGAATTGAGCACAAAGAAGGACACACACACAAAAAAATATATATATATATATTTTGTTGGTCATTGTAATGAAACTTTGCAATTTCATACTATGGAAAGGGTTTTTTGCACTGTTGCTGGTAATGCTTTACCGCACGGCAGTTACTGCTCGAGTATTTTTGATCAGTTTTGCTGTATATTAGGTTGCTCTGTATGGCATGGAATTTGACTTAAAATAAGTGGAAACAAAGTTATTATGTCAGGACATTTTATTATACACTCTATCGTGTGTTTGTGTGTTGGTGTATACCATAGGGTAGTCTTAAATTCTTAGATTTTATTTTTTTTCAACAAGATCCATAGTTTGGGAGGGGTCTTCTTACAATCGAGCAGATACGGTATATGGTAAAGCACGTCTGCTTAAAGGACCACTATAGTGCCAGGAAAACATACTCGTTTTCCTGGCACTATAGTGCCCTGAGGGTGCCCCCACCCTCAGGGTCCCCCTCCAGCCCGGCTCTGGAAAGGGGAAAAGGGGTAAAACTTACCTTTTTCCAGCGCTGGGCGGGGAGCTCTCTGCCTCAATCCTCCTCCTCGCTCTCCTCGGCCGGCTGAATGCACACGCGCGGCAAGAGCTGCGTGCGCATTCAGCCGGTCGCATAGGAAAGCATTATCAATGCTTTCCTATGGACGCTTGCGTGCTCTCACTGTGATTTTCACAGTGAGAATCACGCAAGCGCCTCTAGCTGCTGTCAATGAGACAGCCACTAGAGGATTAGGGGGAAGGCTTCTCTGAAACTGCTATGTTTAGAATAAAATGGGTTAACCCTAGCTGGACCTGGCACCCAGACCACTTCATTAAGCTGAAGTGGTCTGGGTGCCTAGAGTGGTCCTTTAAAATAAAGCAGTTCTTTCGTTTATTTTGTAGCCCTATGAGTGCTTTCCTTCACGTAGAAGAAATAATTTTCAATTTCAAGTTATTTTTCCAGCGCGACACATAATACTGCTGGTATGGAATTTTGTTTCATAGCAGCTTTTATTTCCAAGTCCGGCCTTAGCTTCGGGGAACAACAGTAAAGGATCTACATTCTCCTCTGTACACCTGACAGTGAGCCCCTTGCAATGAGGATCCCCTCCCCCTCCATTTACTGTACACTGCCCCCAGCACCTTGTCAGTCAGGAAAGACGATAATAATGTTCTCCCTTAAGGCCATACTACAAAGAGTGACAGAAGAGAAGGGGGAGCTCTGTGCACCCCTTCCCACCTCTCACCAGGGCTGGACTGACGCCATGTTTGTACACCAATGGTAAAAGCTTTCATTGAACAAAGTTGTTTTTAATTCTTCAATGGGAACTTGTGAGTGAGAGATCATCTGAGCAGAAAATAATATTGTGTGACAGTTAGTTTCTTTAAGCACCAGACTAGAAAAGTATTATTTGTAATAAGAAACTGGGGGAAGGAAAAAATCGAAAGTGCACAGTGCTTTAAGTTTGAATGCCGTATGTGAATCGTCTGTAGGATTTGAAGTGACAAACGTTTGTGATCCTGAGATTTTTTTTTTTTAAGGAACTATAAGAATATTTAATGGGAATGTTTGTTTTGGGTAGTTATGTTCATTTAAAGGCTTAATTTTCTTTCTGTGTCCCATGGCCTGCTAATCCTTGAGGGGAATGGATAACACATGGCTAACCTGTGCCTAGAGTTGCTGCATATCTGTGAAAATCAGCTGAGAATTCCTTATAGTATTAAAAAAAAAAGAAAAAGAAAATGCAAGCTCATGTTGAATCTTGTTTTTGTAGTGGACATAAAAGGTCAGTGTGAACTCTGGAACATTCCAAGCACCATAAACCACTACAGTACGGCACCCACCGACTTACCACCAATTGTAAGTAGTCAAACCGTTTTACCCGTGGTCCCCCAGGTGATGTTCCTCTCCTCCACTACATCAGACAGAGAACTGGAAGCAGTACAGTATGAATACCGGCAAACCTGGCACAACATGACTAGGACAGACGATCAATAAATTTATACGTCTCAACAATGAGTGGTATGGAAACAGGGCATCAAGGAGCAACGGTATGGAAAGAGGGCATTCTGGGGAGTTCATCCATGAAAGGGTAGAATATTCCATAAAAATGTGCAGGCTGTCCAATAAGGATGTCCATGTTTGCTTGAGCATCCTAAAGCACTAAGACTTAGTGCCCTGAGCTTAGTCAGCAGAGTGCGAGAGTGACTAATGACGTAGTCACACTCGGCTTTTTTGAGACATTTCCACGATGTACCCAGATTTAGGACAGTGCCAGCTGTACACTGTGACCTGTTCAGAACACTAGCACCTGTTCACTGATAGGCGTGGACGTACACTGGTTCCAGAACAAACGTAATTACAGCATGGGAGAACAGGTGTGGTGGCTTTTTAAGAAAAATATGAAAAATAAACCCTACTTTAAAAGTGTTATCTCATTCTGCTAATAGACTCCCTACTGAATTTACCTGGCAACAGCATGATTTAATGTATGCTCCCTAAGTGGGGCCAGCATTTATTATGAAAGGCCAGGTTTTCTTTGGTTCCTACACTGATGGATGTGGCTATTAATGGAGATAACATTCCAAGCACAGGCTTTATCATACAGTGTTTTTTATATACCTCAACAGGCAACAGCTGTTTCTGTAAGATGGCCATTCAAACAATGGACCTTGTTCCTTTAAGACAGAACTTGACACCCCAGACATGGGTGAAGCAATCTATGATGCAATTTTCTTGGATTTTTTGACATCTTATAGGTTTAGCTAGTACAAGGTCCAGACCGGGACTGTGTTATGTAGGTTTTGTACCCTATTTAACGGTTCAATAGGCCTACTCAGATTTAATATATAGTTTTAGTGTATAAAGACCAAAGAACCGAACACTGAAAAGGGGGGAAAAGATAATAACGAAAACCCTTCATTAGAAAAAGCAGCCCATAGATAAAGCTTAACTTTTATTAGAATCTATTAAAATGTAAATATAAATACAAGTATTAAAATAGTAATAATCCTAGCCTAAATAGGCTGAAGAGTGTTTAAAGGATCACTATAGGGTCGGGAACACAAACATGTATTCCTGACCCTATAGTGTTAAAACCACCATCTAGCCCCACTGGGCCCCTCATGCCTCCATAAATATAGCAAAATCTTACTGTATTCAAGCCTGAAGCTGTAGATCTGCATGCTGTTTGCCTAAAAAAAAACAGCAACAAAAACAGGCAGTCTGCTGACATCATCAGAAGTGGTAGCCTGATCCCATCACAGTGCTTCTCCATAGGATTAGCTGAGACTGACAAGGAGGCAGATCAGGGGCAGAGCCAGCATGATTCAAACACAGCCCTGGCCAATCAGCATCTCCTCATAGAGATGAATTGAATCAATGAATCTCTATGAGGAAAGTTCAGTGTCTGCATGCAGTGGGAGGAGACACTGAATGTTTGGATGCATTTTAGGCAGCCATGATCCAGGAAGGATCTCTAACAGCCATCTGAGGAGTGGCCAGTGAAGTTATCACTAGGCTGTAATGTAAACATTGCATTTTCTCTGAAAAGTCAGTGTTTACAGCAAAAATCCTGAAGGTAATTGTTCTACTTACCAGAACAAATTCAATAAGCTGTAGTTGTTCTGGTGACTATTGTGTCCCTTTAAGTCAAATAAATCTCTATGAGGAAAGTTCAGTGTATGCATGTAGAAGGAGGAGACACTGAATGGCAGTGTTAGTATACCTCTTTAGCCTTTCGGCTATAATAATATATTGGATGGATATATCTAGGATAGCTGCTTATCCAATATCCACCCTTTCTATCTCTGAGATTGTTTTAGATATATTGTTATTTTTCATTCTTGGAGGCTATCTAATTGCATTAAGATAGCTGTCGCATCTGTTTCTGTTTGGAAGTTTACATTGTTTTAAGGTAGCTGTTATATTTGTTTCTTTCCTTTCAGACAGGCAGTTATATTATATTATGAGTTTTATGATGAATTAGACTTACTATCTTTTCAGCTTGTGTTCTTTACATTTATTTTGATTTACTTATTGGATTTAAAGGGACACTATAGTCACCAGAACAACTACAGCTTATTGTATTTGTTCTGGTGAGTAGAATCATTACCTTCAGGCTTTTTGCTGTAAACACTGTCTTACACATGATAGCCTAGTGATAACTCCACTGGCCACTCCTCAGATGGCTGCTAGAGGAGCTTCCTGGGGCAGTCCTGCCTAGTGTGCAGCACTGCCATTCAGTGTCTCCACCCAGTGCATGCTGACACTGAACTTTCCTCATAGAGATGCATTGATTCAGTTCATCTCTGTGAGGAGATGCTGATTGGCCAGGGCTGTGTTTGACTTGTGTTGGCTCTGCCCCTTCTTTGCCTCCTTGATAGTCTCAGCCAATCCTATTGGAAAGCATTGTGATTGGCTCAGACCACCACTTCTGATGATGTCAGCAGACAGAGACAGTTCACAGGCAAACAGGGACAGAGGTAGCAGCTGCAGACTTGAATAGAAGTAAGATTTTACTATACTTAGGGTGGCAAGAAGGGACCAGGGGGCCTATAGGGTCAGAAATATGTGTTTGTGTTCCTGACCTTATAGTGTTCCTTTAAGCCTATTTAGGCTAGGATTCTTTCTATTTTAGTATTTATATTTAAATTTTAATAGATTCTCATAAAAGTTAAGCTTTATTTATGGGTAGCGTTTTCTAATGAAGGATGTTCACTATTATTTTTCCCCCCTTTTTCAGTGCTCGTTTTTTTGGTCTTTAAACATTAGCACTAGGGGTTAACCCAATACTTGTATAGAGCAACCTGACACACTCTCCCTTAATAAGATCAGTTAACATTAATAGTTAGTGACACAGCAATAAAACTGTAAGGAAAACATCACATTTATGTTGTACAATAGAGATTCTAGACCTGTGACTCACCCTGTATATTGTCTTTGATAAGGCTTTATAGAGTCAGCAAATCTCTTTTAAAGAACCACTATAGGCACCCAGACCATTTCATTACTATGAGAAGATTTTGATTTGAGTAGATATATAATGCTATTTTTTTTATTTTTTTTATGGAAAAGGTTGTCAGGGGGCACTGTAATGGTAGGGAACTTATAGTCGCAAAAAAGAATATTATTTTCAGCATTTTTCTAGGTCGCCTATAATAAAATGAAGCTAAACAAGCCAACTATATTCATGCGGTACACAACAGGGCTCAACATTTCCACTGGGCCACTAGCCATTGCCAAATGAAAAGTAAGTTCTGGCAAATAGAAGTTCATCCCTGGTGAGCGAGCCATGGACCATCCAGTCTTATCGTGGGTAATAACCTTTAGTAAAGTCCAGTATTGTTTAGTAAACCAGGACTTGAAATTTTGAGCCCTGGTATATAGAATGGATATTGCAAACTAAACCATTTACTATATTATATTCAGACAGTGAATTCTTTTGCTAAAGGAAATGAAAAGTAGTAACCTTCTGTGCTATAAAAGATTTTCCAACTTGGGTAAAATGTCTTACTATGACTCATTTATCAGCAATGACAGACAGACAGATCCTTATCCGATACCAGCAGAGAGTGTGGATATGGCTCAAGGCTTAACACACCTCCCTCCACCATAAGCAAAGTCTCACTTTACAAAATAAAGTTAAGTTATTTCTACATAATATTTAAAAAATGTGTAGAAGTGATTGACAACTAGATCACAGAACAGATTAAAAAAAAAACAACTTTTAGCTTGATTTACAAGTGCTGTTGGAAAAAAAAATGCAATGTATTTATAATTGGAATTTACACCGTAGGACTATTTGTTGACTGGGTTATCCCCTTTTGGGCATATATTTGGCAAGGCATGTCCCTGATTTATCTGCTTTGTCATGTAAGCACCCATTTATGAGGATTCATCAAGATTTCTTACATATTTTTACACAAAGTAGTTTTGTTTCCCTCTAAAACCAGGGGCTTGTGGTTCCCTTCTTCAGTCCTGCTCCCGAAGACACCAAGGATAGGATACCAAATCTATCTGCTAAACGGCCTTCCTAGTTTGGTTCTGAATTATTTGGCTATGAATCTGCTGTGTTAACTCAACTCCATTATTCATAAAGTTTCAAATTTGTCTGAGAAGCCTCCCACAGAGAGGATTAATGCTTTTTCTATGACGTTTCTAAAAGTTAGATTTGCAAGGAAGCCCCTTGCTCATTTTAATGAAAATTTTCTGAATTTTTCCAATATGATGTGTTTGCAAACCCTGACACTGATATTGTTTGGCGGGAGAGTGCTTGAGGCAGTTGCTCTCATGTAAAAAATAATGAAGGATCAGCACTTGTTCAACCAAACAGAATATAAAAGGGATCACTATGCAGTATGAGGTAGAGGCAAAAAATCTGCCTGCACTGATTCAGTAAGTAGTAACAATAGTATAACCGTGCAGCATTGAAAACTCCCACTGTAGTTCGTCCAGTGTATATCCCAGCGGGCTCTCTTTTTTACATATATTGACACATCATATGAGGCATGCTGTATATCCTCACATTGGATAAGGTTGTTTATTGTTCCTTCTGTATAATCACTGTATATATTTATGTCTTATTTCTTGACACCTAGAACAGCTGTGCTATATTCCTTGCCACTGCCTGTTCTCCTTTGCTTTGTTTATATGTGTGATGGAGGCATTATAATGTCTATGATTGATTTTGATGAGTAAGAAACATTGTTGTCCATCTTCAATACCAATTGTGAAGCTTACTGTTTTTATCAGAACAATAAAAAAAAAAAATTCTCCTAGCAACCAGACGTGATGACGTCATCACGCACATTCTGACGAACTAGGAGGTGGATGGAAAACTCAGTTAGGTGGATGGTCACTGGATATAGTTCTGCAGCTGATTTTAATCCTGTTTGATATGTGGGTGGCGGCACTGCAATTATTGTGAGCACTTTTCATGTATCTATGTGTGTTTGTATTCATGCTTTTTCAAGGACATTAGCATTGAAAAAGGGCAATCGCACGAAATGTTTGCAACTTATATTTTGTCCTTCTAATAAATATGGTAGCACCTGAGTGCGCATTTTAAATACCAGTTGCACATTACTCCATTTTTTTTTGCATAGAATATAAAAGGGGAGGAAGCACACCTAATAGCGATGGGGCTCCCTCAAATCCCCAAAGAGGATGGAGTAGAAAAAGCAAAAAGAAAAGAAGGCTGCGCCATAATAATATCAAATGTTCACAATAAAACAGTGTAAGGAACGCTGGTATAACAGCTACCCGTTCGTCTATTTCTTCCCGCACTGCCTGAGCCTGAATGATTATAGCTCGCCGTTCGGGTGCTGAGTCGAACGATTGTCCATACGAATGACAGTCTCTCAAGTAGATTCTTCCAGTAAATTAGACAGGTACCCAAACATCAGCCAAAACTACACGAAGGGTGTAACGGGTGCCACACTGGCTTTTATGCAAGTCCCCATGCACTCCCACATGGACCTTGTGGGGGACAGGGACACAAAGGTTACAGCCAATAATATTACAGTGACAATGTGTGACACTCCCAGTACAAATAGATAATTCCCTCCTCTCTGCCTGTGAGATAATTGACCCAGATAATGTAATAACTCAATTATCTCCAGGCAGAAAAAAAACACATTTATCACAAAACTTGAAAAGCACCCCAAAACACATAAAATCCCCACAAATGCCTTGATCAAGGTTATCGACATATCCAAAAATCACCCAGATCAGTTCAGGGGTTTGGAATTTTATGGAAGTCCAATAAGACCTACCGCACACGAGGCTCCTGCCCAGAAACAGTTCGATGAATTTAGGTTGTGCGGCCGGTCTATTTCGACAAGTCTTGAAACCAAACAAATTCACAAACTGCACCCTCTGGCTCATAGTAGCGATTGTTCCCCTGGTTTGTGGGAACAAAACTACTGAACAGCGCTCTCCTGGCTGTTCGGGAAAAGGAAGCAGGCGTTCGTACATTTTGACCGGTGTTCGTGAATTCGAGTGTCCTATTTTAGTTCCAGACACTCGACGACCAAGTCCCGCTGCCTCCTTTCGTGCGAACAAGATGGCCGGCGTTTTCTCCTGCATGTGGCGTACGACTATACGAACGGCCACACAGCCAAAACACTTAATCAACTATTCTTTTTGAAGATAATGAGCCAGGGGGATGGTCGGTGTTCGGTAGTTACAGCTACCTAATGCAAAAAAGTCAAATAACCGAAATAAACCTTTAATTTCTTTACATCGCTCCCCCTAAGTTCCATGGGTCGGCATACCATGTCCGGTTAAGTCAAATTAAGGGTCTAGTTCTGTTTGTTAAAACAAACCGTCTGCATTTCCGTTTTGTTTGCCTGGCTTGTACTGCATAGTAAAGTTGTAGGGTTGTAAAGCCAGGCTCCAGCGCAACAAACGGGGGTTGTCTCCAGCCACTTGGTTTAGCCAAGAAAGGGGGTTATGGTCAGTCATAAGTGTAAAGGGACAGCCGTACAGGAATGGTTGCAATTTTTTCAGTGCCCATACTAGGGCTAGGCACTCTTTCTCCACGGTGGCATAACTGACTTCTCCGGGCAATAGTTTCCAGCTGAGATATGCCACCGGGTGTTCCATCCCGTCGTCCCCCACTTGGCTCAACACGTCTCCCAGCCCAAACATGGAGGCATCTGTGTGCACAAGAAATTGTTTAGTATGGTTTGGGGCTGCCAGCACAGGTGCCTCGCTTAGTGCAGTCTTAAGTTGCTGAAAGGCGACCGCGCACTCCGGGGACCAGGTTACTTGTCTAGGGAGGGCCTTTTTGGTTAGGTTGGTGAGGGGTTTGGCCAGGGCACTATAGTCGGGGACAAACACGTGATAGTAGCCTGCTGTCCCTAGGAACGCTAGTACCGGGGTCTTGGTACGGGGTTGTGGCCAGTTGGCGATAGCTTCTACCTTAGCGGGATCAGGCTGCTGCTTGCCTGATCCTACTCTATGGCCGAGATACTGTCGGCCATGCTGACGTAGCACTTATCAGGCTTCAGAATGAGCCCTGCTACCCGAATTCTCTTCTGTACCCTGGATAGGTGCTCCAGATGGTCTTCCCATGTGCGGCTGTAGATGGAAATATCTAGAAATGCCCATGCAAAGTCCTGAAATCCCTCCAGGAGCCTATCGGCCATTCTCTGAAAGGTAGCCAGGACATTCTTTATCTCAGGGCATAACCTTAAACTGGTATAGCCAGAATGGGGTAACGAATGCTGACTTAGGAATAGCCGCTGGCTCCAGGGGGATTTGCCAATATCCTTTGCAAAAATCCAGGGTAGTCAAGTAATTCCTCCCAGCCATACGGTCTAACAACTCATCTATTCTGGGCATGGGGTAAGCGTTGGTTACTGTCCGGTCGTTAAGCCTCCGGTAGTCGACACAAAAGCTTGGGTACCAGCACTACCGGCGAAGCCCAAGGACTCTGAGAGGGTTCAATAACTCCCAGTTTTAACATCTCTTTTATCTCTGTGAGCATATTTTCTCTAACCGCCTCAGGGATACGATAAGGCTGTTGTTGTAGTGGGGTTTCTCCCTGGGTCTCGACACCACAGCGGAGGTATACTCTGGTGTGGTGGAGAACATTTCCTGGTATCCCAGGAGTAGCTGAGAGGCCTCACTCTTTTCAAGAGGGGTTAACTTTTCGCCTAAGCTGACTTGATTGATGGTACTGGAGGAGGTTGCAAGCAAGTCCGATAGTGGGAGGCCCTCACTATCTTCAAAGGACAGGGCACATACGGCTGTTACGTCTTCTGCTCGCTCAAAGTAAGGCTTGAGCATGTTCACATGAAAGGCTCTCTGTATCCTGTCATCCGAACATTTGCCCACTATGTAGGTAGTGTCACTTATACGCTCCACTACCCGAAAAGGTCCCTGCCTACCCTCTCACAGAACCCCCTTCCCTCTCACAGCCTTCCTACCCAAACCCTGACGCACACTGTCATCTCTCCACAAACACCCTGTCACTCCCCCCATACACGCATCCTATCACCCTCCCACACACACACACTGTCACCCACACACACACTATCATCCCCATACACACACTGACACCCCATACAATATATTTCAGTTTCCACACACTGTCACCCCTTCACCCAGATATATATATGCATACGATTTTTTTAGGGGGGGAGGTGGATCTTGGGTGAGTTCCCACACTTTTTTTCCCCAGGACTTGACCCCTGAACAACTTGATTTATCAATGACAGTGTTTGTGCAAACGTTTGTAGAATAAATGTTGGTATTAATAATACCATCATGAATAAATATATCAGGTCCTTTCCAGATAAAAACCAAATCATCAATATATCTAAAATAGATGATCAGGTTTGCCCATCAGCCATGGTCGCCCCAAAATGCCTGCAATGAAGAAATTAGCGTGGCTAGGGGCAAACCTGTTCCCTATAGCTGTATTTTGTTTCTGTATATAAAAATAATCTAAAAACCAACAGATATTATTGGTCAAGATGATATCAGTTCCCTGTATAATAACATTGATTTGTTCTTCTGGGATTTCATTTTCTGCTCTTAATTTCTTAGCGACTGCATTACAACCTTTATTTTGAGGAATGATTATGTATAAAGATTGTACATCACAAGTAACTAAAAGGTACTCAGCCAAGTAAAATTATTTTAAAAATAAGGGAGAGTCATCGAGTCTTTTAAATATGATCTTGTGAGTTTAACTGAGGGCTGCAGGAGGATGTCTGTATACTTGGACAAATTTACAAAACAATATGTACAGTACTGGCACTCTATTAACTAAGGTGCTGATATTGGGGCACACACTCCAGAAGTACCCCTAAAATGTATATAAAAAATAGAAAATGAATACCGCACTCTCACTTGGAATAATGCTTATAAATAATTTGTGTTTATTTTTACATATTACAAAAATTAAGCAAAGCACTTTTGCCAACAAAATATGACCTATATTGCATTGATAAGCAATACATATATATACTGTGTTGAGAAATTCATACACATCAATTGCAATAAAGTATTGGAAAAGGAAAAAGAATAAAATAATATAAACATAGAAAAACTTCAAATATACAATTAATACACCCCACCGAAGAAGCCTGAAGTTAATTGGCTCATAAATGACACCTAATCCACTTATAATGGTGAGTCTGAGAAAATCCAAAACAATTAGGAAAAAATGGAAAAAATAAAAATAAATAAAAATTAGTTATATAATTTTTAGAATTGTTTGTATGTTAAATGCACATAATGCTTGTCAATAAGAAAAAAGTGAGGCTTAATGCTCAAAAAAGAGTCCAAACAAAAAAATATGTTTTAATATATTCTGTCACTTGTGGTCAAACAAACAAAAAAATTGAAAAAATATAATTATTAAAAAAAGAAAAAGGAAAAAACTGGAAAAACAGAAAACAAGGGTGGATCTCACCAATGAAGTAAAGTTTCTGTGTCCACTCTTCTGGTATTGTAATAGTGGCAGTGTTCCTGGGATATTCGGATAGCTGTTTTTGTAGCTGTTTTTCCTTCTGTGGCTCTGGTGTAAGTCAAAGTTCAATTAGTGAAGGAGTGTAGTGGGTCAGTGTCCAGCCAACTGCTCCGCTTAAAAGGTAAGAAAACTTACCTTATTTACAGTCTGCCCAATCTGGCCTTGCCACAGATCCACTTCCTTGGCTGACTTCAACAGCCAATCTAATCCTTTCCCACAGTATGGATTGGCTGAGATCGTCAATGATGCGTGCCATTGGCGAGGCCATACGCCGGTTTGGCCAATCAGCATCTCCTCATAAAGATACATTGAATCAATGCATCTCTATGGGGAAAGTTCAGCATCTCCATGCAAAGCGTGGAGACGGTGAATGTCAGTGCTGCACTGTACTAGGAAGCACCTCCAGTGGCTATCTGAGGAATGTAAACAGTGCCTTTTTTTCTGAAAAGGTTTTGTTTTTTTAGCAAAAGACCTGCAGGGACAGGCTATAGACACCAGAGTAACTACATTAACCCCTTAAAACCGGAGGACGTACAATTACGCCCTCTAATAGGCGGCTCTAAACGCCGCCGGGCGTAATTGTACGCCCTCCGGTTTTTGTTAACTTACCCGGTCGCCGGCGGTCCCACGCCGGCGATCGCGGTGGGGGGGACTCCCAGGGAGCCCCCCGCGGCACATCCATCCTCGTTGAAGCCCCCCAGCCATGTGAGAGTGGGGTCCTAGCGAGGACCCCACAATCACATGGCCGGGGATAGCTGGCTTCTGTATTGCCGGCAGGGGGGCTGCCTGTAATGACAGGTGGTCCCCCTGCTGGCTGAAAATAAAATAAAAATAAGTTAATGGTGTAAAAAAAAAAAAATTATATATACTTAGATCATATATATATATTATATATATATGATCTAAGTATATATACACATATACATACACACACATACACCGTCTAGGTGTATTTTACTATTAATATATATATAATTATATATATATATTAATATCAAATTATACGTAGACTGATACTGATTAAATATATATATAATTATTGTTATATATATATTTATATATAATATAAAAAAAATAAAAATGTAAATACGTTAAAAAATAAAATTAAAAAAATAATTAAAAATAAATAATTAAAAATATATAGATGTGTGTTATTTCGTTCTAACTGTTTTGTGAAATTAATATATATATATATATATATATCAAAATACACGTAGAACGAAATATATATATATCTATATACATAAATATATACGTATATATACCTATATATAAATAAAAATATTTTTAAAAAATTATATAGATATATACATATATATACACATACGTATATATATATACATATATTAATTCTACATATATATTTATGTAATATTTTTACATAATTGGTATCTTAATTAATTACAATTAGCGGGACCTGCCTGACAACCCATGCCAAAAGTAAAGGGAATGTAATTTGCTAGCACTATATTTAACCCTATAACTTTCCAAGACACCATAAAACCTGTACATGGGGGGTACTGTTCTACTCGGGAGACTTCGCTGAACACAAATATTAGTGTTTCAAAACAGTAAAATGTATTACAACGATGATATCGCCAGTAAAAGTGACGTTTTTTGCATTTTTCACGCACAAACAGCATTACACGGACAATATTATTGCTGTGATACTTTTTACTGTTTTGAAACACAAATATTTGTGTTCAGCGAAGTCTCCCGAGTACAACAGTATCCCTCATGTACAGGTTTTATGGTGTTTTCAAAAGTTACAGCGTCAAATATAAGGCTTGCGTTTCAGTTTTTTCACATTAAAATTCGCCAGATTGGTTACGTTGCCTTTGAGACCCTATGGTAGCCAGAGAATGAAAATTACCCCTATGATGGCATACCATTTGCAATAGTAGACAACCCAAGGTATTGCAAACAGGGTATGTCCAGTCTTTTTTAGTAGCCACTTAGTCACAAACACTGGCCAAAATTGGCGTTTTTGCATTTTTCACACAAACAAATACTAACGCTAACTTTGGCCAGTGTTTGTGACCAAATGGCTACTAAAAAAGACTGGACATACCCCATTTGCAATACCTTGGGTTGTCTACTATTGCAAATGGTATGCCATTATGGGTGTAAATTTCATTCCTGGGCTACTATACAGTCTCAAAGGCAACGTAACCAATCTGGCGAATTTCAATTTCAAATGTAACGTGCTATATTTGACCCTGTAACTTCCCAAAACGCCATAAAACCTGTACATAGGGGGTACTGTCTTACACGTGAGACTTTACTAAATACAAATATGTGTATTTTATTGCAGTAAAATCAAAGAGTATTATGACACTGACCTTTAAAATGCAATTTAGAACTAAAAAAATCAAAAAAATCGTATTTTCTCCCATTTTTTTCATATTAAATTATGTTTCATAGCTAAATATTTGATATTAAATGAAAGCCCTGTTTCCCCTGAATAAAATGATATATAATAAGGGTGGGTGCATTTACTATGAAAGAGGTGTATTACGGTTGGACAGACATGTAGCGCAAATGCCAGGTTTTGTTTACATTTTGTTTTGTTCACAATGTGTACATTTGGCTCCGTCCTTAAGGGGTTAAGCTGTAGTTGTTCTTGTGACTGTAGTGTCTCTTTAATGTAAACATATCCAAATATAGAATGAGTTTATCTTTGTGTTGCATGGTTGTCAGGCTGGGGAGCTGCATACCACTAAAAGAAGGCTTTGCCATCACGACTGCTTGGATGCGCAGCACTGACCCTAAGAAGTCACAGTGGTTTATATAGTAGTCGATGGGGATGCATAATAAATAAAAAGTGGAGAAATTAGGTAAGATTGTGTAGTGGAAGGTAAACAAGTCATTTAACTCTAGTTTTCACCTTAAATCCAATTCTGCTAGTTTTTTTAACCCCTTAACCCCTTAAGGACACATGATGGAAATATTCCGTCATGATTCCCTTTTATTTCTGAAGTTGTGTCCTTAAGGGGTTAAAATGCCAAATGGTATACAAACTATTTTTTATGATTTTTTTTTCTTGCTTTGCTGGTGCTTGAAGCACAAATCTAGTTTGTCAATTAGGTACTCTCGTCCTGGCTATATCAGAAAATAACAGTAATCTTTGAGACGTTAAAACAGAGATGATGGTTCGCAAACCCTTTACACTTTATATACTTAAATCATAATGTCATTACTGCATTATCTCTTCTTTATATCTGTGCCATTATTATCTGGTAGAAGGCCACTACATAGCTGGCAAGTATATATAAAGTACTTTATTTTTATTCTTTTGCATTGCATAGCAGTAAATACTTTACATAACAGTGGTTTGAGAGGGCAGTGCACTCACTTTTATTTTTCTTAAAGGACCACTATAGGCACCCAGACCACTTCAAGTAGTATGGGTGCCAGGTCCAGCTAGGGTTAACCCTTTTTTTTTTTTTATAAACATAGTTTCAGAGAAACTGCTATGTTTACATATGGGTTAATCCAGCCTCTAGTGGTTGTCTCATTGACAGCCGCTAGAGGCACTTCCGCGATTTTCACAGTGAGAAGACGCCAGCGTTCATAGGAAAGCATTGAGAATGCTTTCCTATGGACTGGCTGAATGCACGCGCGGCTCTTGCCGATGACGTCCAAAAGAGGAGGAGGGCCCCCAGCGCTGGAGAAAGGTAAGATTTTAACCCCTTCCTCCAACTTCAGCCCGGCCCGAGTTTGTTTTCCTGGCACTATAGTGGTCCTTTAAGGGTGCAATAACTGCGGCTCCACCTTCCTGGATATGTATCAAAGAATAAATAAAAACGACATCCAAAAGATGAAATCCTATATATATCCCAATATCATCTTTGACAATAAGGAGTGCTGGACATCTTTTTAGGAAATAATGGACATGTACATTTGTCTTCAGAACTGCCAAATGACCGAAAATTGAAAATGTAGTCAATTAGTCAGAAAAATAGTATAAACCTACCATACATCAGAATGTCATTTGGTTTATTCGGTAATCGCATGCAATACTGCAGCCAATGACAGTGCGATAAGTATGTCTTGTGAGAGTTTCTGGACAATTCTGTAGCCACAATCATAGACCAATCACCATGCATTGCTAGTTGATTTTAATTGAGTGATTTATCAGCTGTGACAAACACACTATTGATTCTGTTCTCAAGACATTCCCCTCCTAGTTCGTGTTATAAGTTTCCCTGAACTCATATACTTTTCTCCAGTTCGGCATCCCCAATCTACCGAACACCGACCACCCCCGGCTCATTAACTACAAACTAACCAAAAATGTAAGTGCTCTCTCTGTGTGGCCGCCACTTGTATAACCGAACAACACGTTCTGTGGAAAACAGAGGTGCCTGGAAGGTTTATTGTACAATTGAATGGAGACCCCATGCTAGGCCATAATAAATCATTCTTTCTTATACCCTTCATCAAGTCTTGGTTGATGTTTGGGTAGATCGGAGCTATAATCACTACTTCACTTCGGGACTCGGGAGATTTACAACAGGTATACCCAGTCAGAGTATAGGGGACCCGTTACATCAGCCAATCAATGTCAAGTTCGTGTAAAGTTCAAGATTGGTTTAATTTTGAAAGGGTTGGCATGGAAGTTCTGTAAATAGGACCACCTGTCAGTTTTTCAATTCCTGATACTGGAATACCAAGTCAGTGAATTAGCCGCATTGTGCTGGTTGTTGGATTGTATTCTGGTTTCTTGCAGTGTACAGTCTTAAAGCTACGAGAAATTGAGCTGTTGTTGATTATTAGAGAGATAAGTAATCTTATCAGTTAGTTTCACCACTGGAGACTTATTCCCATCATTCTCCAACATTGAAATAATGTTATTAATAAATTATTTATTTAATTTTAGAAGAAGCAAGGAAGGGAGTGTCTGTTTCGGGTACTGCTGCTTGTTTCGCTGCTAGCCTCAGCCTGCTAGTAATTTAGCCGTGTAAAAGCACTAGATTTTCTAAACTGTTTTAAAGTGACACAACTTAATTTGAACAGTACACTGAGACAGTGAACTAACAGCAATGTTTGGTTACAGTACAATACATTTATTGGGTACTAACTTTGATTCCCTCAGCCTATTATGACTTAAAAGGAAACTGTAGTGGCTCAGTCAAGGACCTCTCCCCCCCCCCCCTCTTCTCCATGGTGCTGAAGGGGATATAAGCCCCTTCTGTCACTTACCTGGGTCTAGCGCCAATGTCGGCACTGGCTCAGGTCCGACTTTCTCCTTACGTCGGTGGGGAGACCTCATGCGTATGCGTGGCAATGGCCACATGTGCGTTAGGATTTCCCCATAGGATAGCATTATTCAATGCTTTCCTACGGGGTTTTGGTTGTGCTAGACGTCCCCATGCATAGCGTAAGGATGTCCAGCATCAGTTAGGCGACCAAAAGATGCCTAACAGCACGGGTGTCCATCTAGTGGCTGTCTAGTAGATAGCCACTAGAGGTGGAGTTAACCCTAGCAGGTAATTATTGCAATAATTACCTGCTCAGGTTAAGTGACCTGTGACAGTGCACCCAGACCACTTCAATAAGATGAAGTGGTCTGGGTGCCTATAGAGTTTTTTTTTAACATAATTGTTTTTCTATTGGAGTACTTTATGAGACTTTTTTCAGCAAAGAAAGGTGTACTGTTACTTTACTCATATAACTTACATTATACCTCACTAACAATATACCTTCCAAACAGCTTTCCACTCTAACTCAAACAATGTATAAAACATATATTACCCTGTGCTTAGCAACAATTGTATACATAGATCAATATCATTCCAGAACTTTTGGATTCCAAATGAAATTCTTTCTCTATTATATCAAAAATTCCATATGTCGACATTTCAGTTCCCACGTGGAACTTTCCTTAGTACAAACAATATATATAAAAAATCCTACATTACAATGATACTACAAATTAACCGAGCTATGCAAAAAAAAAAAAGTGGGATGAAGAAGTAGCAGGCACTAAAGTTCACAAGGTCTTGGTAGTGAGTGATGGGGGAGCCAATATGGTTAAAGTTATCAGACATGGGGACTATTGATGTGTGTTGTGCAGTCCATGTTTTACATCTGGTGGTGAGAAATGCATGTTTCACTGATGCAAGGGTGGCAAGTCTGTGAAGCAGTCTTAGAGAAATGTTGAAAGATTGCTAGGCACTTCCACTGCAGAGTAAAGGCTAGGGTTGCCACAGCATTGTCTTCACCAACATGTTGTGACATGGTGCCACTCCATTTTGTAGATGAGCGAACTTACCCTTGAGCAGCAGAGAGCAATACATTCCTTATCATCAGAGATGAACTTAGAAGTGACATGTCCACTTGGGAGAGAGGAATGGGAAGCAATAGGTTAGATAATGGCAGTTCCTAAACCTTTCAAGAATGTTACAGAAAAATTTAACTCAAGCCTCAGCAAGTCTTGGGCAGGTAAATCCATTATTCACATTCCCAAAAACAAAATAAAATGAATCCTAGAGAGCTGTGAGACTGAACCTGGAGAGAGCCTGCATCCAGAAGTAGCAGCTTTTATCACAAAGTTAAATTAGGAATAGAAAGATTGCATGTGTGAAATGTTGGACATTACTCCAGAGTTAATGCTGGCTCCCATAGTGACACAAGAGTACAAGGCAATCTGGCTGTGAAGAGTAATGTGGAAAGGCAGACTTGTTAATAAAGTGCATGAGATGAATGGAAAGAGGGGTATGGTAAGGGCCTGCTGGAGTTGGCAATGGGAGAAACAATTAACATTCAACGTGCCCAAGCTTGGCTACCCATCTCTACATGTTAATGCAGACTGGTTGTAGAGGTGCCAAAAGCTTTCATTCTTGTTCAGTGTGAGTGACACATTTGCCTTGGGCTGAGTAGGGGAGTGTTGTTGTAAAGCACTGCAGGGTTTTTTTTGTTTTCTTTTTGGAAAAGCCTAATAGAAATATGACTGCCACTTTATTCCCTTGACGCATGTTCAAAAGCTGCTATTGCTACTGTTCTGAGTGAATCCCTTTTCTGCCTGAGCTCTCATCCAGCTATCTTATTTGTATTTTATCCCTTTAAAAGCAAAATGTGTGTGTGTGTATGTATATATATATATATATATATATATATATATACACTGAACAGTCATGACTGCCTAATATTGTGTAGGTTCCCCTCATCCTGTCAAAAAGATCTGATGAGTTGAGACACAAATTCCACAAGACCTCTGAATGTGTCCTGTAGTATCTGGAACCAAGACATTAGCAGTAGATACTTTAAGTCTTGCAAGTTAAGAGATGTGGCCTCCATGGATTAGATTTGTTGTTCTAACACATCTCAAAGATGTGCACTCGGATTGAGATCTGGGAAATTTGATGAATTCTATGTCATATTCTTCAAACCATTCAGAAATATTTTTTGCAGTGTGGCAGGGTGCATTATCCTGCTGAAAGAGGCCATTGTCATCAGGTAACCCCTTTGGCATGAAGATGTTTACGTGGTCTGTAACAATTTCTAGTTAGGTGCTAAGTGTCAAAGTGCCAGGACCTAAGATTTCCAAGTTTTTCATCAATTTGACCTTCAGTAGCTCTTCCGTGTGATCGGACCAGATAAACTAGCCTTTGCTCCCCACTTGCATCAGTGAGTCTTGGACACCCATGACTCTGACGTTGGTTCACAGGTTGCCCTTCTTTGCACCACTTTTGGTAGGTACTAGCCACTACATACCAGGGGCATCCCACTTGCCATTTGGATGCTCTGACCCAGTCGTCTAGCGGTCTCTACTTCACCCTTCTAAAAGTCAATCAGATCTTTCCTGGCCAAATATGGCAGCATCACTAATGGGTAGCTCCACCCTAGCTGGATCAGGACAGGAAACAATCAATCGAATTGTAGGCATAAAAGGTCCTCCCCTCCATACCTCTTTTTTTCTGTCCTCAGTCGGACAAACAGGAATTTATGCTCCAAATATATTTTCTTTTTTGGGCACCTCCCATGTCTACCATGAGTATATGAGATGAGGTTCAGCCTCTCTTCACCTAAAGAATTAAGTAAGCAATTTACAGTAGCAGGACTTACTGAGTTAGGTTCAGTTTTGTAATTTCAACCACTACGTGAGAATTAAACCTTTATATTGACTAGGAGGTATGAATCAGGGGTCAACCTGTGCCTTAAAAGTTTGCCTTTGTATATTCCCCCAATTTTGAGTATAATCCAAATAGGTAGTTGTATTTTAGAGAAGATAAACTTTCCTTATGGTAGTTGTTAGTATATATGTAATCTCTGTTTTTCTATACAGGTGATACTCCAAAAATTTAAATATCGTGCAAAAGTTCATTTAATTCAATAATGCAACGTAAAAGGGGAAACTAATATATGAGATAGACGCATCACATGCAAAGCAAGATATTTCAAGCCGTGATTTGTCATAAGTCCGATGATTATGGTTTACAGCTCATGAAAACCCCAAATCCACAATCTCAGCAAATTAGAATATTGTGAAAAGGTGCAATATTCCAGGCTCACAGTGTTCCACTCTAATCAGCTAAGTAAGCCATAACAATGTTTCTGAGCCTTTAAATGGTCTCTCAGTCTTGTTCAGCAGGAATCACAATCATGGGGAAGACTGCTGACCTGACAGTTGTGCAGAAAACCATAATTTAAGCCCTTTATTAGGAGGGAAAGCCTCAAAAGGTAATTGCGAAGGAAGTAGGATGTTCCCAAAGTGCTCTATCAAAGCACATTAATAGAAAGTTATGTGGAAGGGAAAAGTGTGGAAGAAAGGTGCACAAGCAGCAGGAATGACCACAGCCTGGAGAGGATTGTCAGGAAAAGGCCATTCAAAAGTGTTGGGGACTTTCACAAGGAGTGGACTGAGGTTAGAGTCAGTACAACAAGAACCACCACACACAGACGGATCCTGCACATGGGCTTCAGATGTCGTATTCCTCTTGTCAAGCCACTCCTGAACAACAAACAACATCAAAAGCGTCTTATCTGGGCTAAAGAAAAACAGACCTGGTCTGTTGCTCAATGGTCCAAAGTCCTCTTTTCTGATGAGAGCAACTTTTGCATCTCATTTGGAAACCAAGGACCCAGAGTCTGGAGGAAGAATGGAGAGGCACACACTGCAAGATGCTTGAAGTCGAGTGTGAAGTTTCCACAGTCTGTGTTGATTTGGGGAGCCATGTCATCTGCTGGTGTTGGTCCACTGTGCTTCATTAAGTCCAGGGGCAATGCAGCCGTCTACAAGGAGATTTTGGAGCACTTCATGCTTCCTTCCGCAGACGAGCTTTGTGGGGATGCTAACTTCATTTTCCAGCAGGACTTGGCACCTGCCCACACTGCCAAAAGCACCAAAGCCTGGTTCAGTGACCTTGAGATTACTGTGCTTGATTGGCCAGCAAACTCACCTGACCTGAACCCCATGGAGAATCTATGGGGCATTGCCAAGATGAGAGACATGAGACCGAACAATGCAGAAGAGCTGAAGGCCGCTATTGAAGCATCCTGGTCTTCCATAACACCTCAGCAGTGCCACAGGATGATAGCTTCCATGCCAAGCCGCATTGAGGCAGTAATTACTGCAAAAGGGGCCCAAACAAAGTACTGAGTCCATATGCATGCTTATACTTTTTAGAGGTCCAATATTGTTTTATGTACACTCCTTGTTTTATTGTTTGCATGTAATATTCTAATTTACTGAGATTGTGGATTTGGGGTTTTCGTGAGCTGTAAGCCATAGCCATAATCATCGCACTTATGACAAATCGCGGCTTGAACTATCCTTTGCATGTAATGCGTCTATCTCATATATTAGTTTACCCTTTTACGTTGCATTACTGAAATAAATTAACTTTTGCACAATATTCTAATTTTTTGAGTATCACCTGTATATTGCTTTTGTGTCTCTCCATAAGGGTCTTTCAGAAAGGATATCTTTCTGGTTGTTGGGGCGTTCCTAGGGGTTGTCTGGGGCAGGGCTGTACAGTCCTGCTGTTTTATTGTGTTCTAGCTAGCTCCTTCCTCCCCAACTGGATTATCCTGTATTGGATCCTGTTGACTCCTGAGAGACCCAGTGCCTTATTAAACGTTTGAGTTTTATAAGAAGAATTGCTTAATTTATTGGTGCCTCTTCCGTGTGCTGCCCAGTACCTTCTAAAAAATATTGAAGGTATTCACTAAAAAGTTATATCTGTTTGTATAAATTACTTTTTAGTTTGATTCTTAGGTGAGTAGTTCTTTGCTTTAATTTACAGCATGGCTTCTCTCTCTCTCTGTCTCAAGACAATCTGATAGAAGACATAGGTGAACCAAAATTTTATTTGGGAGATCAAAAGATCAAAAGATAGCCTTTTTATATTACAGCCCCAGCAAATCTCATGAATCTACACCTCAGAAGCAAGAGAAAACCAACAGATGTGTTAAAGGACCACTCTAGGCACCCAGACCACTTCAGCTTAATGAAGTGGTCTGGGTGCCTGGTCCAGCTAGGGTTAACACATTTTTTAGTAAACATAGCAGTTTCAGAGAAACTGCTATGTTTATTAATGAGTTAAGCCTTCCCCCTAATCCTCTAGTGGCTGTCTCATTGACAGCCACTAGAGGCGCTTGCGTGCTTCTCACTGTGATTTTCACAGTGAGAGCACGCCAGCGTCCATAGGAAAGCATTATGAATGCTTTCCTATGTGACCGGCTGAATGCGGGCGCAGCTCTTGCCGCGCATGCGCATTCAGCCGACGGGGAGGAGAGAAGGAGGATCGGAGGAGGAGAGCTCCCCGCCCAGCGCTGGAAAAAGGTAAGTTTTAACCCCTTTCCCTCTTCCAGAGCCGGGCGGGAAGGGGACCCTGAGGGTGGGGGCACCCTCAGGGCACTATAGTGCCAGGAAAACGAGTATGTTTTCCTGGCACTATAGTGGTTCTTTAACTGCAACCTCAATGAAGCGGTCTAGGTTCAGTGAGTGGTATGTCATTCTAACACTGCAATGTAAACATTTCAGGGTTAAACACACCTCTAGTGACTGTCTTCCTCAGGTGTTTCCGCTGTAAGAACAGAGTTGGACACGGTTCTTAATCAAAAGCTGCTCCTAGAGAATATTTGATTGGTGCTGCTCAGGGATTTGCTGCACATGCACAGTAGCACCCAATGCTTCCTCACGGGGTGGTGGGACATCTACATAAATAAGAGAACACTAGAACATTAGGAATACATGTTTGTATTACCATCGCTATAGTGTTCCTTTAATGTCCTTTTTATTTAAATATAACAGTATTGTAGAAAATTAGCCATGATGAAAAATTTTACAATTCATTTAAATTCCCATGACAGATTAATATTATTCTTAGTTTTGTGAATAAACCCAAATATGCCTTTGGTTATCATTGAATAACGGTCTGTTTTTGTTTGTTTTTTTCAATTGTGCAGATACCAATATTTAGCATATCTTCTTCTTGTTGGAAGGTTTACCTGCAGTTACTCATTGTAATCTCTTCAGGAAACGCTAATATTTAAACATCAAGGAACAAAAACCTAGAAAGAAAGCCAAAAATTGGCTCTTTGATTCAAGAATAAAAATAAACGTTTGTATCAAGGGGAACTTCCTGGTCTTTGTTTTTATAGCATCAAATCCTAAATAAATATTATTACTTTACCACCTGGTTGGAGAGACAGGCATTTATAGAAATCAGTCTATGGCTTTCCATGTAAACAGGTTAAAACATGATCGTAATTACACAACAAGAACTATTCTCTATTCTAAAAAAGTGACCAAAAATATGCCTAGATCAAATATTTATTTCCCCCCTCAAAAGATTGCTACAATTATTAGACAGATAAATAATAATCATAGGTTATGATTTGAGGAGTAACTAATCCTGTTTAATTGGTAATGGGCCAAACTATTTAGCAGTTTGCCCCCTTATCTGAGTCCCCTCTAGGTTCCAGTGGCCCATTTAAAGCACCTGTATATAAAATATGTTTTAAACAGGATAGAAAAGGGGGATCAATCTTCTAAACAGCTGAAAGAACAAAATAAAAAAAAATACTAATTTTGGTCTTGCAGCTGTTGAACAGATAGCTCTCTGGGGGAGCGTGTCCGGCGGCCGAGGAAAATGGACGCCTAATGCAGAAGCTCCTCGTCACGCCCGCAATAAAACAACCAGAACAGCGCGTACCGCTCGACCACGCACAAACCATGGGTCGCACACGGAAGCCCACAGACCCCAGCAGCACCCCGAGGTCGTCAGGCAGGGAGGGGGAGCAATCCATCCGCTCCTACCTTCAAGCCACGGCCCGCCCGCGGTCACCGCAACGGGAGATGGAGGAGGTGAGCCAGGGTATAGAGTCCTTCCCCTCCACACCGGCCAGACTGTCACCCACACCCTCATTCAGCTCTGAGCCACAATTAACGCAGGAGGGTGAGTGGAGGGCCATACTGCCAAATCTCCTCACTAAAGCGGACTTTGAGGCCCTGTCAGACCGCCTAGGCAGAGTGGTGAGGGAGGAGGTGGCCCAGCTACGCGCAGACCTGGCTAATGTGGAGGCCCGCATGTCAGTAGCGGAGTCAGAGACCAGAGCGCTCCGTACAGACCTGGAACACACCAACTCCACAGTCACCAGCCAGGAAGCAGACCTAGCCAGTCCCACCACATGGGTAGACGATCTGGACAACCGCGGCCGCAGACTGAACCTGCGCATCCGCGGGATGAGGGAGGGTGACCCAGCGGAACACATACCCGACACCCTAAAGAGGCTGTTCGCTCAGGTACTGGGGGGCCAGCAAATACCCAGACTTGGCATAGTAAGGGCACACAGGGCACTGCGACCAATGCCGCCACCAGAAGAACAACCAAGAGATATCATATGCTGCCTAGAAAATTACCAATTGAAAGAAGACATCCTGCGCACGGCCCGACGCATGGGAACCATACGCTTCGAGAATCAAACCATATCGATTTATCAAGACCTATCTAGATACACCCTACAAGCCAGAAGAGCGCTACGCCCAGTAACATCCACCCTGCAACAAGCTGGAATACCATACCGCTGGGGTTACCCATTCTCACTCTCAGCTAGACACGGCCAGGTTCAACATACGGTGAAGAAACCAAGCGATCTCCCAGGTTTCCTTCGAGCCATGGGCATCCCACCGATCCAAGTACCAGACTGGCTGGCAAGCTCCTTTCTCCAACCACCGCCCGGACCACAACAGCCGCGCAGACCAGACCAGGGTCCCCCAAGACTCCAGCAACAGCGACGCAGAGACTGGAACCCAGGCCCGGCACGACAGGAGCAGGAGAACTAACAGAGCACCACGCTGAGAGGAGGGGCTGACGATCCAGAGATCAACTCGAAACAGGACACAAAGGGCAAACTGTGAGTACTATTTGGGGTCACACGCGAAACTATAACAGCCACACAGACCACGATGGGGAGGGGGATGGTGGCATGGGGGAACAGGAGCGAAGCACACACTGAAGGGACTGTCAACGGCAAGAGCTCCTTGTGGAGGAAACGCCTTGCCCGCTGTCAGGGCCATGGGGAGGACAAAACAGGACGATTTGGGTGGGATACGGGATCCAGCTCCTGCACCGGCACGATAAACCCCGGACGGACAACGCAACTTGGCGGTGTTATGACATGGGACACAATACTGGCCGAAAGACGCCAACAAAGACACAACGCAACGGAGGGAGGGAGGGTCAGAAGGGGAAATGTCCACTGAAAGGGGGGAAGAAGGGGAGGGGGTGGGGAAGGAATGGGGGAACACACGCACACAGGGGAAAGGGGGGGAAAGGAAACAACAACAAAAAAAAAACCCAAACACGGGGGAAAGAAACAGACACAGCACACGAGCAAGGAAATAGGGGAGAGGGGACCAACGAGACAGACGAGTGGGACAAGCCAACAGGAGCTAGGGGTAAACAGAAGGGGACCCGTGACAATAACCTATAGGCATAATCCATAGGCACAACCCCCGACAGAATCACTTCCCAAGCAAACCACGGATACACATTAAGCATAGGCACCAAAGGAACCATTGGCAGAGGGGCCACAGTGGAAAGCACCCGAGATGACCCAACAGGAACCCAACACGAGACCGCCCCAAGGAAACCCCACCCATCATATTAGCGCACAGACGACATACCACATACGACGCGCACCACACACACGTTATCGTCAGGCAGCCCACAGACACAACAGGTGACCTAAACACCAAACAGAAGCCAGAGATGGAGTAGGAAATAGAACAACTAGTCACGCTGGAACCATGGGAAATAGGAGAATACAGGGACTGAAACCCAGACACGCCGGACCCATACCCACATCACGCCCACATCATCAGTGTGGCACAGGCAGGAAGGTAGCACCACCAGTCAAGTTACCCCACTAGAATGACACCACTCACAGGCCCGGATAATAGGACGGCCCCGACCCCACAAGACCCGGAACTGCAACGAACACACGCCTAGATAGGAACACGCGAAGCGAGATAACATGTGAGACAAAGACATGCACAAGCTAGGAAGCACCACCGCGGCAGACAGTAACACGCATGCTACCTAAAAGATGACCCATGCAAGCACAATACCGAAGAGAGGGAGCGGATGCTCCAATATCATAGCCACTAAGGAGACATGCGACCACACCCTACATACCGAACCAGGTAACACACCCCTCACCTACATAGCACGGACCGGCTTCACAAGGCGGACCGGACACACCGGGGCATAAAGCCCGACACCCCAATAGGCATAGGACACGACTATCCCAACTCCAAAGGGGACGTACTACACCTGGCACCGACGTAGGCACACCACTTGGTGAGACCTATAGGCCGAACAACCGGGCCACTTGTCCATTACCCTACACACCCTCAAAACAACCAACAGCAAGTACCCACTAAGCCGGAGCCCAAACGACAATAAGACAGCAATGAACCGCACACATACACACACACGCACCCAGACCCCGCCTGCCCTGCCCCCGTTGCCCCTCTGGGCCGCTGCGAGGATGCAGGCACAAGAACCCAACGGATTCGCAAGGGAGGACATATGAATCGTTTCCTACAATGTGAGAAACGAACAAGACTGCTAAGGGACCTAAAACACTACAAAGCAACAATAGCGTTCATCCAAGAAACGCACTTCCAGGAGGGCAGAGCACCGGCTCTAAAAGACCGCAACTACCCAACGGGATACTTCAGCCACAACCAAGATAGACGCACACTGGGAGTCTGCATCCTCTTCTCACGACGAGTCCCGTACGAGGAGCAAGTCACCGTTCGATGCAAGCATGGCAGATATATTTTTACAAAAGGCAAAATAATGGACCAAATATACACGTTCGCCAACATATACGCCCCAAATACGAAACAACACCACTTCCTCCGAAGAACACTAACCACGCTGATGAAATTCATGGAAGGCACCCTGATCATAGGAGGACACCTCAACCTGGCGATACACCCGGACCAGGACTCCACCTCAGCACGCGGACGCATATCGATCAATAGGCACGCCAACACACTCCGCCTCTTCCACCTCCACCAGCTGGCAGACTGCTGGCGAGCACTGCACCCAACTGCACGAGATTATACTTTTTATTCTACGACACACTCGACATATACAAGACTTGATTATTTCCTAGTACCTCACCACGACCTAGCTCTACTCACCGCGGCAGAAATCCTGCCAATTACTTGGTCAGACCACAGCCCAATCCGCATACGGATTAAGTCGCCACTATACAAACCCAGACAAATGTCGTGGCGACTGAACGAATCGATCCTTTCAGACGTCTCGGTCGTAGACCAAATCAACCACCACATACAGGACTACTTCAAAGACAACGAGACAGACGACGTCACCCCACTGACAAGCTGGGAAGCTCACAAAACAGTCATCAGAGGTAGATTCATCGCGATATGCGCGACCCGCAAAAAGAAGGCGACACAGACGATACAAGTACTCAGTAAGGAGATCGGGGAACTGGAGGCTAGACACAAACGCACCATGGACATGACGATATACGAGGAACTCACGACGAAACGGAACCAACTCACCGCGCACTTGAACCAAGCAATCCAACGCTCATACCAACACTACAAACATATGATCCATGAACACGGGGACAAGTGTGGGAGACTACTGGCGAACCTCCTGAAGCAACGCCGCAACCAACTGTACATTCCGAAGATTAAAGACGCACACCAACAACTCAGACACCTGCCAGACCAGATCTCGACAGCGTTCCACGATTACTACCAGGACTTATATCGCCTCCGTGAACCAGATCAAGAACTTCAGAGGCCTCAAAGAGCCGAGGACATACGCAGATACCTAGACGCGGCAAATATACCAGGAATAGAGGAGGTGGACCAGGAAGCCTTAGAGGCCCCCATAACACCCGAGGAATTGGCATACGCCATCAAAAAAGCGAAAACGGGCAGGGCTCCGGGCCCAGACGGCCTACCCCTGCAATACTATAAAACCTTCGCAGCGGACCTCTTACCGAAACTACTGAAAGCCCTGAACTCAATCCAAGACGGAGCCACACCAACAGCCCAATTCACCTCGGCAAACATCACCCTTCTCCCAAAGGAAGACAAAGACAAGACGCTGTGTCCAAGCTATCGCCCGATATCCGTACTGAATACGGACCTCAAACTTCTGGCAAGCATACTGCAGCACGCCTGGCACCACTCCTGCCGACTATAATCCATTCAGATCAAACAGGTTTTATCCCAGGGAGGGAGGTGAAGGACAACACAATCAGAGCCTTAAACCTCATAGCACATGCAAGAGGGCAGAAGACCCCAGTCCTGCTCCTGTCCACAGACGCAGAGAAGGCGTTCGACAGGGTGGACTGGGATCTGATGTTCGAAACACTCCGCCACCTGGGCATAGGCCCACACTACATGACCTGGGTACAGGCGCTCTACACGGACCCAACGGCCCGAATTCGGATAAACGGGGCACTGACAGACCCATTCCAGATTCACAACGGAACCAGACAGGGATGCCCGCTTTCACCCATACTCTTTGGGCTGACGCTGGAGCCCTTCCTGAGCAGGATCCGACAGAACACTGACGTCCGAGGGCTAACAGTCGGGAACACGCACCACAAAACCCTGGCATATGCAGACGATATGCTGTTCGTGGTTACGGACCCGGAAAAATCGCTACAAGCGATACAGACGGAATTCGACATATACGGCCACATCTCGGTCCTCCGAATCAACTACTCAAAATCGGAAATACTGAACATAAATATCAGCAACACACTTAAGCAAACAATTCAGAGGCAACAACCATACCGCTGGTGCGACCGCAGAATGAAATACTTAGGGGTCTGGCTAACACCAGACACAGGGGATCTCTACACCCATAACTACCTCCCGATACTGCGAAAGGCTAAGGAGGAACTGTGTAGATGGGGTTCTTACTACATGTCTTGGCTGGGCAGAGTGAACTCGGTGAAAATGACGCTATTACCGAAGCTACTTTTCATATTCCAAACGATACCGATAAGAGCCCCGCAAACATTCTTCGCGACACTTAAGACAGAAGTTCGCACTTTTATCTGGAAGGGCAAATCCCCACGCATAGCACATACCCAACTGATCCTGCCCAAGCTCAAGGGGGGCCTGGCACTTCCCGACTTTGAAAAGTACTATCATGCGGCACACATCGCCAGAGTAGTCTGCTGGTCGGTAGCCAGCGGCGCAAAACCATGGACACAACTAGAAGCAGACACGACTGGATGCGACCTCAGAACCCTACCATGGATCCCCAAAACAACATACGGGAGCAAACATATCACCAACCCGTTTGTGGCAGCAACCATGCGAATATGGCACGGACAAGGCACAAAACACTACCTGACAACGGACCCAAGCCCGCTCCTGCCCCTGAAGGGAAACCCAGATTTCCCGGCAGGGGGATTATGGCCCCACACCAGGCCTGCCGGGACAGACGGGGGTACCCCGCATGAAAGATGTCCTCCGCCACCCGTTTGAAATCAGACCATTGACGGACATATACCCAGGCAGACCACACACATTTGCCCACACCCTAGCAAGAGCCCAAATCACCAAATACGCCAGATCCATCCCGCAGCGACCGGCAATCACGAGGGAACCAACACAATTCGAGAACTTATGTACACAGGACAAGGAACCACCACGAGCCATCTCACAAATATACAATATTCTGATAACGAGCAGGTACCTCTTGGCACCACCGTGCATCAGAAAGTGGGAAGAAGACTTGGAGGAGCAGATGACGGAAGCAGAGTGGGATAAAAGCATGACCCTGATTCAGAAAACACAGAGCTCGGCAAGCACACAAGAAAACTCGTATAAGATATTTACCAGATGGTACCTAACACCGACAGCACTTCACGCCAGAAACCCAGAAATCCCAGATACGTGCTGGAGATGTTGGGAGGAGACCGGAACGTTCACGCACATATGGTGGACATGCGCCCGTATTAGACCATTCTGGGACAGAATCCGGTCGATAATACAGGAGGTCACGGATGAGCACCTGCCACAATCCCCAGCCTCCTTCCTACTACACCACACAACTATGGCGACACCAACATACAAGAGATCGGTTATCCCCAGACTCCTAAATGTGGCCAAAGTGACTATCCCTATATACTGGAAGCAAACCAACATACCACCCATATCAAAGTGGATAGAGGAGGTGGAAGCCACAAGGATATTCGAGGACATGAAAGCAGAAACCCCGAACCTCAGAGACCGCCACACCAAACGCTGGTTCCACTGGACGAGACTGATCACGTCGGACTCATTCAGACGTCACATAATCGCGCCATGAAAGTCGACGGGAAGACAAGAAAGAAAACACTACGAGAAGCGAATCAAAGACGGCGAGATGCGGCGGACCGGACGGACACGGGAGGCGGACTACCCCAACCATCCCACCCTAACCCGCACCCAGACAGCACCACATTAAGACATTGACCGACGCTACCTGAGATGAACACTCTATACACAGACAGGATAACAACCACGAAGCACGCACACCCACAAAGACATACTCAGGAACAAAGACGGTCAGGACAGTAACAACAGAACCCCCCCACCTCATCCACGGCAGGCCAGGCACCCACGGGGACAAACACTAGCCCAAACACAATCACGTATACCCAAAGAACCTCGCTGTCAAACAAATAACCACACTCCGAGTAAAATCGATGTATACACACTGAAACACGGACCACCAGGCAGGCTACACCACAATAAGATAGGGAGACATACCATAGTTGAAACACATGAACCACTGAGATGTACTAGATTACTCAAATGCTCCTTAGCACGCCAAGCAGAACACCACACTGAATACGCGGACAAAAGCTACACGGGGCCAGTCGCACACGGCAACGAAACATTAAACTACACAGCGCAACAGACACGCAGACACGTGAGCAGACAGCAGCCACACACATACATGGTAAGATATTGCACAATGTCAGATGATTTCCATTCTAATATGGAGACACAAACAGGAAATCAATAGGCCAAACACTGCCAGCAGGAAAGCGAGATACACCTAGCACGGGACCAGAGCAACCAGAGACCAGATACGACAGGGCCCGCAGACACAACTTACACAGGTAACACACGATACAAAACTCCCGAAACCAGACAAGCCTGAGCGAACGCAACACAGGCACACCATAAGACACGCAGATAGACACGGCAAGCAAACAAATCGATACCTATGTACTGTATCATAGAAACATAGAAACATAGAATGTGACGGCAGATAAGAACCATTTGGCCCATCTAGTCTGCCCAATTTTCTAAAAACTTTCATTAGTCCCTAGCCTTATCTTATAGTTAGGATAGCCTTATGCCTATCCCATGCATGCTTAAACTCCTTTACTGTGTTAACCTCTACCACTTCAGCTGGAAGGCTATTCCATGCATCCACTACCCTCTCAGTAAAGTAATACTTCCTGATATTATTTTTAAACCTTTGTCCCTCTAATTTAAGACGATGTCCTCTTGTTGTGGTAGTTTTTCTTCTTTTAAATATAGTCTCCTCCTTTACTGTGTATCAAGCAGGCAATAACCAACCAGCCTCTGCGTAGGCGACAAAAAGCTCACAAATGTCTGTATGGAAAACGTATGCCCCTGCGCGGGCAAACAATGCCTCAATACTCGCACCGATGTCACCTGCAAATGCATTACGATAACAATGGAGAAAATTGACACAGTCAATAACACATGCAGACTCTAACAGACACAACAGAAAGTCGAAAACTTCTAACAGACGCAAAACACGCAGGGACCTGCCGAGCACAACATCTACATGATGAGGTCCAAACACATATTATATATTAATGCACAGATGCCTATAAAATAACATGCTCCTTATGTTATGATTAAAGCTGGGAAAGCTCCTGTACTTTCGATTATGGCTTAATGACCGCATCTAACTAGCAAGCAGATTAACCTGCATCAGCACAGGCGACAATTTTGCATCCACTCACCAGCAAACACACAACACTTGCACACACCAGCCAACTCAAAACACCTATTTAACACTCTAACTGAACTACAAAAGCTACACAGTACATAAAAGTATAGAGCACAAAACAACCGACTGTGAATCAATATTAATAATAATAAAAAAAAAAAAAAAAAAAAAGTTAAGATAAACAGGCTAAGATGGATCCGCCTCTGCGCAGGCACCGAAGATATACACTGTGTTAACCAATGCTTAAGCCCCTGCATGGGCACTCACTTGCTTTATTACAAAACAGTTTGACGTGTGAACTTATGTTATGCATACAATAAAAATATTCAACTCAATGGGGTTCAGATCAGGTGAACAAGGAGGCCATGTCATTAGATTTTCTTCTTTTATACCCTTTCTTGCCAGCCACGCTGTGGAGTACTTGGACGCGTGTGATGGAGCATTGTCCTGCATGAAAATCATGTTTTTCTTGAAGGATGCAGACTTCTTCCTGTACCACTGCTTGAAGAAGGTGTCTTCCAGGAACTGGCAGTAGGACTGGGAGTTGAGCTTGACTCCATCCTCAACCCGAAAAGGCCCCACAAGCTCATCTTTGATGATACCAGCCCAAACCAGTACTCCACCTCCACCTTGCTGGCGTCTGAGTCGGACTGGAGCTCTCTGCCCTTTACCAATCCAGCCACGGGCCCATCTATCTGGCCCATCAAGACTCACTCTCATTTCATCAGTCCATAAAACCTTAGAAAAATCAGTCTTGAGATATTTCTTGGCCCAGTCTTGACGTTTCAGCTTGTGTGTCTTGTTCAGTGGTGGTCGTCTTTCAGCCTTTCTTACCTTGGCCATGTCTCTGAGTATTGCACACCTTGTGCTTTTGGGCACTCCAGTGATGTTGCAGCTCTGAAATATGGCCAAACTGGTGGCAAGTGGCATCGTGGCAGCTGCACGCTTGACTTTTCTCAGTTCATGGGCAGTTATTTTGCGCCTTGGTTTTTCCACACGCTTCTTGCGACCCTGTTGACTATTTTGAATGAAACGCTTGATTGTTCGATGATCACGCTTCAGAAGCTTTGCAATTTTAAGAGTGCTGCATCCCTCTGCAAGATATCTCACTATTTTTGACTTTTCTGAGCCTGTCAAGTCCTTCTTTTGACCCATTTTGCCAAAGGAAAGGAAGTTGCCTAATAATTATACACACCTGATATAGGGTGTTGATGTCATTAGACCACACCCCTTCTCATTACAGAGATGCACATCACCTAATATGCTTAATTGGTAGTAGGCTTTCGAGCCTATACAGCTTGGAGTAAGACAACATGCATAAAGAGGATGATGTGGTCAAAACACTCCCTGTATGCCAAAGTATTCATGAATCTCTTGCTCACTAATGTGTTTGTTTATATCTGTATGTGTGTGGATATCTGTGAACATGTTTCTATATGTAAATGTATGACTGTGTACCTGCGTGCTAGTGTGTGAATCTGTACAGTTTGAAACGTGGCGTTCCATCAGGTCCAGGGGGTGTGCCTCTGGCCTGAGGAATTGTAGATAAGCCAACCTGTACCAATAAAGTTAGAGACTTGTTCTACCCTTCATGAAGTCTTGGCTCATGTTTGGGGGATTGGAGAACTACCTACACTCTGGGGATTGCTATAATCACTATACTCCCCAGAGTATAATCACTGAGCTCGTGTAAGAGCTGTTCTTGTTCCTGCTCTCTGGATTTAAGAGAGGTCTACCTACTGGAAGCTGGATCCTGGTCTTGGGTCCAGAGTGGGTGGAAGTCTGTGGGGTCTGCAGTGGTTACGGTGTCTAGTGGAGTGCTTGGAGCCCTCGGGAAGCTCTAGGAGCATGCGTCAACAGAGGTACCCAGTCGGGGTGCCAGGCGACCCATTACACATGCCTACACACACACGCACAGAAACATACAATGCATCCCTACTCATGCACAGACATGTATATCCTGTCCCTGAGGCTTTTTAATGTAAACACACTGCCTTTTCATAGAAAACACTTTGCAGCGCTAGCGTTGGCTCATATGGCAAATCATATAGGTGGCGCATTGTGATATCACATGGTGGGCAGCAAATTTTTGTTTGCCTAGGGCATCAATAATCCTTGCACTGGCCCTGCTAGCAGCCGTCTGAGGAGGGGCCAGTGAACTTATCACTAGGCTGTAATGTAAACACTGCATTTTCTCTGAAAAGACAGACAGTATTTACAGCAAAAAGCCTGAAGGTAATGGTTCTACACACCAGAACAAATTCAATAAGCTGTAGTTGTTCTGGTGGCTATAGTGAGAGAGGGGTGTGTGCTATGATAGCAGTGTGCCAGTTGCCCAGTCCTCCTGAGTGCTAAACCAGATTTATTGCTAGTACCTTTGTTATCTGACCTTTCTGCCTGTATACCCGTATCTGAACCTGTGCTGCTTTACCAGTAAGATCCCACATTATTGCCTGCATAGGAGGTAATAGAAAAGGATATTAGCATTTTTGAGGAGGACTATCCTTTGATCTGATAATGATAGTTTCATACACTGCAACTTAGATTGCATAAACTGACCACCTGCCAGCCCATGGGGCAGACATAGAATCACTGCTTTCCCATCAGGTTGGACTCTGAAGAAATGCTGGCTTTCTCTCCTTCTTACCATTCTGGCCCACTTATTTACGTACTGAAAGTCTGCTTACTCCTTACGTCACTCTTTTTTCTTCCCTAACTGTTTCCCATATCAGTAATACACTTGGCATTTCTGGTTTCCCCTCCCTCTCTTTCTTGCCATGCGATCATAGGGCACTTTCAAGAAGCCCATGTTCGCTTGTCACCTTCCATACCTGACCTATATAAATGTTCTTTTCCCATATTGTAATCAATTTCTTGCTCTTTATTTCTATAAATTGTTATTATCATTTGATCTTATATTGTCACAATAAAGGTTTGTTTACAAGTCGGGCCAACTTATGCTCCTGAATGATATATTCAACAATCCGAATCCTTTCTTCCTAAATGTATTTTATTTTTTTCCCCCATTATGTGTATCTCACTATATACAGTTCGATCCTGCTATGTGTGTCCACAAAAACACATCAACACCAGTTAATTAAGGATCCAACTAGCAGTTGCATAATTTAGGTTGTTAAGTCACCAAAACACACTGTTAGAGAATCATAAGAGACTTCAAAAACAATAAACATGATGTTACCAGGTTTTGTTGATCTGGCTGATGATGCCTGTATCATAATGCTGATTGCTAATATTGATGAAATCTTAAAAGGGAACAAGATACAAACTGTCACACGTACATAAGCATTCTAAAATCACTATGTGAAACATAGCAAATGTGTATCCTGCTGGATGCATTTGGTCCTATTTAAAAAAAAAAAAAATCATTACTTTATACTTTGCATAGGGTACGGGTGTGAAAAAAACGGATTTAAATCCAGACACCAAATACATCCGGTCAATTGTTGAAGATTTGTGCACAAGGCCTTAATTTCCGACAAGAATAAACTTTAGTAAATATGAGAATTCCCATGCTGTTCAGAATTAGTTTAATCAATAACTCTGGCTGAAAAATAGCACAGCAACACAGTTTCGTTTCCCAACCCAGACACTGAGAATGCTAAACAGCAACCTATGTGACACGATATTCAATCCATTATACTCCTAGGGTTTTAAAAATGTAGATTTGACAAACGATCATAACTAAGAATATTTGTTTGTCAGTACTATATGCATTGTTTTGTAAATGTGTGATATTTCAACTTTCCACAAGTCTTCTATACATTCTTTTGGTATTTATCACTGTTTTAAAAAAAATTCACTTTCAATTACTGACAGCTAAAGCTAAAATACAACGTGTTATTCTATATTAACTGAAGTATAAACCAATAAAAAAACAATATACAACAAAAATATAAAACACTGTATTGGCAATATATTCATTGTACAGTTTAACCTACAGTAACTCTAAATTGGACACTGGGTACTGTGTGGACTGTAACTCCCACAGATTCCTCATTTATGGAACGCACAATCACAATGTAAGGGATTTAAGTAACTTTTACTTACTTTTAAATTCCAATGTTATTGGATCACAAATTAGTTTTTTGGGAAGTGCCACTAGAATCATGTCCTGCTTGCTTCATATGTTTGTATGAAGCAACTCTGATTTGTCTCAAGTAAACTATAATTTATATTGTTTCTCAAAGATTCTTAAGATCTGTAGGTGTGGGTGAGAATAATTATCATCCAAATGTATAATCATTAAAACCGTGTATATAGCATGCTGCTTTACAATTATAGAGTTAATGAAGGCTCTGCTCTACTGATCTTCCAAACTATGAGAATTTGATGTAGATATACAGTTTATCATTAGGTGTCTTGCTTAGGGACACTTACTGGTGAGTTACAACTTCTCCAACCTGATAGTAATAATTAATTTGGTGTTGGAAATTAATTATTTTCTTTTTCCTCACTTGTCTTTGTTTCTGTCTTTGTTTCTGAGAGAATAATAATACAATAGGAGATGTAAGCACATCATATACAAATAGGAATAATAGAAAAAAGCAGATAATAAATCAGTAATACAATATCTACCTTCATCATAAACAATAATAAAAATGCAGGTGTTTCTTAACAGGTTGCAGCCTTAAAGTAGTTTTTATTTTTATTTTACTTAAAGTGGAATTGCCATGTTATAGAAGGTTTACTTTGTGAACATATGCAGTGGAGAAATGTAGAAGACACAATTCCTCCTTAACACTTTCACGTACGTCTCAAATACATTTCCATGATGTGCCAGGATTGCACATTGCAGGGACAGATTTCCCATAAGGCCTCCAAGGCCATGACAGCAAACAAGAAAGGTTTGTCATGGCTGGTGGGAGGATTAACTAACTCCCTCATTTGCCCGCCCATTTTTATGTGGGTGGGGGAGCTTGAGTTTATTTTAGGTTTGAGGTAATCTCTGAAGTGCTGCTGTATATGAAGATCGGTAGTCGTGCAGAGACAAGGAGGACATTGTTGATCTGACCTACAATCTCCCATTATTGGTCTCTGCTGATTAAATGGCTCCAGCTTTATGCATACCACCTTCTCTTAACTCACGTTTAGCTTTCTGATCTTCATTATTGAGAGTTGCCATGATCTTGTTTTAGCCTTGTAGACTCTTTCAGCAGGGTTGATAGCAGTGTATGGAGGCTGAATAAACTCTATAGAGATACCTGCCATATAAATGCCTCCCACTTTTGGCACATTCCTTACTCTCAACTTTCTTTTAACTCACTGATTCTGTGTCTTCTTTTTTTCACTTATAAAATTACACTTGTGGCGGACCGCCACGGTCTCGCGTTCCCAGTGTGAGGTAGCTCTATCAAGTAGTGAAAGTGAATATAGCTGGTATCACTTTCCCCCCCATACATTAGTCGAGATTAAATGATAGGGGGTAGATCTGTTTATTTCAGGCAAACACTCTCAATTTATACACAGACCCCCAGTAGGGGGTCTCCATATAAAAATACAGCAAAGTAATCCCTGTGCCTGAGAGATAATTGAGTCAGGACATTTTAACTCTATTTTCTCTCACTTACAGAAAAAAAATAAAAATTCATAGAACCAAAAGATGGGAACCCCACAAGAGTCACATTCCCGGATAGCCCTGATTTGAGTGCCCAACATATAAAAAAATCGCTTAGATCAGTTCGATGGTATGGAATCGGCACTGGGGTAAAGTTTCGACCGGCCAACCACAAGGTAGAAGCCCAAAATAGTTCCAAGAAAATGGTGGAAACTGCCAGTCTCTGTTCGGGTGTTCCTGTATGAGAACCACACAATATAGTCAAATGCTTTCAAGTAGCAACTGCTCCCTCCCATTTAGTAGTTCCTATCTCCCGAACGCTGTTCGTATAGCTGGTCGGGAACTGGGACAGGCAGCGGCTACATCTTCACCGGTGTTCGCACCAGTGTCTACCCAAAAGGAGTTCCAGGCACTCAACGACCATGTACAGCTGCCTGTGTTCGGGAGACAAAATGGCCACCTTGCATTCTGTCGACCACGTGTGTTCGGTTGCACAAAAGGGGAGCATTTATTAATTGTTTTTTTTTCCGGTTTCGCACTTGATAACTGGTGTTCCACGTTCTAATGGGGTGCTGGGGTGGTCCTCGTTCTGTAGCCGAACCAGGAAATTCGAACAAGGCTTATGCCCCAGGATTCAGAGTAGTTTTACCTCCTCCTTCTCACACAACAGTCTCACAACAGCCGTTATCACTCTCCCAAAACAGAAGATATTCATACCTGAACCTATCCTTTTGCAAGTCTCGCAATACTATTACGATGCATCTGAGAACATTTTTTCTCAATGTACAATAACATTTATGGTGGCCTCCCTCATCACAAGACACCATACTTCACCTCATGTACCACTTGTGGCTGTTCCATATCAAGTCATAGGAAAACAGATGGGCTCTTACAACCACCACCTATTCCCCCCTCACCCTTGGATTCACTTAACTGTTGACTTAATTGTGGAATTACCTGGTTCACAAGAATGTATTGCCATCATAGTGATCCGATTGACCAATTAATCAATTGATCAATTAACAAAAATGGCATATTTATTTCCCATTATGGCACTACCTTCTGTGAAGAAAACAGCCTCACTATTCCATGACAAGATATTCAAATTGCATTTAATACCCAAGTCCATTTTATCTGACAGAGGTACCCAATTCACCTCCAGGTTTTGGCGTGCCTTTTGTCACTCTTTACACATTATGGTTGCCTTGTCTATTCACCCTCAATCAAATGGACAGACTGAAAGAACCAACCAAACTCCTGAAACATACCTTTGTTGTTATACCACATACCTAGGGGATTGGAAGGATATGTTGTCTTCTGATGAATTTGCATATCATTCAAACATCAGCAGTTCAACTCATACATCCCCCTTTATACTCAATTGCAGTTACCACCCAAATTGTCTTACTAGTCTTCATACTCCCACATCCGTCCCATCTCAATACAAATATACTTCTAGGGTTTTAAATTTACATTTAGATTTCTCAAACAATGATCATATGATATGAGAATATGAGAATATTTGTAATGTTAGTGTCTGAAGCAAAAACATTTCTTCATGACAAATATTGCCTTGTGATTTGTTTGTCAGTAAAACTGCATTATCTTGTGAATGTGTGATATCTAAACTTTCCACACACTTTCTATACATTCTTATACTTATCACCATTTTTTTGCTAACATTTTTTTTTTCACTTTCAAATATTGTCAGCTAAAGCTAAAATAGAAAGTGTTATTCTATATTAACTGAAGGATAAACTAAAAAAATAAATTTAAAAAACATGAAAAAATATGGCTGCAGATATAAAAATTATAACGTGTGTTTGTGTGTGTGTACATGTCAGTGTGTGTATCTGTGCGTCAGTGTATGTATGTCAGTGTGTGTATATATGTTTGTCATTATGTGTAACTATGAGTGTGAATGTGCCAGTGTGTGACTGTATGTGTGTGCTACTTTGTGTCTGTGTGTATCTGTGTGTGTGTCTCTGTGTGTCTAACTGAGTTTGTGTGTGTGTGTGTGTGTGTGTGTGTGTGTGTGTCAATGTGTGTATCTGTGTGTCAGTGTGTTTTAAGTGTATGTGTGTATGTGCCAATGTGTGTATCTGAGTGAGTGTGTGTATGTGCCAGTGTGTGTATCGGTGTGTCAGTGCATGTATTTTTGTGTCAAGGTGTGTGTATATTCCCGTGCATGTGTAGCTATGTGTCAGTTTATGTATCTGTGTGTCAAGGTGTGAGCATGTGTCAAGGTGAGTGCATGTGTCAGTGTGTTTGTATGTGTGTGTTAATGTGTATCTATAGCTGTGTAAGTATGTCTGTGCATACATCGCAGCAATGAAAAATATACAAACACACCCCTTCACTCAAAACACCAATACAACACACAAATTTACATCGGCATTTGAAAGACAGCACTACATCCAAACACTCCCGTGCATGCAAATGGAGGCATTACATACAAACAGCCCCCGTATTAAAATGCTTAAATTATATATAAATTATATATAAAGACACAAAAGTACACCTGCATTTAAAAGTCAACACTACATACAAACACACAAATCCTTGCATTCAAACTCAAACACTACACACATGTACACCACTCCATTCCAAGGGTAACAATGCATAGAAATACACCCCGGCATGCACACACATACTCTATAGAAAAACATGCTTACATTCAAACACACAAAAACTACTCACAAATACAAACCTGCCAACAGTGGTGTACCCAGTAGTGTATCCTGGGTTTGTGCTGCCCTAGGCAGGACAAAACTCAGGCGCCTCCCTCCCCCCGCGTCCCCCTCACCCAACCCTTCCCCCCCCGCTCCACCTTCTAAATACACACACACACAGTCAGACACAAACACACAAACACAGTCAGACACAAACACACACACACACACACACACATTAACTTTTTTTAATCCCCCCCCCAGCCTCCTTACCTTTGGGAGTGCTGGGGGGGGTCTCTCTCTCCCTGGTGGTCCAGTGGCTGCTGGGCGGCGCTGGCTGCTGGGCAGGCGGCTGACGAGGGAGCACTTCCTCTGAGCTGACTGCTCAGCTCCCTCGCGCGCCGCAGAGTGAGGCTGGGAGCCGGAATATGACGTCAGCTCAGAGGAAGAGCTCGGTCGCCAGCCGCCAGCCGCCCGCCCAGCGCCGCCCGCCCGGCATGTCAGTTAGGCGCAAGGCTAACAAGGCAATTGCCCTGGGCATTTGGGGGCGGCGTTTTTTGCCGCCCCCTGAAAAATGCCGCCCAAGGCAAATGCCTTGTTTGCCTCGCGGCTAATACGTCCCTGGGTGTACCTAACCCGTCGCTGAGACCTGGCCCGTCACTCCAGGGGACACAGCCACACCGGCCCAGGGCCCGTAGTTGATGGCAGCTGGGGAAAGCTGTGCTGCTCCCCTCCTGCCCTTTGTGTATTGTGACTGAGGGAGCACTTCCTGTCATATCGGGTACTGCAGCGGGTACTGCAGCGGGCGGTGGGCAGGTACAGGAGGGGTCGGAAGCTCGGTGTGAAAACAGTGAAAAGTGGGAACAAATATCAGAACTACTGTAGGAGTTAAAGGGACACTATAGTCACCACAGAACAACTACAGCTTAATGTAATTGTTCTGGTGTCTATAGTGCAGACATTTTAATGTAAATACTGCAATTTCAGGAAAAAACTCAGGGAAAATACAGATACAGATAAGACTGAAGCAGCTAGGTAGAGGATAGAAGGGCCCACCAGCCCTCTGTCACGGCAGAGGCACTGAAGATTCATTAACAGCTCAGAAATAAATTAAGTGAAGAATTTATTATATAATTTATCTGTCTGATAAAATATATAGTCAGTGTGTTAGGAGACACTTTAAGCAGGTACTAGAGAAAATTAAGCTCCATCTATATTTGATGACAAAGTGGGACTGAAGTATATAATGTTTGAAAGGACATCTACTGGCACATGACAAATGTTTTGACCCTAGATAGGTTGATCTTCAGAAGATCTTCAGGCACACCTAGGGTGGGTATATGTTTTTTCAACTGCATACTTATCTAAGAGGTTATACCAGGTTTCTGTAACTGAAGAGAATATCTAAGAACTGCAGTATGAGATAAAGGAAAAACAAAACAGTACAATGTTTATGCTGTAGAAGTGTGCGTGGAGTGGTGGAGAATGTCAAATAATCCATAAGGTTCTCAATGTATCAGTTGTCATCCTAGGAGGGGTATGGATGGAATGTATGGACAATTTGGGTGACATGCACTTTCAATCACTTCCTCCCTCAGGCTTTCACAGTGGGCTAATTCACCCACCCATGTAGCTGACAATACTCTCAACCTCATTTTCTGTTATGCATGTACAGTATCTAATATCTGCAACATTGAAATTTCCTCTCTCTGATCACCACCTCTTATCGTTTGCTCTCAAGAACCCCCTCACCCAACAACATCAGCCTAACCCCCCTCAATTCAGGAGGAACTTTAATTCTATTGACTTCCAGCAGCTGTCAGATGATATTGTTTCACAACTGCTATCCATCCCTTCCCCCTCCTGTCCCTCACTGACCTTCTCCAGATATAACACTACCCTCACCTCTGCCTTGAACGCTGCAGCCCCGCTCCAAACATGCACCTCGAGGAGGACACAACTCCAACCATGGCATACTAAATCAACATGCTACCTGCAAAGATGCTCCCGTTGTTCTAAACGCTCTTGGAGGAAGTCTCGCACCCAGGCAGACTATCTCTATTACAGATTCATATTGTGTTCATACAGCGCAGCACTTGCCCTCACCAAACAGTCATAATTTTCCTCTCTCATTAGTTCACCTCCCGCAATCCCAGGCATCTCATTGACACCTTTAACTTTCTTCTTCGCCCTGCTGTGGCCACCCCCCAAACTAACCTTAAAGACGATAGCTTTGCATGCTACTTTACCGACAAGATTGAACAGCTAAGGAAAGAATTCTCCACACCTTGCAGTTCTCTTTCTCAACCATACATAGATCATGCCTTTCCTACCGTTCAGACTTTTTCCCTGGCAACTGAACAAGAGGTGGCTATGCTTTTCCTTTCCTCTCCCCCCACCACTTGCCCACTCGATCCTGTCCCATCTCAACTTATTAGCTCTCTCTCCCGCTGTCATGTGGGTTCCTTAACACACATCTTCAACTGCTCTCTCTCTTCTGACATTATCCCTACTGACCTTAAGCATGCCACTGTAGTACCTATC